>JAJMGC010000001.1:0-600000 GCA_030574995.1 Suhomyces maxii
GCTTCAAACAAAATAGATGAAATTAAGTATCTAAGTAAAACCAAATTCCATCGTACTGGCAGTCGAAGTAGTTACCATAAGTTATTCGTCTATAGTAGGTTTGAAATTATAAACTATATAGTATGAAAAATTCCGGTCACTGGTATGAATCATTTATTTCCGAGGGTACGAATATATCCGACTCGAGGTATGAAGTATAATAAAAAAGACTGTATCCTGATAATACGTATTGTTTGTGAAATCACGAGTCGCGATCTTATATCAGTAGTAACTTTTCCAAATACCACACACATCTTTTTTTTTTTAGTATAGTTATCGTGACATCAGAGTATGTATTGAACAGTTAGTGGTGGGAAGAATTGAATGAACAAGCCAATCCAGAGAGCCAACACTCAGCATTCATGAAAGAGCTTATCAAAAAGTGACGGTTTTCGCCAGTCAATTCGGGGTATTGAGGGGGGGTCACCTTCAAGGTGATCTTGTGATCTAGAGGATGTTATTGGGTACAATTGGAGTGATTTTTCCGGGAAAAAGAAGATAGAAAGAAAACGGGGTAGAAGGAAGAAGTCAAAGGGATTGCCAAGCTCGAGAAGAAGGACAGCGTACAAGGTTTTGGTTTGACATTTGGGTTCCTTTTGGTTGCAGCGACCCACCAGTTTCAATAGGAGGCAATCACACGTGACTCGGCGGTGCTAAACTGTGTTTATGTTTCTAATTCCATTAGAAGTGTAAGTGCTTATAATTAGAACCCGAGTGCAAACTGCACAGTGTCTGGCAAAACAACAACCCAACCACCACGACACTGCCTTGGTAAGGGGGGTAATCAAATGCGCGCTACCCCAAAAAGTTTTTTTTGGTGTTTCGCGAGCCTGATACTGTTTTTGCCTGTGGTTGACCTTGTTACCTACGAAGCTTCGTGTCAAACAAAGAAAATAAATGATTCAAAACAATCCAAGCTTGTTGTACTTCACTTAAGCAGCAATTTTTAGTGTTAGGGGGAATATTTCAGGGGAGCACCGACTCTAATTTTTTTTTTTTGATTGGTTGTTCCGTTCCTGCCGATAATCAATAGGAATTCCTATTATTCGGCCTTGCACAAAACTAGCACAAAAACCTTTTTCTTTTCTTTTACTAGCTAGGCCTTCCAGGCTAACACGCCCTATTGTCGCATCGCGAAATTTCTTTTTCGCGTCTTTGGTGGGTGGGTCCCTTTTCTTTTTATTTTTTTTTCTTTTGAGTCCCCGATTTGAAATATTCCTTCCAAACTAGTAACCCCTACTACAAGGAGCAATCCCTATAGATCACAAAATAACCCTCTTAAATCAGGACCTTTAGTTTTCTCGCTTTTTTTTCTGGACCTTATTCGTTTTTCAAATTCTTATCCACCTCCGTTTCTTTAACCTATCCACATTCGTTACTAACAGTGCTAGATGTCGTACAACGATAATAGTCACTATTACGACCCCAACCAACAGGGTGGGGCTCCGCCTGCGGATGGCTATTACCAACAACAACCATATGATGATCAGCAACCTCATCAAGATTACTATGATCCAAATGTTCAATATCATCAACAACCTTATGATATGGATGGATACCAAGATCAAAACGGTGCTGCTTATGGTCAAGCCCATCCTCAACAACAGGGTGGTGCTGGTGGTTACAACGCCGATCCAGAAGCCTTTTCTGATTTTAGCTATGGTGGCCAAACTCCTGGTACTCCTGGTTATGATCAATATGGTACCCAATATACTCCATCTCAAATGAGTTATGGTGGGGATCCACGTTCTTCTGGTGCCTCCACTCCAATCTATGGTGCTCAAGGTCAATATGATCCTACCCAATTTCAAATGTCTTCTAATTTGCCTTATCCTGCTTGGTCTGCTGATCCTCAAGCTCCAATTAAGGTTGAACATATTGAAGATATCTTTATTGATTTGACCAATAAGTTTGGTTTCCAAAGAGATTCCATGAGAAACATGTTTGATTACTTTATGACTCTTTTGGATTCCAGAGCTTCTCGTATGTCTCCAGCTCAAGCTCTTTTGAGTTTACATGCTGATTATATTGGTGGTGATAACGCTAATTACAAAAAATGGTTTTTCGCTTCTCAACAAGATTTAGATGATTCTCTTGGTTTTGCCAACATGAATTTGGGTAAAATTGGTAGAAAGGCTAGAAAAGCTTCCAAGAAATCTAAAAAGGCTAGAGCTGCCGCTGAAGAACTTGGTCAAGATATTGATGCCTTGGCTAATGAATTAGAAGGTGATTACTCTCTTGAAGCCGCTGAGATTAGATGGAAGGCTAAGATGAACACTTTAACTCCTGAAGAAAGAGTTAGAGACATTTCTCTTTACCTTTTATTATGGGGTGAATCTAATCAAGTCAGATTTACTCCAGAAACTTTATGTTTTATTTACAAGACTGCTTTCGATTATTTGTTGTCTCCTCAATGTCAACAAAGACAAGAACCAGTTCCAGAAGGTGATTACTTGAATAGAGTTGTTACTCCTCTTTATAGATTCTTAAGATCCCAAGTTTACGAAATTTACGAAGGAAGATTCGTTAAGCGTGAAAAGGATCACAACAAGATCATTGGTTACGATGATGTTAATCAATTGTTCTGGTACCCAGAAGGTATTTCTAGAATCATTTTTAGTGATGGTACTAGATTGGTTGATATTCCTCAAGAAGAACGTTTCCTTAGATTAGGTGAAGTTGAATGGCAAAATGTCTTTTTCAAAACCTATAAGGAAATTAGAACCTGGTTACATTTCATTACCAATTTCAACAGAATTTGGATTATTCATGGTTCTATCTACTGGATGTACACTGCTTATAACTCTCCTACTATTTATACTTTACACTACAGACAAACTGCTAATCAATCTCCAACTGCATCTTCTAGATGGGCTGCTGCTGCCATTGGTGGTGTTATTGCTTCCTTTATTCAAATCTTGGCTACACTCTTCGAATGGATGTTCGTTCCTAGAGAATGGGCTGGTGCTCAACATTTGACTCGTCGTTTGATGTTTTTGATTGGTGTTTTCTTATTGAATTTGGCTCCTGTTGTTTTCACCTTCTACTGGGCTGGTTTGGCTGCTGTTTCTAAAACAGCTCATATCATTTCCATTGTTGGTTTCTTCATTGCTGTTGCTACCGTTGTTTTCTTTGCTGTTATGCCTTTAGGTGGTTTATTCACCTCCTATTTAAACAGTAGATCTAGAAAATACTTGGCTCAACAAACTTTCACTGCTAACTTCATCAAATTAAGAGGTTTAGACATGTGGTTATCTTACTTATTATGGGTTTTAGTTTTCCTTGCTAAGTTAACCGAATCTTATTTCTTCTTGACTCTTTCTCTTAGAGATCCAATTAGAATTTTGTCTACTACCACCATGAGATGTACTGGTGAAGTTTGGTTTGGTGATAGTTTATGTCGTCACCAAGCTAAGATTGTCTTGGGTTTGATGTTGCTTGTTGATTTATTATTGTTCTTTTTGGATACTTATATGTGGTACATTATCTGTAACTGTATCTTCTCCATTGGTCGTTCCTTCTACTTGGGTATTTCTATTTTGACCCCATGGAGAAACATTTTCACCAGATTACCAAAGAGAATTTATTCTAAGATCTTAGCCACCACTGAAATGGAAATTAAGTATAAGCCAAAGGTTTTGATTTCTCAAATCTGGAACGCTATTGTTATTTCTATGTACAGAGAACATTTATTAGCTATTGACCATGTCCAAAAGTTATTATACCATCAAGTTCCATCTGAAATTGAAGGTAAGAGAACTTTAAGAGCTCCAACTTTCTTCGTTTCTCAAGATGATAACAACTTTGAAACTGAATTCTTCCCAAGAAACTCTGAAGCTGAAAGAAGAATTTCTTTCTTTGCTCAATCCTTAGCTACCCCAATCTTAGAACCTTTACCAGTGGATAACATGCCAACTTTCACTGTTTTCACTCCTCATTATTCTGAAAAGATTTTATTATCTTTAAGAGAAATTATTAGAGAAGATAATCAATTCACCAGAGTTACCTTATTGGAATACTTGAAACAATTACACCCAGTTGAATGGGAATGTTTTGTTAAGGATACCAAGATTTTGGCCGAAGAAACTGCTGCATATGAAGAAGGTGATGATGCTGAAAAGGTCTCTGAAGATGCTTTGAAATCCAAGATTGATGACTTACCATTCTACTGTATTGGTTTCAAGTCTGCTGCCCCTGAATACACCTTAAGAACTAGAATTTGGGCTTCTTTAAGAGCTCAAACCTTGTACAGAACTGTTTCTGGTTTCATGAACTATGCTAGAGCTATTAAGTTATTATACAGAGTTGAAAACCCTGAATTGGTTCAATACTTTGGTGGTGATCCAGAAGGTTTAGAATTGGCTTTAGAAAAAATGGCTAGAAGAAAGTTCAGATTCTTGGTTTCTATGCAAAGATTATCCAAGTTTAGAGATGATGAAATGGAAAATGCTGAATTCTTGTTACGTGCTTACCCAGACTTACAAATTGCTTACTTAGATGAAGAACCAGCTTTGAGTGAGGATGAAGAACCAAGAGTTTATTCAGCATTGATTGATGGTCATTGTGAAGTTTTAGAAAATGGTAGACGTCGTCCAAAGTTTAGAGTTCAATTATCTGGTAACCCAATTTTAGGTGATGGTAAATCTGATAACCAAAATCATGCTATTATTTTCCATAGAGGTGAATACATTCAATTGATTGATGCTAATCAAGATAATTATTTGGAAGAATGTTTGAAGATTAGATCTGTTTTGGCTGAATTCGAAGAATTAAATGTTGAACATGTTAACCCATATGCTCCAAAATTGAAGACTCAAGATGCTGCTGAAGAAAAATATCCTGTTGCTATCTTGGGTGCCAGAGAATATATTTTCTCTGAAAACTCTGGTGTTTTGGGTGACGTTGCTGCTGGTAAGGAACAAACTTTTGGTACCTTGTTTGCTAGAACTTTGGCTCAAATTGGTGGTAAATTGCATTATGGTCACCCGGATTTCTTGAATGCTACTTTCATGTTAACTAGAGGTGGTGTTTCTAAGGCTCAAAAGGGTTTACATTTGAACGAAGATATTTATGCTGGTATGACTGCTATGTTAAGAGGTGGTAAGATTAAACATTGTGAATACTATCAATGTGGTAAAGGTAGAGATTTAGGTTTCGGTTCCATTTTGAATTTCACAACTAAGATTGGTGCTGGTATGGGTGAACAAATGTTATCCAGAGAATACTACTATTTGTCAACTCAATTACCTATCGATCGTTTCTTGTCTTTCTACTATGGTCACCCTGGTTTCCATATTAACAATATTTTCATTCAATTGTCCTTACAAGTTTTCATTTTGGTCTTGGCTAACTTAAACTCTTTGGCTCATGAATCTATTTTATGTTACTATAACAAAAACTCTCCTGTTACTGATGTTTTGTTCCCATTTGGTTGTTACAACTTCTCCCCAGCTATTGATTGGGTCAGACGTTACACTTTGTCCATTTTCATTGTTTTCTTCATTTCTTTCATCCCATTAGTTGTTCAAGAATTGATTGAAAGAGGTATCTGGAAGGCATTCCAAAGATTTATCCGTCATTTTATATCTTTGTCTCCAATGTTCGAAGTTTTCGTTGCTCAAATCTATTCTTCATCTGTTTTCACTGATTTAACTGTTGGTGGTGCCAGATATATTTCTACCGGTAGAAGTTTTGCTACTTCCAGAAACCAGTTCACTCTTTTGTACACTCGTTTCGCTGAATCTTCTATTTACATGGGTGCAAGATTGATGTTGATCTTGTTATTCGGTACTGTTGCTCACTGGCAAGCTCCATTGTTATGGTTCTGGGCTTCCTTATCTTCTTTAATGTTCTCTCCATTTATTTTCAACCCTCATCAATTTGCTTGGGAAGATTTCTTCATTGATTACCGTGATTTCATTAGATGGTTATCTAGAGGTAATACTAAATGGCACAGAAACTCTTGGATCGGTTACGTTAGACTTTCTAGATCTCGTGTTACTGGTTTCAAGAGAAAGTTGATTGGTGATGACTCTGAAAAGGCTTCTGGTGATGCTACTAGAGCTCACAGATCTAACGTTTTGTTTGCTGATTTCTTCCCAACTCTTATTTACACTGCTGGTCTTTTCGTTGCTTACACTTTCATCAATGCTCAAACTGGTGTTACTAGATACAACCATGATGTTAGTGGTGGTAGAGACGTTATTAAGGTCAACTCTACTTTAAGAGTTGTTATCTGTGCTTTAGCTCCAGTTGTTATTGATATGGGTGCTCTTGGTGTTTGTGTTGGTATGGCTTGTTGTGCTGGTCCAATGTTGGGATTATGTTGTAAGAAGACTGGTGCCGTCATTGCTGGTGTTGCCCATGGTATCGCTGTTATTGTTCACTTGGTCTTCTTCATTGTTATGTGGGTCATGGAAGGTTTCGTTTTCGCTAGAATGATGTTGGGTCTTGCCACTATGGTTTACATCCAAAGATTATTATTCAAGTTTATGACATTAGCTTTCTTAACCAGAGAATTTAAGCATGACAAGGCTAATACTGCTTTCTGGACCGGTAAATGGTACGGTAGTGGTATGGGTTACATGGCCTTCACTCAACCAGCTCGTGAATTCTGTGCTAAGATTATTGAAATGTCTGAATTCGCTGGTGATTTCGTTTTGGCTCATATTATCTTATTCTGTCAATTACCAGTCTTGTGTATTCCAATGATTGACAGATGGCACTCTATGATGTTGTTCTGGTTGAAACCATCTAGATTGATCAGACCACCAATTTACTCCTTAAAGCAAGCTAGATTAAGAAAGAGAATGGTTAGAAAGTACTGTACTCTTTACTTCCTTATCTTGGTTATTTTCGTTGTTCTTATTGCTGCTCCAGCTGTTGCTGCATCTCACGTCTCTGACGATATCTTTGGTGATATGAGCGGTATTTTGAAGGGATTATTCCAACCAAGACACTCTGACAACAATGATACTGGTACTAATAGACCAAAGGGTTACACCTGGAGATATGAATCCCAAAAGACTTACCACACCAAGGCTTACACTACCAAGGCCTTTTAGGTTATAAACGTATATTATATTGTTCCCTTCATTGTTTTTGTATATTTAACAGATTGAAATTTTGATAATTAACAATTGTAGAACCAGTAAAAGAAAGAACGTGCAAATCAACCACGCTTCAAAGTGTATTATAAGTAATGGTACTTTGGGCAAGGTGGTGACTGTAGTAATGTGGTGTGATGGTGTTGTCACGCGCGTACTCACGTGTCAAAACAACACTTTAACACTTCGATCCAGCCTGTCTCAACATAATCAACCCTAAACCATGGTGCTAAAAGGATCGATTCCTAAGTCGTCCAAGGTCCTTCTTGGCTCGCTTTTCACTACCAGTGCGCTTATATTTCTCCTTAAGATCAACAACTATCGCTATGTCACCGATGAGTCGGTCAAATTCCATGATATTCTTGTTCCACTTATTCAATTGATACCCAGATATACTCTTTTCCATCCATGGGTATTGGTGATGTCAATTTTTGCCGAAATCTCGGTGTTTTCATTCCTTGTATCTTCTTTGGTGTTATATACGTCTACCAAGTATATTGAAAGATTTTGGGGTTATAAAGAAGTGATTAAATTTGTATTGGTGATTGGTTCAATTACAAATTTGTTTACCGTATTAATAACCATTGTATGTAATATTTTCCGGGAAGATGTTGCAGGTATGGATAAACCATTAGGAGGAGGAATTTCTTATTATTTTGGATTTTTGGTGGTTTTAAAACAATTGATTCCCGAACATAATATCTTATTATTTCAAGGTATCATCAATTTTAGAGTTAAACATTTCCCATTTATTTTGATGTTGGTAGTTCTGGTGATTTCTTTAATTACTAGATCTTTATACCCTGTTATTCCATCAATTGGTAGTTTTTTTGTTTCTTATATTTATTTAAGATTTTTCCAAACTTTTTCTACTGATCCTTTATTACCAATTGCGGGTGTTGATAGAACAGATATTGAAGATGGTCCATCTGGTGGTGTTATTATTGGAGATGCTTCTGATACTTTCCAATTGGTGGAATTTTTCCCAAGTATTGCTAAACCTTACTTAGGTGCTGTTTTCGATAGAATTTACCAAGTGGGTGTATTTTTGGGAGCAGTTACTCCTTTCAATGATGAACTGATTGAACAAAGTAACTTGAGAGTTAGAAAGAGACAAGAGCATACCAATCAAGTTCTGAAAAGCGTAGCCAATTCCGTTGCTGAAAGAAGAAGACAAGTGGCTTTACAGGTGATAGAAGAAAGAATCAGCAAAGAGGCCAACTGAGCAGGTCAATTAAGGGCTACTATCAAAAGAGTTTATGTTTCCTTCGATCTTGCCCTGTTAAAAAATATCGGAACCATGCAATTTGGGTCAATTTGTCAGTTATTTATTTCTAATATTGTATGTAAATCCATAACCAGTTATAGTAAGTAAGCAAAAAGGTGTAGATGAGCAAGCGAGTATACGAAAGGAATAAATGCTGTCGTGATTGGGCTACATAATTCCGTTATAATTCTAGCATAGTTATTGTGTTCTAGTTTGTAGGATGTTGGTGGGTTGGGATTTTCGAGTGGTATTGCGACTCACAATATTTTCTAATCTTCGCTAGGGGTAAGCCCAGGAACACCAAGTAAGGGACCAGTCACACAGTGTTTGGACAGAGAATGGAGAATAACAACATGACCGGCCTACCATTTGGTCCACTTTAACCATCACTGGTACCACCATATCCCACTTGATCCTCTGCTTCGCCGCCTATAACCACCACTGTTCTGGTGGTTCTTTTCTGCAGCCTCCTTCCTGGTGGGTACCTGTCCTGTCTTGGTGACTTCCTTGTCATTCACCGCGCGATAACTAATTTTCAGTGAGATCTCCCTAATCTCTACCACTAGAGATTGTCAGATCAGATAACTGTGGTGGTAGATACCACACCTGGAAACCCCAAACTACTCCTGATCTACCTGTCCGATCCCCCACCTACAAGCCTCAATTACCCCTACAATCTCTCTATCTCGTTTCTGTATATCCTCCACCGCTATCACCATCATCACCATCTCTCGCTCTCGTCTTCAATAACCTCTTACAATAGTCCACCATCGCACTTTAGTGGTAATTTGTTGTTCTCGATCCCTCGCACAAAATTTCACGTCAACTGAAGTTTTCGATAACACGTTATCCCATCATCACTATCGTCATTATCGATGTTTTCAAGCACGGGGAACGCTTTCAAACCAAAGTACGGCAAGAATAAAGGGTTTCTCCCTCTTCCTGCCACCTTTAATCGGATCCAACAAAAACAGAACCTTACTTATTTGGTGATAGTGGGTCTTTTAGTATGGTTCTTTTTAAATCCCCTTGGAGTGATATCAGGACTTTTCAGAAGTTATCCTGTACCACATTACCCTCCAGGTCATCCATTCACTAGTAAGGAGACTATTGAAACCGACTCTCGTTATATTTATCCAAGAATTGAAGATACCCAGTTATTGAAAGAGTTAACTGTTCATAAATTAGTTAAAGAAACCAAAGTAAGAGACTCGAATTTCCCAGAAATCGAAAAGAATTTGATCTTTTCTTTGAATCACTATGATAATCCAAATCCTGTTATTCAAAGAGAAATCGAAGAAGATGAAAATAAGAGATCTGAATTACTTCAAGCTAAGAATTACTTCAAGAATCAAGATAAAGTGGTTTACAGACCAAAGAGCAAAAATAATTATCCTGAAGTGATTATTGTTACTGCTATTGATTTCAATAAGTATAGTCAATCAGCTTTAGCCAATATTGTCCAAAATAGAGTGGATTATGCTCATTTTCAAAATTATGGTGTATATGTTAGATGGTATCAAGAATTTTTACCAGCTTTGAATTCTCTTAGTTATTTGGAATCAAAAGATAAATCTAAATGGGTTAGATTATTCTGCATGAGAGCTGCCATGTTTGCATTTCCAAATGCTAAATGGTTTTGGTACATTGATCAAGATGGTCTAATTATGAAACTTTCCATTGACATTCAGGATTATATGTTAAATCCAGAAACCTTAAGTCCTATTATGCAAAGAGAACAACCAATTATTCCACCTGATGGAGCTATCAGAACTTATAAAAATACTAAAGCTGAATCTGTTAAATTAATTTTAACTCAATCTGAGGCTAAAGTTGAAACCCATTCTTTCTTAATAAAAAATGATCATGTTGGTAAGTCAATTTTAGAATTCTGGTGTGATAAACTTTATTTAACCTATCCAAACTTCCCATTCGGTCCAGATTCTTCTTTGACTCATATCTTACAATGGCATCCGTTTATTTTAAGTAAAACTGCTATTGTTCCTCCAAAGACTATTGCTAGTCAACATGCTGGTATAAATAAGAATAATAATCCAGACTTCTTCAATTATAAGGATGGTGATTTTGTTGTTCAATGGGGCGAATGTACCATTCCTGCTGAATGTGAAAAGATCTTGGAAATTTATCACAATACGCTTAAGGAATGATCTTTTTTACAAGAACGACTATAGATAAAAACAAAAAATCATAGACAATCCAAGTTACAAAGGGTTTTGTAAAAAATGTGACTTTTCTGCTCATCCACCAATTCCTTTTCATTTCTCACTTCTGATGTCAGAATCTTGCAGATCCATTCATCCTTATCGATGATCTCCATCATAATTTATACTTGAATATAATTTGCTTCAGGAAGAAACAACTCTGTCGTCATGGGTTTTACTTTGCATTAATGACCATCATATAATAGATTAGAATGCATTGAAAATTAAAAGTCAACAATCTAAAAGAGCTTGTGAATTAATTTGTACAAAAACAAGATAGTCATTCAAAATTATGATAAATGGAATTATATTTATTCCACATAAAGTCTATTAAAACTGACATATATATATATGTACTTTAATCGAGAGATACAACAAATAAAATTATCTTTAGAGAGTGATGAAGACAAGAACATCTAGTAACTGATAGTAAACAAGCAAACTTGAGGTTCAAAAATCATCCAATGTCAATTTATCAAGGTTTTCAATAAGCTTAAAGTCAACACTGTTACTATTGACACTCTTCATCCTCAAATCCCTTGTAGTTTCCCATGTATTGATGATGTCATCCATTCTCTTTATACTCCATTCATTTCCTATATTCACTGTGGGTATAACTTTTCCAATATTGAAAAACATCACAAAATAAGCCAACTCCCTATATGAAGAATGTTCACTATAAGGCACAGAATATATTCGATAGAGAGTATCGTCTGGCCTTCCCTTTCTCTTCACTACTTGGTTAGGTAAGGGGGCCTGTGGTAAAATGTCATTCATGAAGTCATACTTGGGACTCTCCTTTAAAATCTTGTACAATTTGGATAAATGAATTGTGTTTTCATCAACAACCCCTTCTTCATCTTCTTGATTTTCTGATTTATCCAGGAATGTCCAGCCTGTAGGTCTTAGCCCAACACATCTTTCAAAAGATTCAAAATACCTATTATGGTTGAAGTAATTAGATAATTCTCCAATGGCTCCCACTATCTTCATGGGAACCAAATGAATCACACAATCACTATCATCATCTCCCAAATCATTATCCAGGATAACCTCATTTAAGAATTCATCATCATAAGTTCGTAAAATTTGAAGCTTGTCAGTTCTGCTATTAATATTCAGTATGTATATAGGACACTTTAATCTCTTCAGGATAGATATTGCTAATCTTTCCTTTCCAATCAAATAAGTTCCTACCAAAATCAAGAACTTTTTCTTCTTTTTCGTATTTCTTTGAGTGAAAAAGTCAGTAATTCTTGATTGTTTTAAAAAACCAAACCAATTGGAGAACAAATTATTCTGGTTTAAATCATCTTTGGTTAATTCTTCGAAAAGATCTGCTAGTGTCAGACATACTAATTCTTGTTTGGGAAAATTATAAGAAGGTGACATGTATGTAGTATCAAGATATACTTTATCCAAGACCATTGCTTGATCATAGGATTGAATATTGATACTGAAAGGCATCAAACTGGGATGACATAAGATCTGTTTATTTACACGGAAATCTCCACAATGTAATGTTCTTCTTACACTACCATCAAGCCCAAAGGATTCAAATAAAAATATAGCAGATCCAGGACAGTGATTAGCAGTAATTGGAGTCACATATAACCCAGGAAAGGTTTTATCACTTTTGAAAGCACCTTCTTTTTGAAGGAGTTCTAAATTGTCTTTATTATTAGTTTTGTCATCATCATTATTATTTTTAATATTATTATTATTGTCAGTGTCAAAGCACTTGATGCAATACCTTCGATCAAGATCTAGTGTCGATATAAATCTTGGGTCAACACTGAATCTTAAGGTAAGTAATCTTGCAGTAATTAATGTACAGTAAATAATCTTTTTATACTTCGAATCATTTTCAAAATCAGTATCCTTCTTGAAGACTCTTTCATAACTCCACTTTTTGGTGATACCACCATAATGATCAGAATGAAAATGGGTCAAGAAGTATTGGTCTATAGTTTGGTGAGGAGAGTAGCAGAAGGCATCAACTGCTATTTCGTAAAAATTATTGGAGGTTATTGGGAAGCCTAGTTTTTTGACTATTGGTATTTCCTTTTTCTGTCTTGAAGTACCCAAATTTGTAGGTGGTTTAATGACTTTGACATTAGATTCTGTTTTGACAACAGTATTGATATACCTTCCTTTTTCTCTCATGGCTTCGTTGATTTTGGAGTCTTTCTTTTCTTTCGATCCATTAGCTTTGTGTTCTTGCTTGACTGGTACCTCGTTACCGGTGGGTTCGAGTTTCTGTCTCTTTGATTCTGGAGTAGGTCCTCTAGTAAGACATGCTTCAACATGCTGAGTCCGTACCTCTATGGTGTACACTTTCAAGTCTCTTGCACATATGGGACAGATAACGTCCTCTTCTTGCTTAACTGATGGTTCATCTATAGATATCCATTCTTGAGTGAGGTCTATAGTCTCTATGGTTTGAGTGGTTTGTTCAGTTTTGATGACATCGTGTTCTCTTGCTCTTGTATACTCCAAAATAGAGCTTTGCCTCTTTTTACTAAGAGTTGGTCGAGCCATGATCCACACTTCAGCTACCCATTACGCGTAGCAATAGTAATTACTGAGATAACGGTTTTGGCTGTGAAATGGTTGCCACTGGGGAAAAATAATGATACTGAGAGTAAGCGACATCTGCCACATCAGGGTTCAGAAACAAGGTCGATAAAGAGTGTGATTGCAAGGGTATGAGCAAGCAAGAAGGTGGAGTCATGTAGGTGCCAGCAGTCCGGATGCTACTTTGGTTATTCTGGTGAAGTCAAAATGTGTTGAAGTCCAAAGATACATGTAGATCCAGATCATGGTGGTTGTATTGGGCCACAGTGAGGAACTTTAGGGCACATCAAAAAGAGTGAGAATTGACCTGATCTGGAAACATCATCTTTCGAAGAGAGCGAGGAGAAAAGAATATAATTAGACCAGACACATCGGTCAATTGAGTTAGACGAGGAAAAGACAACTTCAGCGAGCACACCAGCAGACGAAAGGGAACTTTTAGTTCAGTTACTCATACCATCAATCACTTGTCATAGGATCAGAAATATCAAATAGTCGTTGGATATGGGTCTTTTAAGTATCATCAAGAAGCAAAAGCTCAAAGACGCCGAGATCAGAATACTTACACTAGGACTAGACAACTCAGGTAAAACCACAATTGTGAAAAAGGTCTTGGGCGAAGATACCATGAGTATTTCACCCACCATGGGATTCCAGATCAACACCACCGAATATAAAGGGTATACCCTCAACATATGGGATATTGGAGGACAAAGCAGTCTTCGTGGTTTTTGGGGAAACTACTTTGATAAGACCAATGTGGTGGTATGGGTAGTTGATTCCATGAGTGTTGAAAGACTTGAAGAGTCGTATACTGAATTAAAAGAAAAGGTGATATTGGAAGATAGATTGGTAGGAGTTTATTTGGCGGTTGTTGTTAATAAAATCGACTTATGGGAAGGAGATGCGGAAAAGTTAAAGAGAAGAGTGGTCCAGGTTCTAGATCTCGAGAACTTGATAGAGAGTGATAAGTGGATGGTAGGACTAGTTAGTGGAATGAGAGGAGATGGGTTAGAAGAAGTGTTAGAGTGGATAGTTGGCAGGGACTACTAAACAGATGAGGAACAGCCAAAGAACACAAGAAAAGGTTGTACGAGTGGATCAAGCTGGGATCAAATCCGAGAAACTCTTTAATTGGAGCCAAGAGTCAATTATGACCCATGGCTGTGTCAGATTCTAGCTTCGGTATGTGGTCCAGCCATCACTCCTAATAAAAATTGCAAAGGCTACACTGATCATATGGTGGTTTACAGGTTGAACCAGACATATGAGGCCACAAATCGAACAATAGAGGGAATGGACCTAGCCTGAGTTGATCCAGAATATTCAAAAAGGCAATAGTTGATCTAGAATACCAATAAGGCAGTGGTCTAACCCAAACGGTGGTTCTACCGTCATCGGGCCAAGAACCAGAAATATCTCGAATAAACTCAAGCCATCCCACATCTTCAAAGCCTTCGCCAGACTAATCTATCGCATTGAAGAGTATGGTGTGTATCTTGAGGTAAGTGTACGTCACAATAAGTGTACCTGAGATTCGTTTATGATTCCTTTGTTCGTCGTTAAACAACAAACCTATTATATTGTTCTTGACAATGTTTCGGATGTTAGACATCAATATTTACATTTACATTTACATTCCTATTGTTGGTTTCCAATTTGATACAGCTCATTAGTTTAACTTAGTCATACATTCTAGGGATTTCTGGCTTAATCGGAGACATACAAAAAAAAAATTATTAGAGCCATCTATGATGTGTATCGGCTCTAACTGACATATTGCCTCCTTGCAGTCTTCCAGTGACTACTGTGTGGTTACAATCGACCAACATACGAGAATAAATGCTATCAAAAAACAAATAAAAAATAAAAAAAATAAAAAAATAGTGAGATAGGAGACGCAAACACGGTTTTTTAAAATTGACGCGTTTGCCGATTTATTCCCAATAGGGTTAAATTGAGTATCTTGTCTGTTATTTTTTCAACTTTCTTTTCTTTTATATCAGTAGACTATTAAGCAAATAGATGGTCCCAACTTTAACCAACCCATTGACAAGTTCTGTTCTTCAACAAAGTCCTTTTAACCCTCCCCCTTTCATACTCTACTTGACAGAATCATTCGCTCATACTTTCCCGCTAGTTAGTTAGATAGTAGAAGAGAAAATGACCTTTGAATCCGGGAGTGAACCAGAACATGTTCTGGCTGAACAAGCATTGAAGATTCTTTTAGACAGTGAGAATGCTGAGAATCACAATTTGATTGATATAATGGGCAATGTCAAGCTATCGAGAGCCAGTGGAAACGGAAGCTCATTGACCTCACTTATTCGAGGATTGTTCACCAAAAACTCCAAATTACTCGGTTTATTAAACAATACTCTTACTGATTATGCATCTTATGGAGACGAAAATGACTTGGATTTATTGAAAGGATTCGTCAATGACTTTATCATTTGGTTGGACCAAGATGGTTTGGTATTGTTTGAAAAATACTGCCTTCATATCACTGATGTCAATACCAATACTCTTGATGCTGAAGGAGCAGCCACCAACCTTAATGTCGAACAATTCTCCAAACCAATCATGAATTGTAAAAATTACATTGACTTTATTGACCGTGCTTCAAGCCTTTTAAGAAATCCTTTTGTCTTGGAACAACTTACCAAGACCAGAAAGGCATTGGCCGATATCATCGATACTTACTCCAATAATATCCAAATTAAAAGATTGAATAATATCAGCTTTAATAACATTAAAGCATTTGTCAACAATTCACCAACTGCAAAAGCTACCAAGAGCCCAGAAAGAGTATCAAGTTATTTTAAAATCACTCAAATCAGTGAAAGATCAGGAAATGAACAACTCTTTTTGTGGAATAATAAGCATAAAAAATTCCCAATTGAATTATTACTTTTGGATTTAGGTGGTGGGTTGTCTTATAATGCATTGGCAATTGTTGAAGTATACTCAGACTATGAAGATTCTCGATCTTTGATGTTCCCACCATTCAGAGTTAATGAACTTTCCATAAATTTCGAAAATTCATCCATCATTCTTAAGTCTATTTCTTTCAGCCAATCAAATTCCGAATCTCAAATGGTTATATCTGGTTCAAACCAGGCATTTTTGTCTCAATGGTATAAGAAATTATTGAATATTTTCCCACTGGAGCTTAATAACACACCAGTTAGTGAAAACTTTTTAATTAAACCAAACAAGAGTCCTCCAGTCATGTCTGGTTTAGGAATTAATGTCCTTTCCGATCTGGATCATAAAAAAGCATATGAACAAGAAGATGTTTTTGAAACTCCTTTGAATAGTAGTAAATCAAACACGTTCAAGGAATTAATTGGATCTCCATCATTGCATTCTTCATCTCCATTATCACAATTGCAGCAACAATTTCAAAATCAACCAAGAAGGGCCGAAGATCTTCCTCATCCTCCATTTCTTCAAACTCAACGTAAACTCTCTAATTCTTCTATGAATTCTAATGAATCTTGTGAATCTGTCAGATCTCAATATGATAGATCTTTGGATATTATTAATAAGGCCTTGAGTAATACTTCCATCAAACTGGCTGGTAAAAAGGAAGATGATAATCCAATCAAAATGGTTGCTCGTGAAGTCATGGAATTACCTTCTCCTGATACCAATCTGCCACGCCCAATATCTTCTCAAGGTGAAATGAGACACATTGATGAAGAAACCCCAACTAGACCATATCCAACCAATAATGACACTATAAGCACCGAACCTTTGGTCAGCCCATACAAGAATAATGGTAAGAAAGACAAAACTATATTCTCTTCAGTACCAGATTTGAGTGCAACCAACAAGAACAGTATTTATCAATTATCCACTGGTTCTGGATTGGACTTGTCCAACTTTGGCAAGGATTATAACCCATCTTTTAGTATTCCAAAGGGTCTTTCAGATATAGTACAAGAACAATCAAAGAAAGAAAAACCAAAGAGGAAATCCATCTTTAAATTCTTCAAGAAAACCAAACAACCAGCTAAGATTGGCTCCGGTTCTCCTCGTTTACCGCAATCTCCAATGCTGACTCAAGCTGTGGATGAATTAGATATTCCTCCAATTGAAGTCAACGCCCCAGAAGACTTTCCTCAACCAAATGCAGCCAAGCCTATTAAGGATACTAATGTTTCTATAACTGTCAAGGCTCCTAAACCAGCGGAACAACAAAAGCCATCTACCTCAAGATTAGCCTCTCCAGCACAACAAAAGGTTTTAGAAACTAAGTTGGGATCCCCAGCTCAAGCAAAGCCATCCAGTATGAAATCAATCTCAATTGGGGAGTCAAAGAAATCTAGTTCTAAAAACTTGAATGATCTTAAACTTGATTTGAACTCTTCTGCTCCTTCAATTAGTGATTCAGAAAAGACCTCCAATTTACCTTCACCATTTGCTTTACCATCGTCCACATCTACCTATTTCTTCAAACATTTCAAGAATGGTAATGCAGAGACTGAGTTACCAGAAGATGAAGAGTACTTGAGAATTCCTCAAGACTTGAAAGATATCATCAATTCTGATGATTCTATCGATTTTTTCATTAGTGATTCAGTTCCTAAAGCAATGAAAATCTCTAAATGGAAACACAAGTATGGTATATGGGAGTTATTAACCCAAAAAGAGAATTTATTTGTCAAGATCGTGGTCAATTATGATCTCAACAAATCCTGGATGATTATTTTCAAGGAAGAATATGACGAAGAATTCAAAGAAGAAATTGATGTACCATTATTATTACTTGATATGGATCAAAAGAGTACGGCTGTTAGACAATCTTCAGCACTTGACCTACAGATTCAAGCAAACAATCCTATTACCAATGAAAAAATGTTGATCATTATTCGTTGTAGTACAGGAAACATGGTGAACTCCTTGATCAGTAATATTTCCAATATGTTGGGCGTTTTAACTGCCAACTCTAAAACAAACCGGTACACCTCTTTGAAAAATTCAAAACCTTCAGACTTAACCATTACTTCATCTATAATGGATGGAACCAAAGAATCTTCTACATTGTCCAGTATTTCATCTCAAGGTGAAAAGTTCAAATTGAAACAAGAACCATCCTCATTTTCGATTAGTACCCAAGAAATTAATAATGCTCAAATTATTAATAACCCCGGAAATTCAAAATCTCTCATCTTCAGCCCAAACGTTATCAGACTTCAAAAACAATTAAGTTCTTACCAAGAAATCAATATCTTATCATCATGGCAAATCTTATCCATGTACTCCCTTTCTATTTATTTGATTGTCGATCACTTTACTAATTTGAACTACTATAATTTGGTTCTTAAGAATGTTAGTGACCTGTCAGATGAACCAGACTTGGAATGGTTAATTAGTGAAGAAGAAAAATTTGAAAGAATTGAGAGAATTGGAAAGGCTGGTCTCTTGATTAGAGTTGCTGACAATGATTTTTTCATGATTGAGTGTAGAGGAAAGAAGGAGTTCAAACAATTGTTTGAAGTTTTCTAATCTAAATGAAAACTATCTATAACTGTGCTGAATTAATCAAAAAGAGTTTCAGTAATATGTTAATCACATCAAACTGAAACTCGCCTTTTTTAATTGATCTCCTTCAAGAGATCAATTATTACTGTATTTTATATGAACATTCGTTCAATTTGTAATTAATACCCTAATAAATTTATCTGCCTGACCGACTCACGAAACGAGTTGGATGTGGAATATTGTCAATCTTTGTAAAGGAATGAGATCCCTAGTAATGATTCTTGAATCAATTACTCAGTTTATTGGCGCAACTTTTTTCGCAGCCAAAACTGCAATCACAAATACAGTAACATTTGTTGCACAACTATACTTATCCGTGAATCAATAGTATTCATTTCTTAATCTACTAGGGTCTTCTGGTATTCTACTTAGTTAACCATCGATGATTTTAATTCTCCTCTTTTGCTTCATTTGTGGAGTGTTTGGAGCTACGAACGGGAGTATTGCTGTTTCAGGAAACAAGTTTTTTAATTTTGCAACAGGAGATCAGTTCTTTATCAAAGGTATTGCCTACCAGCTGTCCAAAGAAGATTTATCCAAGGTTGGATATACAGACTCTTTGTCAGATCCATCTGTGTGCCTTCGTGATTCCATTAGATTTGAAGATCTAGGTATCAATGTTATTAGAGTGTATCAAATTAATCCTAATGTTCAACATGACGAGTGTATGAACATTATGAAGAATGCAGGGATATATGTTTTGGCAGACTTAGGTGAGCCCAAAAATTCAATTAACAGAGAGTCGCCTACTTGGGATATAGACTTGCTTGAGAGGTACTCCTCAGTGATAGACTCAATGGTAAAGTACGAGAATTTGATGGGATTTATTGTGGGGAACGAAGTGACCAATTCAAAATCCAATACCGATGCAGCGCCATTTGTCAAGGCTTCTATCAGAGATATGAGAAAGTATATTGAGCTAAAAGGATACAGAGATGTTCCTTTGGGTTATGCTACCAATGATGATAGTGATATTCGCAAGAGTATCACGGATTACTTTGTGTGTGGAGACGAAGAACAAGCAAAGGCTGATTTTATTGCTATCAACATGTACGAATGGTGTGGATATTCATCTTACACCACCTCTGGTTATAAGGACAGAACAGCTGAGTTTAGTAACTTTCCTGTTCCAATCTTTTTCGGTGAGTATGGCTGCAACAACTTTGCACCCAGACCATTTACAGAAGTAGAAGCACTTTATGGAAGCACCATGACAAAAGTATGGTCTGGTGGACTAGTTTATGAGTATTTTGAGAACAGTAACCATTATGGTATCGTCAGTGAATATGATGATGGTACCGTTTCACCGTTGCCAGATTATGAGATCTTGAAACAAAGACTTTCTAAAGCTGATCCTCAAGGAGCCACTGGGTTAACCCCCAAGAAATCCAAATCCTACCCTACTTGCCCCAGAGACCTCTTATGGAAAGCATCTACCAAGTTACCACCAAGCCCAGACACTGGAAAATGTGAATGTTTTCAAACCACTTTCTCGTGTATACTCAGTCCTTACAAAGAGGTCAATGAGGTGAAACTACTCGAAGGAATCTGTAATGAAATTGACTGTACAGATATTCAAGCTGATGGTAAACTTGGTCGTTATGGTAAATTATCCGACTGTAGTCTTAAACAAAAGGCTTCATGGGCATTGAATGAATACTTTGTTAAAAATGGAAAGGATGAGAGATTTTGCGATTTCAATGGTAGAGCAGTAGTTATTACAAATAGCGACGACATTGATCTTGATAATATATTTACACGTGATGGTAGAAGCTGTGAACAAGCCATTGAAAGCGTCACAACCCAAAAAGTCACATATGACACCTCTAGGAATACCACTAGATTTAGAGAAGAATCTCGCAGTTATTCGAATTCCACCCATGCTCAATCCAGTGAAGGTTCTCACAATATAGCTAGGTATATAATGGTGCTAGTTGTTCTGATGATTTTAGCTAATTAATAGACACCAACGACTTGGAATGTTCGTATGTTGGGGTATGCTTTGGAATTTGTAATAGTTTTTATTTTTATTTTTATTTTTTTTTCTTTCGTGGTTTCAACCGGATGAATACACAGTTTCTATTACCCATCAAAGAGAAGTTGAAGAAGGAGTAGGGAATAGATTGTCAATCATTATACATGAATTTCATGATTGTAGATAAGATTATTCGTCCTTCTTTGGACCCCAGTTCAAACCCAAGAATCCCTTACCGGCACCCAACTTTGGACTGTAACCATGAGGTTGGAATTTTGGTTCAACGATATAAACTCTCTTTTGACCTGGAATATCCAAGGCAATGTATGCAAATTCAGAACTCCAGAAGGAAGTATCAACTTGTTCCAAAACAATACTACCATGCATACCGCTGTCAGCTTCAACATGGAATCTCATCAACATATGGTCTTTGCCGTCCTTACCCTTGGACTTAACACCATGAACTTCTCTGTTACGAACCCATTTTCCACCAGCTCCTTCACCGTGAGCAGCCAATCTGGAACCTGGTTCGAATTGCAAAAGCTTTTGAGCAACCTCACTCTTTTCGACCAACTTAACGGCCTTGTTGAAGGTTCTAGTATCACCAGATGGAAGGAATAATTCTGCTAAGATTAAGTAGACCACTAATAACGCAACCCCGGCAGCTCCGAGAACTATAAGGGAGGACAATGAGAAAGTGAATGCTCTGGAAATACGATTGAGTATCACTTTACCCTTAGCGTTCTTGTCTGCTGGTGGAGGAGGTGGTGGAGGAGGTGGTGGATGAGCGGTCTTGGTGGAATATTTAACATCATAAGATACTAATGGTTTCCATAATAATGGGGTAGATCTATTAGCTCTGATAGTTGGAGTGATGAAATTTCTGGAGCTCAAAAGCAAGCGAGAAGGATTAGCAAGAATGCTTGATCTGGAGGTTTTGAAGAGGTGACCTCTTGTTAGCAAGAGCGATTGCATCTTATGAATAGTGTGATATATAGTGGAGAGTTAAAAATTGAAGTCACTCGCTTGATGTACAGGACGCTCACTGGTGGTTAGGTTTATGAGGTATGATGAAAAAAATTGGGTTGATACTAATAGATGTCGATTAATACGAAAATATGAGAGAAATAACAATTGGAGGAGGGTATCATGGAGGAGCTTTTGGTGGGCTCATACTTGTAATTTTGTGTGGAGGGTGGGTATTTTTCATTTACCTCCATGTAATTTAACAGATCAAAAATACTTGCTGAACTCCACCAAAATTTCACTCTTTCCATGGATGAAACCAGTCAAATAATTTCCATTGCTGCAGATCTCTTTCTTACTAATTTCCACCGATTGATACTCTTCTAAATTCTCATTCATGGTAGTTAGACTAAAGTTTGTCTTTGAACATCGATTGAAAAATCGCCTATTTTCTGCGCATGTGGGGTTTTTAGAGTCAACTGGCTCTAGTAAATAAGCCCCCGTGGCCTAATTGGTTAAGGTGTTATTTTCCGGAGATAATGATTGCGGGTTCGAGTCCCGCCGGGGGCCTAGTTTTGTTTTTAGATTTTTAGTACCAGCATCACTGATAAATAAAGCTGGAACTGGTTACGCCTTTGTATCGCTTACCTATCAGGCTATACAGTTACTTGTTTTGATTCTTTTTTAAATCAATGCATCGAATTATCTACACCTTCTTTAAATTCACCTGTAATTCAATTGGCGTCAAATCAATATAATAAACGTTATAATAATTGAATTAATTATATTTGACAGTACTACTTAACCTGCAATGATTAACCAATTGTAATTCAACACTTGTAGGGCCAGCACTTAGCTAGTCTTCTACTAACTTGGGGATGTGTGTATCACATGATGGACGCATACTTTGACTCGATAGTTAGGGCTTGTGCCCTACTCACCGCGCACGACCTCGAAAAATTTTCCCGCGCACTCTACGCTCCCCCAATGCTAGGGAGAATTTTCCACCATAGCGAAAACACTTTTTCATAAAAGTTGAAAAGATTTCTTGTACTTCTTGATAATATAGTATAGTTAAAGATGGCCAAAATCAGTCAAGGTAATTATTGGATCAACATTAAAAGGGTATCACGATCGTTATTGATTATGGAGTAGATGTCAATGAATACAATAATCACAAGCATTAAATATATGGATGAGATGGAATGAAATTTTTTTTCAGATGGTTGTGGTTTTGAAGGTTGGAAGACAAATGAAGTATTTTTAATTCATCAAGAAGAGAGTCCTCAAGTATTTGAACATCCAGTTCTACGTTTTTCCAAAAGACCATTCGAAGACCATTATAATCATGAAAGATGTGTGGTGCCCGTTTGAAATCGAAACCAAAAGCAGTTATACTAACAAAATTCTAGACGTTTCTTCTTCCCGTTCTAAAGCTAGAAAGGCTTACTTCACCTCTTCTTCTGTTGAGAGAAGATCCTTATTATCTGCTCCATTATCCAAGGAATTGAGAGAAAAGTACAACATCAAATCTTTACCAATCAGACAAAATGACGAAGCTTTAGTCGTCAGAGGTTCTAAGAAGGGTTCCGAAGGTAAGGTTAACTCTGTCTACAGACTTAAGTTCGCTATCCAATTAGAAAAATTGCAAAAGGAAAAGTCCAACGGTGCTTCTATCCCAATCAACATTCACCCATCCAAGGTCGTCATCACCAAGTTGCACTTGGACAAGGACAGAAAGGCTTTGATTGAAAGAAAGGGTGGTAAGCTCGAATAAATTATTCATATCAAGTAGATTTCTGTGTTTATAATATGAATGTATTTTAATGGTATTAATGTGTAAACGAACCAAGGGAACAAATTTACGAAAGTGAGTTTGAAAATAGGTTCAAATTAAAAGTTTTTAGATACTACCAAAAAGAACTGAATGAAAATTTCAATTTCTTAATAAAAGTTCGATTTCCTAACAAAGTGTAAGAAGCAAAGAGGTGGGAGTGGAATCGAAAAATAAAGTTGATGATAATGAAGCAATACCAACTAATTGTGCAGATATAGCAAATGAATTGATCTTATATTATTTTTATATTTTTGATCGATTTTTATGTTACTATAGTCCTCACTTTATATTTTCTTGTGTTGGTTTACCTCATCTCAATCAATGGAATTCGGCTTTAGGCGTTACGTAAGCATCACTGTATTATTTAAACGTTAATCCCTATCACCCAGTACAAGGGTAGGGGAGATAGGAAAACATGAGTTGGCACGGCAAGTTTGGCTTAATGGACCAATTGCAATTTTCTGTCAGGAGCTTCTTTCAATTGCACCATTTGTGGGTTGTAGATGTAGTTTCTCTAGCACCAATAGAGAAAAGTTTATGTGGCTACCCGTTCATATCACGGCCTGAACTTGGGGCTATTTCGATAATCTCCGGCTAATTGAAGCAAAGAACTGTTCTACTCTCCATACGTTCCGTTTTACTGTGGGGTTTAGGGGGTTTTACTTAAAATGTGTTGGGGTTTAGTACTACTCTTCTGGCTCCTCAGCTAGTGAGAAACTATAGAGAGGTCTCAGCACAGCCCAAATCGACTCCTAACTACCCTCGACAGTGTACCGAAGACCACATACTACTGTTAGGAATCACATCTCCCAGCTCATATGTTCAGATGGTTGGTTCTGGGTATTTCCACCTCTTCATCTCGGCCTTTGGTATCTATTCTCGGCACTCCCAACTCTCGCAGTTAGTGGTGGACTGGGCCTCACTAAACACCAGAATGTGTCACTTTATCCTACAAACTTGGGTGTAGTACTAAAGGTAATACAAGCAACCTACACCTCCACCCGTCGCCAACGTCGTAAATAGGGGCACCTGCAAGCTCCAAGAAGCCTGCCATGTGACCCCCACCATGTGCCAACTTCCCACCACCTCTCGGTACGGTGCACTCGCTTTCCTTCTCTTCACCACTTGTAGCCTTTTCGTCTATCACGTTTCCGCGCTTAAAGCTCACCTTTTGCCTTCCCCAGTTTCTCTAATCTTAAAAACATCCTTATTCAGGCACCACACACTCACCACAACCTTTTAACGATCAACACACCACCCCATCACCTTACCCGCTTTGTATAACAATGTCTGCGCTTGATTCCGAAGACGAAGGAGAGCTCTTCAACGGATTTGGATCCGCACCTATTCCATCATCATCATCTTTAAGAACCACCAAAAGATGGTCGTTCCATAATAATACGAAGCCAAATTTGGTGGATTTACCATCAGAAGCTTCCAACAGTCAACGTAGATTAAGTGACGTTACTGGAGTTGACAACGTTCATAAACAGATTGATCCTTTGAATCCAATGTCTCATGTTGTTGGAGGTGCACAATTATATTCTACAGAATCGGGTAGATTATTCCATGCTGGTAAGATTTGTATTGCATTGGCAGGTTTACCAGGTAGAGGAAAGACACATTTATCAGTCTCATTAACTAGATATTTGAGATGGTTGGGAGTCAAGACTCATTCCTTCCATTTAGGTAATTATAGAAGAGCAAATGCTGAATCAGATTTAGATTATGAACTTTTTGTACCCCTGCCTGATAGTCCAAAAGCAAATGAATTTAGAAAGAGAATTGTGGATGAATGTGTTAATGATATTCTCAACTTTTTTAAACATGATAAAGGTCAGATTGCTATTTATGATGCAGTTAATGCTTTACCTGAATATAGAACTGATTTACACAAAAAACTTACTGATTTAAATATTCAAGTGTTATTCATTGAAAGTTTAGTTACTGATGATTCTATTATCATAAAAAATATGGAAGAAGCTGCAAGATCATCTCCTGACTACTTAAATTGGGATTATGATAAAGCCTATAAGGATTATAGTGAAAGAATTAAAACTTTGACTCCTTATTATCAAGAAATGGGAGTTGATGATTCAGAATTATCATATATTAAATTTATTAATTTTGGTGATAGAATTGAACTTCATAATTCTAATTACGGTTATTTGATTAATAAAGTGGTCTTCTTTTTAATGAATTCTAGAATAAAACTGGGTTCTGTTTTCTTTGCAAGATGTTATAAAAATGATTTGGATTTTACCTCTGATCCTAAGTTAGATGATGAAGGTGTTAAATATGCTAAAAATCTTACTCAAACTTTATTGGACCATTTAAAGAATCAAGGAAAAAATTATGCTAATGATATTATTCTGAAAAGACCTGAACCTCCAAAGAGACAATTATCTGTTGAAGAAAGACATCCAGCTGCTGGTGTTGATGGAGTCTATGATGATTCAATAGTGGTTTGGACTTCAACCAAGAGAAGAACCATTGAAACTACCCAATTTTTCGCGGAAAAGAATATTAAGATAAGACATAGAATTCAATTATCTCAAAAGAATCCAGGTGTAGTGGGACATCTTACTGATGCTGAAATCAAAGCTCAATATCCTGATGAATATGAACAATATGTCAAAGATCCATATCATTATAGATTTTCAAGAGCTGAATCATACCATGATTTAGCATTGAAGATTGAACCATTAATTTTAGAAATGGAAAGAATGAGTGGTGATATTTTAATTATTGCTGATGAAACTGTTTTAAGAGTTCTTTTTGGTTATTTATTATCATGTTCATGTTATGATATTCCATACTTGAACTTCAAGACTGATGATATTATTGAGATCAAATTCAATGCCTATTCTAATACTGCTACCAGAATCCCTATTAAGGCTTATCCAAAGGAATCAGAAAACTGAGTGAATCTAGTAAGTTGAGTTTAAGCCAATCCTATGAACAAAATGGTAAGGTCTACATGAATGGACCAAATATAACCATGGGTAGTTTGCTTTGGAAAGGTCTGATGCTACGGGGCTAAGTATATATTGTAGATAAATGCTACGACAACGTTGAACATATAATGTGTAGGTAAGTTTCATTATTAGTGATAAATAGTGATTTAACATCGCTAAAAAGAAAATAATTAATACAGACAATAGAATCATAAGTTCTTTACGGGTTCTGGTGTAAATAGAAATATCATGATTTAAATTTTATGCCAATAATTTTTTAAACAAAGTAATCAATCAATTGTAGAATTTTTAAAACTACAAGTGAATTATTAATAGATAATAGTATAGTAAATCTGGTACCCAAGACCATTCTAACATAATTAATACAATTAATTAATTACGGCTCTCCCAATTTACTGAAAACACCACATAAACTTCATCTATCTGGAACACCAATGAGACCCCTGGGGCTATTGGCTTCTCATCTTATCCATTTTTGATACTTTTCGTGCCTATACTTCACTTGCTTTTTTATCTCACTCGGATTATTCTCACTGGTCTTTGTAATCTTCATCTCGCTAATCTCACTTTAATCACAGGCATCAAGATTATCACCATGACTTTGATACCCCGTGCCATCTATACCGCTCCGGACTTGAAGGAACCACTCGTGTTTGAGCCCGGCCAAGGCCACCACACCACCAACGGTAAAACCACCCAGATCTCCGATATAGTGTTGAAAGCAGGTGGTGAGGATAGAGACAAGCCAACAGAAGCCAAAGAAACTCCATTGGGGTTCTTGAGAGCAGAACTCACGACTGTTCAAGACAAGGTCAATGAGTTCTTGACTGAAAGAATGAAGAAGGATAAGGAAGATCACCAACACAAGGATATTGAGAGAAGAGTGTTGGACGATGGTGTTGATGAAGATGATAGCGATTGAGCAACGAAGCAAATGGAGCGAACAAGAGAGCTAAGAGAGCTAAGAGAGCTAAGAGAGCTAAGAGAGCTAAGAAGAGGAAGAAGGAGGAGAAACAGAGGTATCTCTATAAAGAGGTAAGGAGTGTGATAATAAGAGTGAACTGGTTCGATCGATAGGAGAGATCAGTCACTTCAGAACTTAAGGCTTAATGTGAATGATGACTTATTTGTTTAATTCCTCCCGATTCGTTCTTCACAATAGCATTAAGCATTAAAGAATTGGAGTCTTCTGTTTGTGATTCATTCCATGAAGTTGGGTATTGAGTATAATGTCATTAAAGACTAAACACGATTAGTGTCTCTTTATTAGGGTCTTGTCAGAAAGGCCCAATAATATAAATAATCAAAAACAGACTAAATAGCAAAATATTTATAACGTTAAAATCAGATTTATATAAACTGTAGTTGTCAATCTGTGACTTAAACACTATTTTATTTCTACTGAATGTCCTGGTAATTTAAAATGGCTTATACCATATTAATACTTCTTTACTTTGGTTTAGGCTTAATGCTAATATTTATTATATTCGTAATGGTCTATGTCTATGAAACAGTATCCAGTAGATAGACCTATAATTGCAGCTGGATCCAGCAGTATCTCCTTAGACGTCAGGAGACCTCTATATCCTCAATTTTTCAATATTGAAGAAACACCCTGTTGAATGCTGGTCTTGTTGTTTGGTTCTTTTGGTCATTTGGTATATGGTAATTCTTGTTCACCTTATGAATTGCGATGAAGTTGTATTTGTTGGATGATTATCATTCCTCGCTTACTTTCCCTCTACGATCCTTCTCATGTTACTCAAGGTCTTTTCCAAGGTAGTATCCAAGTACTCTTTCTTGATAGTCAAACTCTTCTTGGTTTCCAAGAACTCCTTTTCGTCCTTGGAGATATCTTCCAAGTAATCCTTGGTGGTCTTCGCCACAAAAGCCTTTCCGACACCTTGATAAACCTTTTCTTCTGGCTTACACAACTTGTTGAGTGAGGATGAAGTGGACTTGATCAAACTGAGGTTGGTCTGGACTCTACTCAATTGGAGATTGGTCAAAGACAAATCGCTCTTGGTCTTGTTGAGCTGGTTGTCCATCTCGATCAAGAGTTTCTGCAATGCTTCAGGGTTAAGGGACATTGTGATTTGGTGGTTTGGTTTTATGTCTAGTTCTATCTAAATCAATTGTTCGTTTTGGGTATACGCTCCAGATTTGACCATTTTCGTGCGAGATCATTTTTCACCATCTGACAAAGCTCCTTCAACCTCAACCAATAAGTTGATAATACCAAAACAGTCACCATAATGATCCGTTTATCCAGATTTGCCAGAGTCCCAAGGGTTGCGGTTCCAAGGGCTCCAAGAGCCATGGCCATGGGTGTTTCCATGAGAGCTCTCAGTGTTTCACGTACTCTTCGTGCTAGTGATGGAACTGTTGAAACATTTATTCCAGAAGTCCAGACTTTCGGTGACAAGACTATTGAAAATAACCTTAAAACTGATACCAACAGACTTTCCAAAACATTGACCAAGTTCTGGGAAAAAGTGGAAACTGTCCATAAAAATGGCCAGTATGAAGTCCAATTAGATGGTAAAACCATCAAGACTCCTGCGGGATTTCCATTAGCATTACCAGAATCCAAGAAACAATTGGCTTACTTGGTGGCCCACGAATGGGCCAACTTGGCTGATTTGAAGATTCAAACCAGCTCTTTACCTTTGACTTCTATTGTCTCCAGAGCCATAGATTTACAAAAGATTCATGAAAAGGATGATAAGGTCACCGATGAAGTCATTGCCAGAGTGGGTAACTTGGAAGATATCCAAATCAATATCTTGAGATACTTCGATACCGATACTTGTCTTATCTTTGCTACTAATGAAGAATACGAAGGTAAGTTCAGAGCCAGACAAGACGAATTGTACTTGCCATTAATTGAAGAATTTGAAGATTTCTTTACTCAATATGCTAAAAAACATAAGTTATTACCAGAATCCGAATCCAAGATTAATATCCAATTTTTGGACACTGAAACAGATGGTTTAAGAGGTAACAAACAATCTATTCTTACTCAAAATGTGGCCTTTCACTGGTTACGTCAACTTCCAGTCACCGACTTGATTGCACTTGAAAAGGCCATTTTAACCTCCAAGTCTTTCCTCTGTGGTGTTGCTTTACTTAGATCCAGTTGTACTGATCCAAGCACTGTTCAAGAACTCTACCAAGTTAACAAGCCAGAAGAAGCGGAACATTACTTCAAGACCGTGGAAGAAATTATTGAGCTCGGAAACTTGGAAACCATTTTCCAAACCGATACTTGGGGAGAGGTCGAAGACACTCACGATGTGGACAAGGAAGACTGGATCAGAAGTCTCACCAGTGCTAGTATTTTAGCCCATTAAATGCTGGAGCCAAGAAGTAGAAGAGATGAAAATGGGTTTAGGTTGAGTTTACGGGGATGGAATCGTGCCGGTGATGATATTTTGGTAAGTCTCTCGAATTTGCTAATTCTTCATTTTCTGGACATTTCATCTCAGACTTGGTCTGTTGGATGCTCCCAGTCTCTACCATTCCGTGTAAATAGATAATAAATAGACCAAGAGCTAAATAAAGAATAGAGTGAGAAATAGAATTATCACCAAGTGGATCAAAATTACTTTGGTTCCACTATTACTATAGATTTGGGTCAATTTACTAAGATTAGTGAAAAAAAAAAAAATTGTGAAATTGTGAAAAATTGAAAAAAACGTGAAATTTCGTTTAACACTCGTACTAGTTAAAGATGTAATTCGTACTATCATCGCGACTAAGCTAAGAATAGCAACAGGGAATCCCTCTCGATTTGTATCGTAAGGGTAGTGGGTAGATCCAGTGGACTATATTATAGGAGTACTTGGAAGTCTACGGGTTCCACACTTTTCGATTGGTATGGATCTTGTGTTCCTAGTGGCTTTGGAGAGCCGCAACCTGCAATCCTGGTATCATTTGGTTGATAATCCGATACCTAAACCTGCAAATCTAATCCGCACCCGATAATCGGATCCATGTCATTCTGAAACTCCACTTAATCAGAGTGACAGCTTGGTGATTTTCCCCCTGATCTACCAGAAAAAATAAGCGGGAGACTGAAGGTGTGTAACCTGCAATCTTGGACAAGGATTGTGTCCTTTCAAACTGTAGTTGGCACTAACTGGCCCGGGATAACTTGTAGAATCCTCGTAGGTAGAAGGAACTAAAAACCACTAAATTTTGTTCGTTCCTAGTCCAAGTGCGCTGATGGCTTTTTCGGCTGTTTATCTATACCCGTAGCCTGGTGCCACGGTCACGTGAGGCACCAGCACGCGCTTGGTGTCAACCCAAGAATCCCATCCACCACCTACCACCTCCAGCTACCCATCACTACATTGCAAACATTATTGGTGAGCCTGATACAACCGCTACTGTGGCACACTTGGGCGACGAACTTTAGGGCCCTCCGACTTATCAAAATCTTGTTGGAACGCGTGCGCGGAAACTCCACAGACGCTGCTCCGAATTTCAGTGACTGAGGATTCAGCACATAAAAGCAAAGACCTTCAACGTTTAACATTTCAACCAGAGTGAAAATCTAGCAACCTAAATATCACGAGCTGATCATCCCTCCATATTTACTTCACGTGTCACTGTACGCTGAACCCCTTTTCAAACAAACCTTTAGGTCCTAGTTCTATTTGTCATTTTTTTTTGTTTCTTGAATAGGAAAGAAGAACAACCTACTACTACCACTACTACAACAACGTTAAGGAAGAGTTTCAACACTTTACAGATTAATTCACGTCATTTGATCACTAGTCCTCAAAAAAGTTTCTTTTTTTTTTTTTTGATGGTGGATCTAAAACCAGACAGAGCCACAGCAGGCCAAACCCCTAGAAGGGTAAAAGTGTATCTATTACAAGGAGAAGACTGGTTGGATAATGGTACTGGATACTGTGTTGGAGAAATAAATGATAGTAACGTGCCGTACTTCTTGGTACGAAATGAACTAGCAGCAGGAGAAGTGATTCTTAAATCCTTCTTAGAAGGTTCCACTCAATACCAAAGACAACAAGAAACTTTGATTGTATGGACTGATTCTTCCGGAAAGGATCTTGCATTATCATTCCAAGAAACAGAGGGATGTGCTGACTTATGTAATTTCATAATAAAAGTTCAGCAAGAAGATTATAGCCCTGATATATCCCTTTACTATGTGATACCGAATATGTCCGATGGTGATGATATAACTGAATTAATTACTGGACCTATAAATTATCCAGAAGACCCAACTCCCGAAAATCTAGAATCAGTGCTTGATAAAGTAAACCAAAGTTCCAATTCCCAATTCACCAGAGTCAGTGTTCTGAATTTCATCATTGAATCAGATTATTTTTCCAAATTAATAGAAGCATTTAATACCGCCGAGAAATCAAAATCTCTCACTAATTTATACGCTTTAAGCGAAATAGTGAAGACTCTTATACTATACAACGAAGCATCCTTAATTGAAGAATTTTTATCATCAGAACATAAGATTCTTGGTTTGGTAGGAATCTTGGAATATGATCCTGAATACCCCAACTTTAAAGCAACTCATCGTGAATACCTCAAAAATAAATCGTTCAAAACAGTTATACCTGTGGATGATATCGGAATTTTCAAAAAGGATTTCCATTACAATTTTTTGAAAGATGTGGTATTGGCGCGTTTCTTGGATGATCAAACCTTTAATTTAGTCTCGTCTTTGATCTACGTCAACCAAGTTGAAATTATAAATTATTTGAAAAACGCTACCTTATTGGAACAACTTTTCAAGATATATGAAGATGATAATGAAGAAACTATTGATGAAGAAAAACTTAATTTGAAAAGAGATGGTGTTAAAATGTTACATCAATACGTTTTAATCGCCAAATCACTTCAATCAAATCAAAAATCAGATTTTTTCTCATTCCTTGTCAAAGGTGGACTTTTCAGAATGATTAGTTTTGCATTAAAAGATTCCGATAGTAAAATACGAGTTTTTGGAACAGAATTAATTGTCATAATTATTGAACAAGATGTTTCTTTAGTTAATGCAATTGATAACGAAGAAACAATTGATAATTGTGATCCTCCTTTGAGCCCTATCATAGATGAAGATAAAGATGATACTATAGTTGAGCCTAAAAATCTCAAACTTAAATTATCCGATGATATGACATTAATTTCAATTCTCACAAAATTATTAGTTGAAGATAAAAATCCCGGATTAAAAGTTCAAGCCTTTGAAGCATTAAGAATATTATTAGATTGTAATATTGCTTCAAATTCTTCCATGAACAACGATTACGAGATGGAAAATTCTAGAAATGATTTTTCAACTAAGGATGCTCCTAACAATGGAGCTTCAATGATTGATGAATTTAATGATATTAATACCAACAATTATTTTAAAGCTTTTTATTCCCAAGTGGCACCTCAACTTTTCAAAGGCTTGATAGATTTAGCTTCTGTTGATCAGATCGATATCAAGACTTCAGCTCAAATTCGAAATGATGTACTATTATACCAGCAGTTATGTGAATTGATTTCTTTCTGCACCAAAGAGCATGAGGTTTATATTTCAAGACCATTTTTCCTAGAAACCAATATTTTGTTAGGATTGGCTAAATTATTGGATACGAAATCCAAAATTATTTTGAAGTTAAGTGTTGTTAGATGTTTTAAAAATTTACTATTATTGAATGATGATTATTATACTCGTTATATTATTAATAGTGATATGTTAAAATATTTCTTCAAGTTTTTCGAGCTGATTGTGAATCAAAATAATTTGGCAAATTCTGCATGCTTAGATTTTCTTGAAATAATCTTGAGAAATTGTGATGCTAATGTTAATTTGAAAAGACAAAATTTTAAATTACTTGCCACACACATTTATAAAAACTTCCGAGAATTTTGTGCTACTAAAATTCCTTATGCTAATACAGGAAAAGATTTAGTTGATTTAGTTGAAAATGGATTTTATGAAGCAGGTGCAACCAATGGAAAAGCTGGAGAAATGTTTGTGGATGAATTTTTGGAAGAACACAATGTCCTGACTCCAATTGAAGCAGCACCAACTCCAATAGATGAAGTTCCCAATGATGAAAATGATGGAGAACCACTAGAAACTTCAAGTCCATCAAATAAAGATACTGAAATGAATAAAGAAGATGAGGTTATCGAAGGGCCATTAAACGCAGTTGGATCTGAATTCAAATTATACAATGGATCTACTGAGGCTCCTCCTAACGACTTATTTGCCAATATCGATACTGATGATACTAAATCCGAACCAAAAGAATCTAATGGAGTTGTTTCAGGCAATGTTCACAAGAAGAAACTCTCATCCAGTATTAAACACAAATTAAGCCATGCCACCAAAAAAATCACCCAAAGTTTCCAGAATGCAAGTAATGGTAACAGCAATAGTACCACCATCAATGGCCACTCCAATGGGAGTAATGGCAACTCTGCATCGAACTAGTCAATTGTATAATATGTAAAAGTAATAGAGGTGAACACCTATAATACTAAGAGAGGTGTAATTTTTTGGACCGAAACCATACAAAGTGTAGCTTAATTGGAAGGAGTTGAGAGTATCAGACCCTTCAAATCAATTCTCATGTGTATCATGTGTCAAGTGTCAAATATGGCACCATTCTTGTGTGCAATCCGAACAATAATGGTAGCATTTTTCACAACTCTCTGAAAAATTGCGGGGTAGAGTATATAAAGCAAGGGTATTAGACCTCATTTAAAATTGCACCTTGATTGATTACAATTCTTCTTATTAGTTAATCAGAATGGGATTGGATAGATCTTTTTTGGGAAATAGTGTTTGGAAGCCAGACTTGTTCAAGGGCAAGGTGGTATTTGTCACAGGAGGAGCAGGATCAATTTGCAAAGTTCAAACCGAGGCCTTGGTACTTTTAGGAGCCAATGCTGCTATTATTGGTAGAAACGTTGAGAATACCGAGAAAGCAGCTAAAGAAATTGCCAGTTTAAGAGATGGAGCCAAGGTACTTGGAATTGGTAATATTGATGTTCGTGAAGTTCAATCTTTGGCCAAGGCGGTAGAACAAACCGTCAAAGAATTGGGTAGGATTGACTATGTTATAGCAGGAGCAGCAGGTAATTTTTTGGCGGACTTTAACCATTTATCCAGCAATGCCTTCAAGTCAGTGGTTGCAATTGACCTATTGGGATCTTTCAACACGGCCAAGGCCACATTTGAACAATTGAGAAAGAATAAAGGGTCCATTTTGTTTGTTAGTGCTACTCTTCATTACTACGGGGTACCATTCCAGATCCATGTTGGAGCAGCCAAGGCAGGAGTGGATGCTCTTTCCAATGCTTTGGCAGTCGAGCTTGGTCCATTAGGTATTAAGTCTAACTGTATTGCCCCAGGACCAATTGGTGACACCGAAGGTATGAGAAGATTGAAATGGAGCAATGTTGATAGAGCTGCAAAGATCCCATTACAGAGAGAAGGAACCACCAGAGACGTTGCTGAAGCCACTGTCTTCTTATTTTCTCCTGCTGCCGAGTGGATCACTGGTACTGTCCAGGTAGTTGATGGTGGTGCCTGGCATGTAGGTACTTCCAACGCCAGTCAGTATCCGGTGTCGATCATTGACAAGAACGCTGCTCCTGATGGAAAGTTATGAGCTAACAGAAGAATTGGACCGAATCAATGGTTAATTGGAACGGTCATTGAATAACCGTGTCAATTCAAGGCTGTTTCTTTGACCATCTGGTTAGTCTTACGTAGGTTGGCTCATCCATGGCTCTTATTGAGTTCATTAATGGACTGTTGTGCACTGGCTGCGAAAGTCCATCCTCGTATACAGAGTATATACTATGATACACACCCAACTCTAGTTATACAGATCGTAGCATTTCTTGACCCTACTGGCTGTTAGGACAAGGCATGATTACAAGAAAAACAAATAGTATTGGCTAGATCATCCATCTGGTGGTCGTAATTACCGTCATAGTGATCGCTATCGACCCCCTTGTTCGCCCGTGATGCGCTCCCATGGGCCAGTCGGGAGCTCGTTTGTTCTCTCGTCTATTGCTGGTTCGGTTGGTCTAGCCATTGGTAGCCTTGGTCTATCTTCGTCCTGGTACTTGATGATTTCTACACTGGCGAAATTATTCGCGTCTCAGCCCTACAACTAGGATCTGGTAATATGCCACACCATAATGATAATTACAGCAGGCAACGGCTCGTAAACGTAACCCTCCAGCGGCCGGTGCCCAAGAAGATCTGCTCACTTTACGGTTCGGTACCCAACACGAAACCGTTGGTTGCTATAGTGCAAATTGTCCCTGTCATTATTGTCAGTACAGTGAAATTTAGCGTAAGGCTGATAACCCGCGCACTAGAACTAGAGCCACCAAAAACGCTCCAACAGGCCACTAAAGGTCAGCCAAGGGAGAGGGGAAATTACCCTAAATTCACAGCGAGTGCCAATCAAAGCACTGTTACTCTCACCAGTCCTTGGTTACGTAGTCATGGTCTACTTCGTACAATTTTTGAGTCCCTTCTAGCGTACTTTTGGCTCCATCTCCAATGGTGTGCTAGCCCTGTGAGGCGTGCACATAGACCAGGCAACATTGATCTATCAACATTCGAAAACTCTCAGTTGACTCTACCAAAACATCATCTTCACCACCACCACCCCACAAGATCACCGTACCATGTCCATCGACCCAGAAACAAGAAGAAAGTTGTTGCTTCTTCAGAAGAATGGCGAAAACAAAAAGTGCTTCGACTGTAATGCTCCAAACCCTCAATGGGCGTCTCCAAAGTTCGGGATCTTTATCTGTTTAGAATGTGCTGGTATTCATAGAGGTTTAGGAGTTCATATTTCATTTGTTAGATCGATTACTATGGATCAGTTCAAACCAGAAGAAACTTTGAGAATGGAAAAGGGTGGAAATGCCAGACTTAGAGAATACTTCATTGAAAATGGTGTTGATTTAACTTTACCAGCCAAAGCAAAATATGATAACTATGTGGCTGAAGATTATAAAGAACTTTTAACTTGTGATATTGAAGGTAAAGAATTCATTCCCAAGGATCATAGTGGTGAAAAATTACCAGATGCCAGTTCTCCTGATCCTTCAAGTAACTACATAACACCACAAGAATCTATTCAATCTCGTAGAAGTCCTGTTACTGAGAAACAAAAGAATGAAGCTTATTTCGCTGATTTAGGTAAGAGGAATGATGAAAGATCCTCCGATTTACCTCCTTCTCAAGGTGGTAAATACGCCGGGTTTGGTAACACCCCAGCTCCAAAGGAAGCCTCCAAGGCGGGTGGTTCTTTTGCTGGATTCACTGTTGACAACTTCCAATCTGATCCTCTTGGTACTTTATCTAAGGGTTGGGGTTTATTCTCTTCCACTGTTGTTAAGTCAGTGAATGAAGTTAATGAATCAGTCATTAAGCCAGGTATCAACCAACTTCAAGATAGTGATATTAGTGCTGAAGCTAGAAGAGCCATGGCCCAATTCGGTCAAAAAATGCAAGCTACTGGTAAATATGGTCAAGAAACTTTCCAAAGTTTCACCCATGATATAAACCAAAACGGTCAATTCACCAAGCTTTTCGATGGTTTGTCGCTTGGAGAACAAGAAAAGGTGCAACCAGCATTTGGATTCAAGGCCACTGAAAAGACCAAGTTAGATGGTTTCGGTGGTGGAAAGAAGAGAGGAGAACCAGCACCAGAAGAAGAAGATAAGTGGGATGACTTTTAAAGTAGATAAACAAATTTGAATCTTTTTTTTTGACAGATTTTAGGGGTACGAAATACCACAGATTATTGGGCGTAATACAGGTATATATTATTACGTAGAATAAATCCATATAGTAGAAACAAGCCAAGAGTGTAGGACTAATAATTCGATTATTGAGGTAAGCGAGATGTGACTGGTCTTGGGTTTATATTACCTGCGTAGTGTATGCCAAGTATATACATATGCATAGAAAGAAGTGTGATAAAATCAGGGGAACTAATGGCTGTATCTGGTGAAGTTGCAAAACCACATAAAACGATTCTGAAGCCAAAAGCCCAAATACGAAATTATTGTTAAAAATTTGTGGTAGCATAACTGAATGTGGAAATATTTTACAATTTCACGAGCAGCAAATGCCGATCTAACTAAGTCCGATTTCTTGTTTGCTTCTACAACATGTCAACTGTTATTCGAGTAGTTCTTTATTTTATTAGATTATAATAAGAAATGAATGCACTATATGTGTCTATAGCTAGAACCGATAATAAATATGCGAAGATCACTACACTCACCGAGGTAATGATGGGCCCAGGTTTCTAGGCAATATGCGAAGCCAGTCCACTACACTCACCGAGGTAATGAGATGACGTTAATAAGGTTGGTGACGATAAAAAAGGACGACAAAAATTGTAACGATGAAAATGAGAAAATTGGAAAGTAATTAGGATGAAAGTGCTATGGTACAGTGTGTGTGGATAAGGAGAGCTGTTCTTTTTTTTTGTTGTTTTTGTTCTTTTTCTCCCTATTTTGGGTTCATTAGAGTGAACACCAATTGATTCTATTAGGTATGCAACTTCATAATGTCATTGAGAAAGGTGGTAGAAATTCTTGTTTTTCATACCAAGCCACTCTTAGCTTGTTTGGCCAATGTCAAGTACATGTCGAATTCATCCTTAAAGGATTGATAGTTGTGGAAGTAACTGTCTTTAACGTAGAAGAATCTGACGATGTTCCAGCTCAAGATCCAGTCAATAAAGCCCAAGTCACGAGCAACAGTAATGATAGCAAAGTAGAATAATCCCAAGACAACACCAAACATTAAGCCCACACACACTTGTTGGAGAGTATGGTATAATAAGTATACTCTAGAAAGAGCAACGGCCATAGATACGAAAGCCATGAACAAACATCCAGAATAGATTTGGAATTGGTTCAAGTTCTTAATCTTAAACAAGAGAATACAGATGAAGTAACCAGCGAAAAAACCCATGAATTGAGAATGAGCCGATGGCATACCATAAGTAAGAGAATACGAACCAGTACCAAAATCCTTGTGGAAATCAGGACGAGGTTGTTTGATGATCTTCTTGATGATTTTATTCAAGATTTCACTGGCCAAATGTCCCCCCACCACTATTACCGGTTCAATTTCCCGAGATAATATGAACCACGACGTGTAAAATACCATAGTATAGATGGGTAATAAAGATAAATGAAGGGAAAGAACAGATATCACATCTTTAGGATCGTAAAGAATATACGTGTGGTCGAAAGGAATGGGATTGTACTTGGAGTCGCCATGATAGAAGGTAGGCATTGTTGAAGTCGGAAGGGTTGGAGGTGAAAAAGTTGGATGATGGAAGAGATGGACAACAGAGACGGGGAATTTTCGACTTAAATACCTAAGACGAAGGTTTTTGTCCTAAAATATTGGTTTTACGAGAATAGGGTTCGCACTAACAGCACAATGTCCTGGGCAGGAGGAACGAGGATTTTCTGAAGGGGGTAGATTAGGTGAGTGCATAACAATGTAACGCGAAGACAATAGGATTACCAACGAAGGTAGAGAAGAGAAGAGTAGCCAAGCCAAGTATGAAACCTGAGATCATTGGCACGTTTTTCGGTGTGGTAGCCATAGGGATTGGACTTTTAAGCCTACAACCAAAAGTAAATGAACGGGTATTTTAATGACATGAAAAGAAATGAAAGAATAAAGTAATAAAAGTTGCAACTGCCAAATAAAAAAAAATATAGTGTGGTAGAAGCAGGGACAGAATATGGTTACAGTAGTGACAGTTTAGACAACTCTGAGGTAGGCATAGCATGGTATAGACTAAAGATTTGCGTTTATAGCACAGTTATGCGTTTATAGCACACTTATAGCGTATCCAGGCGTGTGCATGGATATGGGGGCTATAAATCCAGGATCGCTAGTGTCATTTGTGCATCTAATTAATCCCATTTGGGGGATGAATTTGGTGCTTATTGTTTAAATCCGACGCGACTACAATACCAGCCTAGACCTCATGATGGCCGATCCAGGGACCAAAATAGAAACAATTTGATAATCACTGCAGTGGTATTTACATTAGCGAACACTGGCCCCGGTTACACGCAAATAATGGTATAATCAAGTACCGATATATACTTATATAGAGATATAAGTAGCCGGTTTGATCTGGTAGATTGGTGGATATGATGCGTTGTACTAAAGGTTAATTTTAATTTTTGACAGGTTTTCCAGATACACTTTTAATCGATCGTGCGGTGAAATTAGGGACGACACGCGCAGGAACTACGCGTAGTGTTGAGATGGATCTGGATTCCGTATAGTTAAGGAAGCAGAGCCTCTAGTGTATATGTTGAGACAATATGCCCAGAGAAAGTCTAGAGTCGTAGGGACGAAAGTGAGGTCACCAGGGTTGACACGTCTTAAAAAGGTGCTTCTGTAGAAATTTACCTAAATGGGGGAACCAATAGGATGCAGAGACCAGGGTCCTGAACCACCCAGAGATCCATCAGATTCCACCAGTGATAATAAGCGAGAAATCACCGTTTAAAAAAAAAAAATTATACCAAGAGCTGAGCCCAGTGAAAGGGTATCACGGAAATTATCAGCGGTCAAATATATGGAGCTTCTGCTGATTGGTTTGCTGGTAGTGTTCTTAGATTTTATTTGTGTTCGAATTTCACCTAGCTGGATTGCGCTTGTTTGACTTACATTACAGGTGAACTGTACTAAGTCCACTGCGCCCTTTAAACCCCTTTATTGCTTCTTCTCTTGCAGTAACATTGCATTATTGCTAGGCATACCAATCAAGTAAATATACCTCCAACCAACGTTCTGGAAATAGAGATCCATGTAGCATTTTAATTAATGGTTTATGCAGACAATCCTAACGAGTACCGAGAGCTGCGCTTGACTAATTAGGGCTAATTGTAAAGACAATAGCTGGGGAATTATACCAAAAGCATCTAACATATTCGAAGAGAGGAGTACCGAATGATTACGAATATTACGAAAACAAGCAAATACGGTAATAATAGTCTAAGTTCTATTGATCTCTGGTGAATCAATTTTAAAAGTATAATAGGATTAACATGATTAATTCGATTAACGTGATAATTTAATAATTCAATAATGAAAAATGTAAAAAATGTGTGACATTGTTGGGGCAACCCTTTTCTTGATACGATGAATTTTGTAATTAGATTATCTGGTAATTTATTCGGCAATTACGAAGTATCGAGTTGAGCCAATAGAGCCGTCGAATACCTGGTGATTATAAGTCCGAGTAGCTAGTTATTGCACTTTTCACAAGTACTATCGTAAAATAATATTCCTTTTGTTTTTTTTTTTTGCTGAATCCAAGCAATTTGGTAACCTCCTACTTCAATAATTTACAAAGAGTTGCGAAGAATGACTAATAAGTTGTGATAACTCGAGGTAATAGCACACCAGTTTCTTGTTCAATTGAAATTTCATATATTTCCGTGTTAGGTAAATTAATAGTATCTTTGATAACAAACTTTTTTGTTTTATATTTGCAACTATATTTTCTATAGCCGTGAAAAAGATCTACAAATTATCTTAATGGTTGTTATATATTATATACATATATATGTAGAGATGACGATTATGAGAGATGTATTAGAGATGAAAATGAGAGATGGAGAGATGATGAGAGGTGAAAAATGTGAAAAATGACTAGAGACGTGAAACATGACAAAATGAGCATTAACCGTAAAACTATTAATGAAAATGAAGATTTGTAGAATATGGAGGGGGAATGAAGTCCGTAATGTATGATAAAAGGGAAAAGGGAGGTGAGGAGGACAGTACCGACATTAATATGAGAAATTAGAGTAATTTATGACAAGACAAGAAGTTGATCTGATCTGATCTGATTATGGTAAGCTAAGTTGCTTCTTTTGTTGGTCTCTGGCCCATCTAGCAGCTTCTCTAGTCTTATCATCAAAGTAAGGGTTACTTCTAGTCTTCTTGATGAGTTCAGTGACCCATCCTTGACTGTAGGCTTGCTTGAAATCACCATTTGGATACATAGCAGCCAAGTCACCCAATAATCCAGTGGCTGATCTGCATACAGCATCAGTTGACGACATATTGACGTCGTTAGCAACTCTTTCCAAAAATTGGAAAATGGCTCCCACATATGGATAAATGGCAGCTGGTTGATCTCCCAAACCACCAACGATACCAACAAAACAGTCCAAAACAGATTCCTTAACATTCAACACATAGTCCATAGCTTCAATTGATGAGTCTTCTGGTTCTATTTGAGATGCGTGTATACATATTTGCATGACAATATCGAGGTATGGTTGGAAAGCTGATCCAATGGCAGTTGCAATATCACCGAAACAAGACAAAATAGCTGGTCTTAATTCCCTCTTTACTTCAGCACTATTCAAGTTGGCACCTAAGATGTTCATCAAGCCACCCATGTACTCCATGATACCCAATCCTAAAGATTGAGCCAAATCAGCAACTAAACCAACAGCAGTGATAGCAGTTGGAGAATCAGTGTTTTGTAATGCTTGAGTCAAGTATGGTAAGAATGCATCCATATACTTCTTGAAGTCACCACCAACGGCACCAGCAACCGCAGAAATAGCAATGAATATATCTTCTTCAATTAAAGAGTTTGGTTCTTGAGCTTCCAATAATTTCAAGAACATAGACATCAAATTATCAGATGCATTAACGGCCTCAAAACTCAATCTTCTAATAACATTAGTTAACAAAGACAAAATATTGATTTGTAATTCTTCTAAATTACCCTGATCTTCACTATTAGTGACTTGAGATTGTAAACCAATGGTTTGTTCTAATCTTGATAAGATTTCAGTTGCAATGTTTTGAACAATTGGCATAGTATCATTTGCAGAATGAGTAACGAAAGCAGAAAGAGCTTCATAAGCAGAGGCTCTAGAACTGAATTCATTGTTATTCTTACCACTTAGTTGAATTAAAATTGGAATTATAGTAGCATAGTAAGGAGACATGACACTGGTTTCATTCATGGAGGCATCAGCATTCATCTTTTCAAGAATGTTGATTAAAGTCCAACAACAGTTGGTAGAAACCTTTGGATGGTCTTGTAAACCGTTCACTAAAGCTTCCAAAATTGGAGACAAATTAGTTGCATCAATTGAATCAATAATTAATTCAGCAATTCTACCTAAACACCAGGCAACAGTTTCTTTGACTTGCAAAACTTCATCTTTAATTAAAGTGAGAATTGGTTCCAAAGCTTGAACAATAACTTTCTTTAAAGTTTCTCCATCTGGACCTTCTAAGATAGAACCAAAGGCCATAACAGAAGCTTCTCTGTTTCTCCAGTTTGGATCAGAGATGTTAGCAGCAACGAAATGCACAGTTGGGTCAACAATATAGTTACCAACATTTTGAGCAAATAATTGCAAACATGCACCAGCAGCCATAGCCACAGACCAATCATCATCTTCAGGATCTTCATTTTGTCTAGTTAATAAAGTCAATAAAGTTGGTAAAACATCTTGAATAGCAACCAAGGCAAAGTTGTAGGAAACCAAATCAGGACGGTTTTCAAGTTGAGCAGTAGTCAAACCCAATTCTTCTCTTTGGAAAGCAACTTCTAATTCTTCTTCACAAACAGTGGACCAGAATTCAACCGCCATACAAGCGACTTTTTCATCATCACTTTGCATACCAGAAACAGTCAAACCATATAAGGCCTTTTCCATATAAATAGACATATACCTGTAGTAAAGAGACATGATCTTTGCAAGAACACCAAAGGCACTGGCTTGTAATTCATTATCATCAGCTTGGGTGGTTTCACAAACAACTTGCATAATGTAATTTCTTTCACCTTCATTTTCAAAGTTATGTTTGATGAATTCCAAAGAACTGAATAACGCGTTCAAAGCAGCAAGAGTAACTTCTTTGGAAGGTTCGGTTCTTTGAATACCTTGAACAATAGCAATCAAAATACCATTAGCTTGAGCAAGAATGGCTGGATTATTTGGATCAGAATTTTCACAGATATAACCTATGGCAGTATGGGAAGCCTTTTTAAGATTAACCGAATTTTCTATTTTGGTGTTTTCAATAATGATTGAGATCAAATCAGGCCATTCACTCTTTGGTAATTCAATATGAGCGATGTTTGCTACTAATTGAGCCCCAGAACCACCTACTTTATCGTCGGCATCACCTAAAGATTTCAAAGAAACATCCTTTATCTTTTGTTTCAAGTCTTGATTCAAGTTGGACCATCTTTCGGCTTGCTTGGCTTTGGTCTTATCATCTTTAGAAGTCAATTGATTTTTTAAGCCAATGGCAGCCAACATTCTTACTTCACGTTTAGCTTCCACGTTGGCAACAGCATCAGCTAATAAATTCATATATTCAGGGAAGTGGTTGTTGGCGGCTTCCGTCAACTTGACTTCGGCCTCAGTTCTCTTATTTGGATCCGGATTCAAGATGGCATTTTCCAATATCAGAAGCATCTCCATTTTGGCACGATTTTATAGATCAAATATATCAATGAAGGGGAACAGTTGGTTAAAGGGAAAAAAAAAATTGGTGATAACGATTGGAGGAAAGGTAAGGGAGGAATGGAATGAATGGATTCGGTCTCGTTATACTTCGAATGAGACTAAGGGCAAGTCTCGCGATGTGATGGGGGGTATGGGGAGGAATGAGACGGGAAGGTTGTTTTGCTTGTGAATCTATTCCTTATTAGATTTAATAAGGAACTGAACAGGATTACAGGACTTTTTTTTTGGAATCGTGATCAGAGAGAAAAAAGTGAGCGATCTGTTGCGGCGCGGCCTAAGCGTAGCGAGAAAGTGGACAAAGCGGTGGGTCAGTGCGGTGGGTCAGTGCGGTGGCGGTAAGAAGCAAAAAGAAGGCAAGAGAATCAGAGAATCAGTGGACAGAGCAATTACAGGGCCAATTGAGTGCGAAGCACAAGACAGAGGATCAGACACGAACAGTCAGCAGCGGTGCTGGGAGGAGGATACCCGGGACCGTTGTTGTTGGGGGAGTGTTGACGGTGGAGCTAGACGAGACGGCCACACGGCGGGAGGTAAGGTGCGCAGCGGGATGGTGGTTACGCAGAGCATATGGGTCAACCTCCAACGGAGTTGCACCAAAAGCAAGCGTGTTGAGGAAAATAGTTGAGGAACTAAAAACGGGCTGCAGCGCTTATTAAAAGTGCAAGAACCACCACCAAGCTCTACAGCAGACCACCTCATCACATTGCCGTTTTTTCGAGACCAATTTACGTCTATTCTACCCAAATCACCAGGATGGTTGGCAAGTCAGGATGTCACGTGACATAATGACAAGAAGTGGAAGCCAGGCACCGATTCGGATCTGGTTATGGCAAGGGCAGCATTGAGCGAGGTTTGCAGTAAGCATGATCCGACGTGTGCATGGTGCAGGGTATTGGATCAGGTGCTTAAGTAATTTTTTACTAAGAGTTAGCCTCGTTCAGGTACACAGTAAATACTACGATAGGTAAAGCGTGGGTTTCAGTGGTATGATGTTCACCTTAATTAGCAGTTCAAAAAACACTAGATGATGTCCAAAAGGAGTCAGTTAGTGCAAATCTGAGTCTGTGATAATTTACGGTGCAAAAAAAAATTATTTCGTAATTTTTAGTACCTAATTAATTATGAGACATAGTTGCTATAAACAGAATAAGCATAGGATATTGAACAACCGAGGAGATGCGAAACCTCCACATCGCAATGATAATACGATGATGCAACAGGACCATGATTGAAGGCTTAATGTAAAGGGTGCAATGGTTCATGGGCCCGCTTGTAGCGTAAATTAATTTCTGACTTTTTGCAACTAAACCAAATGGTTAAGGTCAACGGGTGAATTGGTACCAATAGTATCTACAAGGGTTGAGCTACACTTCAATTGATGAGACTAATTTATTCATTTGAAGCTCGCTTGGCAAAATCACTTTGTTTGTTTATTGAATCAATACAGCGATTCACAGACTTATACTGAGCTAGTGATCGATGTCAATGAAATATATAACCTCTTTTATAATGTGATATTTACCTATATATCAAACAGCAAATGATATCTAAATAGAGTCAAAAACAGCACTATAAAGATCTGTATAAAAATATGATATTAAACAATGGCCAAAATAACCAGAACTAGGACCACCATGAAGAATGACAAGAGATTACCAAGGAAAGGAGGGGGAGGAGGAGAAGGAGAAGTTTAAATAAACTAACCAAAGAGAGACTGATAATTAACGACTCCTTATAAAAAAGAATAAGAATCAATATTATCCAGTAAGGTTAATTTATTGGGTTTCTTCTTGACCGATTGTTTGAGCACTTTCGCTAGTTTTCAAAGATTCCTCTTCAACAGGATCCTCAACAGTCGTTTCACTCTTTTGTGGACTAGTGACCTTCAATTTCCTTTGCTTTTCAAGTTCAAGTCTCTTCATCAAAAGCTTTTCCTTGTTTTTCAATTCAGCTGCCTTTTGTTCCAATAAAGCAGCTCTAGAGGCCAATTCCTTAGCAGAAGCCATTTCCATTTCTTCCAACTTTTGTTGTCTTTCCAAAATTCTTTCATGTCTTATCACGTAAGGAACAGTTTCTGAAATTTGACGTAATTGATTACGTTGAGGACCAATAGATAATCTTTTAAATGCGGTGTTATTTGGATTAAGGTTTCTTGGTGGAGCAATATGATCATTTTTGTAGTGACTATGATCTAATGATAATGTAGAAGTAGAAGAAGAAAATGACGGACTGTCCTTTAATTTTGGAGATGGCATTTCATTAGGATCTTCTTCTAATAACATAGATTTAGATTTTTTAAGTGAACTATCTGATGTAACAGAAGCATCATCATTATTATGTAACTCGGAAGTAGAATTGTTAGTAATTTGAGCCAAATTAGACATGGAAGGAACGGTATCATTATAATTGTTATCATTTGGATGATGTTCAACAGTGTCATGGAATTCAGAATCTTCAAATTCTTCTTCAGTAGATTTGCCATTGGCTGTGACTTTAGTTAATCTTTCAGTTCTGTAAGTTTCATATAAGAAATCGTGAGTCAAATCCTTCAAGTCTTGTAAATGAGAACCTAATATAACAGACTTCAAAATTGGGAAATCACTGTATTTAGGATCATTTATATCCACCAAACCCCATGGGTATTGTCTACCTTTAATGGTCTTAGATTGACCACTTCTTGAATCACGAACTTCAAATTCGTTTTCAGATGATATTATAGCAAATGGTTGTAAATTGGCCAAGAATTTACATTCTTGAATCAATTCATAATCTTCATCTTCATCATATTCATTTAAGTAATTATCAAATTGGAAAATTGGGACATTGAATTTTTTGATATCAATTTTAATTTGAGTTTTGAAGTGTTTCAATTCAGTTTCAGTGAAAGTATCAGCTTTACCAATAACTGGAATAATATTGACGTATTTGGATAATCTCTTCATACATTGAATATCAATTTCTCTTAATCCATGACCAGTAGGAGTGATGAAATACAATAAAACATGAACTCTTGTATCAACGAACCTTGGATTTCTTTTGATTCTAGTTTCTTCCGCTAAAACCAAATCAAATTGTTGTTTCAAATAATTCTCAATTTCCACAAAACAAAGTTCATTGTTTAAGTTATCACCAAAACCTGGAGTATCAATGATATTTAATAAAAGCTTCATGTTATCATCATCAACCATTTCAACTTTAGTTTCAGTCAAAGCAATTCCTGGTTCTTCATTAACCGTTCTTGGGTTAAATTCATGTTTAGTTAAAATGGATGTATTTGGTAAAGCCACTGATTTAGCAGAAGTGAAGGTCAAAGTCTTAGTTTCACCTACAAGATGTGAGTTACCAGTGGTAGCTTCGTATCTGTGGGCTAATACTTTTTTGTTCAATAAACTATTGACAAAAGTAGTCTTACCAGTACCCAGTTCACCAACAATCATAAAGGTGAATTTGACACCCTTTTTGGCATCTTTTCTATAGTTAATCATAGGAGAGTTTTGACTCATAGAAGGAGACTCGTATGTGTACAGGGAGTCCATGGTAAATCTGTTAAAATATCAATGGTTTAATTCAATTGACGAGAGTATCGTCAGTGATAGAAACAAAAAATGGGGGCGGTTTTCCAGCTGTAAGCGGATCAAAAACAAGGCAATTAAACTCCGGTTAACAACTCGAGTACGTGGATCAATGGAGTCCGTAAACAATTCGTGACAGATCAGAACACAGGAGTGGAGCTTAAGTCCAGAATCAGGATCTAGTGTGGATGTAGTAATGATCAAGTTAGTGTATGTTTTTCAGTGTTGTTCATTGGTATGTGCAGGAGCACACGTCGAGACGACGAGGTTGACAAAAACTGACAAACTAAACCAGGGGAATAAAAAAACATGTTCCAACATGGGGCGGGGTTTGAGAGTATGGAAATATCGGAATCCGTGCAAGAGATTTTACCTGGTGCTACTATACTAAAAGGCAGCGGTTACTGCTGAGAGAACACAGTTCAATCCCTTGTGTTAGGCCATGTTTTAGAAGAGGTCTGGATCGGCTAGGGGCAGGCGAGTGGGTGCCTGATGATCTGGTCACGTGATACATTAGCCGATTCCAGATGTAAAAGTTAATGGGTGGTGAGGATGGGGTAAAAGAACAGAGAGGTAGGAACCGCGTGTCTTGTAGGTGCTAGTAGGGATGTTAGGTCTGCTGGAGATAGGTCGGGGGATCATTTGGAGCGGTTCTAGTGACGGGTAGACGCGATAGCTCATGTGGAGTGAACGTGCTGAGTTGGCGGTCTGGGGGTGGTGAATTCAGTACTGAAACATTTCTCTAGAGAGGATTAAACGAAGAGCGTGAGTTTGGAGGTGACAGGACTGGAATGGGGAAACAATGGTAACAAATAAGGAGCAAGTGGGACTTACTGAATGGTGCTGAGTGGGAGGTATTTGGGAGGTGTTTGTATACCTTGATTTTGGTGGTGTTTGGAGCTTGGTTGGTTGGTGGCGTAGATTTTGCTATTGGTGTAGGTTCAGTGTGTTTTGACAGCCTCTTGTAAGACATGAAACCTGGCCATTCACTGGGGGACCAGTATCATAAGCATGTGAGTGTGAAAGTGACCCATTATGTGGACGTGGAGCCTTGTGCCGCTATAGTTGAAACCTGTTGCAAAGGAAGTTTAGTTAGCTTCTTGGAGCTTGAGCTGTTTGGTAACAATTTCTAAGGAGGAGTCTGGTGGCATTGGTGATGACAGAACCGGAGATCGTGATAGGACAGCTTGGTCTTGCTCCTCTGGTACTTTCTATAGTTGGTATTCGGTCTTAACTACGGTGTGGGCCTAGATTCTATCTATCTCTTGGTTCCTTTGATTGTGGTGGTGATGTCTGGTGATGTCACGTCACTAGTTGATGATAAGATAATTGTTGCAGCGTTTGCAGCTATCAGCCGCCAGACATTGGAAAGTATAAATAGGCCCTGTTTTCCCCAAGGCTATACATATTCAAATGTTTTGCAGTCAATTTCTAGTGAGACTTCTTTCCCCCATAAAAGACCCATAGACAAAAAATTGGGCAGCAAAAAGCTAACTTCGATCACTGACACCTGTCATTCCTTTGGTACCTCCTCATAAACGTCTTCTATTAAGGCTCATTGCAATCTATCAGCAATGATGGTACAAGGTTTTTGGCTGGTTTTTGTGTCTGTCTCAAATCATAGAGTCTAAAGGTTATCGCAACACCCCTTAATTTTTTGGCAACTGTTTGCCACTTACCACTCCATTTTTTTATTATTAAGCCCTTGTTGGTAGCGTCACCCCATCTGCTTATTGGATTGATCCCTTTTGCATCTCGGCCTCTCCACAGCAACTGATACCGACTTCAATTTAGGCTTGCTTATAATCACGTGACAGAGCAACGGATATAGCATATATATATATAGCCTTTCAGTATGAGACCCGACCTCATCTACAGAAACATAATGGGTTCTTTCAAGACACTTTCTGCTAGTGCAGCTGCTCAATTGGACAAGGAATTGATGTCCAGCGGAGCATTTTCTATTGACCAGCTCATGGAATTGGCAGGTTTAGCTGTCGCTCAGGCAGTATACAAGGAATATCCTCCTACCAAGCATTCAGAGGTAATTGTCTTGGTTGGACCAGGTAACAATGGTGGAGATGGTCTTGTTGCTGCCAGACACCTCAGTTTATGGGGAGGATACTCTCCCGTATTATACTATCCAAAGAAATCAGCCTCCAATGAACTCTACAAGAACCTTCTCAAACAGCTCCACGATTTAGAAGTTCCAGAACTCACTACTTTGGATGAAGTTAAGAAGAGACTTTCTGCTCCCAGCACAAGCCTTATAATTGACTCACTTTTTGGATTCTCATTCAAGCCACCAATTAGAGATCCATACAATGATTTAATCAAGTATTTGGCTGATAATCATGATTCAATTGCCCCGATTGTTTCTGTTGATATTCCTTCTGGATGGGACGTGGACGAGGGTCCAGGTGATATTGATATAAATTCTACAATGCTTGTCAGCTTGACAGCACCAAAGCCTTGCGCTGAAAAATTTGACAAGAAAGGAAAAGTCCACTATGTAGGAGGCAGATTTATCAATGGTCAGATTGCAAGAAAGTATGGGTTGGAAGACATTGTTACAAGATACAGAGGAAACGAAATGGTTTTCAAGCTTTAGTATTGATATCCAGAACAAAATTGATAGTTTATGATAATTACAATTAAGTTTACAAGAAAAGTTTCAATTGTGATTCTATAGTCGTTTTAAGTTTTTGCATATCTATACATGTCTATGAATAATGAATGATGAATAAATAATGATCATAAGTGTGAAGCAATTGTTTCCAAAATTGAAGTACCTAGGTATTTTGCAGGTTATTTAATAAATGGGTCTTTACATGTAGATGGCTCTATTTCCAAATCTGTTTTGCCTTTCTCTCTCTGGGGTCAGAGGGAGGGCCTTGCTGGAGGTCTTTCTATTTGTAGGACTAGGTTCTTCATGTGGTATCAAAGAGCTGTACATCATCTTAGTGACAGCCTTTGTAGTTTCAGCACTTTCTGGTGTATTTGGTGCCGTCTTGAAAGATTGAGCCAGTGAATAACCACTCTTGGCGAACGAGGTTGGGGATTCATTGCCATTTACTTTAATGGAAGTGGACGAACTATGAGCTTTGTTGTTATACTTGTATCCAAAATCACTGACACTTCTGTTTTTGACAGCTCCAAAATCACTAACACTTCTAATTTTTGAGCTTCCTAAATCAGCAACACTATTCTTTGTTGAATTATTATTAGTGGTGAAACTAGGAGTTGGTTCAAATGTACTGTTTCTTCTAGAGTCAAATGAAATTTGTGAATGGTCACCTCCCAATTTCTTATTATCATAACTAACAGTTCTTCTATGATTATTGGAAGTAGATCTGGCATTAGATTGCTTTCCTTTCAGGTACGCAATACCATACTTGGAGAACGAATAATCGTTTCCACCATCTAAGCAGAAACTAAAGGGGCGCTGTCTAACAAAAGACTTGAGATCATCCTTGGCATCAGTTAATTTGGTGGATCTGGATGCAATTGTAATATTACTTTGATTTGATGGGAATCGCATAGAGTTTCTTGCCAGAGGATTAGGAAGTGGTTCCAGACTAATTGATACTGGTCTTTCAGTCAATTCCAGTTGAACTCGCTTTTCATTTCTTTGATAACTCTTCAAATTTCTAATTTTTCTAACTTGAAGAGACTTTGGTTCGTTTGGAATCTTTGGTAAATCTTTATTGGTGTTTAATGAGGTAGTGGATGCTTGGAATGGAAGCATTGGTACACTAACATTTCTTTTAGGTTCTCTATATGGCTCAATTTCCAGAGCTAAACCAGAGAATAAACTATCATTCAAACTCACATTATCAGGTAATTCACCAATTTCAGGTTCATTATCTAACATATGTTCAAATTTACATTCCTCAAAAGATTGGGATAAGATAGAAGAAGTTTCGGACGTATAACCACCTTGATTGTCAACCTTTTCTTGAGTAGAATTAATTGAAGATGCTGCCGAAGACACTGATTTTGGATCAGTTACAAGAGATTCGTCATTAGTCATTGTATCTGAAAATAGACTATCTTCATCATCATCAATAACAAGATGTTTTGGAATATGAAATTCTGGAGTATTGCCTTCATAGTTTCTATAGATATCATTGATATCATCACTGTTAAGTGTATCTTGAGGAGAAGGATCTCCTACTACTACTGGTGCACTTATAGGTGTTTGGTGAGGTAAAATTGTTGAAAGGTTTTGTTTCTTCTTTCTGACTTTAGGATATGCAATAACATGATCGGTTGAGCGTACAGCCAAAGGATGTGGTTGAAAATGTGTAGATTCGTGAAAAGAGACCTTATTCTTTGGTCTTGATGCAGGGGGGGAGGGATAATTTTGGGAAGTAAAATGCACTGGAGGGTCTAAAACCGGGGAAGTTTTTGCAGAAGCATAATTTGCACTTGATGCATAATCTGGAGATACCTCACGAAGCACCTTATTTTGATCTGGACGCAGTATTCCGTCCATGATTCTGGGCATTCTATGGGGTTGTTGGTTCATTGAAGCCGGTTCTGTAGAAGGAGAGTCATCCGTTGCAATTGATATTATTGGAGATAATTTTGTTTGACCAGATGACTCAAGCGGCTTTTCATAATCGTACCTATCAAAACTTGGGATTCTAGGGTGATCATAATGACCATAACCATCTCTTTCTAATTTGGATGGTTCAAGTGATGCATTGTAATTTGCTTCATAGTTTGGTTCGAAGGAAGTATCGTAAGGATCAAATTCGACAGGCTTTCTGTTGCTTATATAGTCGGAAATGATCTTTGATCTTTTCTCAGTGAAATCTGGTTTGCACTCTGGAGAGTCAGGATCGGTAACCTTATTCATGATTCTAGGAAGAGAAAACATCGATACAGCACGGAAATCTTTCTTTGGAACAGGGGGTCTAGACCTGACTGAAGGGGTGAAGCCACCATCAAAAAGGGATTCTTCCAATGGGAGTCTTGACGGGTGGGTGGTAAAGGCATCAAAAGGTGGTTGTTTCTCAACAGGAGGAGGAGGAGGAGGAGGAGGAGGAGGAGGAGGAGGAGGGGGAGGAGATGGGAGGTCTTTAAACTTGCTAAGAGACTCTTTGGAATGCTGAGCAGAGTTTTCGAGGGACCTTTCTATTATGGGAGAGCCAGAAACCAGCTTATTAGGGAACACAGGCATACTGACCACTCTTCGTCTCTCTTTGCCCAAACGATCCAATCTCCCTGCTCTATCAAACACCGGTAAGATAGCAGGGATATCGTTCAACTGGTAGGTGCTTGGCCGATAGCTGGATATGGCATGGCTGATATCCAAGTCATCTACCAAGCCGGCTGGGATGTGCTGGGGCTCATCCAACGGCGATAGAAGCTGTTTGGAAGAGTTATCGTGCTTCATCGAGGAGTGGGTGCAAAAGCGAGACTAAACTGACTAATGATAACAAAACTATGGTGGTGAAACTGGTAAAGCAAGGAAAGGGAAGGGGAAATGGGATAGAATGGTATGAGGATTCTGGAGAATGTTTCAGGATGGTTTTAAGCTAAATTCCCTATGACCAGTCGAAGCTGATCTAATAGAAAAAAAAAAGATGACAGTAATCGACTAGATTTACAGGTGGTTAGATGCATCGCCCAAACCAATTCAATATATAATATCAGGTATTGTGGAGTTGGAGAGTGCCTAGAGAGGTTAGGGGGCTGGCGGAGGGCTGGAAATGGTGGGGAGGCTGGCTGTAATTGTCAGGGGTGCGACATCGTCGTTAGGCAGAAGACGCAGAGAAGGTTAAACATCACGGTAATTGGTGGGAGGGTAGGGAGAGGTGATTTTGTGGAAGGGGTCCTCTCATCGTAACTGTCGGTAGGTCTCGGTACAGTAAGGAGTCTATTAATAGGAGTCGTCAAGGAACAAGGGCTTACTTGATTTGGTGTGGGTCTAGTTAAATAGCGAGACCAGTAATGGGTGTTAGCGAGAGCGTACTGAGACGTGGTGAAGGCGATGGTGCGAGACAAAGCGTGAGGGAAGGAACGAACACCAGTGGAGAAGCACAGTACAGCGAAGGCAGCGCGGTGCAGAATGTTCATTAGTTTCATCATTGCACTGGCAACGGGCAACAGGCAACGGGCAACAGGCAACGGGCAACAGACCCCTCATGGCCACCATGGTGCGACCAGCCTTGTCATAAATTAGACAGTACCGTACAGTACTGTATAGTGACAAATGCTACCACTCCACAAATCGTCCCACCACAGCTCGTTAGATCAGCTGGTGAACACTTACCCAGGTCTGTCCATCAGGCAATACAATAGCACGATATAACTGGACGTTATCCTCAGGGGCCAATTGCACAGGCATGGAGTTGATACAAATCAAAGATAGTGTGTGGAACGGCTCCATCAACATCAAGATCATCTTGTCATCAGGCGGGAAACAATGGGAGTACTTGGGCCATGTATTCCGCAATTCCTACTTTGCGGTGGAGATGTGCCATATTGTGGACTATTTTGGTCGCTTTGACGATAACTTGAAGATCATCAACAACAGCCAGCCAGTGTGGTTGGAGTATGAAGGTGTGCCTATCAAATGGAACTTACCTATTGGAGTGCTTCACGACTACCTTTACTTGCCAGCGAGGTCCAAGGTATGGACATTGAATTTGAGATATACTGAGTATCCAAGTGACCATATCATCCCGTTTATCTATAAGGATAGCAATGGGATCGACTACGAGAAGTCACTCAAAGAGGTGGTTGTGAATCAGTTGAAACAATCAAGTTTTGTTATCAACAGTAACTCCAAAGTAATTATGAATTTAAGCGAATCAGACTCAAATGCGTTATGGAGCTCGATTAAGTCCCACAATCTCTACGAGTATGAACGGGTCAATAAGCTCGTGATACCGCGGCTCAAGTACCAACGAATCCCTGTAAAGATCTACGTCGCTGGATCCACTGACGTTCTACAGATGCCCGTTTACCCCACGAAAGACGATAAGGAAACGAGTCTTGCTGACGTTTTGCAACAGGCTTTGCCAAATTTATTTGGAGCAGAGGTGTTTGCCAGACCTTTCGTTCAAGGAGTAGATATGTCCCGGCAAATGACAGTTGGCATTTTGGACCTTTGGAAAGTGTTTAAACATCTTGATAATTTTTTGTACGTGATAGTGTTGACCACCAATCACCAAGAACCATGAGATATGCGTCAAAAAGGTATCATGAAGTATAGAATCATTTTCCTGTATTCTTAAATTGCCAATACCATTTCCTCATTTGTTCTTAATTGCCATTACCATTTCCTTTTTTGTTCTTAATCGCCAATTACTTTGCCCAATTGGGTCACCCTGGAACCTTAATTAATATAGACTCTCGTCTCGAGTTTATTCAAATTATACCTTGAAACAACCACGAGAGCTCAACTAGCATCCCTTCAATTCATATGCTACTCCTAGCATTTACAGAAAGTCTGAATTTACGAATTTTCTATCTATTTGTTCCTTATATCGGTAGTACAAAATTTCATCTCTATTATATGACTATCTAGATTAAATATAATTAATAAAGCCAAAAAGCTCATTTGATATTGATCCATAGAACTTTGTGATTGTTCTGGACCCTGTCTATCCTCCTCATAGGATTACATCAGCACATCATGTCTGATGGATTAAATTGAATCTTCCACTTCAGAAACATTTCAGATATTTAGGCTTCAAACACAGCTTGTAACCAGTTTCTATACATCTTGATTTGCTTCTTTCTGTTGACCAATAATCTTCTATCAGTACCAATTTTCTTTTCTTTGAAACCAGCCTTTTCAACAAAGATTTCTCTTAGTTCTTCTTCAGTAAAGAAGTAGACTCTGGTACCATCACCTCTAATGTAGAAATTATCGTCCAACAATCGTCCCTTCTTGAATCTGACTTGGGCCAAATCGTATCTTCCATAATCTCTGAATAAAATTTGACCACCTGGCTTTAATACTTTAGAAAGGTTTTTAATAGCTTGATCCCATTGATCTGGATTAAGAGCCAGGAAAATAAACACCATGATGACAATATCTACTGATTTTGGTTCCATATCTTCGGGAATTTGACCTTCTGGGTTGGCAAGGTCCCACACTGATGAATAAGCAATTCCCTTTTCATGATTTGGAGCAAATTCTTCATTAGATTTAACTAAATCAACTGCTACCTTGGAGTAATCGCAACCAAAGATCTTTAAGTTAGGGTTACTGTTTTGGTTTAAAATGGGATAAAATGTATTGCCTGCACCACATCCAATCTCCAATATAGTACATTTTTCATTATATCCCGGACTGGTGACTTCATATAATGAAGGAAACTCGATCTGAAGCCACTTTCTGTCCTTGAAAAAGTTCTCACGATTGTTCTTGTAAAAGATGTCCCAGAACTTGGCTGGGTTAGCGTTGTACATCTTTTTATCGAAATCCTTGACCGGGTGATCGTATTGCTTGGAAATGAGCTCTTTGGCTTCCTTTATTTGTTCCTCTCCCCATTCGACATGATCCCATGCGTTGTGATTGAAAACGTCCTCTTCGTTCTCTAAGAACCTTTGTCCGAAGGTGAATGGTGAATCCTTACCGATTCTGGTGTCGGTGGTGTCTCTGTTGTCGCCCGTTCTGGCATCCAAAGGAGGCTTGGAGATATGGGTCGTGCTGTCTACTTCAGCTTGGGCCTCGGTCATCGTGGTGGTTGGTGTCTGATGGGGTATGGGGTAGAGTTGGTGATAAATTTTTCGATGAGCATCGCGATTGTATGTCAGGATAGATCAGACCGATAAAGATACCGAAAAAAGACGTGTTAGAAAACAGGGTGGAAACCTAACACAGCACTACTACGATAAAAACTCAGAGCTAATAGTGTCGGGAGGAAACTGGGCTTTTGAAGGATAAGAGGCTATAGGTGTTGTATCACGTGACCAAAGACCTTTGGATAGGTTATCGACTGGTTAGGGGCTGTAAACAGGGTTATATTGTGAGTAGATATGCTTAGTTTTAGTCTCAGGAACCTAAGCTATTACAGCAAAATTTCAGAAAATTTTATTTGAAAATTTTATGGTTAAGAAAGGTGTAGTTTCTGGTATAAGTCGCTATTCTTATGGGTTAAGCAGCCATATAAAGAATGTGTTTGGTTTCATATAAATGTTCTAATTGCCACGAAGTCGAAAGTATTCACAGTTACATAATGAAGCCCACCTCCATTACTTTTGTCTGAATTTTTCATGTCTACACTTCACTAAATTAATATTGGTGATATCTATGCTAATATACACGTTTAAAGAGCCAAACAACAGTTAAAAAAGGTATTACTTTAAGTAGACTCTCGTGAAACTTGCCTTGATTATATTTCGGATGAATCCCAAGGCAATACCAGGTTTCACTAGAATTAAGAATCAATCTTTTGTTATGAAAGGGAGGAGGGTTGAATCCTCAGATTTAATCCTTGTTCAAGAAATGGACATCGCCGTCCAAGTCTTGCAATCTACTAGCAGCTTGTTCACTAGTCAAATCTCTTTGAGCTTCACCCAACATTTCGAAGCCGACACAGAACTTCTTAACGGTGGCAGATCTTAATAATGGTGGGTAAAAATGCATATGGAACCAAGAAGCATGCTTTTCTTCTTCGGTACACTTGAATGGGGCTTGATGAATACCCATAGAGTAAGGGAAAGAAGTGTTGAATAAATTGTCGTACTTGGTAGTTAATTTCTTAAGAATATCAGCCAAATCAGACTTGTGTTTTTCATTGAAATCTTGAGTAGATCTGAGATGTTCTTTGGAAATTAATAAGGTTTCAAAAGGCCATAAAGCCCAGTATGGAACAACCACTATGAAGGAATCGTTTTGAACAACTATTCTTTCCTTTTCTTGTAATTCTAACTGCACGTAGTCTCCAAGTAAATGGGAGTTATTGTCTTTATAGTAGTTGGACATGTTAGTAAGCTCGTGTGATACTTCGGTTGGAACAGTATCAAGACACCAAGCTTGACCATGAGGATGAGGGTTTGAACATCCCATAGCAGCACCCTTGTTTTCGAAGATTTGCAAGTACTTGTATGGAGCATCCTTCAAGGATTCTTCATATAAGTCTTGATATAACTTCAGCCAAGTATCAATAACCTTGGAGATTTCTTCTTGTTTCATTAAAGGTAAAGTGAGGTTGTGATTTGGACTGAAACAGATGACAAAACACTTACCTTTGACACCTTGGGTCTTGAGCAAACGACCCTTGAGGGAGGTCTTTGGTTCGGTTTCGATATAGTCTGGTTGATCCAATTTAACAGCAGGGTAATCATTGGTGAACACATAAGTAGCTTCATATTTTGGGTTCACATCACCAGTAGCTCTGATGTTACTGGGACAAAGGTAGCACTTAGGATCATAGTTAGGCAAGTTGGCCTTCTTGATCTCTTCCCTAGCACCTTGCCAAGGTCTCTTAGCTCTATGAGGAGAACATAAGATATAAGTATTGGTCAAGGGATTGAAGCGACGATGGGAGTGATTAGTAAAGTCAAACTCTTGGGTCATAACGGTAGCTTGTGTAGTAATCGGGTTGAGAAGGTAATCCACACGATTAGCCTTCATATTCAAGCGGCTTTTGGGATGTTTATATACTTTTGATGGGACTTCGGGATCCATGACTTTGATATATGAAGATTTTATCGAAAGTTCGAAATATGTCACGGTAAAATGCAACGTTGCAGTTTTTAGGGTGGCCACCCTTGTTATGAACCCTGGGCACTGAAAGGATTTTTGGTTTTAGGGCTTTTTTTCTGGAGTAAATCCGAAATGCAGACAATTTTCTGCAAGTTATGCAGACAGTTTTTATAAATATATACAATAGAATAATAGGATTTACTATTGATTTTATTTTAATTCCCCTAATAATCTAGTAAAATACCTTGATGATATGTACTATTAGGTCATTTGTACATCATGTAACGTTTCAGGTGCAATTATGGGCCCCCAAACGAGGTCTTTTTTGAGCTGCAACGTTGCGGCATTTTTCTTTTACATTCTAAAACGTGGATAAATTACGAATTCCAAAACTACAACGTTCCATTTTTATAAATTCCTTGTCCACATCGATTGCAACGCTACATTCACAGGGTCTATGAAGATTCCTCTGAAATATTTTTTTAAAACGACTCATCGAATCTTAGACTTTATCTAGAATAATTAGTCTACAAATTATACTTTGAGGTACCACATTCATTTCCCACCATACGACTACTCAAAATCCTGATTGTTGCAAGATAATTGCTGTTGAAACTAGCTTCAAAACTGACGTTGATACTGGGGAAAATAGTCTCTGTATTTTCCTAGTTACTGCTGCTTTTCAATATTTAGTATCTAGGTCTACACTAATATGGTCATTCAAGATGATATGAAAGAGTTGGTCTTTGACAAATATATACTAGTGACAGGAGGCGGTGGATTTATTGGGTCCCATTTCTTAACCCATATTGTTCCGAAATTCCCTAATTACCATTTCACCTGTATTGATAAGCTCAACTATGTGAGCGGTTATTCTACCAAGTATCTCAGGTTGTTAGAGGGATTCCAAAACTTCAAGTTTATTAAATGTGATATGGCCACAGATATGGACTTCTTGTTGCAATTTCTCGTAACTGATTTCACCAAAAATAAAATCACCAACTTTATCAATTTTGCAGCTGAATCAAGCGTTGATATTTCCTTCCAAGATCCATTGGGGGTCATTACCAATAATTTCATGGGCAGTTTAAATTTGCTAGAGTGTTTCCGGTTATTGAAAATGAAGTTTCCACATGAAGACTTCAAATTTATACATATTTCTACTGATGAAGTTTACGGAGATAAGTCTGTGAATGTTGAGGAAAACGGCAAATTAGATCCTACCAATCCATATGCTGCTTCCAAGGCTTCTTTCGACCTCATTATAAATTCATACAAATGTTCATGGAACCTTCCAATAATTATTATACGTCCCAACAATGTTTATGGACCAAGACAGTTCCCTAACAAGTTAATTCCTTCCACAATACAAAGCCTTGAAAACGGTGATCTCGTTAAGATCCACGGTAATGGTCAAAACGCAAGATGCTTCCTTCACGTTTCTGATTTGCTTCTGGCTATAGAACTATTATGGCATAGTGAAAATAATGGAACCTTCAATATTGGTAGTGGTGAAACAATTGAAAACTTAAAATTAGTGGAACTCATTTGCAAGTTTTACTTGGGTGAGGAAGTAGATTACAAAAAGCATATTGAGTTTGTCAAAGATAGAGAATATAATGATAGACGGTACTCCATAAACTCTGATAAAATAAGGGCGATGGGATGGAGTCCTAAAGTCAAGTTGGTTGAGGGGATAAAGAGTATTCTTAGAGAGCATTCAAAGCATTGAGATAGAACGAAAATGTACATTAATGATAGAACTAGTTAATAATAATATGATGAATATTCAGACATTTCAAGATGTAGATGAGTTGAATAAGCTCGCTAATTTATAGCTTCCATGAATGATAAATTCTTAGTGAAGGGTTCTATTTTAGCTTTGGATTTTATTTCTTTCATTAATGCTGAAGTATATTCCAATAAAATGTATAGTAATAGACTTGGTGATGTCGTTGACCAAGAATGGTATATTACGGAGAAGCTTTGGATGTGACAAATTATGCAGTTTGATCACATTTGTGAAGCTTTTTAATTTCCAACTGTTGCGATATATTTGGATACGGGACAAATGAACGTATTTGCTGTCTTCTAGTCATTGAAGTCTCAGCGGTGGTGTATAATTGGCCATTTAATTCGAGCGATTTGTCTAATTGACCGTTCCGATCTATATTCTGATTTTCTTTGGGGTTTCGTGACTTGCACTTCACCCAGACGTCTCTTTGTGTTTTTGCATGTTAATCTAGACCAGCTCGGCTAATTCGCCCACTTTCAAGTCAAACAAGTAACTCTTGATTGGCATGTCCATGGAGTAGAAGGGATCTTTCATCACGTAGTCAGAATACAACACATACAACTGTTTGAACACCTCATTAGCAGTATCATACTGTTTTTGAAGCTCTCCTTTGCTTGAAAGAGTAGCAACATCAGGTCCCTTACGGCCAGAATCCTCAGAGCTTGCAGTGCTTCGCACTATTGGGTTTGGTGATGTCACTATGATGAATTTGATTCCAGTTAAACTTTGAAACACGTATAAATTGAATAAATCGGTCTCTATACTACGCAATCCGGTCTTGTTTGTGTTGGAGTTTTGAACTTTCCCTGTCGATATCAATGCATTATTGATTTCTGAAGCGCTCGGATCTTTGGCCTCTCCAAATGACCCGTTTTCCTTACCCACAATGGTTGGTGTTAACTTGGAGGAAATGGCATGAACACCGTGAAGAGTACCCGCTAAAACGAGGTAGTCGTTGGCGCTGAGTCTGTTGAGTGCAGTACTGAAATTGTTCTGGTATATGAGACCTCCTGCCTTGTTAAGGATGTATAAGGAGTACAACTTCATGATAAGTGGAGATTATTGGAAGAATCAATAGTTATCGTTTGATCTATATGGAGAAGTGCGTCCACCAATTTCTGGATTTTGATGATAAAAAAAAGAAAGCTTCCCCACCAGGAGTCGAACCTGGAATCTTCTGGTTTCCTAGAAGTGGTTACTAAATCGTAGCCAGACGCCTTGACCATTGGGCCATGAGGAACGAAGCTTGATGAAAGTGGGGTTGAGGTTGACTAGACCCTGTTAAATTAGTGGTTTTGAAGATATACAAACCAAAGGATTATGGCAGTAAAATAAGTTAATACTATATGTCTAGTGGATTAGGTGGATTCGTTGTTATTTTATATCGTGTGCACCAAGTTTCTTGGGAAATAGAGCTATCTATTTGAGTGTTTGAAGCTTATCTCACCCATATTCTTCAGTCAAGAACATTGGATATCTGGAGTTTAAAGAGTCTAAGATAATCATGAGTACAATCGCTGTACGACATTAGCGAGTGAAGGATAATAATGAGTGTTTTCACCCAATTTATATGCCATTCAGTTATGTGTGGCGGTTATGTATGAATTTTGCACCCAACATATACCCTCATTTGGAGATATATCGATGATACAAACAGCTAGCATAAGCAGTAGACTCGAGGATTCTTTACTCATAAGCATCCAGAATCTGCTCAAAGCTGTTCAGCCTACAAAATCAGCCTACAAAGGAAAGATATCTTTCAATCTATGTAAAATTTGATCTTAGTGTGTCTATCATTGAATGCATTCTTAGTTTTATTAGGGCTATATGTTATTGAAGAAATACTTTTATGAACCAAGCAACTTCAACAAAAATCTCAATAAGAAGTCTTAGCTTTTTTTTTTTTTAATTTATTTACATTCTTAGTATTTCTAGAATTAGTTTATTCAAACTTGTATTGAATCTTGGATCCGTAAACCTTACCCTTTCTCAAGATGACTTGATTACTCCATTGCTCCTGGTTGATAGCATCGACATAGCGGCCAGGTTCAACAGCAAAACCACTTCTTGCACCGTGACCCTTGGTGTTAGTGTAGTCACCAGTGTAGAATTGGAATGTTGGTTCTGTGGTACTAACGACTAATTTGAATGAAGCATCTGGGTGAGCAGCTTTGAAAACGGCATTGAGAGGATCTTCTCTGGTATCAACGTTGTTGGTCAGGTTCTCGACCAAGAAACAATGGTCAAAAGCCTTCTTAGAAAGCTCAAATTCCGAACCAGCAGTAACACCAGGAAATTCAACCACTTTACCAGTAGGAATGTTATTTTCGTCGATTTCCAAGCTCTTATTGCTGGAAAGAGTAACTGAGGTACCATCAATGGTAGCCTGATTGGAGATGTTAAAGTATGTATGGTTGGTTAAGTTGATAGTAGTGGCGTCAGCAGAAGAATCCGGAGTAATTTCAGACTTGAACTCAATATCGAGCTTGCCAGAGCCAACAGTGTAAGAGACATAGTTGTCTAAATCAGCAGGGAATCCGTCTTTATTGTCTTGGTCTCTCAAGAAGAATTCGACGGTGACAATACCTTCCTTTTCCTTGACTACTGGACCCAAAAAGACTTGTTTTTGGTATCCAATAAGTCCTCCATGTAAAGTGTTACCTTTTCCGTTCTTGGTGGTGTTGTAGGTGGTTCCATCAATGCTGAAAGTACCCTTGGAGATTCTGTTGGCGTATCTTCCAACAGTAGTTCCCATGAAAGGGTTTGAGTCCAAACAGTAGTCTTTACCATCAGCAAACCCGTTTACCACAGAAATTCCTTTGTATTGAATGTCTTGGATGATAGCACCGTGGTTAAGGAAAGAGACAGTAAGATCACCGTTTTGGATGGTGTGGCTACGGTTATCGTAGGTTTCACCCACGATTTTCCATGAGTATTGCTTCAAGTTGAAGCCAAATGGGTTTTCGGTGGTCCATCTCCATAAATCGTTACAAGCGTCTTCGATATTGAGTTCTGCCTTCCATTTGAGCTCGGTATTGGCTCTGGTAGGGTTAGCAGTCAAGTCCAAGACATCACCCGCTCTTCTACCAACGACTTCGTATGGCAATTCACGGCCAACAGCTTTACAGAAGGCGTTGTAGACGTCAAAAACGGTGGATCCCTTACCAGTACCCAAGTTCCATTCTCTGTAGATACCGTTCTTAACCTTCTTCAAGTAGTTAAGAGCAGATATATGACCCTTGGCAAGGTCTATCACATGGATATAGTCACGGATCGGAGTACCGTCATGACTGTTGTAGTCGTTACCGAACACTGACAATTTTTCACGTCTTCCAATGGCCACTTGAGCCAAGTAAGGTAACAAGTTGTTAGGAATACCCAATGGATCTTCACCAATAAGACCGGAAGGATGGGCACCAATTGGGTTGAAGTAACGCAAAATACCGATGGTCCAAGCTTCCTTATCACTGGCCCAGATGTCTTCCATGATCTGTTCTATAAAACGTTTGGTACGTCCGTATGGGTTGGTAGGATCCGTAGGACAATGTTCAGGGATAGGAATCATCAGATTGTCTCCGAATCTAGTGACATCACCGTAAACAGTAGCAGAAGATGAGAACACAATGGTCTTGACATCGTGGTCCTTCATCACATTCAACAAGTTCATGGTACCTCCAACGTTGTTATTGTAATAGTCTAATGGGATCAGAGAAGATTCACCAACTGCCTTCAAGGCAGCAAAGTGGATCACACCCAGGATCTTGTGAGTTTTGAAGACAGCAGAAAGTTGGTCATAATTTCGAAGATCGACATTAAAGAAAGGAACTGATTGTTTGGCAACAAACTCGATTCTAGCGACAGCATCATAGGAGGAGTTACTTAAGTTATCAACGATAATGACTTTGTAGCCGTTGTTGATCAACTCAATAACGGTGTGGGAGCCGATGTAACCAGCACCTCCAGTAACGAGGATGTATTCAGACATGATTGTTTAAGGAACAAGACTTAAAGCAGGTGATTAGGATATAATTATATAAATGGAAAAAGACATGATGGGGGCTAATCTGGGCATGCAACGTTGCATCCGGCTTTACTTCTAGGAATAGTTGCCCGGAACAATTATTGGGAATGTGAAGCTGGTGGGGTAAGAAAGTACTTTTCTTTTGTTCATTTTTTTATTAATGTCGGCATCAATGCAGACATCAGATAGTCAAAAATACATTCTGACACGACTATTATTAACTCTAACTGAGATGCACGTTTCAGATTGAGCCATGGACTTATTGTTGCTCTCCCTCTTACGAGCTAGGTCATTCGCATAAGAGCTCTGTAGTTATATGTTTACTAACTAGGATGCTTGTTTATTTTTTTGGAAAATCCCCGCTCCAAAAATAATTTCTTTTGACATTTTTAATTGTTCCCGATTGTTGACAAGGAACTGCATATGCAGACAAAATTTTTTTCGGGTGATATTTTTTTGTTTTTTTCTATTCCTCATGCAAAATGCATCTGCATCATGCTCCCCGTGTCAATGTAAAACGTTTTGGTCTTCCCTGTTAAAAAATACACGTCATTCAAAAAATGTAACGTTACATACGGATTTAATAATCCTTGCCCCAGAAATTCGACATGAAAACCGATCTAAATTCCTCTTCTTTTACCTTTAATTCTCTTGACTTACATTCAATATGATTCCAGTTCGTCATGACTTGAGCTTTTATGCTGATCCTGAAGCCAACAAGACTCGTTACGACCATTTGACCAAGACTTTCGAGTCCAACTTCAACTCTTCTCCACAATTTTTTGCCAGATCTCCTGGTAGAGTTAACCTTATTGGTGAACATATAGACTACAACTTCTTTTCAGTTTTACCTATGGCTATAGATGTTGATGTAGTTGCTGCTGTATCTGACGTCCCCGGCTCTAATGTGATTACTATCACTAATACTAGCGAGAAGTTCCCAACCACCAAGATCCCATTACCTGAAGATGGTGCTGTCTTTACTATGGATACTGGTCTGTTTGATTGGGGTAACTACTTTATGTGTGGTTTAATTGTGGCCCATAAATTCATTTTGGAAACTCAACCTGAACTTGTTGAACATGGTAATAAACCTTTAAAGGGTATGAACTTGACTTTCGACGGTAGAGTTCCAACCGGTGGTGGATTATCATCATCTGCTGCTTTCTGCGTTGCTTCTACTTTGGCTATCTTGAGAGCTAATGGTATTAAGGAAATCTCCAAAAAAGATCTTACCAGAATTACCATTGTTACTGAACATTATGTTGGTGTTAACACTGGTGGTATGGATCAATGTGCATCTGTTTACGGTGAAGAATCTCAAGCATTATTGATTCAATTTAGACCAGAATTGACCGCTACTCCTTTCAAGTTCCCTAACTTGCTGAACGATGATGAGTTGGTGTTCCTTATCACCAACAGTTTGCAAGTTTCTAACAAGCACCAAACTGCCCCAATCCACTACAATTTACGTGTGGTTGAGATGGCCATTGCTGCTGACTACTTGGCTAAAAAATTAGGCTTACCTCCCCTCTATCCTAAGGAATCCAACATTGGAACTGGTAGCTTGTGGGGATTGTTACGTGCCTATAATGAGTCCTTGGGCAAAGATGAATGGAACGGTAAGGACATCGATATTGGTATCCAAAGATTGTCAGAAATTCTGAACATCTTGGAGAAGGATACTATTTTCAACGACTCTCAAAAGAAGGGTTTCACCACCGAAGAAGCTGCCGCTGGTTTGGGCTTGACTGTTGAACAGTTTACCGAAACTTACTTGTCCAAGGTTCCTGTCAGATACGAGTTGTTAAAATTATACCAAAGAGCCAAACACGTTTTTGATGAAGCTTCTAACGTCTTACAAACGTTGAGTTTGCTTCAGGGCTTCAACGGTGATCCAGAAGAATTCCTCAAGTCTTTTGGTTCCATTATGAACCAATCTCAATTCTATATGAACACTTTATTGGAATCTTCCAATGATAAATTGAACGAAATTTGTACCATTGCTTTAGCCAACGGTTCTTATGGTTCCAGAGTCACCGGTGCTGGTTGGGGTGGATCTCTTGTCCATTTGACCACCACCAAGAAGGTCGATGCATTGAGAGAATCTTTAACTAAGCACTACTACCTAAAAGAATTCCCAGAAATCACCAAGCAGGAGTTGGCTGAAGCGATTGTTGTTAGTAAGCCATCTTTGGGTAGTAGTATCATCGAGTTCTAGGGGGATGGTGCTGTTACTGTTTAGTTAATAATAGCGGAGTTAAGCTGGTGATTCGGGGCTTCTTCATAAAAAAATATAGAAAATGAACCTACTAAAGCCACCAGCCGTAAGACCGTGAAAGTGGCTGGATCAAAACCGTGAAGAGCTTATCACCGATTAAATAGCTGGGAGGAACCGAGGATAGAAATGTATAAAAACCAATAAGAAAAGATACCTATAAGATAATCAAGTAGAGCTGGTCTAGGTTGATTTTGGTGGTGATGAAAATTGTACCAAGAGAAAAAAAAAAAGCAATACTGGCAATATTCAATATGGCGTGTTAGAGAGAAAGATCAACTCATGGATGGGAAATATTTTGTAGATACCAAACAACCCGTAAACCAAAAACGTAAAACAGTATACCCTTGTGTGTAGCCTCTGTAAAGAGAAATTCATGGACGACTCTTGGGCACCGCTTAGATCGTACAGTGGGTCCAGTCTGCCCGAAACCATGTTGGAGATGACCACAGCAACAACGTAACGGGACTGTAGTAGTGGAAAATTATTATTCAAGCGTGAACTGTAACTATCATCTAACGAAAGAAGTAGTAGCAACATTATCGGTTCTTTTGGTCTACTGGAGGCCTAAAGGCTAACGGGCACTGGTGGTGGAAAAGCAAAGAAAATCAGGATTGTCGTCATAGCCAGGCCATAATTAAAAGCCCGTGTCACGGTCTATGAATCGTACTGTGATTATTCTATCACCGAGAAGAAATTATGGGCCAACTTTTGGGTGTATTCTGCTTTTTTGCTCCCATACTTTAGGGCCTGTGACATGGCTGTTGGCAGGTTACCAATTGATCGCTAGAAACCTGTAGAATAGTGTGCTTTGGCGCTGCTTTCACGTATGTGTTGGTATCAGCCTCCGTTCATCCATACTACTCTTCTGGTCTGGTTCATGCTGCGATGATCGTTCTCTATGTGGTGTACTTGACCCAGTGCATCATTTTAGGATACTTACCTGCATTATCTTAGGATACTACATTCCCACGCAAACAACGGGCATCAACAGGAAGGACTAGCGTGGGGCAGGAACTAATCCCGCTGACTGGCCCGGACTTTAAGCCCTCCATGTGTAACCACCAGCGCCATTCCGAGGTAGCCCGATGGATCATGCGATTCTTCGCTGCATCAGGAGATTTCGCAGCAAAATCACCATTTCTGCACGTGACCTGCCAGTAATCAGGCCATGCATCCTGCAGCTATGACAGCCTGAGTTGCAAAACATACGAGTTAGTGGCCGCCAGATCGCCGAATGCTAGCGGTTTTGCCTGCAATTAACAAATGACATGTGGTTTTTTGTAGTACGTTATAGCTAAGGCCGGGAAGATCAGCCCTTTAAATAAACCCAGAATCCAGCACCTGTGTCTAAGAGAAAGTTATAGCAAACCCTTATCTGAAACATGAGTAGTAATAATCCTTTTGTCCTTAACGGACTCACGATAAACGAGCTTCAGTTCATCAAGAAAATAGGTGCAGGTACCTATGGCCTCATCTACATGGTCCAAGACTTTCATGGAAATCAATATGCTGCGAAAATTGTGCTTAAAAAGCAGTACAGCAACGACATAGCCACCAATAAGAAATACATTGAAAAGAGCATATATGAGTACTTTATGGAGCATCCTAACTTGACGGCCGAATCCTTAAACTTGGATGCTTTGGCCAAGGACGGGGCCAAATGTCCTTTCTTGAAGGAAATCTCCTTAAACCTCAGAGTACACCACCATCCTAATGTCATCACCATTCACCAGGTACTAAACTTGGGAGAGTTGGCCATCATAACGGTGATGGACTATAATGAGCAAGGTGATTTGTTCAACAATATCATCGAAAAGAATATCTTTCACGACTGCAGCCCTGAAAAGCAGCAGACACTTATGAAAAATGCCATGTTGCAGTTGGTAGAGGCAATAGAGTACTGTCGCCGCAAAAACATCTACCACTGTGACTTAAAGCCTGAAAATATCATGGTACATTACAATCCAGACTACGTCCGCCCAGAAAACCCTTCTTCCACTTTCGAGTCCTGTTTCCCAAACTCTAGCAATTCTTCTATTATTGACCTTAATGAGATCCATTTGGTGCTCATAGACTTCGGTTTGGCCATGGAAGAAAATCTCATTTGTTGCAACGCATGTAGAGGCTCCAGCTTCTATATGGCACCAGAAAGAGTGGTCAACTATAACACGAGTGACCAGATTTCCGGTCTCATCAACTTAGACCAATATTTCAACTTACCATCGACTGCAAAATCTTGTTCGCTTTACTTTCCAACTCTAGCAGGGGACATTTGGTCTCTAGGAATCCTTTTCATCAATATAACATGTTCCAGAAACCCTTGGCCATTAGCATCCATAGTGGACCAGCCTAATGTTGTCAACAAAGTGTTCAAGAACTACATTTTTGACAATAGGGAAGTTCTTCGTTCTATCTTACCAATCTCAAGAGGATTTAACGAATTACTAGCAGACATCTTTCAATTAAATCCTAACGACAGAATCCCATTAGGTAAGCTTTACGAAAGAGTCATTAACTGTGACTTATTCAATGATCCTCCTCGGTATAAGTTCCAGGAGGTCGCTCACAAAGACAGCATGGTTCCACGTACAATTCCTGAACATGAACGAGTGGAAGTCCATACAAAACCAAGCACCTCAGGTCCTAGCCCAGGGAAACCGAGATGCAAAAGTTCACAAGAATATGTGATTAAATACCCTGAGCCTGAAAAGGAACAACCTCCTTTCCAGTATCCGGTATTCACACCAGCTGAGAGCAGGCTTCATATCGAGACCCAAAAGGAAAGAAGTTATTTTCATGAAAAGTGTCACAAGTACGCTGCACTACTAAGCACTCCATGCAATAGTATGATATCTTTTGATTAACATTTAAAACCTCGCAAGCGAGGTGGAACCGTCAGGTATAGACGGATACATAGGAACGGATAAACACATAGGAATCCGTAGGAAATAGAGCAGGATATACAGGTATAAAATAATAACAACTCATTTTAATGAAAGAACTGTACCACCGGTAAAGCTGGAATTTTGCCTGTAGTTTAAGATGAATATATCAAATTAATAAGGTTTACAGGTATTTGAATTATCCCAAAAAGGTATATATGATTTTTTAAACATTGTGGACAATAAATGGTATCATGTTTGATTACTAAGGTGGTGCCTATCATTAGTAAAAAAATTAATTAATAACCTGGCTATACATGAGATAGTGCTTAATGCAGCCTTAGTAATGATTAGGAAGTTCTAGTAAGTGAGGTACAATACAAAAAATATCAGTAACGAGTTAACTTTAAAGTATCTTAGAACAATCGCTGCCTTCTGTCACTATAGACATCTCGCCCTTTAAGGTCTTGCTCCTTTTAAACCTAACCCGAGCGGAAACTGGGGAAAGGGCTTCAATAGGCGAAACATGGGGTAAGTCCAAAAAATAATGATAGCCACTGTGAAGTCATTCCACAGAGCCAATTCCATAGACAGTATTATTTTTTGCACCTGAGATACCGGCCATACCGAATTCCCTGTTAGGTCATTTTTAGTGACAGTAAAACACTAGATAGGCTGAAGGTCGTTACATGACACTGTACGCTATAATATAGTAGGAGTCGATTTAATACCACTCTTTATTGTTTGATTAATTTTCTGTTTCTAATACAAACGGCCCTTTTGCATTTGCAAGCCTATTACTATTGTCATTAAATTTATTTGGATAAACAGATATACAGAATTGAAGGTCAGAGACTCGTAAATTTAAACAGCCTTTTCTTCGGCTTGCTTTTCTTCATCAGAAGAGGAGTGCATCAAGTCACCACCTTCGTTGTGATTGGCATCCATCTTTCTGATCAAATCAGCGTCAGATAAGATAGGAACAGATGGTTCCCAAGAAGCAGATCTCCAAGCTGGAACGTTTTCTTCCCATAATTGACCAATTTCTTCCAAACGCTTACCCTTGGTTTCTGGGAAAAGGAAGAAGACATGAACACCCATGACGAAACAACAGACAGCGTAGATAATGTAAGTTTTCCAGGTAATGTTCTTGAAAGAAGATGGAGAGTACATGGCAATAGCGAAGTTGAAAGCCCAGTTGGCACAGGTGGAAATAGCGGCACCTCTTTGTCTAGAAGCAGAGTCACCCCAGATTTCAGAACAGTAGACCCAGATACCAACACCCCAGGTTGAAGCGAAGGAGACAACGAACAAGTAACAACAAGCAATGACACCTTTAGCGGCAGACTTGTTCTCATCTGGAATTCTAATGGTAACAGTATCATCACCTGAAACATTATCGACTGGAACGGAGTAGGTAGCCAAAATACCAGCAACACCGAATTGGAAAGTCATCATACAGATAGCACCAATGATCAACAATGGTCTTCTACCAATCTTATCAAACAAGAAGAAAGCTGGAACAGTCATAGCAGTGTTCAAGACGTATTGAATAGAAGAAGCAACCAAATTACTGTTACCACTGTAACCAGCCATTTGGAAAATGTAGACAATGTAGTACATCATAACGTTCATACCGGTCAATTGTTGCCAGATTTGAGCAAAAATAGCAATGGTGGTTCTCTTAATATATTTCTTAGAGAACAAGTCAAAGTAGGTGAAATCCTTGGTGTTTTCTTCAACCAAGATTTGGTCCTTGATTTCAGAAATTTCAATCAAAACTTCTGGATCTTCTCTGTTACCGTGAGCTTGAGTGTTAGCAGCAATGATTTCAGCATCTTCCCAACAACCTTGCTTGGCTAACCATCTTGGAGATTCAGGAATGAAGAAACATCCAATGAACAAAATCAAACCTGGGACAATTTGAATACCCCAAGCGACTCTGAAGGAAGCAACACCGTTGATCTTACCTAAACCGTAAGAAATGTAGAACATAATCAAGATACCTAAAGTAACAGAGAATTGGAAAAGACAACCAATCAAACCTCTAATCTTTCTTGGAGCCAATTCAGAACCGTAGACTGGAGCAACAGAAGAACCTAAACCAACACCGAAACCAGAAATGATACGTCCGACCATCAATTGAGCTCTGTTTTGAGCAGATGATTGAATAGCAGCACCGACCATCCAGAAGAAAGCACATAAAATCAAAGAAGCTCTTCTACCGAAAGGTTCGGAAATAAAAGAAGAAGCAATAGAACCGAAGATAGAACCCAAGGACATACAAGAAGTGATGAAACCTTGAATAACCGAGTTTGGATGATTGAAGTAGTTCAAGTATGGTGTAGCACCGACAAAGGCAGACATAGAAGAAATATCAAAACCGAACATCATACCGGAGATACATGAGATCATACAGATAAGGTAAACATTGTGAAGATTTGGTAAAGAATCCAAAGCATTCTTAAACTTTAAGGCTGGGCCTACTAATTTATCCTCGTAACCCATGATAATTGTAGTTGTATAATTAAGTGGAAGAATTTAAAAACCACGGGGAATTTATGGACCATTTATAGTTTTTTTTTGGGGGTAGGGTAAAACTAGGTTTAATAATAATAGTCTACCCTTACTGTCAGTAATACATACGGCACAAAATATTAGATATAAAATATTTTGTGTAACTACATATAAAATATTTTTACAGTTTATCCTTTTTGAGGCATTTTTTGGAGCCCTTTCCTCGAACTCCACTTATGTCCCCACTTTTCCCCAACTTTTTGCATGATTGTCGGGGGATTGTTGTTGCGGCTTTGAGCAAGGTGAAGGAAAATCTTTTGTGTAAATTATATTTTTTATGCGGACTGTGGGGAAATATTCCGTGATTTGTATAGCAAGTTGGTGGCGCCAGTTCCGAAAGGAAAAAATGAGTTGGAGCCCCGGAATTACCCCAGTACTCAGGAGATCTTTGTCATCCAATTCATCGGCGTTCCATTCCATTCAAGACCGTCTCCAAAAATGCCCTAAATGCCAGATCTTCAGACATTATAAAGTTCCCCGCTCTACATTATTGACACACAAATGTTCGGATAATTAGCACCAGAAAAAACCCTTGACGACGTGTCAGACAAAAAAAAGACCTGTGCTTTACCCTACTATCAATGACCTGATCTGTTAAAAACTACCCCAGGACAACGAATGACAAACGAATGAAAACTGTTCGAGAAAAAATCCGGGGCACCCGCAATACGAATACTGTTTCATAAACTCTCGACTTCCTGACCTGTGAAATTGCCGAAGTTCGACCATAGTAGTGCTTTTGTACGTTTTAGGTTGGTGCGGTCTTTTCTTTTTTTGGAATACCTTACAGATGAAGATGAAACTGTATAATAAGAAAATCCGAGATCACTATTGCATTGAAGATCGTTACCCCCTTTCATCCTTCTCGCTTGGTGTAGCTATAAAGTCTTAATTCTTGGTTTGCGACTCTGGTTGGTATTCACAAGACGGAATTATATACTCAAAAAAAAAATCCGAAATATTACCCAAAGTCTTGGTCCTAGTTCTTGTATCATTTATTGGGCCATTTGTGGTCGGCCTTTTTTTTATATCAAAAACTTCTAAACAATATAATTGGTTACCTTTGGTGAAGAAACCTTAAATTTTGTGTTTTGTGTCCCGGAAAAAATTGGGTTACAAAGACATTATTTTCTAGGCCAAATAAGGATACTATAACGGTTTATTAGACGAATTAAGAGGTGTCTCCCGGCTCCTTCGGGCTACGTCGGGCTACGTCGGATATCAGCTAATAATAAGGGTCACGCTTGAAAGGAAGTTCAAGTTTGTGTTTTTTTGGTGGTTTATTAGTCGCTTTTTTTTTTTAGCATTTACTTAACACTCTATGCTGTACCTGGCTATTTTTTGGCACCTTCAAATTTCTCATGATAAACCCGAGCGGTATTCCTCCCCTCTCGTAACCATTTCTATTGGATCATATCTGAACCACATTTCCTATTGCTTTGTGTTAATAGGCAATCGACAATAGGATTGCTATGATGGTATTGGGGAGTAAACGCTCAAGTCCAGATGCAGACACTACCCAAGCCAACGCTTAGTTGGATTCCCCAAGAAAGAAAGCCGAAACTAAAGAGAACTCCTGGTAGAGTTGTGGTTTGCATATGTGTGGTGTGATAAAACATCTCAACAAGATTGGCAATTGGCTCGAGTTGCATTAAAATAACGTTAAGCTTTGGTACTTTTCAAGCAAGTTAATGAACTCTACAATTGACCAATGCAACTGTCAATTCTTCACTTGCTAATTGGTTGTATATGGCCGTTTCAATTAGTTTAGATCACTATTTTGGCATTGGTGAGGCACCAGGTCTTTGTTCAACTGAATCGTCACAAGCCCGTCTTTTTTCCAGGGTTCTGGCGTACCGAAATTTCATGTAAGCAAATACGAACTTCTTCGAAAAAATTAACCTTACAAAACTGTTACGAACCCCCACACAAAAATAAAAGTATGTCCAGTTTTGGTGGGAACATTTTATCAAACCTTAAAAAACCCCATTGATTTTGTTCCACTTCTGCTTCTTCCAATTGTGGGGGGGGGGGGTTGGTGACATGTTGGCTCCGAAATCTGGTGCTATTCTAGACCCTTGTAACTCGTAAACCCCCGAAGTTTGTTTACAACCGGCCATACAAAAATTACGATTCTGACAACAGAAATTCTATCGCGGAATTATCCTACATGATACTCTGTAACTTGTAAATCAACAGAAACTTTCTACCCAATTAAGCATGGTCATTTCCATGTGAATAGTTTTGAAGGGGGTTTTAGGCGGATTTCGATTATTTCGAGGCAGTATGCGAGGTAAATATATTAACTTAAGTACGTAGCTGATAAGATTTCAGAGTAAGACTCTTTGAGACCGGAACAATCAAACATTCACAGCTTGCCAGATTTATAGTTAACAGATTCTAGGACATGGCAGGGGAAGATTCAATTTCGGCGTGGGTGACGATGGAACGTTGCATTGAGGCTTTTTCAATTCACCTGCATTAAAAAATAAAAATAATCCATCAGTTAATTCCAGAAGTATTAAAACGGCATTAGTGAGGAACATTTCCGTGTCAATCGGCGTTTTGTGGGGATTGCGGAGATCTGGGGCATTACGCTTGTGGTGAATAGGTGTTGGGATCGTTAATTAATAAACCCTAATTATCCTTACGCAGACTCTTTCGTCAAATATTATCCATGTCGATCGTATGCAGACACTAATGTCCTCAACAATCAACTATAACCCTACTATTTCAATTGTTGAAATAACGATGCAGATGGTGGCTTATTTTTAAAGCGTGTTCTGATAGCTCTAAAGGTTGGCCTTTATTTGGCTGATGTTCTTTTAAAGTCCTGTTGGACCCCGCATAACCCAGTACCTCCTTTTGACCGTTTATCCACAGCTGACAATAACAATAAAAATAAAAATAAAAATTGTCAGTGACTGAATAGAATGGCACATCATACTAATAATCCGAGAAGTATCGTCAAACCCACTGGTGTGGTCGTCCATGTACGATGAGTAGCTTGGTGCAATTGACAATCCCTAACCGGTTATGGCTATACATGTACAAAAAGGCCAGGGCTGAAATTGCATCAGATCTGGTGGGTATATCTTTTCTTGTAGCTACGTCATAGATCTACCCACCAAGCGGGGAGGGGCGGCAATTGGTACTCACCACCCCCAATTTTAATTTTTCCTTTAACACTTAGATTATGATCTCAATAATCATTGGATGGATCTTTGATTATAATTGCATCCAAACAAGAAAAAATTAGTCATAAATGCCGGTTTAACGGGAAAAAAAAAGGAGCATAATTGTTGGCATCTTACGGATATCTTTGAAAAGGATGTGTACAATTTTTCCGATTGTTGGAATGGCAATTGGTTGACTTGGTCATGTCCGAGATTTAATAGAATCCACCACTTAATTTTTTTTTATTCATATTGATGAAGTTGTAGAGCTAAATATGTTCTCTCTATCGTGGCAATTGGTCTAATGCTGATGATTTTTAAGCTTTAACTGGGTAAACTCCAGTATTAATTTTCCCCATTAATCGACACTAACAGAGTGAAAACCTTGAATTGTCCACATAAAATCACCACTTTTTCTGTTCCTTTAGAAGAAAAAACAACAAAAGAAAAAGGGAGATAATATAGACATTAGACCCCCAATATATCACATCTCCTTACCAAACCAAGCCTATCTCCTACGACCTTCGAGCCCATGGTTGGTAATCTCGGCACCACCATTGGTCAAAGATCACACGTGATGAAACACATATCGCGATGAGTTTTTCAAGAACTACACCACCACCACCATCACGTTTCGGTTACTTTTACGTCACATGTCAGAGAATAAGAAACTTAAAATGACTCCTATAATCTGTACCCACTCCGGGTCTTTCCACGCCGACGAATCGTTGGCCGTTTATCTTCTCAGACTTCTTCCAAAATTTGCCAAGAGTGAATTGATAAGATCCAGAAACCCAGCTGACTGGGAACGTAGTGACATCGTTGTTGATGTGGGTGGAAAATACGATAGTGTCAAGTTCTTTGACCACCATCAACGTGAATTCAACAGCACCTTTGACTTGGATCACGACACCAAGTTGTCCTCTGCAGGTTTAATCTACAAACACTTCGGTAAGGAAATCATTCAACACCTTTTGGAATTAAAGCCAGAAGACCCAAATGTTGAACTTTTGTACTTAAAGATCTATAACGACTTCATTGAATCATTAGATGCCAACGATAATGGTATCAGTAACTACTCAAAGGAAGCTGAAGCCAATAAGAAGTTCAAGGACAGAAACATCACCTTACCAGCCATTGTATCCAGATTGAACCCAAGCTGGAACAAAAACCCAACAGACGCTGATTTCGATGCCCAATTCGAAAAGAGTAGTGAACTTATGGGTAATGTCTTCATGGATGTCTTGGAAGGTTACGGTAAGTCTTGGTTACCAGCTAGAACAATTGTTGAACAAGCTTTTAACAACAGAAACCAAGTTGATGAATCTGGAGAAATCCTCATCTTGGACCAATTCTGTCCATGGAAGGAACATTTGTACTCTATTGAAAAGGAAAACAACGCTGAAGGTGTCACCAAGTTTGTCTTGTTCAAGGACTCTAGCTCTAAATGGAGAGTTTCCACAGTTTCTATCAGCTCCACCTCTTTCGAATTCAGATTAGGTTTACCAGAAAACTTGAGAGGTTTAAGAGACGAAGAATTGAGCGAAAAGAGTGGAATTTCTGGCTGTATTTTCATTCACGCTGCTGGTTTCATTGGTGGTGCTGAAACCGAAGAAGCGGTTCTTGCCTTGGCCCGTTTGTCTTTGAAGTAAACATTTTGATAGTATCCAATCGGTCCTTGGTAGTATCTATCATGTGGAATATAACAATTGTATAATAAATATAAAAGACGTTTAGGAAGATTTAAGTCGGTTGTAACTATTATAATTCAGTGTATGTCAAAGGATTTTTTAGTGCTATCTAACCTAGTATGTTCCGGTAAGTAGGTAGTAGTTAGTGTTCGCACATTGTGTGGTTATCCTTCTGTTTCTCTTTGGCACTTGCTAAGGGACGTGCTATTGGTGGGAGGTGACGAGCACTTCTTTCCCCTTTGAAACCATGGAAGCTCTACATATTTATTGTAAAATTAGAATTGAAGTTCTAAATGGGCTTCCCCAGCTGGATTTCTTCTTGTGTTGATACCTTTCGCATCACGCTACTAGGTTGACTAGCAAATTGACACAACCTCAAGCTTCTAATCAGTGAACAAGACCCTCTGTTTAATCTCACCAACACCATCTACTCGTGAGTACTGGTTGGGCTCCAATCTTTGTCTTCAACGACCTTGGTGCCAATCTTTGACTTCATAATATTTCAAAGTTCAAGGTTCACAGTCTTGGCTAATTAATTTCAATATATTTCTGGGCATTTTCAACCTGGTACTTTCTCCGCTACAGAACTGTCTAGCAATGCCTTGTAGACCATACCCCTATACAAAGAGAGCCTTTACTGCACTACAAGCTATGGTGGTCATAGTGACGATCTACTAAAGCTCAGATACCCATATTCATGATGTCTCACACGATCGTAAGAATCAAGCAATCACAGTATACGTGATACTCGCTAAGCACAAACCAGGGCGCCCTAACCCGACGAGTAAGGCTGACAAGGCTGACAAGAATGACAATTAGCGGAGAAATCACAAGAATTACGACACCACGTTTTCCTACAGTCTCCAAAAAGGGCATTTTCTTCCCCTAGTAGTACCAAAGATAAGCTCCTAATAGTAAGGTTGAAAAATTTGAAAAATTAATTACCATAAAATTGGCGTTGGCACACGAGTGCTGGCGCACGTGAGTTGAGCTCAGCATTTATAAAGGGTGTGGTATCACTCAAAAGTTAAAAAAGAACCAACAATTGTTCTTATTTTCGTTCTTCAGCCCTGATCTGAAGTTACCATTAGTGTTACCTATTTATCAGGAGTTTTTTGATTTAGAGTGCCGGTGTGGCTAGTTGAAGATAAAGTCTAATAGATCATCAGAGAGTTTACAAAATGAAGCTTACCTTGGTCAAAAAGCTCAAATTCAAAGCCGTGAAAAACCGCCGGATCCAAATGTCCATGTAAGAGAACCTTACAGACTTCAAATTTCCGAACTTGTTGATAAGTTTGGTACTAATTCACGATCTGGTTTAAATGATTCCCAAGTTTCCGAACTTCAGTCCCAACATGGCCCCAATAGTCTCGGAGAAGAAGACAAGATCTCAATCGTAAAGATCTTGGCTCATCAGGTTTTCAATGCTATGGTCTTGGTGTTGATCATCTCGATGGTGATTGCACTTGCCATTAAGGATTGGATTTCTGGAGGTGTTATTGGATTCGTGGTATTCATTAACATCGTTGTTGGTTTTGTTCAAGAGTACCGTGCGGAGCAAACTATGGGTTCGTTACGTTCCCTTAGTTCTCCTTCTGCTCGTGTTTTAAGAAATGGTGATCAAGTTGATATCAACGCCGAAGAAGTGGTCCCTGGTGATATTGTCTTTATCAATGTAGGTGATACAATCCCTGCTGATTTGAGATTAATTGATACCATGAATTTGGAGACAGATGAAGCTATGTTAACAGGAGAATCTCTTCCTGTTGGTAAGAATCATCTCGAAGTCTACGATAACGATGACCCTGTGCCTGTAGGTGATCGTTTGAATATGGCTTATAGTTCATCTATTGTCTCGAAAGGTAGAGGTTCTGGAATTGTTGTTGCTATTGGTTTAAGTTCTGAAATTGGTAAAATTGCTGATTCCCTCCACTCTCAAGATCATATTATTGTTAAAGTAGATAAATCTTTAAATCCAGGACCAAAGGATTATGTTTGGGCCGCTATGAAGTCTACCTACAATATTATTATGAATGTTTTGGGAACCCAAACTGGTACCCCACTTCAGAGAAGATTATCTTGGTTAGCCATCATTCTTTTTTGGGTGGCTGTTCTTTGGGCTATTGTGGTTATGGCCTCACAAAAAATGGACGTTAATAGAAACGTTGCCATTTACGCCATTTGTGTAGCCCTTTCCATGATTCCATCGTCATTAGTGGTTGTTTTAACTATCACCATGGCTATTGGAGCTCAAGCTATGGTCTCCAAACATGTTATTGTTCGGAAACTTGATTCTTTAGAAGCTTTGGGAGGTATCAATGATATCTGTTCCGATAAAACTGGTACTCTTACTGTGGGAAAAATGATTGCAAAGAAATTATGGATTCCAGGTGTAGGTACTTATACTGTTCAGAATTACAGTGCTTTCAATCCAGAAGTTGGAGACTTGGAATTCACTTCGTATCCTCCATTTGAAATTGATGAGGAGGTCAAGTATCTGCCAAAATCTCTTAAACCCGATAATGAAGGTTTTAGAAAATGGTTAGATACTGCTACTTTGGCCAATATCGCAAGTGTTTATCAAGTAGATGGCGAATGGAAAGCTAATGGTGATGCTACTGAAATCGCCATCAATGTCTTTACTTCTAGAATGGGTTATGTTAGAAATGACTTTGTCGAAAAGGAAGGTTTAGAACACATTTTTGAGTTTCCATTCGACTCATCTATCAAAAGAATGACATCCATTTATAAGGGCAAAGATGGTACCTTTATTCACAATAAAGGTGCAGTTGAAAGAATCTTAGATATTTGTGACACTTGGTATGTTGATGGAAAAGTAAAGCAACTTACTCAAAAGGACAAAATGGCTATTGAAGATAATATGAATGCATTATCTTCAGAAGGTTTGAGAGTCTTGGCATTCTCTCAACGTCAAGCCAAATCTGGTGAGGACCTTAATGTCCGTACTTCTGTTGAATCTAACCTTACTTTCTTGGGTTTGATTGGTATTTACGATCCTCCAAGACCTGAATCTGCTAGATCGGTTAGGTTATGTCACAAAGCAGGTATTAATGTTCATATGTTAACTGGTGATCACCCAGGAACTGCTCGTGCTATTGCTCAAGAAGTTGGAATTTTACCTCATGATATGGAGAAGTATGGTGAGGATACTGTCAAAGTGATGGTTGTGACTGGGAATGAATTCGATGGAATGACTGATGAAGAAATAGACAATCTTCCAGTCCTTCCTTTGGTCATTGCTAGATGTGCTCCTCAAACCAAAGTCCGTATGATTGAAGCATTACACCGTCGTGGTAAATTTGTTGCCATGACAGGTGATGGTGTCAATGATTCTCCTTCTTTGAAAAAAGCAGATGTTGGTATTGCTATGGGTCTTAATGGTTCTGATGTTGCCAAAGGTGCATCCGATATTATTTTGACTGACGATAACTTTTCTTCTATTCTTAATGCCATTGAAGAAGGTAGAAGAATGTCCTCAAATATTCAAAAGTTTGTGCTTCAGTTATTAGCTGAAAATGTTGCACAAGCATTATATTTGCTTATTGGTTTGGCTTTCATTGATAAAAGTGGGATGTCTGTGTTCCCGCTTTCTCCTGTGGAAGTTTTATGGATTATTGTCGTCACTTCTTGTTTCCCAGCAATGGGATTAGGTCAAGAAAAGGCCAGTGATGATATTTTGGATCAGCCTCCAAATGCCACAATTTTCACATGGGAAGTGATTATTGATATGGTGGCCTATGGTTTCTGGATGGCTTGCTGTTGTCTTACATGTTTCGTGTGTATTGTTTATGCAATTGGTGATGGTAATTTAGGACATGACTGTAATGAGTCCTCAAATTCCTCCTGTAATCTCGTTTTCAGAGGAAGATCAGGAGCATTTGCTGCTTTCACTTGGTGTGCTTTATTATTAGGTTGGGAATGTATTCATATGAGATTATCATTTTTCAAAATGAGACCTGATTCAACACTCCCATGGTGGAAACAATTGGCATTTGATTTATGGGAAAATCAATTCTTATTCTGGTCCATTCTTGGAGGATTCTTTACTGTTTTTCCTGTGGTCTACATTCCTGTGATTAATAGTAAAGTATTTTTACATGGTAGAATCGGTTACGAATGGGGATTGGCTGTTGGTTTCAGTATATTATTCCTTTTGGGAGCAGAAGTCTGGAAGTGGATCAAAAGAATATACTTCCGGAGAGTTGCTTCTAAGTTTTTGGAACCACAGCACCTGGAACGTGATCCGTTCCTGGATTATCTTGTATGAGCAATCAATGGGTATCTTTTCAGTCCATTTGACTCATCTGCAATCTATTTTTTTTTTTTAACACAGAAATTGTATCCATTTCAGGCACAGGATTAGGGTGCAAAATTTCTCCCAAGTTGTTGCTATATATAGTTGGTACCTGTCTACAGTACCACTAGTAATTTTTTATAGAGGTTTTTCTTGGGTTCGAATCCCATGCCACCCTGGGGGTTTTCCTCGCTGTTTAAGTATCTAATAAAGTAAAGTAAATCAATCCAATTGTATCCTGTAGTTTCTTATTGGCAAATTGCACCCATAAGATGCAGCGCAAATACAGCCATTATTACATAAGATCTTAGGTAAGAATCCATGCCAATATCTGGGGTAAAAACCGCTCGATTTCCTTCCACTTCGATCTCGGAGTTTCAATTAGCCAGCCCGTTAAGTCCGACCATACGGTAGATTGCATTCTCAACATGTTCCCTTCTTAACTCTTGTAACCTGGTCTTCTCCATCTCTCACTCCCAATCCCTAACCGCGCTGTTTTCCCCAAATGTGTATACTAAGGAAACAGCGGGGTGTACCCGCGCTAACCACACACTCATTCCCAATCCAGTAGGCGGTGCCGAACTGTGGAGTAATTCCTTCACCATAGATAAGGCCGTTTCTCTATATTAGTGTCAAGCCAACAAACCTCGAAAAAGGGACCTGTACCAATAGATCATACTACGCGCTCCCCATTTGGGCAGCCGCCGTTTTCCTCTTGTCTTATCAGTATAAATATCACATCATTCCGCCCACTGTTTTCCAAACCCCTTTTTCCATCTATTGACTACTCCAAAGTTCTTTCTTTTTCATTTCTTCCCCAACTTAAAATCATGACAGCAGCTTTCGAATCTTTCTTAACCAAAGATCCTCTTGATAACTACGAGGATGGAGAAAAATATAAAGAGTTTATTCCAAAGCTTGAAAAATACAGAAAGGACTTGGAAGACGGATTAAAACCTGAATATAAGGTGGAATTACCAAAGCCAATTGATCAATTGATTGAAGAACAATTCAATGCCGTGAACTATTTATATGAACAGAAATTATTAACTGACAGAGAATTTTTGATCACCGATCAATCTGCTGTGGAATTGGCTGCCAATATTGCTCAAGGTAAATTCACGGCGGTTGAAGTACTTGAAGCTTATGCCAAAAGAGCAGTCATTGCTCATCAATTCACCAATTGTGCCATGCAAGTGTTTATAGATGAAGGTCTTGAAAGAGCCAAATACTTGGATCAATACTTGAAAGAGCATGGTAAACCAATTGGTCCATTCCACGGTCTTCCCATTTCTTTGAAAGAACATATGAATTACAGAGGTAAGGTTACCCATGCTTCTTATGTATCTATGATTGATAATTTAACTCCAGAACATGGTGCTACCACTCAAATCTTAGAAAATTTGGGGGCTGTTTTCTATATCAGAACCACTCAACCTCAAACCATTATGCATTTAGATTCCAATAACAATTTCACTGGTTTAACCAAAAATCCTTACAATTTGAACTTATCATCTGGTGGTTCTTCATCTGGTGAAGGTTCTCTTGTTGCCTTTGGTGGTAGTGCTTTTGGTATTGGTTCTGATATTGGTGGTTCCATTAGAGCTCCAGCTGGTTATTCTGGATGCCATGGTTTTAGACCATCTTCAAAGAGAATTTGTCTTTGGGGTGCTCAAAGTGCTGGTAGGGGTCAAGAGTCAGTTATGGCTGTTGCAGGTCCAATGACCCGTTCCATCGAAGACATTGAATTCTTCATGAAAAATTTTATCAATCAAGGTAATCCATGGGATTTGGATCAATCTGTCATTCGTATTCCTTGGAGACAAGTCCCAACTCCAAATGTCAAAGATTTAACTATCGCTGTCTTATACGATGATGGTATTGTGAAAATTTCACCACCAATGGAAAGAGGTTTAAAAGAAGCCGTGGCCCGTTTAGAAAAGGCCGGTGCTAAGGTTATTAAATTCGACCCAATTAGAACTCAACAAGCTTATGATACTGTTCACAAGATGTACGCTGCAGATGGTAACAAAACTCAACGTATGAAGTTGGCTGCATCTGGTGAACCACTTAAAAAATTGACCAGATGGACATTAAACTACGGTGAAGGTGCTAATGATATTGGTGTCTATGAAAACAGGCAATTGAACGGTATTAGAGATGAATTGAGACAAGACTACAACAGATACTTCATAGAAAATAATGTAGATTTCATTCTCAGTCCAACCTACAACAACGTTGCTCCAAAAAGTGAAGAAGTCTACAACTGGTCTTACACATCCTTATTCAATATTTTGGATTTACCTACCACAGCTTTCCAAACCGGACTTTTCCAAGATCCATCCATTGATAAATGGGGTCCAGAGCACCAAGGTTACAAGTACAGAAGTACTTTGGAACAATTGGAAGTTGAAACCTACAAGCCTGAAGACTTTGTTGGTGCACCAATCAGTTTACAATTGTCTGGTAGAAGATACTTCGATGAAGAAGTTGTTGCAGGTACCAAGGTGGTGGTGGATGTTTTGGGTGCTAATCTTTACAAGCATTAGATGAAAACAATTGCCTAAACAATTGCCTAATTTTTTTGTTACTGGAATTAAAAAAAAAAAAACCTCAACTAGTTCGAAGACTAACTATATATGACTCGGATGTGTGACTGGGTCTTTCAATAACTACTATTCACCTATTTCAAAACAACAAATTATACAATTAATATACGTAAAATGTATGAGCATATGAACTGGTGTAGATTCTGACGTAATATTTTTTGTAGTAATGCGTGTGTGATGCCATAAGATGCAGATGGGTTTAGGAGACAATTTATGATTGTGACATAACCACTCAGATCCTTTTCTGGTGTCCAAGTCTCGAATCTCCGTCCCCGTCCCGCCCAAAAAGTTGCTCAAACCCGTTTTATCACCTATGCCACGTAGCCAGCCTGACAAAGAAGTCCAAGGCTTTAAGGCCACGTAAATGGTGAACACGTATTACTTACCAGGCCATGTCATGCCATGCTATATGTTGAATCAGATCTAAAAGCACATGTGGTGCGCTGCACTGCAAATGACACTAGTACACCACCAATACTTTGAGTATAACTGGAAAAAAAGTTGGCATCTCAAAAGTTGCTAGGAAGTATTACTAATAATACTCCTATAGCTCTAATGTTAACTACTATAGTTAGTGTAAGCCTTTCTTGTATGAGTCACATGATGCTTTGCTGATGACAAACCTCCTTTTTGTACTCTTTTGACTTGGGTCCGTGACCATACTCAGCCCTATGAAATGAGCTTATCAAAAAATTTTACCCCACCATCTGCCCCAATGAGGTAATGAGCTGACAAATATTTCACAATATTTCATTTTACGATAAGATGATTAGAAATAAACACGTAGTTAGGATGAGGGGAAAAGAGAAGCTTACAAGTATTTAATAGCACCGAATCCCATCGTGTAGATCATTTCTCTCATCAGTAAACTTTCCTTATCAGCTTCTAAGCAACTTACACAATCAACACTAATCGATACCGATTAGCAATACAAAGCACACATTTTATACCAGCTCACACACATACACACATATAATAATTATACCAGCTCATAATTAGACCATTATGAATTCATTTATCAAAGTTGACTCAGACTCGATTGAACCTCTCAGCGAAAAGAACTTCAATATTACCAACTCGCTGGCTGACACTCTTTTGAAAAAGGTCCAAAGAGGACATTTGACCAGCGAAGAAATCTTGGCTGCTTTTATACAACGTTCAATAGTAGATGGTTCCTGCGAAAGAGCTTATTCTCTCAGAAAAGTGAGCTCTGACTTGAGTAATGACTTATCCAAGAAGCAATTAGAGATGCTCTGTCTGTTGTACCATAAGGATCCCGAAAGTAATAGAGTCCCTCGTGATACCATAATACCCCATAGATCTACCAAGAGATTGTCCATCAGCACCAGAAGCAAATACTAGGACAACATGGGCTAGTATAATTAAATTATTAAATTACGAGGGTTTGGAGATTGGTTTTTTTTTTGGGAGTAGTGTCGGAAATAGGATATGACATTAGTTATAAATAAATATAAATGTACATCATAATAATAATAATAATAATAATAATAATAATAATAATAATAAAGCATAGCATACCATAGCATACCATAGCTACTAGTAGGTTAAAAATTACATTTCTTTTAAAAGAGTGGATATCTTTGTTAGTACTGTTTAATTTTCTCTTGATTTTGGGTGGGTGCAAATTCGCAGCTGTGTGGTTATTATGGGATGCTAAAGTGACACTACATGTTCTATCATACCACCATTAAAGGCCTGAAATGAACGTGTTGATAATATGGATCGGTCCTGTGATCAAGAAAGCTGGAAAGTGCTCTTACTGAGGCGCCTCGATGTTTTCCTGAGCATTTTAGGTATCTATAGGTGTCAGCAGCAAATTCACATTCATACATAAAACTGGTCAGTATGGGACTAAGAAATAAAATATTCCACTACAATGAACACCCTATTATAATGCTGACCAATCTGCAAAATACCCTTGTGCCTTAAATAATTATTGGTCTAAATCTGGGCTAGTTTCTATGCGTACCAAGGAATAGTTTAACAAGTAAACCCAATATTACACCAATTAATTTGCACATTTGCTATAATTAAACCAACCGTATTCACACGGTTTCTTGGGCATAGCACCCGCTGGCCCAGACTCTGGACCGCTTCTTTACATTTCCGCAAATACACCATGATCAATGTCTTGCTCTAATATTTAGCTATTCACCTGTTTTCTGTCACCTCATTGCTTCAACCAAGAGTCTCACTCGTAGACACTCAGTACCCCAACGGGAACCCAAACAAGGCCACCAGGCAGGAACCCGGTTACTGGACTCAATTCTTTCCATGTCTATAACTCATTCACCCACTGCTCGCTTCCTCCCATCGCTCCGTCGCTCCGTCGCTGTGTCAATGGGTCTACATCGCCAACTCCACCACCGCAAGCACCTCATCACTCCAACCGTTACTCTCCAATGGCCCTGATGCTACAACCGAAGTCCCCACAACCACACCCACACCCACACCCAATCTGACGGCATATAGCACCCACACAAACCCTCGGGACTGATCCCTATTCTCCTCTCCTTTCCTCGTTCCTTCTTGTCTCTAACTCTCACCATCTTGGCCGCGATACTTCCCACTGTACCCATACCTCACCACATCGTTTCTCTCACTTTTCTACCCACTTAAATGTCAAACTTGTATACTCTTCCACTGTTCTTTCTACTATTGTTGATCCAGTGATCTTGCTCTACTAACCCGTCCATATCCTCCTCCTCCTCCTCCTTCCCCTACCTACTCTACAATGGACTACGACGACGATTTAGACTACTCTTCTGGTGATGATGCCTTCAATGAAGAAGCCTTATCTAACGAAGAATACGATAAACTCTACGATTCCCTTCCTATTCTTGAACAAAAGCTCAAGTCCTACAATGACGAGATCCCTGAAATCGACCTAAAGGAAGCTCTTTACTTCAATGCTTATGAAATCGATGCTTCTTTGGAAGAAATCAAGTCCAGGTTCAAAAAAAGTACGTATTATCTATTTTTCTGTGTTCTGTGAGTTAGTGACTCTTTTTTGATTTATTTGACCATTTTGATTAATTTGATTCGTTACATTATATGACATATATAACAATGGACGAAACACCAAAACCTCCGTCTAAGTTGTCCCAGTTGGCCAAGGCCCGAGCAAAGGGGCCCAGCAAGTTGGCAGCATTGGCTAAGGCCAGATCTGAATCCAAGGAAAAGGATCAAGTCTCATCAACATTTACCACCACTACATCACAATCCAGCTCATCACAATCGAGCTCCTCACAATCGGTGTCGATTCTTGATAAATTGGCCAGCGGCTCCGGCTCCAATGCCAATGCCAATGAAATCACCCCCAGGTCCAGATTAGCCGGTGTGCTATCCAAGAGAAAGGAAATACCACGCCCAGTGAAGGAGACACCTATCCCAGCCATGACTCCAAAAGCCACCATAGTAGAACCCGTTCCACTGGTTCAACCGGTTGAGCCGGTGGCTGACACGGTCATGGAAGATGTACAAGAAACGATGTCTACCGCTACCCCCACCTTCGACGACGGTACCCGCCTCAATGTCGAAAACAACATGGTCTTTGACACAACCATCCTTTTGACACAACCATCCAATGCCACCCTCATCAGCAAGAAACGGACGAAATCAATGGACGAAAACAAATCGAAAAGAAGGCGACATGATTTACAACTTTTCCATCCACTTACTAACGTTGAACTCAATATAGAAAGGATTACAAAGGCCAAAGAAAACTTCAGTAGTCCATCTCCTGATGACAAGATCGTCAATGCTCAAAAGGCTGCTTTTGAAGACAAGTTAGGAAACCTCCAAATCTCCTCAGAACCAGCTGCTGAGTCTGTGAAACAAGTCAAGACCACCAAACCGACCAAGAAGATCGATTTGACCCATGAACTCTCTACCAACAAAGCATACTCCAAACCTCACAAGTCCTTTGTGGTGATTGGTCATGTTGACGCTGGTAAGTCTACTTTAATGGGTAGAATGCTTCTTGACTATGGTATTGTTGATGTGAAAACTGTCAATAACTTGGTCAGAGAAGCTGAAAAGGCTGGTAAAGGCTCATTTGCTCTTGCTTGGGTTATGGACCAAACCGAAGAAGAAAGAGCCCACGGTGTCACTGTGGATATCTACGCTACTGACTTTGAAACTGATAAAACTAGATTCACTGCCATTGATGCTCCTGGTCACAAGGACTTTGTTCCTCAAATGATTGGTGGTGTTTCTCAAGCTGATTTCGCTTTGTTGGTGGTTGATTCCATCACTGGTGAATTCGAAGCTGGTTTCGCCATGGATGGTCAAACCAAAGAACATACCATCTTGGCCAAGAACATTGGTATTGAAAAGATCTGTGTTGCTGTAAACAAAATGGATAAAGAAAATTGGGATGAAACCAGATTCAATTCTATCAAGTCCCAGCTTGGTGAATACTTAGCCAGTGACGAAGTTGGATTTGAAGAAAGCCAAATTGATTTCATTCCAATTTCCGGTTTAACTGGTATCAACGTGGTTAAAAAAGAATTGAATGCTCCTCAACTCTCTTGGTACAAGGGTCCAACTTTGGGTGAATATTTGGAAAACGTTAAATTATCCAATGGTGTGGATGCCGACTCTGGTACCCAATTGTTGAATGAAGATTTCTTCTTGTCTGTTCATGATACTTACAAGGATAAAGGTGAAATTAAGGTCAGTGGTAAGGTCAGTGCTGGTGTCATTCAAGTTGGTGAAACCATTGTGTCTGCACCAAGTGATGTAGCATTGAAAGTCGTTGGCTTAAAGTCTGCTGGAAAAGCTGTTGATTTTGCAGTCAGAGGAGAGTTGATCCAAATGTCTTTTAAGGCTAGTCAACTCGAAAATGATTCTGTAGAAGCTTTCAGAATTGGTGACTTAGTTACCAAGGTAGGTTCACCAGCAAAGTCTGTTAAAAAACTTACCATTTCCTTGCATTTATTCAATATGACCAAACCATTATTGGTTGGCTCACCATTCGTATTGTTCAGAAACAACTCACAAGTACCTGCAAGAATCACCAAGCTTGTTGAGGTCACTAGTGGAAAGAAAAAGAAGAAGTTGTTGCATCTTGTTTCCAAGCAAACTGCAATTGTTGAAGTTGAAGTTGAAGGAAATGCTCTTCCTGTGACCAAGTACTCCGATAATAAGGTTCTTGGAAGAGTTGTCATCAGAAGAGAAGGTGTTACCATTGGTGCTGGTACAGTGGTGGACTTTTGATTGACAGCTTAAACAACAAATCATCACCATCACCATCACCATCACCATCACCATCACCATCATCAACAAAATAGACTGTTCATCAAATGGTTGAACAAACTGAAATGAGTCTGTACTAAAATCAATAGTTCATTAACTACATAGATGATATAATATACACAATTATATGATGATATAAGAGACGGATATATAGTATTGGTTTGTTGACTGGTGGGTGGATTTTGAATGCTAATTATGGGAGAGGATATGATGTAAATGATATCACCGCTCTTTTAGAACGATATATAGTCCACAAGCAAGAGCAATATTCCTAGAACGATACTCAACGTCACCAACATGTTGGCCCCCTTTTTGTTTCTTTTGGTGGCCTTGTTCAAGACCTTGTTACCCATTTGGACGTCGATCTCCACCTGCGACTGGTTATCCATCAAATTATTGATTTGTTCACCTTGTGTTTCCAATTGGAAGGTCAATTCGGTTTGGAGGTTCATCACGTCCACCATTGATGTATGTAATTTTTCTACTGATTGCAATTGATCGGTCTTAGCCTTTAATAACTCTTTGTTTTCAGTTTCCAACTCTTGGAGCTGTTCTTGACTCAATTCATCGATGAAGAAATCTTCTGGCACGTCTTCTTCAGTGTACACAGCCAGGAACTCTTCTTCTTCTTCCAAGTTTTGGAAATTCAACAGTTTCATTTGTCTTTCACGCTCTTTACGTCTTCTTTGAAGAGCTCCGAATTGATTGCTCACATGGTTAAGGTTATTGTTTAAATCTCTTAAAATTTGGGTTCTATGCGCTCCAACAGTAGTCATAAAAAGCTCTTGATCTGAAGGTTCATCGTCACCAAGCAAGCTTCCGAGCCAGCCGGACTCCTTCTTCGGGTTCAATTGTTGACGTTTACTTTCGTAAGTCTGTAAAAACTTCAACTTCTCATACATCTTTTGGATCTTTACATTGCAACTATTATCAATCTGGTCCTTGTCGTAATCTCTTAAGGTCTGGTGACGCGAGTAACCATCATCGGTGGATAAATAACTGGTTTTGATTTCTCCTATCAATCCTTCGAATTTAACCAATTCCTGTCTGAACTCAGTTGCTTCTTTCATGAAGGTGTCGTCAATAATGAATGGATTTGAAGGGGTCTTTCTGGTTTGAACAGAGTCAAAGTCGTCTTTGAATGACTCGGTGAGCGAGCTCTCCACAATGGAGACACACTGTCTGAAGAGAGGAGTGAGATCAGACATCACAACGAAAGATCTTTAGAGCAACCAATTACTGTGATGACTATGAATTAGGAAGTTTGGAAACAAGTGCTGCGGCTGTGTGTATGCGGGTACGCGGCCCTTGTGTTTTTATTGAGACCTGGCTGGTGTGTGTAACAACTCTTGGTGGAACTGGAGGGTGTAGTTGGTGATGTTTCGGGTGTCTTCATTGACCTGTCACGTTTTGTTTCACGTGATCAAAGTCCCCATTTTGCAGCAAAAGCACCAAGGGCCAATGGCGGAAGGCGTGAAGGATTAAGACCAAGAAGTGGATCGTCTATCCTGATCGAAGATGCTGTTCAGCTCTGATTCTTGTGCTTCGGGTCATCTTCCTTGATCAAAATGACGTGCTCAACGCCACTAACGAGTAGAATCTGTGACATACCTAAGCTTTATGGATACCACTGGTGGTAGAAGATATAAAGCCATGATTGACCAGCCTCATAGTACATGTGCTTCAAAAGATAAGATCACTTATGAAGCGTGAAACCAGGGGCGGCTGAAGGTGTATAGCACTACCATGTCACAAGGAACTACCACAAGAAAGAGAGAGTGAAATAAGCAGAATCAATCGAGTCTCATTAATTTATACAGCCATTTGTGGTATCATGACAATAACAGAGTCACCGTTTGTATTTATACGTGTCAATTGCGAATTGTGACGGTGTGATCAAATAGTTGCAAACCAATCACTGGTAACTGGTAGCCAGCTGTCAACGAAGCACCACTACCAAGCCATCCTAATCCACTCATTATCCAGTTCAGCCGACCATTTCCATTCTAGTCTACTGTTCTACTCATATTCTATCGCTATTTATTGTGTATACTTGAGGCTAAACTAGTTTTGAAGTACAACAATATTAACCAGACGAATGCAAGAATACTATCCATAACAAAGAGTGCACTTGAACCAAAGGGTATGCATTTTGAAGGGTAAGTCAACCAAGAACACGATCAATTAACCTTCCATCATCATCATCATCACCACCAAAGTTTGAATACGCTTGATCCAATCCTTTAACTTCTTTGCTCAACCGGTGAGGTACTCCACACACTTGGTTATCTCAATTCCATCCCTCAATCCTCTGGACTGGTACAACACGTTCCATCTACCAATCATTCCCTTTCCATTCACATTGGTCACACTATAGTTATACTCTCTTCTTTCTTCAGGTGATCCCCTGACATACCTCACGTACTCAGGAACTCCAGAAATATAACTGTTTTCCACCACTATGTTTGTTCCTGGAGCAATAAGGTTCAAGGACTCCAACACTCTCAAATCAGGAATAAAATAGCCCTTCGAATGGTCCATTAATATGAATGATGGTGCAACGTACTTGATGTGTGCTAGTCTTGATTCATAGCTGATCAACGATTCTGATGCCTTCCCCACGATCACCTTGACTCGATTGCTTAGACCTGCCAAATCAACGAGTTTCTTTGCAATCTCCGCATACTCCTCCTCTATTTCACAACTATAATAGTGAGCCTCGTCATCTGGTGATAAGTAATGACTGAAAAGAATGGCAGAGTATCCAATGTACCCACCAAGCTCAAGCATCACCTTAGGTGGCTTTTTATTGTACTGAGACGAAAGTTCATCAATTATAACTTTAGCTTTTGCAGGGTCCAATATTTGTAAACGATGACTCTTGGAGAAGTCTTCAATTGTCTCCAAGATCTTGGGTGGATTGTTTCTTAACTTCGAGAGTTTGTCCTCTGGTAATCCGAAAATGTGATCTACAAGCTCTTGTTCTTCGGTCATAGTGAAATATGAAAAAATATGAAAAACGATGCTTTGGAACCAGATTCTGGTGTGTTATTTGCGGTTATTATCAATTCGGGGTTTCTCCCTATATATAGGACCCCACGGACCTGACCCTATCTTCCCCCCTCACCTCACCACCAACCACTCACCACCACCAGTGGCTGCCACGAGGCAAATAAACTATACCCGTGTATTTATGGTAACTAGTGAGACGACAAAAATTGTACCGCCACTGAAGTCTAAATCAAGAACTACATCCTTCACCATTCCCCCTTCCATTTCTCGCTAGGTACGGTGCTACTACTAAATCTGGGGGATTAATCAGATCTAAAGGGTCGCACACAAAACCCACTTCTGTCCATATGACTGATATCATCACCATTCAATTGAGTAATATGGAGGACAAGGTGGACCAGGCTATGAATAGCCTGATTGGGTGATTTACTTACTTATCTTGGCAATCAACATCATCCTGTACCACGTTGTTTATGTGGTATTTTTTAGTGGGTGTTAGTGAGTGGACTGATGGGATGTCGTGTTGGGATGATTCAATGTCGTGGATGTGTCGCAATATCGCGATGGTAAATCTATTACTATATAACCATAATGACAGGAGCTGTCAAAGACCAGGAGTCCGAGAAGCCTACTGTTGCTGACCGTTTGGCCAGACTCAAGGCACTTAAGGAAAAACGGAAACAAACGGCGGCTTTAAACAAAAAATCGCTTTATGAAGACGCCAAAAACAAAAGAGCCAAATCCATCAAGTCCGAAGATGAACCTAAGGACAAGAGTACTAGAGAAAAGAATTTAGAGTATACTTTGGAGGACTGTGAGCGGTGGGATGCCAATAAGCTGCTCCAGACCTCCAAAGGTGGCGGTGGATACCAAAATTTCAACCATTTGGCCGAACAGACATATAATAAAGCTATTGAAAAGTTAGAAGTTGACAAAGAGGACTATAAGAGGAAAAAGACCAATTCCAAGGATATTGATTTCAATAATAGACCTTCCAGAGAAGTTGTGGAGTCCTTGGCCAACGGCCTCAATGAAGCCAATAAGGAAAGAATGACAAGAAAGAGAAGAAAGGATGAGGACTCTTCAAGCTACATCAACGAGAAGAACAGACAGTTCAACATGAAATTGAACAGAGACTACTCCAAGTGATAGCGAAGAAGAGCGCCAAGAATCACGTACCAGTACAACACCAAGAATCAATGGTCCAACTATAGGATTTCGATAGTAAGATTAATGGTGGTACTAGTGGTAGTGGTGGAGACGAGACTATACATTATTGTGGGGAGAACCATACTGAGCGACAAAGAACAATATACCATTGGCTGATGCGACAAAGAACACCATGCCATATTGGATACACAGGCTAAAGGTGATTACCTGCTTGTTATATCGGACCACTGTAACGTTATCGTGGTCTTACGGTGGTCTGGTGATCTACTTGGCTCTCCCCATGTTTATAGTACAGGTCTCACTAAACTCGCACCACCAGTCCAGCCTCACCAGCGCACCTCCACACTACCACACCCACCACTACCAAGAGCTAACCATCCACCAACACCCACCCACAACACCAATTGACAAAGTACAATAAGTAGCATCGTATATAGAACACCCCGCCTACACCATCCTATCCACTCTTTCACCCCAAAATCTCACATTCCCCAAACTCTTTACCATACTGTAGCCTCCACCCAGGGGGTTACCCGGATCTCGAGAATTTTTCGACCAAAACACCAAAACTCACCTAACCAAACTTCGGTATCCCACCAACGAATCACCACGATGGCTCGGGAAGACGAAGAAAGAGAAATCCGTGACGACGTTTCCAACAACAGTTCCGACGAAGATGGAGACAACGTGCTAGACGACTCCTCGGAAGAAGACGATGACGATGACGATGAAGAAGCAATGCAAAAAGTCAGAGAAGGATTCATTGTGGACGACGATGAAGAAGACAACATCAAGAAAAGAAAGAAGAAGAAGAGACGGAGGGAACAGCGTGCTCAACAAGGAGATGATGATGCGTTGGACGAAGACGATTTGGAATTGTTACTTGAGAACTCTGGAGCCAAACCTTCGAAGCCAAAGTCGGGTGGAAAATTCAAGAGACTTAAAAGAGCTCCAATAACTGATGATGAAGACAATGAGGCTGTTTCTACCAAGGATACTCCTAGAGATACTAGAGCCGGTCTCACCGATATATTCTCTGATGATGAAGAGAGACAAGAAGAAGAAGACGAAGAACAAGATGATCGTGGACGTGAAAACGAAGGACAAAGAAACATTTTGGATGAATTCGATGATTTCATTGAAGAAGATGAATTTTCAGATGAAGATGATGAAGAAAGGAGGAGAGAAAAACAACAACAGAGACAAAGAGCCAAAAAACAAGGTCCAAGATTGGATACCTCCAAATTATCCAATGTTGATAGAGAAAGTTTACAACAATTGTTTGAAGCTTTTGGTAATGGACAAGAATACGAATGGGCTCTTGAAGCTCAAGAAATTGAAGATGAAGGTAATGGTGATGCCTTGGAACCAACTTCTTTAGATGAAGTATTTGAATACTCCGAATTACAAGATCGTATGTTAACAGAAGAAGATAACTTGATCCGTATAATAGACATTCCTGAAAGATATCAAAAATACAGAGCCAACTTGAACTATATTGATTTAGAAGGTGAAGAATTACAAAATGAAAAGGATTGGGTGGCCAATATCTTATTTAAAGAAAAACAAGATGTATTTACTGGATTCTTAGAAGCTCCTTTCAAAGAAGCTGTAGGTAAAGTGGTTGAATTCATTTCCAAAGATACTTACGAAGTTCCTTTCATCTGGACCCATCGTCGTGATTTCCTTCTTTTCTCTCAAGAAATTAAGAATGAAGAAGGTGCCATTGAAAACGATGTTCACAAATTACTTTATGAAGATGATTTATGGAGAATTGTCCAACTCGATGTGGAATACCATTCCTTATACGAAAAGAGATTGAATACCGAAAAGTTGATTGAACTATTAAACTTGGATGACGATTTGGTCAAAGATATCAAAAGTTTAGATACTATGGTTGCAGTTCAAGATTTACATGATTACTTACAATTCACTTACTCCACTGAAATTAGAGAATTGGCTAAAAAGCAACAAGAAAGTTCTGATAATGAAGCTTTGGAAAGCCTTGACTTGGGTAAACTTGGTAAGAAGCATTCCAAATTCGCTCTTTTTGAAAGAATAAGAGAAAATGTGTTGTACGATGGTGTCAAAGCCTTTGGTATCACTGCCAAAGAATTTGGTGAAAATGTTCAAGATCAATCTTCCAAGAGATTCGAAGTTCCTTATAGAATTCATGCTACTGATGATACTTTGGAATCTCCTGATGATTTAATTGAAAGATTAACTGAAGATGACGAAATTCTTTTCAAAGAAGAAAAGAGTGCTCGTGATGCAATCAGAAGAACTTTTGCCGAAGAAATCTACCATAACCCAAAGATCAGACACGAAGTCAGATCCACCTACAAGTCTTATGCATCTATTAGTGTTACCATCACCGAAAAGGGAAGAACCACTATTCACAACCATAGTCCATATGCCAACATCAAATATGCCATCAACCGTTCTCCAGCTGATTTGGTCAAGAATCCGGATGTTTTACTCCGGATGTTAGAAGCTGAAGCTGCTGGGTTGGCTGTGGTTAAGGTTGATACTAAAGATTATGATAGTTGGTTTCAATGCATTTTCAACTGTTTGAAATCCGATGGTACTTCGGAAATTTCTGATAAATGGAACAAGGAAAGAGAATTGGTTTTGAACTTGGCCTTCAAGAAATTATCTGCCATGATTGCCTTGAACACCAAGGAAGATTTACGTCGTGAATGCCAAAGATTGATTGCCAGTGAAGTCCGGAGAAAGTTCCTTGGTAAGTTGGATCAAGCTCCTTTCACTCCATTTGGTTTCGATAAGGGAACTAAGCCAAACGTTTTGGCTTTATCCTTTGGTAAAGGTGATTTCGACAGTGCTGTTGTTGGTGTTTTCTTAAAGGAAACTGGTAAGATTGATGAATATTTCAAATCAGAAAGTAACCCAATGAGAGGTGGTGAAAATGAAGAACAATTCTTTGGTCAATTAAAGGAATTCTTTGACAAGAAGTTGGATTACACCAAACCTGATGTTATTGCTATTGCTGGTTACAATGCCAACTCCAAGAGACTCTTTGACAGTGTCAAGAAGTTTGTGGAAGAAAACTCCATCACTGCCAACGTTGATGATTTACCAAGTATCAATAATGCTCCTTTGATCAGTGTGATTTGGGGACAAGATGAAACCGCCAGATTATATCAAAATTCGGATAGAGCCACTGTTGAATTTGCTGATAAATCTACTCTTGCCAAATACTGTATTGGTTTAGCAAGATACATCCAAAATCCACTCTTAGAATACGTGGCTTTGGGTGATGATATCTTATCATTAAGTTTCCATGATCACCAGAAGTTGATCCCATCTGATGTCCTTATGGATGCACTTGAATCTGTGTTTGTGGATATTGTCAATATGGTTGGGATTGAAATTAACGAAGCTGTTCGTGATCCTTATGTCGCGGAATTATTACCTTACATTTCTGGTTTAGGTCCAAGAAAATCTTCTGGTTTGATCAGAAACATTGTCACCAAACTTGGTTCTAACTTGTCTAACAGAAGTGACTTGATTGAAAACGAATTGTCTACTGCCAATATTTTCATTAACTGTTCTTCTTTCTTAAACATTCCATTTGATGAAGGTTCTACCGTCAGAGACTCTTCTGTTGAGCTTTTGGATGCTACCAGAATCCATCCTGAAGATTACGATTTGGCCAGAAAGATGGCCGCTGATGCTCTAGACTTGGATGAAGAAGATATGGCCCATGTTGAAGAACAAGGTGGTATTATTTACCAATTAATGCAAGAAGGTGTCAACAAGGTTGATGAATTGAATCTTATTGCTTACGGTAAAGAATTGGAATCCAAGTTTGGTAAGAAGAAATATGCTACTTTACAAATTATCAAGGAAGAACTTGTTAACAACTTTGAAGAATTAAGAAGATCTTTCCATATCTTGGAAAGCATTGAAGTATTCGAAATGTTGACGGGTGAAACCGCTGAAACCCTGACTAGAAACACCATCGTTCCTGTAAGTGTTGTCAAGGTTGGTAAGAACTATAGAGATCCAAATTCCAAGATTAGATTTGCTAAGGTGGTTACTTCTTCATTGATTAATGGTAACGTTGAAGGTGAAAACATTCCTGATGATATGAACCTTGATCAAGGTCAAGTTGTTCAAGCTGTTGTATTGGAAATTTTCTATGAAACTTTCAGTGCCAACTTCAGTTTATTAGAAGAAGATCTTAAGCGTGCTAACAGTCCTAAATTCATTAAAGAATCTGGTAAATGGGATTTCGAAGCTGAAGAACTGGATTTGAAGAAGGAATCCGCTAAGGAAAGAGCTAAACTTGCCAAGACTAGAAACATTCAACATCCATTATATCATAACTTCAATTATAAGCAAGCTGAAGAATTTTTGGCTCCTCAATCCGTTGGTGATTGTGTGATTCGTCCATCTTCTAAGGGTCCAAAATTCTTAACTATCACGTGGAAGGTTGCCAACAATTTATTCCAACATCTCTTGGTTGAAGAAAATACCAGTGGATCAGTTAAAGAATATGTTGTTGATCGTAAGAGGTATTCTGATTTAGATCAATTGATCTTTCAACATATTCAATCTATTGCTAAGAAGGTTGATGAAATGATTAGAAATCCTAAATTTAGAGAAGGTACATTAACTGAAGTTAATGAATGGTTGGAATCTTATACTAAGGCCAATCCTAAGAATAGTGCTTACGTTTTCTGTTTTGATCATAAGATGCCTGGTAGCTTCTTATTGTTGTTCAAAGTGAATGTCAACACTCCAATTAGTACCTGGCATGTTAGAACCGAAGTTGATGGTTATACCTTGAAGGGATTTTCTTATCCAAACATGCTTCGTTTATGTAATGGTTTCAAACAAACCTTCAAGTCTTATGTTTCTAGCAGCAAGGGCAGACAAAGACCTCAACAACAATCTGGATATGATGGATATGGCTACTAATTGTGCTTCAAACATCAAGATTTCTTTCTCATTTGTACAATTCTATTGACAGTGTATAATAAAATAATAAAATGTAATTACTATAAGAAAAATTGGCAAATATAAATATACAATTAATTTTTTTCGATGTATATTTATATGTATTTTATCAAATAAATAAGTAGACATATTACCCTCAAACCGTGAACACATAAACACTATAAACAGCAAGTAAAATATCAATGAACATGAAATCAATATGTAAATTTTTAAGGCCAATAAGTAAGAAGATTGTTTATTGTTGAAAATTAATTTTTATTCTTTCTTTTCTCTTCTCCTCTAGCGATTGTTCAACTCGTTTCTTTTGGAAATTCTGAGTTTCGATCTGAAACTGTCTCCATCTACGTAACATCCCATTAACCAACGGGAACCACCATTTTCAGTAGAAAATTCGTTTCTGGAATGCAAAACCCTTCTATTATCAAAAATAACACAGGTTCCTTCCTTTAACTTGACCTGTAATTGATTCTTTGGATCATTGATGAAATCTTCAAAGAGTTGGAACCCTCTAATAAAGTCCTTGAAAAAATGGTTAGCAGCATTTTCTCCTGCTGAGCTGGTCAACACATTGACAGAGTTGGAGGAAGTATTGCTGTTATTTCTGGTGATACCCTTTTCAAAAGGACCTTGGAATGGAGGAGAATAATTGACCTCCTTGATGTATGGATAACTTGACTTAGGGTCGTTGACACCTTCTTTTTCCACAATCAATGGACGCTGATAGTAATAATACTCATCAGCATTATCATAATGGTAACTAATTGGTACCTGGGTCAATGCATGGTAAGCTTGAGGATCCTTTTCTCTAACATGTTCGGCAGCCAAGAAACTATCACAGAAGATGTTCTCACCTCCTGTGGTAGAGTTTTGGATAGAGTGGAGAAGTTGAAGTCCTGGAGGCGACTCGTAATAAAGCAAGTCCATATGCAAAGGCAAGAAAGCATTGGTATAAGCGATATTGGTAGCATCTTTCTTGGTCTTTACATCGAATAATGTACCGTAAAACGTCTTCTTGATATAGCCAAACATTTCGGCAATCTTGGACACTGGCCATTCCAGGCTATTGGCCTCGGTCATCTCCTCACCTTTAGGGTGGGGCACATTATTGACAAATGCAATCCCGACATCGTTCAACTCACTGAGAACTCTGGAGAATCCGTTCAGGTCCTTGTCCATGTAGTCGTTGTAGTCGATATTGATAGCATCGTTTCTGTTGGTGATTTCCCTGTTACCCCACAGAATTCTGCTGGAGTCGAAAAATTTATCCCGGTGACGACTGGTCATATCCGAGTATTTTTCAAGAAAACTATATGGGTACTCGGAGCGATGGATGTTACCACCTTGGTCCCAGTTGATTTGGAGGACCTGTTCATTATCCTTGGTGATTATCTCAGTGGAATGGATCTTCAAACCTCGAGAAATCTCGGCGGTAGTGAAAAGCTTCTGTTGAGAATGAAGGTCAACCGACTCAGGAGAATTACAAGAATCCCGGAGGAAAACAGTACTGAACTCGAGTGTATGGCACTTGTTAAGAACAACAGTGACATAATCGTTGGAGTACTTCGCTAGAGCGAGCGAAGAGTTGAATCTAGTAAATGTACGAAGCATTGAGATGATGAGTATAAAAAGGTTGGTTCCCCAGGATTTATAGTTGGAAATCAGACCATTACCCCAGACTAAGTCACGTGTATTGTCAGTCCACTGATTCGCTAAGTGGAACTCACTTTTAACCAATCCCCAAGAAGTATAGTTTGAGTCTTGGTATGTGTGACCTTTGGCCTTAGTGGGTTGACTTTGTTTGCCAGCATTTAATTTGGTGTGGTTGAAAACATTTGAGTACTTTTTTTCTATTCTTATAAGTTGCTTGAAAAATAGCTGCAAATTGAAAACCTTCACTTACATTTTCAATATCACCCCACCTAACCCGAAGAAGACTCCACCATCTTTGATTTTCATAGTAAATAATTGGCAATATGACTCAAAACATCACATAGATCTCATACTTAAAAAAAAAAAAAAAAAAAAAAAACACATACAATTCACCCAGTGGTGGTTTTTCATTCTATTCCAATATTCCCGTTATTTATTTTTCTACATAAAAGTTCCTATCCTCCTTCCCCATATATTACAGTCGAAGCAGACCCAGCTGCAATCCATAATGTAAATATTTTTAAATATCAAAAGTCCCTGCAAAAGTTTGTTTTTTTTAATAAGATGATGATCATGATGATCATGATGAAAATGATGACAAACCCAATCCATAAGATTATATATGGTTAGGTTCGCATGGTGCGGAACTCTCGGAGCTCACTTCATCTTCCAACTGTCTCCCAAGAACTCGTTACTATCATACATGGCATCCAAATCTTGATACAATGCAGAATTTTTCTCAACCGCAATATGGTTATTGTTGTGGACGATATAGTGTCTGCCGTTTTCATCAAGTGAAAATGAAGTATCTGGAAACTGCAAAGCGAACTTATCAGCAGTTATTGAGTAGTCAAACATGGCCATGACAGCGGGGCCAAAAGCACTGAGCACCAAAACGGTTTTAACGAAAGAAAGCATGTTTGTTTGATGTAGAAAAATATGGGAAATGCAATTTTTCATATACCCCCATATTATGCTTAACATGTGAAATTGGTCGTGTGCGGGTTTTGGAGTGGAGAAAGGTGGAGAGGGCGATGATTTACTTAGTTGGTGATGAGACAAAGGAAAAGAAAAAAGGGGGTAAAAAATCACTGATGATCTGAGAAGATGTGGAGAAGAACGATAAGAAAAACTGATGATAATAAGATTTCTGCCAACCACCTGAAAATTATTACCTGATCCTCCCCATGCTGCAGGTCTTGTTTAGGCTTTTTACGGGGTCCTTCTCGTGTTATACGTACTGTGCTGTGAGTCTTTGTAGATTTACGGGAGTAGCTATAGGTACTACATTAGATAGTTTAGAAAAACACCCATCAAAGTGAAAGTGGGTGTTAGCGGAGAGTTGTAACCTCTGATTTGGTGATTTGGAGAATGTTAGCGGGGACCACCCCCACCCATGAATTGTTTTTTTTTTTTTTTTGCTTCCCAGTCTAAAGTTATGACATATCAAAGCCTAATTTACCGATGTCTCCGATTATAGTTAACAGTGGATCGGGTGGCAGGAAAAGCTTATTGTGAATCTGCCCTAGCAACAATAAATTTCTCATCACAACAGTTTATTCCACCCCTCACACCACCCATGTATTGTCACAAATAATAGGAAATGAATTGATTACCTTACAAGGAAACTACAGTGCTAAGTTGCTTAGAATATTAATGGGGACTCAGCGAATATTATTGGTCGGATTAGGTGCTGGTTGCAAAATGTGTAAGTGTTCTCTTACATTATTTTGCAGCATTGTAGACGGTGAATATTCTGGTGGTTCACCATTGGCCCGAAATACCTAAAAGTGGCTATTTAACCTACTCTTTATTGTTTTAGCACCTATTTTGCATCATGATTAGAGCGTGAAAATTGAAGGTTGGATGAGTAAGCAAGAGCTCATAGTCATGGTGGCTTTCAGTAAATAAGGTGATGATGCTTAGGACTGTATTCTGGGTTTGTCTTCGTGATTATTCTGATTCTCACTTGAATTTGTTTCAAGTCCCTACTTTTTTAGAATATTTGAATTTTTTTAATTAAAAAAATTCAGTTAAAACCACTCCATACTCATTCAGCCAGCCTATTTAAGCCTCTTCCGATTCTTTTGCTGCCTTTAAAAAAATTTAATTGGCTTTTCTTATCCAAAAAGGAGTTTATACACTTTATAGATAGCGATTACATAAGCACAAAAGTTCCTGGAAATACATTTAAATGGGCCAGATATAGACTAGAACCATTAAATGTATGCCAATAAGCTATACCTAGCCCTATGATATCCAGAAACACTTACCATTCGTTGTAAATCATCAAAAATAAGACTCACAATAAACAACGTCTGTATACTCGAATTCCAGATCTGATCAGGAATTGGGTACTCTGGCCGAGTTGGTCTAAGGCGCCAGGGTAAGGTCCTGGTCTCTCCGGAGGCGCGAGTTCGAATCTCGCGGGTATCATCACACCAGCAATTCCCATCTATTACCTATTTTCCTTTCTTTTTTGCCCCCCAAGACAACCTCTAGGCTGGTCAGTCTGATTGACCTCTCTGTTCCCTGGGATATGGCCCATCCCACCTGCATCACCAGGCAGTAAAGCCAGAATCAAAGTCGCATCACTCTCATCAATGAAAAAAAACCAAAATGTCACGACATGATTAGTCGATTTTACAATCTTTTTAAAAGATCATACAAAGGTAATTGATACGTTCTCCAATAAAGTGACTAAAAACGGATAATCTAATAATTAACAACTTCAGAAACGTAGTGTTCAAACAATAACTAAAGCAATATTAATTAATTATCAAAGAGACTGTTACTCTTTTTAGAATTCGAGAGTTCAATATTCAATAGGTACCAGTTCAAATGAACGGTTTATGAATTTTTATAATGAAATTATCATAACGAAGACCATTGAAAAGATAAAGCCTCTAATGGATTTTTCATTATTTGATATGAATCGGCACGATTCGAACTTAAACCCAGCTCAAATGATATGAGATATTACTTTAGCAGGAAAGAGCTTTAGATCATTTCAAGCTTTATGGAACCCTATCAAAACATACCGTTATTTTCTCTATTCTAGCTTTGCTAGCTGAAGTATTATAAGAAGTAATTGTTGTTATAATAAGTGTACTTTGAGTGATAGTAAACAAATTAAAATTCTGCCTATGTTTGTTACCCTAATATAGACTCAATTGAATATATTTCCTATTTTTATCACCAACTGAACAATTGAATCCACCCATAATTCACAGGGCTCATTAAAATTGGATCCATGGAAATACTTGCTCTGTGTAGTTTATTAATTAAAAGACAACCAGTATCTTTATTAAATTAATCAAACGTCGACGGTTCATATCTTCCACTGACTTACCAGATTAGACTTTGGGTCCAGGTCACACGACTCACAGCCATCCAAATCTACGCCAGCCAATCCGCCCAAGTCCCTGGGACCACCGGGTGTGTTCTTATTCGCTTATGGGCGGAACAGCAGCTCCCGTCGTTCTTCCCTGCCCACCAGTGACCCCCTTCAATGGATCTACTACACGGTGAGTTGATCTCATCTATTGTTCCCTGTCTCAGGTTTTTTCTGCCCTAACCAGCGGAACGCGTCACTTTTTTATGGCGTGCTAAAAACAACATTCGCTTGACACTTGTAACAGAAGGATATTCACACCATTGGCCGAAGGTTAAAGGTCCAGATCGTTTTATTAGTTGGCGGCCGTTACTACAAAGACTCGAGTGAGCCTCAGCGACTTTCACAAACTTGTCCGTGATTCATTTGGTCGTTTATCCAGAAGGTTCCCATCACCTTAACCGTATAAACAGATACAAGACTAGAACAAACAACAAGGAAACCTTCATACCAGAACATAGCCAACAGTATCAAGATGAGCTCCAGAGTGCCCGAGTCCCTTCCTGGGGTCAAAAGGCGAATGCACATAGGAAATGCCAGACTCCCATTGCAAGAGACCAGCGGCAATATACCCTCACCAGTGCTTAAGAAAACCAAACTAAACAACTCCAAGCCACTCAACCATACTAACGAAAACGGCGAAACCATCCAGCTTGAATCCATAATACCTGCCAAAGCTAGTTTGAACACAACCGCCAGACCCAACCTTACTCATGACCGTCATTTACAATATATTCAGCGCCAACCACCACGTAGTGGCATCAATCAAATCAATAAACCAGTCAAACAAGAAACCGCTACTCAAGGACCTGCTACTGCTGCCGCTGCTGTTGCTACCGCTGCTGCCAGAAACACCGGCAGACTTGCAGGCGAAGAGTTGTACAACTGGCAACAATCCTGGAAGAAAATCATGAAAGAGTCCACTGTATATTTTGAAGGAGTCACCGATTACAATCCAGTCCAAATTTCCGAATATAAAAAGGCATCAAGATACTTGAAACAAGTAGGATGTGAAATCACTCCCTTTTATGATAATGATGTGACTATCATCATTTCCAGAAGACAATACAACCCTAACAAGGCATATCCTTCTAATGACATATTTTCTAACGTATCAGCTCTTAAAATCAAAGTCTGGGATTATGATAAAGTATTTAGATTTCTCAAAAACTTGGGAATAAACTTGAATGTTAATGATGAAAATTCCAATCCTTCAAATACTACCATTATCACCACCATTAATGCATCAAACGAATCAAAGAAACAAAAAGATAATTTATACAACCTTTTGAAGGAAGAAAAAATTTATGGATCCAATGATCGTGATCCTAATGCCAGACGTGATGATTTACACTATTTGGATAAAAATTATTTATATGTCTACGATTTATCACAAAAAGTCAGACCTATAGCAATTAGGGAATGGCATGATGACAATTATCCAGTATTAAATTTGACATTGGATGGAAAATGTCCATTCATTTTTGATAACTCGGAACACACCAATAATGAACGTAAAAGATTAAGAAGGTTACAAAAATTCGACCTTACTAAAGATTACAGAAGATTATTAAAGAGAGCTACTCATGAAATTATCAATACTATCAAAAATGGAGTAACTATGAATACTTCTGGATTTGGTGGAACAAGTACAAGTACTGATAAAATTGGAGAGGATGAAGTTACGATAGTACAAGATTCAACAAGTTCTAAAAAATTAAATAACATGGATGAAAAGGAGGAGGATGAAAAGGTGGATGACTCTTACCAAGAACATCAAGAAAATCAAATTGTAGAGGAAGAAACTGATGAATCAATTTTGGCTGAAATTAAAACTGCTGAAGATGTACTTCAAAAGGTACAAGCAGAAGAAGATGCAGAAGAAGATGCAGAAGAAGAAGAAGAAGAAGATCATACTGAAGAAGCTACTGATGATGCAAAACCAATGAGCTACAACTTTAAACATCCAAGTGTTCCAGCATTAACTAGAAATTCGTCATGTGTTCAACTGGTTTCTAACTCCAAATTCTATGATGTTATTGCTTCAGGATATAATGGTGCATCCAATGCCATGAGTGTTTCGATGGATACATCACTCAATAGTAATGCTGCCAAAGGAAATGGTCTTGGACCATTGGTTTCACAAGTTCCATCAAGAAATGTAAATAATTTAAACAGAAGAATCTTCATCAAAAAACAAAAGCAAGGGTCAAATAATTCATTCACAGAAAAAGGTAAAGAAGAAAAAGAACTCACCCCTGGTTATTGTGAAAATTGTCGGGTAAAGTATGACCATTTTGATGAACATATCAAATCTAATAGACACAGAAACTTTGCTTGCGATGATCGCAATTTCAAGGATATTGATAAATTGGCCCAGATCTTAAGTGAAAGAAGATCTCTGGGTTATGTTACTTCCAATGGAGATTTCTCATATTCTTGATTATATGTTCTGAATCATCTTCAATTGAATGATGAGGGTAGTTCACCGCTATATAAGTCCAGCATATCTATTTCTAAGCATAACTATAATGTATAATATTTTTTTCAACAATAGCTTCATCGAATTAGGAACTAAATGTAGATTTAAAGAGAATTGGTCCTATATTCTAGGTCCGATACTTATACTCTAAGAGAACTGTCTCACTAACCTCTAAGTCCCCATTAACTTTAGCGAGAAAAAGCGAACCTTTCTCACTAAGTTCCAGTACCACTCGCACTAGTACCTGTCAAGTCTCAGTATTTGATAAACTTCAGTAACAAAAATTTACAACTAAACCATGTTTACCAGATCCACCACCACTGCCACATTGTTGGCTAGGTTGGGTCACCAGTACCAAACTCGTCAATATTCTGACTTCTTGAAGAATCTCCCTCGAGTAGGAGGTGGAATCTCCAAGTTTGGCAGTAAGAATCCAATACCTAAAAAGGATGCACCACCATCAAATAGTACCCTAAATGGGAAGAATAATACACCAAAACAGCCAAATGGACAAAAGAAAGTCAACAGATTCGCTCAAAAGTACTCCAATAGTGCCCCGAAGCAAGCTGCCCCACATGCACCAGCCAAGCAACATCAAAAGCAACATCAAAATCAACCAACATCTTCTTTCAGATCACCAATTAAGCCATCCAAACCTGTCAACCCAGCAGCTAGATACGAAGAGATAAGGAAATCTCTCAGAGAGAAACAGGCCAACCAGAATCCCTCCAGCAAGTCTTCTGCCCCAATCAATAAGAAGAAAAAGAAAGTATCCACTCCTCCAGTTAAGATCAACTTACCTCCATTCATAACGGTGTCTAACTTGGCAACTTTGATGAACGTGCCACTTTCCGACGTATTGAAGAAACTTGAGAACTTTGGCTTCGATGATGTTCGTCACAATTACATTTTAGACAAGGAAAATGCTACAATGGTGGCAGATGAATATAATTATGAAGTGAATATCTCTGAATCTTACGATGAAGATATTTTCCCAGAACCTCCTAAGCCAGAGCTTTTAAAGGAAAGACCACCTATTGTTACTATCATGGGACACGTTGATCACGGTAAGACTACCATTTTGGATTTTCTCCGTAAATCAAGTGTTGTAGACAAAGAATTCGGTGGTATTACTCAACACATTGGTGCATTCTCTGTGGTTACTCCTGTTTCCAAAAAGAACATTACTTTCTTAGATACTCCAGGACATGCTGCATTCTTGAAAATGAGGGAAAGAGGTGCTATGATCACTGATATTGTGGTTTTGGTGGTTGCTGGTGACGATTCTATCATGCCACAAACCATTGAAGCTATCAAACATACCAAGAAGTCCGGCGTGCCAATGATTGTCGCCATTAACAAATGTGACAAGCCGGGTATCAATATCGACAAGGTTTTGGCCGATCTTTCTGCTCAAGAGATTGATATTGAAGACTATGGTGGAGAAGTCCAAACTGTTAAGGTATCTGGTAAGACTGGTATGAATATGGACAAGTTAGAAGAAGCCATTATTACCTTGAGTGAAATGAATGAGTTTAAAGCTGAATACACTAAAATCCAATCTGAAGGTTGGATCATTGAATCATCTGTTGAAAAGGGTTTAGGTAACATGACCAACCTTTTAGTCACCAGAGGTACCATCAAAGTAGGTGATTATTTGGTTGCAGGTACTACTCATTGTAAGGTCAAGGGAATCAAAGATGAAAATGGTAAGTCAATCAAGACCGCAGGACCATCCACTCCTATACAAATCTGGGGTTGGAAGGAATTACCTAATGGTGGAGACCAAGTGTTACAAGTCAAGAACGAGCAAGTGGCCAAGAAGGTCACTGCTAACCGTTTGGCCAGAAGTAAAGAACTCCTGATGGGTAAAGATATCGAAGAGATTAACAAGAAGAGACAAGAAGAAATCAATGAAATTAAAATGAAGGAGAAATTGAACGAAATCAAATTAATGGGCCTTGATGAAAATGTTGTTGCCAATGAAATGGAACAAAAGGCCATTGAAGTCAGATATATCGTTCGTTCCGATGTTTATGGATCTGCTGAAGCCATCAAAGAAAGTATCAACGAACTCGGTAACGAAGAAGTCAAGTCAGTGGTGTTGAATACTGAAGCTGGAGTCCCAACTGATTCTGATATTACTTTGGCCAAGACCTTAGATGCTAAGATTTTATGTTTCAATATCAAGGTTCCTAAACAAATCATGATGAAAGCAGACAAGGAAGGTGTTGTTATCAAGGACTATAACATTATTTATAGATTAATTGAAGATGTCACCACCGAACTTACCAGCCATTTGAAGCCAAGAATTGAACTCAAGACTGTTGGTGAGTTAGACCTTAAAGATGTGTTTGTGGTCACTGTTAAGAAGTCCAAGGTCAAGATTGCTGGATGTAAGGTGACCAATGGTGCTATCAAGAAGTCTTCTAAAGTCAAGGTTCTTAGAGGAGGCGAAGAAGTTTACACTGGTACATTATCCACTTTGAAGCATCTTAAGGACGATGTCAGTGAAGTAAGAAAGGGTAAAGACTGTGGTTTATCTTTTGACAACTGGGACAAGTTTGAGCCTGGTGATGAGATACAGGTGTACGAAGAAGTAGAGCACCAAAGATTTTTGTAAATAGGCCAGCACTCAAAGAACCTACCGGGTTAAAATGGTGGGTTCTAGCTGGTGATAATAGAGCAATGTGACTCGTTTTGTATATAGATGATAGACGTCACAGGCGAAGAAGTGTAGATTGAAATCACCAGTAGAACAAGACTATTGGGATAATAATGGCTGCGAAATATAAGGTGTATTGATTGTAACCAAGAGGAGTTGGCAGTGACAAGCTGGCGCAACATCTGGTATAAGATGCCCAAAAAGTCCTTCTATATCCAGATATTACACGTATACGATTAGGAGTAGTTGAAGACTTGTCCAACATGATAAGTTTAACAAGGAGAGAGGTTAAAAACAAGCATAGAGCCAGGAAATACAAGTGACGTGACCAACAAATCCTCCTGTTTAGATTAATATCTTGCTCGCGGCATTTGTTTTCCTTACATATATAGAATCTATAGATATCATAGATATAACAAATCAATGCTTATTGGTGGCCCTTTATTTCTTCAGCTAGTGAGTGTTGCAGCCAGTTTGCACCTAAACCTGTACAACTGTTAAGCCAAACCCCCCATACTAGAGCCAAAATCCACAAGTATCTCCATTATGAATGTCCCCGCTGTTGCTTCTTGGCTTAAGTCTCACCTCCAGCAATTTTGTATTCTTCCTCCCCTTCTCTATTTCTTTGTTATCGGATTCTCTTTACTGGTTCATGCATCGCGAAGATCATCAAAAATTTAACTATTGATAAAATCCAAAAGCTCGCTTTGTTACATCAATAACATCATTCCCGTGACCCAACGTTATTAGAAATGTCATCTCACGACGAGTACTCTTCCGACGAAGAAGAAGGTTTCGAACAAGAAAAGTCCAGTGTTCTTTTGGGATTTGTCGATGGAGAAATTGTCTCCGATGAGGAAGATGAAGACTTCGATGAGCCAACTATAGAAGATACTTTCATCGGAGGAAAGCCAGTATGGTTTGACGGAGGTGCCAGACCAGACAAGAAATCCACTACCTGTGACAATTGTGGTGAAAAAATGGCTCTTTTACTCCAAGCATTTGCTCCTTTAGATGGGAAGATGTACGATAGAGTTATCTACATTTTTGGATGTAAGAATACCATTAAGTGTTCTAGAAAGAAGGGAAGTGTCAAGGCCATTAGAGGTATTGGCAAAAACCCAGAGAGAGTGGCTCAAATCAAGAAAGAACAAGAAGATCTGATCCAAAAGGAATTGGATGATAAGCTCAAGTTGGAAAACAAGAAGAAGTTACAAATTGAAATGACCAAAGACTTGTTCAACTCCAAGGAAATGGCCAACCCGTTTGGTGCCAAAGATTCCAATCCGTTTGGTGCTGACTCCAATCCGTTTGCTAACCCATTTGCTACCCCATTTGTCAATACCAATAAAGAAAAGGAACCAGTCAAGGAAACCGAAGAAACCAAAGAAACCAAAGAAACCAAAGAAACCAAAGAATCATACGCCAGTGTGGCTTCCAAGGATTTACCACCGGTCAAGAGAGCCGAGAAAGATACCGACGAACGTCCCAGTTACCCAGGTAGTTTCGTAAATGTTGAACAAGAAAAGTTCAAGAAGGTTGAAAACGATCCAGAATTAGAAAAGTACAAGCATTTGATTGATATGGACGTGGAAAAGGACTCCTCCTCCAAAGGAGGTAGAAGAGGATCTACTTCCTCAGTTGGATCGGGATCTGCTCCAGCCATGGATCCAGGTGCTTCTAAAATCAGTAATATGCTCGATGATAAATACTTTGAAGCTTTCACCGATACTGTGAAGAGTAACCCTGGTCAAGTTTTAAGATACGACCTTGGTGGAAGACCATTATTATACAGTGGTAGAGATGATATTGCTAGCAAATTCGGTAAGGAAATGTTGATTCCTAAGCCAGCCTACAACCCATCATCCAGTCGTCGGTTTGAGCTTCAACTTATGCCTAAGGCGATTATTGATTTGGAAAGAGAAAACGGCTCTGATGTTAAGGCGATCTTAGAAGGTATGTCCTGGGGTACCATCATTGTGGGTACTGATGTGGAGGATTATATTGCACCAGAGTTATTTGAAGATCATACAGGTTATGTCGAGGAGTGGGTCGGGGTTCAATGGGAAGAAAGTGTTTAAACAAACTGTGGATTGGTTAAACAAAATCCCAAGTAATCGAGGCTAAATTTCAGTTAATAGAAGAAAGAGAGAAATGTAGCCGATTCGAGAGTTGTAACTGACTACACTTGCTTGACCATGTTTTTGCGATCAAATGCACGAATGGGCCAAAATGAGGTTGTAGTTTTTGTATAGTCAGTCTAGAATCACCAATTAATGTATAAAAGTATAAAAATTCAAGGACAAAGAATCGAATATCACCGTATAGGGAATTTCAGGGGATAGACAAGGAAGCTATGGCTTTCGTATCACGATCTTGCGAAGTATCAAGGTTTCAGTTGAATCCAAAACACGAATTTTTACTTGAAACACCAGACTTTATGGCATTTGGGTGCAAATATAGAGAAGACGTACACCAAAATTGGGATTAAAGTGTAATGGCAGAATTGAAGTTCCGATACCACCAGTTCAAACTAAAATTCATATACTCATGATAAATGAGTAGCGAAGTTGGTTGTACAAATCAGGCCTTGAAATGATCCAAGATTCTTGCTATATTAGTGTAGACCATTTTCAGGGTATAGCCATTTTCAGGGTATAGCCATTTTCAGGGTATAGCCATTTTCAGGGTATAGACATGTTTCATACAAAGCAGCTCGGATGCTAGAGAAAATAGGAAGTGATCTGGGTCCACCAGTCCCACCACCTTCTTTCCTATTGTCAAGTATATTTTCCAGGTTGGCCTGAAAATATAATGTCAAGAAAACTATTTAAAAGCTCTATGATGTCAAGAATACGCGACACATAAAAATATTCACTATGACAAATTTTTTTTTTTTTTTTTTTTTCATCCCACACTGGATCGGGATCGGAACCAAGGAGATCAAGGTTTTAAAGTCCGTGTGTTCTCAGACAAAGAGAAAAGATTCGACTAGAGCACTGGTTGGAAGGTGGAGAGCGATGAACCAATTATTGCTGCTTTGAGGACTTGCTTTTGCGAACCTGCCCTATTGTGATTATGTATTTGAGTATGGAGGGAACATATGAAAAAACTGACGTCGGTGGTTTGTGGTTGAATAAAGTGGGACATTTGGTGTAGGTGGGGTTATGTTGCTGGGTACATTACGTCACATCCATAGGCCCCTTTTTTTTTAACCGTCCCCCTGGAGCGAGAAGGAAGGAGCAATGGATCCAAATTAGAGCCTGCATTCTATTTGGTTTATAGAAAGTTCATATAAATAGAAGCGTCGAGTTTGTTTACGACAGGTGACCTCTCATAAAAGGATCTGGATGTATGAAAATTGACAGCTGATACTGCCCAAGAATCCATGCGTTTCAGAACCCAACCAGGTGGTATTGCTGAAACCAGGTCAGTTCCAGCCCCCCACCCATCCCCGTTCCTTCAACTACCATTTACCGTAGGCCCCGTAATAATTGGCGCTTAGCAATACTGGGTCTCCTGTCTAGGATACGGGTTTTAGTTATGCCAGTTGACGGTTACTCTGTGATGGTTGCAACTCCTGTAGGACCGCAAAATTCGCACATTCGCACATTCCCACATTCGCCGCAGCCACATAGGTTACAAACCCCCTTCAAAGACAGGACTGAAAAACCCCCCAAATCAAAAGTCTATAGCCAACTTCGCCACTACATACCCACAACCCAAGCAACTTCAGCCCCAAGAAAAAGCAAAACGAACACTGTAGACCACCACCACCACCATTCATCCATCCCTAGACGACGCGATCCACCCAAAACACGTCTCCTCGTCATCGTCGCCACAAATTTTTCAACCGCCTCTCCATCTATTATTCCCAGTTAGGACAGGTCTCACTCCATGCGCATCACCCTAACTTAATGGGCCTTTGGGTCAGTCTGGGTTGGGGCTCAAACATAGATGAGGTAGGCAACCTTTGAAACATTATGAACCCAAAGATCTGCCATAAATCCCTGTTAATTACATCCATAAAGGAGGAAGGAAAAAAAAAACTTATATATAAGTTGATCCATTCTCTACCACTCCTAATTGACGATTGGGCTCTACAACTACTGGTGATTCTTTCTGTCTATCGCTAACTGAAAAATAAGAATAAAAGAAAAAAGCCCCCTTATCTTGACGCTTTAAAACGTCATTATTATCACCAGAATCATCTCTATCACATCACCAATACAGAAAGCTAGTTAGAAAATGGGTAGCGATCTGAGCTCCGATGAGGACGACCAACAACATCACAGATCCACCATCCATATCCCTCAGTTGCAAAACTATCACCGCCGTCCCAACCAAAGGAATACTCCCATACCTAATCTTGCCAAAGCAGGTAAGAAATTGGCCGGGAACAAGTCCGTGAGGTTCCCTGATCTGTATGCCCCAAGAGATACCATCGTCAGTAATGCATCCACCGCCACCAATTCGGACTCGGACCTAGAGGAGCTTGACAATGTGGGTCCTCTCGAATCATCATTGCCTAGTTTCAAGTTCAAAGCTAGTAGTATGGCTGCACAAGAATCAAGCGATGACGATGAAGACAACAACGACTACGGCAACAACTACAATGATGATTCCAGAATGCCGGATTTCAGCTCTTTCCAGAACCATCCCCAGAACATCAACCAATCCGACTCTGACGACTCCGATAACGATAACGATAACGATAACTCGTCCAAATCATCCAAGAAATCTAAGTCCTCCAAAACCTCCAGAACTTACGTGCCCCCAGAAACTGACTTAGCTGACCAGAATAAGCGTCCTTCCATCACCTCGTCTGGATCCAAGACCTCCAAGCCTGAAGAACGTAGCGGAGGTGGTCTAAAGAGTATTCTCCGTAAGATGTCTTTGGCTGAACATGCATACACCGATGGATACGCTCCTCCAGACGTTTCTGCTTCAGACGGATTCTTGGGAAGAGTGTTATCAATGACCAACGATGTCAATATCAGTGGTGGAGGTTTGACTCCAGGAGCATCCAGAAACTCTCGTGAAAAGGAACTTGATGAAGAACAGAAAATTGGTGAACAACCAGGATCAATAGAAATGAGACCTTTGGGTGTAGAACAATTAAGTGAAGAAGCCAAAAAGTTGATTTCCGTGCATATGCCAGAAGATGCAAGAGCTGCTATGATGGCCGGTACCTCCAGTAAACTGCACCCAGATGATGGCTCGACTGCAAATTTATTAGACAACCAGGACTACCAAAGCGAACCAGAATCTCCTGCTGATAAGAACAAGTTCTACGCTCCTAATCCAGACCTCTTTTTGGGCCGTGAAGAAAATAACGAATTTGACCACGGTGATGATTTCCTTCTTGATGAAGATACAGAAGATGGTTACGTTGCTCCTCCAAAACATGTTCATGCTGGTGTTTTATCATCTTTATTGAGATTATATCAAAACCCCCAAGAATCCAAGTCCAGCTCCAGTTTGACCTCAAGAGGTACTGACAGCACTACTTTGGCAGATGAAAGTACTTTTACTGATACTTTTGATACTACAAGACACTCCACCATGGACTTCAGTAAATGGAAGAAAGATTTCAAAAAAGCACCCAAGAAATTTTCCAAAAAAATCCCTGGTATGCACAGATCAGGTACTACTTCTCCAGAATTCGATGATGACACTGGTCTGTTTGATGAAAAGTTAACTGGTGAAGCAAGTAAATTACCATCTTTCCAAAATGCCAAACCAAAGGCTCCAAAGAAGAATTTAAACAAGGTCAACTTAAAGAAGCTCAAGAACAATCACAAGAAGGCCACTAACCAACTTCGTATCACTGTTCACATTGCTGATATTCTTCAAAGACAAAGATTTATCATGAGGATGTGTAGAGCATTGATGTTGTTTGGTGCTCCAACTCACAGATTGGAAGAATATATGACTATGACCAGTAGAGTATTGGAAATTGATGGTCAATTCATTTATTTGCCTGGCTGTATGATTGTCTCTTTCGGTGATGCTGCAACCAGAACTTCTGAAGTTCATTTGGTAAGATCTGCTCAAGGTGTCAATTTATCCAAATTGTCTGATACTCACAAGATCTATAAGGGTGTTATCCATGATCTTATGGGTGTTGAAGAAGCTGCTAGAAAGCTTGAAGAATTATTAAGAGCAAAGAACTTATACCCACCATGGCTCTGTGTTTTATTATATGGATTTGGATCAGCTATGGTCTGTCCATTCGCCTTCGGTGGTGGATGGGTTGATCTTCCAATTGCTTTTGGTGTTGGTCTTTGTGTGGGTTACTTACAATTTATTGTGGCTTCTATTTCCAACTTATATTCTTCGGTTTTCGAAGTCACTGCTTCGATTGTGGTTGCATTCATTGCTCGTGCTATTGGTTCTATTAGAGGAGGTAACTTGTTCTGTTTCTCGGCCATCGCTCAGGGTTCATTGGCATTGATTTTACCCGGTTATATTATTTTAACAGGTTCCTTAGAATTACAATCAAGAAACTTGGTTGCTGGTTCTGTTAGAATGTTCTATGCCGTTATTTATTCGTTATTCTTGGGTTTTGGTATCACTTTAGGTGGTGCTCTTTATGGTTGGGTTGATAAGAACAGTACTTCTGCCAATCAATGTAAAGAAGGACATTCTATGGATGACAAATGGAAGATTTTATTTGTTCCTATGTTTTCCCTCTCTCTTGCATTGATTAACCAAGCTCGTCTTAGACAACTTCCAGTTATGATTCTTATTGCAGCTGTTGGATATATTGGTAATTACTTTGCTGGTAAGCATTTTGCTTCAGTCACTGAATTTACTGCTTGTATTGGTGCATTTATTGTGGGTATATTGGGTAATCTTTATTCAAGAATTTGGAAAGGTTTGGCTGTTAGTGCCATGCTCCCTGCAATTTTTGTCCAAGTTCCATCTGGTATTGCATCTCAAAGTAGTTTAGTTTCCGGTATTCAAGCTGCAGATCAAATTACCAAAAGTAATGGTACAACCAAGAATACTGGAACTACTGTTTCTAACTCTGGATCATTGAGTTTCGGTGTAACAATGGTTGAAGTTTCTATTGGTATTAGTGTGGGTCTTTTCGCAGCCGCATTGGTGGTTTATCCATTAGGTAAGAAGAGAACCGGTCTTTTCACCTTATAAGCAAAATAATATTAAATTTTACTGTTTGTATCAAATTATTTGCTTCACGGTTTTACATATGAAATTTAGTTCATTGGTTTTAACTATTTAGAACCTCTTTATATCTCTGGCAAGAGTTAAAATTATAGATAGATAAATAAATAAATAAATAAAGAATAGAGAACAAAAATTGTAGAAACAAATAGAAGAGAAGAAGTGAAGAAATTCATAGTAACCAGCTTTTTCCATGAAGCTGAGACCTCACTTGTCTAATTGATGTACAGAACTAGTGTTCAATATTATTGGTATAACTGTTTTCGGCTTAGCTTAATAGTGTACAAAAGAGTGATTGAAAAGTGATTTATATTCCTGAACAAGAAAGAGCTATAAAAAAGCCTACTCTGCTCTCTCCTTTATCACTTTGAGCATTAATATATAATCTTACTTAATTGGAAATATTATATATTACTAGTGTTGAATAGACAATAGCATAGAGTATAGCTATAACCAATATTGCGTACAAGTTCACAGCCTGGAAAATTAGATATGCTCAACATCTATATCTTTATAACTTGCTACAAAGTTAGTTAGACTATCTCATCAACCTATATATATGTGCTATAGTACAACTTTTCACTCACAGTGTCCGAATGTACAGCAATTTTCGTCGCATTTGCTTATCAATATGTACAATTTGCACCCATTACTGATACAAAATACACCCACCAGTACGACAAACTTAATCACTAAAAACAATCAAAAAAACGACAATAACCACCAGCATCCATAGAAATACCAGAGCCGCTATCTCCACCTCCAATCCACTTCCCTGTATGAATATCTCGAACCAGAGCCATATCTATACAGGTCGTTCCCCTACCACCACTTTTCAAACATAACCATACAAACACCACCAATACCAACCATTTCTTATCCAATGTTACAGCTGAAACAGATCTCCAGGCTACTCTCCCAAGCCCTCACTCCGATTCCTTCCGGTGACAGCCACACCTTATCCAGCACCACATTATCCACATCACCACTTTCATTATCACTTCTTTCTTCCAATGGGATTCCATTAACCACAGTACACAACTCCATTCTTCTTACCGAGCTTGGGTTATCTCCAGATAACCTCAAGATTTACTCTTTGGTGGGATTCAACAGTATCCAAAATGACACCTGGGGATTGATAGAGGTGGAAAAGGGTCTCAAGTTGGTGATACTGAGATTGAGCCTTGACGAGGGTGACCAGGCTGGTGAAGGAAACCAGTTGTACGTGGTGTTGTTTTATGATCAACAGTTCCCCGACTCTGTAGCCAAATTGAAATTGGACAATGTCAGCAAGGTGTTGAACGACGGGTTGAGAGGATACAGAGGATAAGCAAATAGACCATGCATCAACATACCTAATAAACCAAGAGCTACTATTATAAAAGGCTTGATCAGACAACTCGATAATAGAAAGGGGGACCAGAAAGACATGGCCTTTCCAGAAATAGAGCATTCCCGTTATCGACAGTACTTTCGTTCGAAATTTGTGCCTTTCTAGCAACCCAATCAAAGTCTACACATTTTTCTTATTAAGTTATATTAAACATAAAACTAAAAACAAAAGGTCAGAAACGAAATAGATAGATAAATGAAGTTAATGTAATGAATAACTAATGCACACTATAAAAGAAGTTCGTAGCAATTTGAGCAAGTGATGATAAACTTGAAATTAAGAAAAATGATTTGAAACATAAAAGGAGTAATCATGAAAGTAGTAGTAGTAATCCCCGATCACGGACCAAACAGTAGGTCTTTGTATTTGTTGTGTTGAAGAGGGTACGAATGCTTTCTATCTACCCTTTTCAGAAAACCTACTTGTTTTCTTTTGCATGTTTGGTTGGTTCCATATAAGGGTCACTGTAAGTAGTTGGTCATAATCACTTGGCAATCATTTCGACATCGTCATCATCTTCTTCCTCTTCGTCATCATCTTCATTATGATCCTCCATATCATCCATTAAGCTTTCTTCATCAAAGCTTTCTTCTTCTTCACTATCATACCAGAAATCTTCGTCAACTGGTTCATGTTCCATTTCTTTATTGGTACCAGTATGATGACCATATGCATAAAGTTCCGATTCCGGCATGATATAATCTTCAGGGATATCAGTTTTGGAACGTTCAACTTCTTGAAGAACCTTTTTCTTGTAAGCATCAGGGTTCTTACGTAACTCGACAGAAGCATCGATGTTAGCAGGAGATGAAACATTTGGATCTTCCAAAAGGGATATGATGGATATAAGAACAGATTCGACTGTTTGTGCTGGAGTCCAAGTTTCACTATCTGGTTCATCAGAAGTAGGGTCACCACCTTGATGTAAGATAGAAATGCAAAGTCTACCATCTCTATAAATATTTGGATGATAAATGGCAGGAGTGAAACGGAAGGTTGGTGGAGAGAATGGGAAGTCACCCGGGAATCTCATTTGTCCCTTAAAGTAGCCTCCATGATACATGGAGTCTTTATTCAACACCATGATGCCGATGTTCCAAAGAAAGATGTTATCATCATCCAACTCAATATGGAAGGATGGAATACCTTTCTTTGGGTCTGTAAGGTCTTTGAACTGCCGTTGTAAGATGGCAGCAGCGGATTTAGAACTCATGATGTCTAGATTTGGTTTTTTTTTATTGTTGGTTTGGTTGGTTGGTTTATTTGGTTTATTTGGTTTGTTGGGTTAGTTGGGTAAATATTTGATGTAAGTGATAAATGATAAATGATGTGTAAAGTTGTTGATTATTATGATGCTCTTTCTAGTGACAAGCGACGCTCCCAATAAAAAAGTTATGTGCAGTGAAATATCACAGATGATCCAAAGCTGACTAAACAGTACAAAGTAAACCTAGAAGGTTCTGGGAATCTTTGTTTGCAAAAAATTTAAAAAAAAAAAAGAAATAGAAATAGATCAAACAAAAGTATGAAACTTCTATAACCAGGTAAGAACTAGGATCCTATACACTATGGATGATGGTATAGGTACAACTGTTGATGAGTTGTAGTTGTAGGGTATTTTTTTGTTTTTCTTTTTTTTTGGGTAAAGGGGGGTGGGCCGAGAGGAAAGTATGGTCCTATCGGTAACTTAGGCAGGCCGCGAGTGGTGTGGGTGATGAAATTAGTACTAAGAAAGATAATGACCCTAGTACGGAAATTGACAGGTATGGGATTGTCTGGAGCAAAGAGCGGTATGGCGATCCCACGATAGTAGTCAAAACAAGGACTGACTAGTGATTCAGGATATAAAGTATGGGGGATCTGGACTGGGTATATTGAGCGTCTAAGGGAAGAAAAACGTCAATGATCAAAACCAGGGTTGTGTTAGGGTTGTGTTGTTGTTGTCTAACAGAAAACTGGTACGTGGTTTGCTTGTTTCTGAAAGGCGCCTAGTGTGGTTATGATAACGTAATCGAAGTGGGTGGTGGTTCCAGTAGAAGACTATAGTGGTACCGGTTCTAATGAAGTATAAGACTAGAGTGGTGTCGGTTCTAGTGGTAGTTTGGGGAGGGGATGTTCTATTGAAAGCTTTTGCTATGACAAGGTTTCCGTTCTGATACGGAGAAGATTACAGATTGAGAGTCAACTGGAGAGTGGGTGAGGTGTGGAGGTGTGAGTGTCCGTATCTCCCAGAAATCGTCTATCAGAGCTGGGTATTTGTGGACTTGGCTTTGTGGAGAGTTTCTTTTTTCCGGTACTGGAACAAAGAGATGAGAGTGGGGAGGAATGAACACAACGAATGGCATTTTCGAGGCAGGTCTAGAGGTGGAGGGGGTCTACGGTGGAGCCACGAGCCATGGGTGGGTTTCAGCAGGCGTAGCCAAGGCAAGTGTTTTCGTAAACCAGGCCCGGGTACACTTTGAACCTGGTTGTTTCGTCCGTATTTCAGGCATGCACTGATGGTATCAATTGATTGCGCAACCGCAAAACAGCCGTTTGGGCGAACTCACGTGCGGCAATGATAGCGACTGCTTATCATAGAACAAGGGAATAGCCTATACTATTGTGCCATCCATGCTACTCCGAACGCGGAAAGTAGAGAAGGGTGTTCTCATGCAGGCCTGTGCAAGTAATAGAAGCAGAAGCAGAACAACCAAAAAAAATATACCAGACCTGGCGTTGAGACCCAACCTACAGCTACCACTGAAAAGTTGAAAAAGTATGAGGTATGTGTGGTTGTGTGTGGGGTGAACAGCTGATCACTGACATCATGGGATATGCTGCGAAAATCCGTTGCCTGCGAATCGTTTCTTTTTCCACCAAAGTCATCAACGGATGCAAAAAACCGTAAGTCTTTCTTCTCTTTCGGATCCTACCGAGCTACCCTGTATCTGGCTGTATCTAAACGGCTGCAATGTAGGGCACCCCCCACACACACAACCCACTCTACAATGCTGACCAAATACCAGAGGTCTTGTTCCAGCTGAAATTTCGTAGACGTTTGCACTGTCCCTGACTTACCCATAAACCCACCCTGATCTACCGACTAATTTGCAAATTATGTGTTTAAATATTCCTTGTGGAGATTATCCGTTTCTTTGGTGCAACAAAGTATAAAAATAGTTCGCCAATTAAGAGATCGCTACTGGCCACGATTCAACGAAAGGCTCCTTTCGATTACAAGATTGGAAATTTTTTTTCCACCTTCTAATTAGAATTTTTTCACTAAGCTAAAGAAAGTGGCAGAACTCGATGAGCTGATCACCTACAATAATTATATACCTGTGTTTTCTTTGCAAGCTTTGTAATTAAAACACTAAAAATCACCCAATCGACAGATGCTAATTTACGAAGACTTTGACATGGACATGCAGAACACGAAACGAAAGTATTCTTTTCGCATATGATGACGACAGCATAAGCGAACACCATTTCCGCATAGTAGAGTGATCCCGATTACAAATTATTACTAAATTTCACCTGCTTACGTTGTGGCTTACCTAAGATGATATCTCAGAATTCCTGCACATTGTCTCACAATTGATAAGGAGGTCCCCGCTAACCCTATTTTTGGTAAGTCATATGTCTATTTCTAATCTCCTTACTAAATTATAGTTACAAAACTAACAAAACCTAGCAAAAACTCTAAAAGAGGCTCACGTGAATACCTTCTCCATGGTCCCACCCTCCCTATTATTTTACTAAAATTGGTAAGCCGCACCTTCCATAATTCACACCCAATACATCTCCACAATTCATGTCAAGAACCCTATAAATAATAGTTGCTGTTCTGTCAATTGTTTTAAGAATTTTCTAGTTATTTACTTATTCAAATCTACTCAATTCTCCACTCAATTGATTACAAAAATAAATTTAATTATACTCAATGGTTTCTATTGCAATTATCGGTGTTAATGGTCTTTTAGGTGGTCCAGTCTTGGAAGCCTTACAATCTTCTACCTTCGCTCACAAAGTTACTTTACCAATTAAAGTATTGACTAGAGATGCTAGTAAGTCTACATCCAACTCTAAGATCCAATATATTGAAGGTGATTTGACTAAGCCCGAAGATGTTGCTGCCCAATTAAAGGGCACTGAAGTGATTATTGAATTACTTTCTCCACATCCAGATGCCTTTGCTGGTACTGAAAAGGTTGCTGAACTTATCAGACCAAAACTATTCATTCCATCTCAATTCGGTGTGGATATCCGTGCTGTTCAAACTTACCTTCCAGGTTTCCTCGACATCAAGTCTAATCATTCCAAGAACATCAGAAACCTTGGTATTGAAGTCGTTGATATCGAAACCGGTTTCTTTGCTGACAAGAGCTCTTTCACCTACGAAATCGTTCAACATTTCGGTGTCGATCCAAAGACCAAGACGATCAACCAATTGGGTCCTGATGATGCTAAGGTTTCTATTTCCTCTGTTGCCGATATCGGTAGAGTTGTTGCTGCCATTGCCACTGATGCCAACCCAAACAGATTCCCAGACTCTGTCAGAGTTCACTCTCAACTCGTTCCAGTCAAACAAGTTTGGGAAACCTACGAAAAGAACCACAACCTCAAGTTGGAAATCAAATCCAAGAAATCCTCCGAAGAAGCCTTAAAGGATCTTCAAGCTGTCTGGAAAGAACACGGTTTTGATCACTCTAGATTCTTCTACTACTTACAATCTATTCTTTCTCAAGGTGATGGTAAGGGTGTTGTCTTTGTTAACAACGAAAGAGAATACGTTAACCCAGAAGAAAGTTTATGGAGTTGGGATGAATTTTAAGCGGATTAATAATTCGACTTTTCGTAGAAGCTTAATATACAACAAATTAAAATGACAGAAATTAATGTAGAATATTTCAATCCATTTGATAATTTTAATTGTAGATATTAGTCCAAGACCAGGCATCAATAATAGACAATATTTGAAAAGTCCCATCCTTAAAATCCAGAAAGCAATTAGGCTTTGAAATTTAATTTCTTTTCTAGCGTGTCAGCAAGCTCTTATAAACAAAATCAATACAATTGATAAACCTATCAGGTTTTCAAATGGTTATGGGTGCAAAAAAAGATTGCGCAAACCCGGAATCGAACCGGGGGCCCAACGATGGCAACGTTGGATTTTACCACTAAACCATTTGCGCAAGAGGAAACTCCGCGACGGGGAATTGAACCCCGGTCTACCACGCGACAAGCGGTAATTCTAGCCACTAAACTATCACGGACTTTTCATGTAATATTTTTTTGTCTATTTCTATAGACCAGAGCTACTTTTGGTATAACTTCAAACCCCAATAAAAGTGTCAATACTGGTTTTGATGGCATTCTTAAAAATTCTCCCGATCTTCAAAAAGAGTCGAATAAATTTTCTATATGGTTTGCTTTTCAATTATTCATATTTTTAGTGAATTTTCGTAATTTTTTCAGTTTTGCTAAATACAGACCATAAGTAATACAAATATTACAATGCTTACAACTAATCTAAACAGGAAGTGAATAAAAATGTTTTCTTTCTATTAATCCATAAGAATTTCAAGTGAATAAATTAAGAGAAAAGCTGACCAAATTCATAACTAGTATTAAATATGGTATATATCTATAGATTAATTGAATTCTGAGTGAGTGAGAAGATCTACACATTGTTAGTATAATTAAGGGAAAAATAACCATATTTCCTTACAATAGCAGACGACTCTCAAATTATTGCTGTTTAAAATATACTCAAGATTTCTGTACACCTGCAAGTAATTCAAATCATTTTATCCTGGTACTTATTTTGACTCTTTTTCGCATCCTTTCAGTGTTGGAAGGTTCATCTGTTCGTGGTGAAGAGTCAACAAAATTTGGATCAATAAAATTAACTCCTCCTTTATTGGAGTTGTTGCCCAGGTTTCTAAAAATACAAACACCTCCTTTGATTTACTTGAGTTATAATTATCCCCGCTTCGTTGTAGAAATATTATTTAAAGAGATAGCCACATTTCATAGCCCCTAATATACAGTTTAGAATAATCCAACCGCCAATTAAATTATCAGGTTCTGATTGTGAAGCCCGAACTATCTCCAAGGTCTACACGTGATAGTGCAAAATCGTTATCAGTAAAAAGAGGGGACCAGGTTCTTTAATAGCCAGTATACGTCACGTGAGCAATCACCTATAGTAGTAGTCCGAGATCGCATTGCTTTCTGGTATAAGTAAGACCAAATACCCCAGTTTAAGTATCAACAATGATCTTAAGGCCGCTTAGAAGCGCCGCTGTGGCACCTTCACCTTTAGCTGCCCAATTTGCAACTGGTTTTGCAGCAGTCAGATCATACTCTACCGACGCAGTCGATGATTCTTTAACACACTACCAAAGACTAGATGTTCCCCAAAATGCATCCATTAAAGACATCAAAGCCCAGTTCAAGAGGCTAAGCAAAAAGTTCCATCCAGATTTGAATTCACACCTTTCTCCGGAAGAAAAAGAGGCCAATTCCGCCAAATTCGTCAAGATAGTGCAGGCTTATGATACGTTAAAGGATGTTAAGCGAAAGAAGCAATATGATTATGACCTTAGAATGTCAGGAGGAGCTTCACTGTCAGCTTATAGTCAAAGAAGATCGCCGGCTACTGAATGGCACAATAAATACTATGGTGAAGCCAAATACTACTCTAGGTCGCGATCTCATGGAAATGATTCCTATACTGCTTCAGGATTGAATACCAAACGTCATAATGTACATTATGGAGCTGGATATCAAGAAGGACAATCGACTTTTTCTGGTAGACATAGAAATTATGGAGACCGTTTTGATGTTCCTCATTTTGATTATAATCAACATTTGCTTCGTAACTTGAAGTTTGAACAAAGAATCATCAATAGAAATATTTCCGATGATAAAAGGAAACAAATCCTTAGTCAGTTAAGTAAGCTGGGAGAAAAATTAAGTGAAGAGTTGATTACAAAACATTTAATGAGACATGCTCATAGTAGAGAGCCAGAAAGAGATACAACGTCATCCACTGGTCATCCCGGAAGAGCAAGTACTGCTACCCATAGACCAGCATCTTCCTTTGGAAATAATAATGCCCAGTATATGTACCAGGGTCCTCATCTGGATGACGATTCAGGAACAGCATTCAAAACCTTCATGGTGGTAGGTGGTGCTGCCAGTTCTCTTTATTTCTTATATAGCATCTTCCACTAACGACATCATAATGAAAAGAATCTACAACCACACAGAAGAGTAGAGATAAGAATAGTAATTTGAAGTTCCTCAACTGAAAGAAAAGGCACGGAGATCATCACGACTCAATTGCTGATTTGAAAATCCATAGCTGCAAATTTATTAGTATGAACCAAATAAAGTGATAAATGAAACCAAACAATAAAGTGATAAATGAAACCAAACAATTATCACTTGATTCGCTTATTATTTAGCTAACAATACTTGATTCATTTCGTGGTTTTATGAACAAGTGAAACTACAATATTTAACTGGGTAATGACTTATTTAAGACAAATATATTATAGAATGACTGAGTGGGATTTTTATTATTTTTTTTTAATAGGCCCACGGTAAATCATCGTTATGAAAGAAGCTTCTTTCGTTGGACGATTATGTAATGTAACTTAATTCCAAAATTGAAGGTGGAATTCTCTAAGTGATTTCATTGTGATAGGGGAATTTAGTTGGAGAGGTTAATGATAGTTTATATGGATATGAATAATATTTTTCTTAACGATCGACTTCACCGAACACCAAATCCATAGTACCAATAATGGCAACAGCATCAGCCAATAAGTTACCTCTAGAAATGTGATCAAAGGCACCCAAGTGAGCGAAACCTGGAGCTCTAATCTTACATCTGTAAGGTCTTTCAGAACCATCAGAAACAACATAAACAGCCATTTCACCCTTTGGAGCTTCAATAGCAGTATAAGTTTCACCAGCTGGAACAGCATAACCCTTGGTGAATAATAAGAAATGATGAATTAAAGCTTCCATATCTTCCTTCATAGCATTTCTAGAAGGTGGAGAAATCTTAAAATCTTCAACCTTAACTGGACCTTCTGGCATATCATTTATACATTGATGAATGATTCTTAAGGATTGTCTGAATTCAACCATTCTAATCAAGTAACGATCGTAACAATCACCATTGTAACCAACTGCAACATCGAAATCAACCAAATCATATGCATCATAAGGTTGAGACTTTCTAATATCGAAAGGTATACCGGAACCTCTTAACATAACACCAGAAAGAGAATAGTTTAATGCGTCTTCAGCAGAGACAACACCAACACCAATGGTTCTATCTTTCCAAATTCTGTTATCAGTAACCAATTCTTCGGTTTCATCAATTCTATCACCGAATTGAGTGGCCCACATATAAATATCATCTAATAAACCAACAGGTAAATCTTGAGAAACACCACCTGGTCTAACGTATGCAGCATGTAATCTAGCACCAGAAACACGTTCATAGAATTCCATCAATTTTTCACGTTCTTCGAAACCCCAAAGGAAAGGAGTTAAACCACCAACATCCATAATATGGGATAAAACAGACATACAATGGTTCAAAACACGAGTGATTTCACCAAATAAGGTTCTGATATATTTAGCTCTTAAAGGAACTTCAACATTAAGTAATTTTTCAACGGCCAATGCAAAAACCAATTCATTGGTCATCATAGAAACATAATCCAATCTATCAAAGTAGGGTAATGCTTGCATATAGGTCTTTGATTCTATCAATTTTTCAGTACCTCTGTGTAATAAACCAACATGGGGATCGGCTCTAACAATTTCTTCACCATGTAATTCTAAAATCAATCTTAACACCCCGTGAGCAGCTGGATGTTGAGGTCCGAAATTTATAGTGAAATGTCTGATTTTGGAGTTTTGCTTTTCGACTTTTTTAGGATCATCATCACGTCCCCAGACCATATCAACTTCATCCATTACTTCAGAGAAAGTGGTTTTACCAAAAGTACCTGGTTCACCAGAAAATCTTTGGGCTGGTTGACCTAAAGCATTATGAAAAGGTTTTGCTTCACTTGTTTCGGCGGCGGAGATTCTGGAGGCAACACTGAAGTGTCTTGCCCTGCCAAATCTACCGATGTTCCTGATGGCACTAGCTCTAGCTCTTAACATCGTGATGGTTGTTAGTTTATTGGAGATAAATTTTTGTATTAAAAAACGATTTGAAAATGAGAATTGTTCATTGGATAGAGGTCACGTGGCATACTGGGGGTAAGACAAGACAATAATCCCATAAAGTGCGACTTAATTTACTATGGAAGCTCCACCACTAATAGAATGAAAATTGCCAGTAGATGTCACGAAATGTAGTGGTATCAATTAGTGGTGGAACGGGGAAGAAAGTGGGTGGTGGCGCGTGGTGGCCAGTGAAGTGAGCCAGGGTCCTGGTCCGGAGATATAGCGGAGTTGTAGAACGGCCTGTACTCTGGACTGGGCTCTCATTGGCTGTGTCCTCTCTCAGTAGGTCTCTTTGAGCACACTACTAATTTATTAAACTACAGAATATGAAGAATATGAAGAATATGAAGAATACAGGAGGATTGTCAAAATGACCCTTTTGGTATTGGAATCAGCTTCAGTATCAGATGGGCCTGCGTCAGCAACCTTGCCAGATACGAGAAATGGGTGGACTCTTGGGGTCGGGGCCTGCACACAGCCCAGCCTCCCCATGAAATTAATGGCCCTTTTGGTCCTGTCTATTTCTACAATAGTCCATAATTGTCCTGAACTATAGCGAGCATCACCAGCTCCATAGTAGAGCAGTATCTTGGCGGGTGGGGCATCACGTGACTGACGATCTGGCCGCACGGGTCGTGTGATAGATGGAAAAAGGAAAAAGGAAAAAAGAAAAAAACAGCTTCACAGCGTATCACGTGCATGAGCGCGTGACCCATGCGCGTCGCTCCCATATATATTCTCAGCCATTTCCCACATATCTGAAAAAAGTCTTTTACCAGCCAACTTGACATATCTCATATTGAATATCTAAGTATTAGTATTGTGTATTATCGTGAAGGCTCTGGGACCGTTCATAAATTATCATCAGCGAATCACCTGCTCCCCAATTTTTCACTACTTTGTGGCAGTCTCTCTTTCTTTTTTTCTTTTTTCTTTTTTCCTGCCTTGTCCCATATCATTTTATCTTGTCTTGTGCTGCTGCTGCTACTATGAATTTTGCATCTAAAAGGAAACGAGATGAAGGTGTTTCTGAGACTACTAAAAAAAGTAGAAGTGGTGAACCGGTGAAAGAAGAGTATACCACTTCTGACGAATGGCCTGTTTATGGACATCCTGATGGAGGGGTTGTCAAGATTACTCCTTGGGGTACTCTTCGACAATTTACCAATGAATACGGTGAAAATGTCACCAAGTTCGAAGATGTTTCCTTCGAAGATATCACGTTTAGCAAACCACCGCCGGTCAGTGGAATGGCTCCAGAAGAGGAGTATATGCCCTCCACTCCTCAGTCTTTGTACAATAGTCAACAGTATCAAAATCCAGTCCATCAAACCCCAGCACAGCCTACTTCCCATCCATCTCAACAGCAACAGCAACAGCAACATCAGCAAAATCAGCAAAATCATCAACAGTACCAAGCGCCCGTGATCAAGCTCAGTCTAAGCGACGAAGCCGAAAGATATGTTGTTGATGGCTATGGAGGAATGGCGCCTGGTGCAGTCACTCCACCTCATCAACAGTCCCAGTTTGGCCATGAACATGAAAACTATTTTGGTATGAACGATACCAATGAAGAGTTTGACTACAACGAATCGTTCATTCGTCAAAACCAAGATGGCGATGCTGAAATGGCAATGTAACTTGTATTATATGTAAAATTAGTATCATCGCACCCTGTTGGTCCTGTCAGTGTGTGTAGATAAGAAGGAATAAAAATGTAACAATAAATCTTTGAAGTAAGAAGTGTAGAACAAAAGGTGGTGGTTTTCAAGGGTAGAAACACCATTATAAATGTATAGAAGGACGCCCCATATAGTCCACTATAGAGGACAGAATATCGTATAATGTGAAGGGTCCTTCCGTTCTGACTCAAAGAGGCTACATACACCAGTTACCAATAGGGAAAGACAGTCCACTATTCAGGTAACTTTTCTCTTCCGAAATCGGGTGTTTCTTTTAGTATCTGTTTTAGTTTTAGGTGGTAATTTTCTTACCAAAAGCCACTAATTGCAAGTTTTCCGAGTTTTCCAAGTCTATTGCGTTCTGACAATTTTCTTCATGTCACCACTCGCCCAAGACAAAGAACTACTGGCGGATAAGGTTGAAAGATCCTTTGAAGAACACCACCATTTTACCCATTTAGGCAAAGTAGTTAGCATGTAGAAATCCGCACTCAAAAAGTCTTCATTACGTTGGGCTCTTGGGATTATGTAATTGCTCCATCATGGCTGGTACAGCACCACACACTCGGCAGTGTAAGATGGGCAACGCCGTTACTACAATACACACAATTAGGCCAGATAATGCCCATGTAAATGGCACTAGCACCACAATTGGTTGTTACAGTGAATAATCTAGGTTTTAAGTCTTTTTTTGTTTTTCAAAAATTTAAACTACTTTACACAATTCACAAATATCTTATTAGTATTCAAACTCCAGGATCAACCTTAGTTTTGTTCAGAAACATCCAATGGAGTCAAACGCAAGTATGGCTTGATAATTCTGAACTTTGGGAACAAAGTCTTGGCCTCTTCGTTAGAAACAGATGGATGAACAATAACATCATCACCTGGAACCCAATTGATGGGAGTGGTAATTCTGTGCTTGTCTCCAGTTTGTAAGGAGTCGACAACTCTTAAAACTTCAGCAGTGTTTCTACCAGTAGAAGCTGGGTAAGCCAAAGTTAATCTGATCTTCTTCTTTGGGTCAATGACGAAAACAGATCTAATGGTGAATTGAACACCCTTATCATCAACATTAGTAGCATCTTGGTAATCAATCATATCATATAAGTGAGCAACCTTTCTTTCTGGGTCAGCAATGATTGGGAAGGTCAATTTGGATCCAGTCACCTCATCAATATCCTTAATCCAAGCCTTGTGCGAGTCCGAGTTGTTGGCTGATAAACCAACCAACTTAACCCCTCTCTTGGCGAATTCTGGTTCTAACTTGGCGAAAGCACCCAATTCAGTAGTACAAACTGGTGTGAAATCATCTGGGTGAGAGAATAAAACAACCCAACTGTCACCAATGAAGTCATGGAAGGAAATTGGACCATTGGAGGTTTCAGCAGTGAAATCTGGGGCAGTAGATCCCAATCTTAATGTTTGGTGTTCTGGCATTCTTTTCTTTTTGTTTCTGGTTGATATGAAAATTGTGGTGAGCTGCAAATTTACCAATTTATATAGCGCGGGCTTAATTATGGTAATTGGGGTATAATCACCCATTGTCACGTGGTATGTGGTGTTAAACTACGATTACGTGATAAATATCAGTCTCCCCAATCATTCACGTGAATAAGAATAAACGGACAACGGCACAACATGGACGGCTTTAGGACATTGTCAGGTCCTAAGGTTCGAGGCATCAACTGTGGATTTTTGCCGTTAGTTTTGGCTCTGGTATGGGAGTGAATAAGTCTTGTCAATTGGTCAATTTGTCAATTTTTCGATCAGTTGTTCTGTTCAATAGCATTTTTTTAATGGTGTAGAGGGTGCAAGATCGGTTGATCGCGGCTGTTTGACCAATTTCGGGACCCTGTACTAATTACGAATCAATAGAGCGAATTGGCCCGTTCCAGTCACTGTAGTTGCTTATACTCATAGGAGATGGTTGCGACAATGTCGCGGGTGTCGCGATGGTTTAGACTGGAAAATCCTGGGGTAACATTTCTTCAATATCTGCTATTGACTCTACCCATGTATTGTTTAAGTTAAAGATGAGGAATTCCTCTCTATATACTTCTCCTGCTTTTATTCGATTTATTCGATTTATTTATTTATTTTTTTTTTTATTTTTTGTGTTCAAGATTTAGCTGGATCTGCCTAACAATACATCGTTTTCAGTATCTTCAGCTTCCAAATCCACACCATAATCATCCAAACGCTCACCCAAATCATTGACCCATTTCTTTCTTTCCATAGTAGACCTTGGATCAAGTCTCTTCTTGACTAGAGTAATGTTTCTACCATCAGTCAATTCAATATCTACATTTGTATCATTTGCAAATGCTCTCAGTTCTTGGTGTCCACCATCTGGAGGCCATGGAAGATTGAGTTGATCTTCATCAAGATACGCTGTCTTTTTTGGATGGTAACCACTAGAGGAAGGTTCATTCCATGGCAATAACCATGACCATGGGTATCCCAAAATATCAACCGTATTGTTCCAAAAACCTAAATCATACGGGAATACAACATCATCAGTTGTAAAATTGGCAGGTACCAACAGTTCTTCTTGAGGAGGTAAATCTCTACCTTCTTCATATGCAAGTTCTTCTCTTTCTTCTATTTGCAGGAGTACTGCCAGTTGGTTCCAAGAAGACAATTCTGGCATTTTATGACCATTGAGTTTTTGATAGTTCAGTCTGATTTGAGACCATAATCTTTCAGTATGGAATTGATGTTCAATTCTTTCCCAGTCCCATACCTCAATTTGTGTCATACCTCTACCCATCCAGTTAATGACACATCTTAACATAAGAATGGAAATTGACAGGAAAACTAATAAATCAATTGGAAGGAGGAAAATAACCGCAATCAATTCCTTTTTATCAATCAAATAGGATGGAAGGTCACGATCTTCATAGTATTGTAATGCTCTAAGACCCAATAAGTATAAAGTGTAACCGGTAGTGAAAATGACCCACCCTAAAAATCTCAAAAAGTGTCCCATGTTGCGATGTCCCACACAATTGTAAGTCCATGGACAGTGATGGTCCATTTGCAACACGCATACATTACATGTTTTGCAATGATGAGCTCTTTCTGGTTTATAGTTTTCGCATTTTTTGCACCATCTACGCCATTCACCTTGTTTAGGCTCAAAGTTTCTTGGTGGGTTTCCTGGACTCATTTTGATTGCGAGATAATAAGAAATCCAAACCATGGTGACAAATACTTGATACCATATTTGTTCTGAACGAGACAAATGCTTAGAAAACACGAAGAAGTGAGATCCATACCCAAGGGTGAATATTATTAGACAGGGGATCTGAAGTTAGTAGTGAACGAAGAATTGGTACGATTGAACGAAGGCTTCGACAACAAACCTGATTTGATGATGACAGATACGGGATCCAATATAACAGACAAATAGCAAAATAGCAAAATAGCAAAATAGAAAAATAGCGAAATGACAAGGAACTTAACGAAATCATCAAAATCAATGGCAATGACCAAATGGGTGTTTTGGAACTAACACTGTGGAAATTGTTGCAATTAACGTACAGTCGCTTTGACAGACTTTACTGTTCACTTTGGTCTTAAAATATGACGCCTACCGATCAGTTCCGACAGTCGGTGAAAACCACCATTTCTGCTAATTGAATCACCAGCAGACCCAAACTCACGAACTCGGAACAACTGCAGAAACTTCCATCCATCGCTTGGTTCCCTTCCTGGTCGTCTCATCAGGCTTATCAATGGTGTGTTATCTATCTCAAATCGGGACCAACACACCCCAGAATAACCACAACATCACGGTGACTCCCCGCCTCCTTCTAGAGCTGTTACACTTACTATGACCCCAAGTAGCGGCCACTTCAACTGAACCGCCATTTCTATAATTCTACCTCTGCTAGACTCCTTTCGTTATACACCACCCCGAATACTTGACCGGGTCACGTGCTCGAATTTTTCGCCTTCACCAACAGCGGTGGCAACAGTTAAGATACAACCAACAGTTATTACTACGACAATACGATGGTACGTTAATACGGCTCTAGAACTGGTCTATGGACTTCATTACTAACAACAGACTTCAATTGGTACGGGGTACGATTTATCCAACAGTGTTTTCTCACCAGGTATGTATTAGAAAATCAAGAGTCAAAGAATATCAAAAGAAACCATTGATAATAAGCAGACTACTCATCATTGATTGAATATTGATCAATTACTAACTGAGATTAGATGGAAGAAACTTCCAAGTTGAATATGCCATGAAGGCAGTTGAAAATGGAGGAACATCCATTGGTATCAAATGTAAGGATGGTGTTGTATTAGCAGTGGAGAAGATCATAAATTCCAAGTTATTAGTACCAGGAAAGAACAAACGTATACAAACCATTGATAGACATGTTGGGGTTGTTTACTCGGGACTTTTACCTGATGGACGTCATTTTGTCAACAAGGGACGTGATGAAGCTCAATCCTTCAAGTCTATATACAAGACACCAGTTTCAGTTCCTCATTTAATGGATAGATTAGGAATTTATGTTCAAAACTATACTTGTTACAATTCAGTTAGACCATTTGGTATTGTTTCTATTGTGGCCGGTGTCGATGAAAATGGTCCTCATTTATATATGATTGAACCAAGTGGTGCATGTTGGGGTTACTCTGGTGCTGCCACTGGTAAGGGACGTCAAACTGCCAAATCCGAATTAGAAAAGTTAAATTATGAAGAATTGACTGTCAAAGAAGCCGTGAAGATTGCTGCTAGAATCATTCATCAAGCCCACGAAGATAACAAAGATAAGGATTACGAATTAGAAATCTCTTGGGTATCCAAGGAAGTTACCAATGGTTTACATCAATTTGTTCCCGAAGAATTGGTGCAAGAAGCAAGAAAGCTTGCTGAAGATGAAGGTGATGAAGAGGAAGACGAAGAAATGGAATCTTGATTCCATCTTATGAATAGGTAGATCCATAATCAATAAACGAACAACAGAAAAGTACCAGTACAAGAAGAAAATAAGAAAATAAGAAAATAAGAAAATAAGAAAAGAAGAAAAGAAGAAAAGAAGAGGAGAAGAAGAAGAAGAAGTCAAAGAAGCACTTGATGGGGACAACTGGATGAGTAGGTTAAAACAAGAAGGACTATTGAAAATGGGATCCAGAATATCCTGTTTAGTGTTTCGCCCCCACACGTCTCGCCTATAGTGGTGCTGTAGCATGTTTCATATTGGGAGAAGGCACATCATATCTGTCACTTCCGGACCCCATATTCGTAGGGGGAACAATCGTGCCTGAAAGAGTCGGTAGTAAGTAGTAACGAAGTGTAAATCGACTTAAGTCTCCCCTTTTGGGCTACCTTCTGTGGCAGCCTCCATACTTAAGAGACATTCCATACTTAACATGTCTCTTCTCTTTATGTTTAGCACTACAGTGCGACTTTCAGACGAGGAATCGGAGTAGTAGACAGAGGGGCAGAAAGTAATGGTACTAGGCCACGGTACAGACGGTAAACACCGTACCAAGCCGCTCAGCAGTAGCAGGACCACTACCAGGTAATGACCAAGCAGTCGTGGTATGTTATACTGGGGAACCAGTGCATTCTCCCGGTGGTTACCTCGCTACCATAGTAATCTCTAGTGTTGTCATCTCGCTAACCGATCTATTTACGCGACCTAAACAAATGAAACTTATTTAAAACACACACCACCTCACTACCAGTCATTGTATCACCAGGACCACGACCACCCCTTTCCGCTCTACCACACCCCCCACGCTCTCACGCCACTGTCACTAGCTCCACCGCCATGGTCTCCTCCCATGCTGACGACAGTGAGACCCTCAATCCGTCTGAAAATGGTAGTTATCTACATGGATTACGACAAGACAGTATCACCAATAGTGAAGACGAATCCCCTTCATCACCGTTTATAACCAACCCCGATCTGTTCCACTCGAAGGGACCCGAGGAATTTGAACTACAAAAGGCTTTGGACGGAGCTCCTCACGAACTTGATAGTGATTCAGATCTGTTTCAAGACGCTTCTGATGTTATGGATGCCTCTCAAATATCTCCAGAAAAGACCAATGCCCATGAAAATACCACTCTAGAAGATATGGATGCCAGTATAGCCAGTTTAAGAGAATCCTTAGCCAATCTTCGAACTCAAGAATCCATGTCTCAAAATTCCACTATTGATACCATACGGTATAATGGTACTCATGCTCAATTGGATCAAGATACTAGTTTTGAAAAACCAATTCCTTTTGCTTCCAAACCAAAAGCTTCTTCTTGGAGAAAATTTAGATCTTCATATGTTGAACCATCAATTTCATTTAAACCAACTCATGCTACAAAGGCAAGTATAACTCTGAAAAATTCATTCCAACCTCAAGACGCATCTTCTGCTACAAAAGTAGATGATTTAAATAAACAAATCACCGGATACAGAATTCAAATCAAGTTTTTCAAACAATTCCTTCAAAATTTAATAGATAAAAGTCGATCAGTATCAAATAAAGAAAATGAATTCTTTGATTTAAATGAACTTACAAATTTCCAAAAAAGTTTCAATAGTCTTTCTCCCTTCAAAAATGAAGATAATACCAAACTTGAGACCGATTACAATAATTTATTAAATAATTATGATGAGATTTTTAAATTAAATGAAGATCTATATGAAAATTTAGAAGCATTTCAATCACAATTACAAGGTAAAGAAAATCAAATTCACCAATTGAATGATTACATAGAATCATGCACCAGAATAGTCAACGAAATACTCGAGGCATTGATACTGAATCCAAAGACTGATGTACGTACTAAAGAAGCTTTAGCAAGATGTATGGATTCTTCATCAACAAGTAGACCACTTGAAATGAAGCTTCAAGTGATCAGTTTTGAATTCAGTGAATTATTGACATCACCCGCGAAAAACTCTATTCCAACCCCTCCTTCTTCATCTATTGATCAAGAAGAATCTATGAACTATATTGCTATAATCAAAGAACTTATCAGTTCTATAGATAAATTAGAAACGGAATTTTCTAGTCAGAAAGTAGAAACAGCAAAACTCGAAAAGGAATTGAGTGATGAAATTGAAGAAGCAAATAAGATAAAAAAGAGCTATAAACTAATAACTCAAAAGTTCCAGAATTTATGTGTTTCAGTCGAGAAAAGTGAAAATTATAATTATTCTGAAGAGTTAGGAAGACTTCAAGCAGAAAATACAAAACTTAATAATATCAACAATGCTGTTGATGCAAAGTTTGATGAATACCAAAAGATTATAGATAAATTGCAACATGAAGTGAATGAATTTAAAGAGTATTCCAAAGCTCGTGCTCCAAGTTTGACTGATAATCTGGTCAGTTTAACCAGAGATACTTTAGAAGAACAAGATATCCGCACAGAATTACTTGAATCACATAAAGCATTGACTGAACTTCATCAAGAACTCAGTGATATCACTGACAAATACCAAAAACTCAAAGAAGATTCTTCAAATACTATTTCTTCCTTAACGAACCAATTACAACAGGGACAACAGGATGTGATTCTGTTGAAGGCCGAAGAGAGAGTATCTGAGAAGTCCAAGAAGGATCTTGATATTGCTGTGGAGAAGCAAAGGGTGTACAAGGCTGAGAATATACGGCTTTCCTATAAAGTGGAATCACTTTCAAATGATAAACAATCATTACAAACCACTATAAGAAGTCTTACTGACAAAGTGACTGCTCTTACAGTTGGAGACTCGAAAGATGTTAATGCAGATGTGTTAAGGAAGCTTAATGTTCTCGAGTACCAATTCAAAGAATTACTTGGAGTGGATGTACTCGAATTCCATAAGCTTTTAAAATCATTCAACAAAATTGCGGATGATTCATCTGTTAAGGATCCAACCCGTAAGATTGAAAGTTTAAACAAGAAACTATCGAAATTCGATGAAGCTTCTTGGGATAGTAATGATGTGAATGCAATCAGAGAAGTTCATAAATCAATCTTTGATTATTTCGCTAGAGCAGTAGAAATGATTGTTAATGATCATGTGAAACTTCTTTTGAAAGAATCTGAAGGAAACCTTCAAAATAATGAATATGTGGAGAAACTCCATAGAAGAATTGACGAGTTGAACAACATAAATGATTCGTTGTCTAAACAAGTGGAAACAGAAGAACTGGCTGATGTTACTGAGATCGACTCTCCTCGAACCAAGATGAGAATGGATGAATTGTGGAACAGATGGAAATCTGAAAGAGAAGCCAGGGTGTATGAGAGTAAGCAAGCTAATAGAAGATTGAAGGAGTTGGAGTTGGAAAATGCAAGATTACGTTCCGAGTTGACCAAGAATTAAATCAATAAGTCGGTCCAAGCTGAATGGAAAGTTTTGATCATGATATTTTATGTTTATTAATTGACTATTTCAAGGCACTTTTTGCAACTTTCGCAGTCATTCGAACCACTTTGTTTCGAATATAAGCAAAAAAAAAAAATAGTCTAGAAGACCAAGTGAAATTTTCTCTGACAATAATCCAATATTATATCTGTATTTCTTGCCATACGAGTACTACGAGACTACCCTGATAATTCTGTATGATACCTAATGAGATGAATATTATATGACGCGAAGAGATACGACCAATAACCGTAGAAAGTAGAAGAAAGATAAAAGGAAATGGAAAAACCAGAATATTGATCTTGTCATATTCAAAGTTTAAATTGAGCAGTTAGAATCCTTGTCAGGTCCTTGTATTTGTCCAATTATAACTGCCAGTCGCTGTACCACTATCATTTCTGTTTTAGCTAATATGACAAAGCAATTATGTCATACTTGGATCACAAAAGAAAAACTGAAACTTGACATGTTGAAGCAGCAAACGCTACAAGAGTATTCAAGAGTCGAAACAAACAACTGTGGTATAAGAAACCCCATATACCCATTTATAGTTGTATTCTCTTTGTTCTCTCCTTCTAGGCCCACCCAGTGTCTCGCTAAATTTCAGTGAGCTGTCGCGGTAGAGTACAGCGCGCTCGCGGTGAGATCCGTCCAGCGCTCACTACTATCAAAATGATCTGAAAAAAAAAAAATTTTCATTCTTCAACCATCCAACAATCACAATGGACAATTACGAAGAACTCGAAAAGGAGATCAGATTGGACGATATCGACTTCTCCGACTTGGAAGAAAAGTTCGAAGTCGATATTGGTTTAGACAACTACATCGTTGTTGATGGAGCCCCGATCGCTCCAGAAGCCAAGGCTAATCTTTTAACCACTTTCATCAGGAAGAAGTTAAGCTCTGTCGGTGAAATTGTCGAAGGTGAAGAAGGTATTCACATGCCTATTGAAAACGGTCAAACCAAGGGATTTTTATTCGTTCAATATAAGACCGTTGAAGGTGCCGATGCTGCTGTTAAACAATTAAATGGTAAGCCATTAGATAAGAGTCACACTTTGAAGATCAACAAGTTATCCGATATCCAAAAGTATTGTACTGATGTTTCTGATGAATTCAAGGAACCAGAAGTTCCAGAGTTCAAGAGTCATGGTTACTTCAAGTCATGGTTACAAGATGACCAAGGTAGAGATCAAATGGCTTTACACTTTTCTGAAACCGTTGGTGTTTACTGGAACAAGAAGAATCAGGATCCAGAAGAAGTTATCGAACCAAGAAAGGCATTCACCTCTAAGTACGCCAAGTTCTCTCCAAAGGGTACCTTCTTATTCTCTGTTCATCCTCAAGGTATTCAATCTTGGGGTGGTGCTGATTTCCACAGTATCAGTAAGTTTGTTCACAATCAAGTTCGTTTAGTTGATTTCTCTCCTAATGAAAAGTATATGGTTACTTTGTCTCCTTTACCAATCACTTTACCTGATAGTATTGCTGAAAGAGCTCATTTCCCATTCGGTCCAGAAAGTGAAGGTCACAAGTTGGTTATTTGGGATTTAGCTACTGGTGAACCAGCTAGAACTTTTGCTTTACCTCCATACTTGGAAGGTCAAAAGGAAATGCCATGGCCTTTAGTTAAATGGTCTTTCGATGACAAGTACTGTGCTCGTCAAGGCCCTGATGCTATTGCCATTTACGAAACTCCATCTTTCAACTTATTAGACAAGAAGTTAGTTAAGATTGATGGTTTAATGGATTTCGAATGGGCCCCAGCTGGAGTTCATCTTGCTAACTCTAGAGCTGAAGCTGGTGAACATGTTTTATCTTACTGGACTCCAGAAAGTACTAATCAAACCGCTAGAGTTGCTATGATGCAAATTCCTTCTAAACAAGTCTTAAGAACTGTCAACTTGTTCCAAGTCAGTGACTGTAAGATGCACTGGCAAGATCAAGCCAACCTTTTGTGTGTTAAGGTTGATCGTCATACTAAATCTGGTAAGACTCTTTTCACTAACTTGGAATTCTTCAAGACTACTGAAAGAGATATTCCAGTTGAAAAATTAGAATTGAAGGAAGTTGTTGTCAACTTCGCTTGGGAACCAAAGTCTGAAAGATTCGTCATCATTTCTTGTTTGGATGATGGTAATGCCAACGCTGCCTTTGCCAGAAACTCCATTTCCTTCTACGCTCAAGATGCTAAGTCTAAGGGTAAGACCAGTACCGCTTATAAGGTTCAAAAGAAGATCGATAGTAAATACTCCAACACTCTTGAATGGTCTCCAAAGGGTAAATACATTGTTATTTCTGCTATCACCAGAACTCAAGGTGAACTCGAATTCTACGATGTTTCCTTTGAAGAAGAAAAGAAGAAGGTTCCAGGTACCAATGTTAAGTTATTAAGAGCTGATAAATTCGCTGGTATGACCAACTTGGCTTGGGATCCATCTGGTAGATACGTTGCCGCTTGGTCCTCCTCTTGGTTACATTCTATTGAAAACGGTTACAAATTATATGAATTCACTGGTAACTTATTGAAGGATGAATCTGTTGATCAATTCAAGGAATTCATCTGGAGACCAAGACCTGCATCCTTATTATCTGCTTCAGACAGAAAGAAGGTTAGATCCAACTTACGTGAATACAGTGCTCAATTCGAAGAAATCGATGCTATGGAAGCCGATGCTGCTGTTAGAGAAGCTATCTTGGCTCGTCGTAAGGCTTTGGAAGACTGGAGAGCTTACAGAAGCAAATATGCCGACAGAGCTGTTAAGACCAACGAAGTTCAAGCTGAAATCATTGAAGAAATCAAGGAAGAAATCGTTGAAGAAAAGGAAGAAATCGTCGAGTAGATTATTCATCATACAATTGATTTTGTTGATGATCTATAAATTTTTTTAAACATACGAACATATTAGTTTGTGGTTTTATGAGTTTAATGACTTGTATAACGAATAAATAATATATTATAAACGTGTAACAGTAAATATGGTTGAAAAAGGATTCACAGGAGTATTGTATATTCAATCTTATTAGTCTAGTTGTTAATACTTTTGAGTTGGGTCTATTAATTGACCGTTTTGGTGCTATTTCCTAGCTTTTCTACTTTTTTTTTCCCCAAAAATTTCACTCCTGGTTCTTATGGTGTTTCATGTCTCTTCAGGTTCAACTGAGACCTTAAGTTGGAAATACCGAGAAGGTGACACTTCCTTCGCTGTGTAGCCGCTTGTACCTTTCAATTACATTTTCTAATACTTGTCGTTTATTGATTATTGGTGGCTTCACCACAGTACTATGTACAAGAAGGATGTTGATTATTAAGCAGCTTGAGACCAAGCGACTGGTCCACCGAAGACCTTGGATCTTTGGAACCACGGAATCCCGCTATAGAAATGCACGAGTGTTGATAAATAGGTGATTGTGTAGAGGCACCCAACTTTTGATGTTTCGTTGGTTCCTCTTCTTTGTTTTTTTTTTATGTTTTTAATATTTCACTGTTGATCTATCTGGTTCACTAACTTTTATACCGACTTGGTCTGTAATTGCAACCCGTGCCATTGGGCAATCTCATCCTTCAAGACCTCGTTAACTAAACGATGTTGCTTGACCATAGGGATACCCTTGAACTTGGAACTCTCCACAGAAATAGCAAACATAGAACCACAACCTCCTGAGACGTCTTTGACTTGTAAGTTTTTGGGATCAAAGCTTTCCTTTAAGATATTATAGATCTTTTCTTCATATGAGTCCATAGCAGGAGCACTGTAGAAACGGACAGAAGTTCTCAAAGGAATGGAAGAGCGGGCGGCAAAACGGGCTCCCAATAAAGTTCTAGACAATGCACTCATCTTGGTTGTGTTTGATAGTGGTGATGGTACTTTATTCCTAGTAGTGAAAAGATGAGTAACCTTTATTATGCAGCCGAGCATTTGATGTGCCTCATTACATACAGTACTTTTGAACACTTTGGGTATATCACCAACCACTTTAGTACCACGAATTCGTACCACCAGGACCGTGTAGCCCACAACAGTGCCCAGCCAAGGCATTTTAAATACTAGACACTTCGTTGGTACTGCTCCATTTTTGTTTTTGGCACCCAAACAGCTTTAATTGACCCTTAGTTGACACTATTGTGAGAACCTAACCTTAATCAAACCACTACCACTACCACCACCACTGCCACTACCATCACCATCATGACTGACACCCTTAGAGTGGTCGTATGTGGAGACGACTCTGTTGGCAAGTCGTCACTTATAACCACTCTTATCAAGGAGCAGTCGCTCCCTACCGCACTGACGGTGTTGCCTCCTATCACTATTTCCAAGGCCGATTATACCAATAGTATCGAAGGTGCTCATGGTAAGACGGTCAGAAAGGGCGAGGCTTCTCCTACCGATAGAGTCATTCTGAAATATATCCCCAACAAGACCATCATTATTGATACCACTCCTACAGATATCGTGTCCCTTCAAAAGGAATTGAAACGTGCAGACGTTATCTGGTTGGTATATTCAGATCACTACACATACGAAAGAATATCATTACATTGGATGCCCCTGTTCCGGTCCATGGGGGTAAATTTACCAATTGTCTTATGTGCCAACAAATCAGATATGATTCCTAAAGGCACTTCTATTCGTACTCAAAACACCGATGAGTTCATTCCATTGATTAATGAATTTAAAGAAATCGAAGCTTGCGTGCGGTGTAGCGCAAAGACCAATTATAATGTGGTGGAAGCATTTTACATGTGTCAAAGAGCTATAAGTCATCCAATCTCACCTATTTTTGATTCCAAGGAAGGAAATCTCAAACCAGCAGCCATTTCTGCCCTCAAAAGAGTATTCTTTTTATGTGATAAAGACCAAGATGGTTACCTAGATTACAAGGAATTTTCAGACTTACACGTAAAATGCTTTAGTCACCCATCATCTCAAGAAGAATTTGATAATATCCTTTCAGCAATTAACCAGGTCATCTATCCAGAAACAAGAGCAGTAAATAAAATATCTGAAGATGGGTTTATTCTTTTAAATAAAATGTACGCTGAAAATGGTCGTTACGAAACTGTTTGGGGAATTCTAAGAGCTTTCCACTACACAAATTCTCTTTCATTGAATGACCGTTTCTTATTCCCTCAGTTAGATGTTAATCCTAACACAAGTGTTGAATTAAGTCCTACAGGTTATCGATTTTTGGTTGATTTGTTCTTGAAATTCGATAAAGATAATGATGGTGGACTTAATGAACAAGAATTAAATAATTTATTCTTACCAACTCCTGGTATTCCGAAGCTTTGGCAAGAATTACAATTTCCTTCTTCAATCGTTTGCAACGAAGAAGGTTATGTGACATTACAAGGTTGGTTAGCGCAGTGGAATCTTACCACATTCTTGGACCATAAAACTACTCTTGAATATTTGGCATATCTTGGTTTTGATGATGGTGATTCGATAAAGGCTATTAAAATTACTAAACCTAGAAAGAGAAGACAAAAGCAAGGTAAGTTCTATAGACAAGCTGTCAACGATAGAAATATCTTTAATTGTTTCATTATCGGTGCACCAAAATCTGGTAAAAGTTCATTACTTGAACTGTTCCTTCGTGGTTCATATAGCGATGTCTATAATCCTACAATTAAACCAAGATTAGTGGTTAAAGATATAGAACTTCGGGGAGGAAAACAATGTTATTTGATCTTAGAAGAATTAGGTGAATTAGAACCTGCTATTCTTGCAAACAAGCAAAGATTAGATCAATGTGATGTTATCTGCTACGCATATGATTCTTCAGATCCAGAATCTTTCCAATACTTGGTTAATTTACGTCAAAAACATGCACAATCATTAGATGAAATCCCATCTATATTTGTGGCACTTAAAGCTGATCTTGATAAACAACAACAGAGATCCGATGTCCAACCTGAAAACTACACCAGGGATCTTTTCCTTAATTCACCCCTTCATATCTCATCTGCATGGACTACATCTCTTCACGAACTCTTTATTCAATTAGTTGATGCAGCCAAAGCTCCAAGTACTGCTACTCCGGGACTCGAACTAGTACCGGAAACTCCCGAAAATGAAAACTTGAAACATTTAGTTATGGCAGGAGGTGCATTAACTATTATGACAGTGGTATCAGTTTGGATATGGCGTAGCTCATTACAGAGCTCACGAGTATAGCTTGTCGTGCGCGTACGCAAAATGATTTTTCAGACCTCATCGAGCCAAAAAGGTTAAAGGGTAAGGATAACGATAGTTATTAAATCAACAACATAATGAGCGAGAAAAAAGAATATAAGCCTATCACTGTTGACAAGGGAATCCCAAATACCTTTGATTTAGGTAACTTGGCTACTTTCGACACCAACCCACTTGATAATGACAAGTTAAAGGATGTTAATACTAGAGATGAGTACTTAGCATCAGTAACCAGAGATAACTTACAATTATTAGTTAACCAATTATTATCATTACCAGTTAAGACCACCAGTGATACTCATGGATCTTCTACTGGTCAAGACTCTACTATGACCTTGATACAATTACCAGACCCAATAACTGAATTACCCCGTGAAAAGGCTATTCCAAAGGCCAAGCCACCTACCAAGTGGGAACAATTTGCTGCTAGAAAAGGTATTAAGTCTAAGGCTAAGGATGGTAAGATGATCTATGACGAAGATAAAGGTGAATGGGTTGCCAAATGGGGTTACAAGGGAGCTAACAAGGCCCTTGATGACCAATGGTTAGTTGAAGTTAAAGATGATGTCAAGAATACCGAAAATGAGTTGATTGATCCAAGAACTTTGAACAGAATGGAAAGAAAGAAGTTGATCAAGAAGAACGAATTACAGCATAAGAGAAACTTGAAGAATGCCCAATAAGCATGATGATTTAGTCAAATTAATCAAAATCTGTTTTGTTTTTTGTTTTTTGTCTTTTTGCTATTTGCACAAGATCACTTCTGCTAAAATATCACCATTTTGACCAACATAATTAGTTTTGCAAAAGCTACACTATACTTCTGATTTCTTTTTGAAATTCCAGCATTCGACCAGATGAAGCGACCTTTTCTTGAGAGTATCTTTTATCTGTGTGACTTCATATCATTGATATGGATTATATAACTATTATCCATTAACATGGATATTTTATTACAACTGTATATTAATGAACACCAATCGAAGAACAATGTAGAACTAGCTATTTTTCCTTTTTGAATCCTTCAATTTTTTTGAATTTACTGCTGGTCAAAGAATCGAATCGTCTTTCTGCCACTGCCTCTACCTCTCTTGAAAAGGGTCTAGACTCGAGCATTGACTTTTCACAAGTTACCCTAATTTAGTAGAAAAAGAGAAAAATAAAAAAAAGTAATGCTTAAAAGCTCCAGAAATTATCCTGGGTATCCCTGTACTTACCCGGCCATTTGTATAAACGGTTACCCGACTTGAAAGGAACCTGATACTGGTGAATTTTGCCAGGATCTGCCAGGATCTCGTTTTGGTGTGGCCTTGCATCATATATGAGACTACCTCCCTGCATACCAGTCTATATCACACACAATCGGAGTTTTACCCTCAATCAACAACATGAGTGAAACTTATGACCCTGATAAGTATCTTCCAACGATAGATGTAAGTGGGCGTGTGACATAAGTGGATCCACTTGGAGTAGAAATCCTACATTCCTGAAAGAACGGGCCAAAACGGGCAAAAAATGTCTAAGTTCAAGTAACTCTCGAATGACCACTACCATTCAAAAGTGGTACCGACCTATAAAATCCAAGCCATCCAATGAATGCAAAGACAACCCAAGTGTGTTGGGATATCCAGAATTACGCCAATGATCCGTCGAAGCTAATTTGGGGATCAATTCGTTATTTCTTCAGCAAGTTATAGATGATTGCAAATTGCAGATATATCAACATGCCAAAAAAGAAAACAAAAAAAAAGAACAGGTTCATTATCAAGCAATTGATGTCAAGCGAACAAACTTTGCTGTGTTTTCAATAGATTCAGGATTATTTTGGTCGGCTGGGTTAATCTCTCGGTACAATACTAACTTCTTAGGCAATTCTCAGTGTCGCTGACCTTGAACAGATCACAGTCAAGAAAATAAGGAATGCATTGCAAGAACTTTTTGGAATAGATCTCCTGGAACACAAAGTAAGTATATCACTTAAAATATCGATGAACCAATTCAACTAACATAGGAAAAGAAAGAGATCAATGAAATAATATTGGGCCGATATTATGATCTTATTGACAGAAGAACAGAAGAAGAAAAGAATGAAAAAGAGCGTAGGTTGGAAATTGAAAGACAAGACGCTATAATGGCAGCCCGTCTTCTGAAAGCTGAAGTTTCTGGACCACTTATGAGAGCACGTCGTCAAAGTAAAGTGGTGAAAAAGAGAGCTCCTTCTAGCAATTCCGGTACTAGTAATACAGGATTTAACCGAGAAATGGTTCTTTCTCAAGAACTCCAAGGAATCGTGGGGAAGGGAAGAATGTCGAGACCACAAGTGGTGAAGCAAATGTGGGCCTATATTAAAGCGAACGATCTTCAGAATCCTGATGACAAGAGACAAATCTTTTGTGACGGACCATTACAATCATTGTTTAAGAAAAGTAAGTACCAAAGGAACTATTGAGAAAAATTTCCACAATAGACAAAAAGAAAAAAAAAAAAAAAAAAAGAGGAAGACAATTGTCTGTCTGTCTAATTGGATTGGTGGTTGTGATTATTGGTCATATCCTCGACGTATTTGTGTCTCATTAGAACAAGATCATTTTACTAACGTTTAGAAACTGTGGGAGCTTTTGAAATGAATAAAATCCTCTCCAAACATATATTCAAGCCCGAGGAAGTCGAGGAGAACGGGGTCAAAAGGGAGGACAAGGTGCTGAGTAGCAGCAACGAGGACAATGTATAATAATGTAGTATAGAATATATGAACACGGATCACAGGCCAAGTGGAGATATCTATAAAGGACTAGAAAGTCGGGGGGCATAATTATACACCATTCACCACTAAAAAGAGTTGGAACAAGGCAAGCGAGGAGTAGTTAATAGGCCTAGGCGAAAACTGAGACTACTTACACCACAGGGAAAAGGAACAACCCTCCTCTAACCCCTGATTGGTCGAGGACAGCTGCAATGCAGTGCTGTGGCTGCATCGGCATGACCTGGTCTAATTGTAGGTATGCCATAACAAGCGACTTGTAGTACCTGAAATCTAGCTTTGTGAATATTTTTAATTTACGATACCTGTCATGGGAACACTGGCGATCATTCGCAACCACAGGGACAACAATCCACCACCACCACCACCACCAAACAGGCAGCTCAGCCAGAGTCTCCAGGAGCCCACTAAAGCACACTAAAGCCCACTAAATCCCACTCTCCTCGCCACTCCAACTCCCAAATTATTGTCTTGGTGATCTTTAGATCAACTCAGTTCCCAATTAGTATAGCGAGCTTCCCCACTAGAACAACCCTACAATAAGCACCCGCCAAACGTCACCAAACCTTTAAAAAGAGGACCGTAAAAAGTTAACCACAATACGCGGTACTTATTACTAAGCCATTACGTCATACACTGAGTTTCTGGCTGGTCCTGGGGTGATTCTGGGAAGTTCAGGTTCTCAGATTGTTCCTGTTATTTTTGTTTGTTTGCAGCTAAATTCACAAGATCGCGATCACCACCAAAAATTCCCTTTAGTGGCTTGTTTGTTGGTCCTTCGCTTACATCACGTGAAAACTGCGATTCGTCCCTGTTAACAAACAAGGTCCCTCAAGCTATGCTAAACCCATAACTTATTCACCATAACTCACCATGCTACCCAGGGTTAAAGATGGTGGTCCCAACGGCGCAGGCTCCGTTGCAAGCTCCCCCAATGGAAGATCTCACAGCTTGGCGTCCCAGGTGGTTTTGACCGACGAAGCAGCCTACAAATCCATTGATCTTGATAAGATCTATGAAGGCGTTGTCAAGGTCTATATTCTAGAATATGCCAATGAAGTGAGGTTTAGAACCCCCAAGATCGAGCCAAGACCTTTGAGTCCCACCAAGAGTGGTTCCAGTGGTAACACCTCCAAATATAGAAGTTCCAGAATATTTGATGATCCCAAATTACCTAGTTATTTGATCCCAAGTCTTGAATCTAAACTTAATATGATTGCCATGAAAAAGGAAGGGAAAGGTTATGATGAATTCACCAGAAGATCTCTTCTTAGGCTTTATAGTGAGCTTTTGGATCCTTCTTTCAAGAATGATATTGTCAGAGTTAATAAACCTGATTATTTAGTAATGAAATTTGTTTCTTGTGCAAACAAAGAGTTGGTCAAAATCGGTACCATTCCAAGTAATGAAATTAGTGAAGCTGTTTTCAAACAAGCTGGAAAATTTGTCCTGTTATTAATCGAGTTGATCAGAAAGGATAAAGATAGTGATGCAATTATTACCAAATTACAAGAAAATAAAGAATCTTTAAAGCCAAAGAAACCAATTTCCAATGATTCGGAAGTCTCTTCAAATGCCCAATATCTTCTGCCTTCATTCAAATTAAGAGATATGGATCAAGCCATTATTCAACTTATCCAAAAATTATTTAGGGTTGATCTGGCAAAATTACAACAAGATATAACCAATTGGAAAGATTTGGCGCTGCAAAAACCACTCCATAAAGATATTCAACAAGTCATGTTTTACTTAGGTAAAGATTTGGGCCAATTATCTCCTAAGGACTTTAGTTCTCCACAAGCATACCAAATATGGAAAAATCGTGAAGAAGATTCATGTAATCAATTATTGAAAAAATACCAAGTGCCTCCTAATATGAGGTTATTACCTGTCCCAGATATACCCTCAGGAAGTGATTTCTATGTATTACCAAGAACTCAAGCCATTAGAAAATATTATGTTATATTGGTGAAATTATGCTTTGAGTTGGAACTTCAAGAAAATTTTGATGATATTTCAAACCCTGAAAAGCCTATTCTTCCAAAAATATCAACCAACTTGTTAAATACCTGTGCTAAAGTTTGGAGAGTTAGTGCCCCTACTAAAGCAGTCGCTCTTTATACTGCAGCGACATTGTCAGGTATAAGCAAGGATAAATTGATCAATGATCCTAAAGAATTAGCACCAATCGATATTGAAGCAACAAAGAAAATTTACCATGCATGTAAACTTACCATTGAAAATGGTGGTGATTTAGATTGGGAAGAGAAAGAATTGTGGCCAATATATGACCAAGATGAATGGGTCAAGAATTTAATGACTTCCTATAATGAAACATTATTCTCCATTAAGGACTCATTGCTGATGATTTTCAGTAAAACAGTTAAACCTAGATTCGGTCCAGCATTAGCATTTTTAGGTGAATATTTGGAATCTGATTCTCTTTTCTATAGACTTGAAGAAACCGGATTGCCTAAGAAATGGGAAAAGAAACTTCCTAAAGCATTATTAAGGTATTCTGAATTGAGGTATGCTGATTTATTGTCTAATTTACCTCGTGATGATACTTTAAGTATTATACATGTACTTAATATCTGTGATAGTATAATAGAAGATATTAAGATGCTTCAAAAGCGTTACAAGAATCCACTTTTAGGATTTTTGGATGTTAAAAGAACTGTTGGAGCTGTGGTAATTGCCATGTTTGCAGCTGATGCAAAGAACATTTTAAAGCATATCGATAGTTATGCCAAAAATAAGGGTGAGTATATTCCTTATGGTGATGCTATTGAAGTATATAAAGCATTGGCTGAAATCAGAGATATTTATAGTCAAGTTGCTACCACTAAATCCAAGTTTCAATTTGATTTAGAAAAGTTTTTCTTCCCATTCTTGGAATCTTGGGTTGAAGAAAGTGGTGAAAAAATTCAAGGTATTGTGGAACAAGCCATTAAAAAAGATAATTATGAGGCAATTGATCTTGAAAGAGATGATAAAAAATATTCATCATCCATTTTGGATATCTTCACTTTAATTAAAGAATTCTTGAAGATTTTAAACAATTTAAATTGGGGGAATGAATTCCAATTAGCCAAAGTCTATACCACTTTATTAAAGAGTATTTCTAATGGTGCATTATACTATTCTAATAATATCACTGATATGATTATGAAAGAACTTGATGAAGATGAACAAAAGAGATTGGCTCTTGAAGAAGAAGAAGCGAAAGGAGAAGCTAGAAAGAGTGGAGGTAATTGGTTTGATGAAGTCAAAAATGTGGTTTCTAACATGAACAATAATAATCAGAAACTTCTTTTGGAACAACCATACAACTTTAGACCAAGAACTTGTATTGCATTAAATAATTTATCCGCAATGATGGATCAACTTACCAAATTAGAAGATGTGTTAGACCCAGAAATGATTTCCAAATCAGTTGCTGCTTATGATCCTAAATCTCAAAGACAATACACCAGTCATATCTTCTCTTTAAGATTGATCAAAGCAGAAAACTTACGAGCTTCTAATGCTTCTTCCAAGATTCATCCATATGTAACATTAATTGATTCCAAGGCCAAAAGAACCATTGGTAAAACAAGAACTATTAATAATAGTTCTGATCCAGAATGGGATGAAGAATTTGAATTCACTTTACCACCAAACACCTCCTTGACTGTTTCCACTACTGTTTGGAATGAAAAGTTTGGTACCCATACCGTTTGTGGTAGAGCATTGATTCAACTTGATCCAAGAAGATTCAAACATGATGGTATCCCACAAGAAATATACTTGGACTTAGATACTCAAGGTAGAGTGTTAGTTGAAGTAGCTGTGGAAAGTGAACGTGAGGATGCTATATTCGTTATGGGTAGGGCTCATAGAACTTTGAAGAGATGTCAAGAACGTTGTATTAAGATTATTGTTGAAAAAGTCTCTAGATTCATCAACTACTGCTTTTCTAGAGCCAATCTTAAATCCATTTGCGGTAGCAATGGACAGCTTAAACCTACCCAAGATCAAATGGATAATGCTATGATGCCATTATATGACTATTTAAATATGAACCTTCAAGTTTTGGCCGAGTTTTTGACCAAAGACCTTTTATTGAAGGTGATGATTGCAGCATGGAATGTGGTAGTTTCAGCTGCTGATGCATTATTATTACCAAAACTTTCAAGTGCTAAGACTTTAAACTTATCCAGTCTTGGTACTGGCTCCAATGGCTCATCTACAGGATGGCAATCTGCAGTTTCTTCTGCAGTAGCCAATGTTACCAATTCAATTGGTATGATGGGTTTTGGTAGTCAACTTACTAATAATGAATTGGAAACGGTGTTTTCATGGTTGAATTTCTTATGCTTTGACTTTTTCCATAATGACGGGAATGGTCCTCCAATAAAGGACTTGAAGAATGAACAGTACCAGGCCTTGTTGTTATTACCGGTGTATTATGACAGAGACATACCATTTTTATCCCAAGAAGTCGAAAGATTATCACCAGCATTTATTAAATCCCTTCGCGATAGAAATAACTTTGATGGTGATCGAATGCAACAAGAAAAGGGTAAACGAGCAGTTATTTCTAAAGCTGGTAGCATTTATAGAAGCAAGACTATTCTGGCTAATGCGACTGCCAAAGCTAGAGCCAAAGCAGATGAAGAAGCTCAAGAAGCAAGATCAGATCCTATTGCTGCTCAAACCTTGGCTGAAGATATTATTTTGAGATTAATGATATTAAGAGACGAAAAAGCCTTTGTTGCAAGAAGATTGGATCAAAGAGAGAGATTGGCAAGAAGTATTGCCACAGAAAGGTTGGCGAGAGCAGCTGCTGAAGGCAAGTTCGTTTAAAAAGATCGAAACAGAGACATAAAAGGTCAACAAATTGAATGAACTATTGTATCAAATCAAATCAATCTCATGATGTATAGATAACATAAAAGTATATACTTTTGATGATAGAACATAAAGGAACAAATGTAGAAAATATAAAGATTTTAATGGTTTTTGGACAAATAAACTTGGTACTACTCATTTGGTATCTCAATCAATATTTATTCTCCTACATCAACGTCTTCTTGGTTGATGGTTGAATGGTACATAAACTATACATTACACCCAGGGCATACATCATGCACTATCTGGTTTTTTAGCGGTTTCGGAAGGGACAGACGAGTCAGTTTGTCCATCACCTCCTATTAATGAAGCATCATCTTGATTAACAGTGGTTTCATCATTCGTAGTATCATTAGCGTCTTGATGAATAGTGGTATCGTTATTTTCTTGAATAACGGTTGAATCAGCATCATGAACTACCAGCTTAGAAGTTTCTGGTTCAGCTGGTTCGGCTGTTTCGGCTGGTTCGGCTGGTTCTGACTTTTCTTCGACTTTTTCTTCGACTTTTTCTTCAGTCTTTTCAACTGGTTGAGCTTCAGATTCCAGCTTGGATTCTTCCTTAGAAGCATCTTCTGGTTCCTTGGTTTCCTTTGGTTCTTCAGCATCCTTCATTTCGATATCTTCATTCTTATTGAAGTCCTTGTAAGCTTGGGATCCCTTTTCAAATAAAGTCTTGGTTCTTTCTTCTAAGACATCAGCATTTTTATTACCATCTAAAGTCTTTCTCCATCCATCTTCTCCATTAATCAAGTTCTTTAAAGATTCAATTTTTTCTTCTTGACTCTTGGTATCAGCAGATGGCTTGTTGTAAACAGCATTAGAAGTGAATTCATCCAGGGTATTGGCTTCAAAGAACAATCTGTATGAGTTTTCACATACAGATACCTTTAGTCCTGAATTCACATGACCATCACATTGTTCTTCATCCACACTATCAATAAATGATCTTGCAAATGGCATATTAATCTTAGATGCTGGAACTCCTTCAGTTGGATGAGCCATGACGTAACTGGTAACATAGTAGTTATACTTTTCTTCGGCATTTTCATGATCATTAATAGTAAGGTCATCAAGACTGACAAATTGAATGTTCACGGTGTTATCACTTTCCTTAAAAGATATCTTGAACATGTTCTCATCAGCTGCCATTAATGATCTGACTTGCATACGGTACAAAATTTGATCCTTTGCAGTAGAAGCTGGTTTGGATCTATCAGCTTCAAACAACACCATCATTTCTGAGGTCTTGACATCAGTGACCATAGTATGCATATGCTTAACTAAAGCTTGAACAACCTTATCAACAGTGTAAACCTTGTAAGCCTTGTTTCTGTAACCTTGACGTAAAGATTCTTCGAACCATTGATGTTCAATTTCACCTTCAATCAATTTTTCAGACAAGTCTAACACTTGTAAGTAAACGTCCCTGTTACCGGTTAATTCAACTCCCATGTCATCGAGTTGATGGGAAAGTAAGTTCAAATCTTTAGCAAATTGAGGAGTCTTACGAGCTCTAATCTCTTGACCAACTTCTTCATTCATACCCTTAATTTCTTCGAGTCTTTCGTAAAGAGTTCTCAAGTGTCTGAAGAAGACATAGATAGTGGTGTTACAGAACAAGTTGTACTTTTCACGTTTTTGAGCACTTTCTTCTTCATCCTTCAAATTGAACTTGGTGTTCGCAGTCTTGATCCATAATTCACTAGATCTATCTATATCTTCAGCTAATTCTTGATCATCAGATTCATTACCGTTGCTTTCTGGAACGTCATTTTCATTATCTTTCTTAGATTTGGATTGCTTCTTCAAAACATCTTTCAATAAGTCATTTTCACGTCCACGCTTCTTAGAAACTTGTTGTTCAGAAGCTTCAGAAGCTTCATTATTAGAGCCTTCTTCTTCTGACTCAGACTTTTCGGATTTACCTCTGGAAGCTAAAGCCTTTCCTATGGTTTCAGTTGAAATACCGAAGAATAAGGAAATGAAAAATTGGAAAAATTGTGTCAACTTTTCACGATCATTGACAGAGTAATTAGATGACTTGTTGATGAAAACATCAGCCAACTTAAGAACATCCATCAAGACTTCATTATCTTTAAACACATAGTTCAATTGTTCTTGTGGTTTAGGAGTCAATGGATGAAGTCTCTTATTTTGTTGTTCGACCTTGACTGTACTAATTTCACTAACTAATTGCTTGACAGTCAAAAGCTTTTTATCAGCTTGCTTAAAAGTTAAGCCAAGGTGATCCAAAGATTTATGAAACACTTTTTGTTCCATTTCCCTCCAAACCTTATTCCATTCTCTTTGAGCTCTCTTCCATTCTTCATCCTTTTGTTTCAATCTCTTTAAAACAATTGGAACTGCAACAGCTGGGTTTTCATGTAAAGCTTCAATAACTTCGAAACCACGATCTTTGTCATAAATCTTTCTTATCACTTTCTTGTAGATAGTGGTAGAATTATTACCTAAGCCAGGTGGAAGCTTGAAGTTAGCTTTTTGTTCTGGAGTCATATTAGCGATTCTATTAGCAATGGTTTCTAAAGGTTGAATGGTTCTTAAATTGGATTCCATGTAGTAATCAAACTCTAATCTTTCTTCTTCAATCTTGAAAAGAATTTCTTCATATTGATTCTTACGATGAGCAATGAAACCAGAATCTTCAGAAGCCCAAGTTGGATGACCAACCCATTCATCATTTAAAACTTCCCAACACATTTCATCTCTACCAGAACAAGGCATGAAAGTTTCCGCTTTTGGTAATTGTCTGTAAGAAGGACCATATGCTTTGCATAAGGATAATTCCAATTGATGCTTTTTAAATGTAATGTTTTCCATACTTTGAGGTTTATCTTCATAGCCAACAAACATCTTAAACCAGTTAAGTAAATCTGGATGTGTATCACCCAAAAAGCTATCAACTCTTTCAACCAAAGTACGCTTATCAATAATATCTTGAGAATATAAGTTCAAAATCTTCAAGAAATCATTATAAGTTTGTCTGTTACCAATTGCTTTCTTAACTTTATCAAAGAATGAAAGTTCTTCCAGCATAGAGGAAGATTTAACAGATACTGATGGTGGAACAGGTTCAGGTATTCCAGGAACTAAGGTTGGATTGACAATAGTAGCAACAGTTCCATTCTTTGGAGGAGGAGCAGTCGAACCAGCTTTACCTCTAGCTTGATTAGCTGAACGCATACTTGAAACTTGAGCTTCTTGATTATAGTTGTTTTCATAATTATAAGCATCAGGAATAGACTTTCTCTTTTTAGGAACCATTTGTTCAGCAACAGGAGGAACTTCTGGATTACCATTAGGAGGATAAGCAACACCTGGTGGAAATTGTTGAGATCCATTAGGGCTCAATCCACTAGTACCAGTTGGAGGTTGGAAATTACCCACCGGTGGTAATTGAGATGTACCATTGGCCTGGATGTATCCACCTTCTTGGCCTTGATAAGGTTGATTACTGGTGTCTGGTAAGAATTGCTTGAAATCATCTAATAAATCAGGAGAGTTTGCAAACAAAACAGTCACTTGTTCGTAAACTTCACCAATTGGTTTTTGTTCACGTTGATAAGTTTGTAATATTTCCAAGAATTGCTTGTAAATATCTGGTTGGTTGGCAAAACGGGTCTTGATTTTATTAACATAAGAAATAGCATGATTAAATTCGATTTGACCACCTCCATTTTGTTGTTGTTGTTGAAGGGCTTGTTGATCTTGAGCAAACTGACCCACAACTTGTTGTTGTTCTTGAGTATCACTTCCCCATCTTTGACCATAACTACTTTGAATATTAGGTCTAGTAGTGGTACCAGTAGGAGTTGTGACTCTGATAGGATTCGGATCAGAAGGATCAAGAGAACATTCGATTCTGTAACCAGGAGGTAAGAATGTATTAAAACCTTGAATTAAGTTTGGATGACCCTTGAATAAAGTAGAAACTCTATCAATAACACCTGGGGTATCGATACTATAAAGTTAGTTAGTAAAATCGTTTCGGAAAAAAAAATCAGTTTTCATTTGTTTAGGTTTAAATGGGTTCTTATACATACCTTTGAGACTTAAAGTCCTTCATAATGTCGAGGAAATTATTATAAACATCAGCTTGATTGTAGAATTGGATCTTGACTTGATCTAAGTAAGATAAAGCATCCTTGACGTTCAAAGGACGGTACATATTAGTAACTGCAGCTCGGTTAGGGACACCCAGTGCAATCTGAGATTGTGGAGGACCTTGTTGTTGCTGCTGTTGTTGTTGTTGCTGCTGCTGCTGCTGCTGCTGTTGTTGTTGTTGTTGTTGTTGTTGTTGTTGGGCAACTTGAGCATGGTGTTGTGGAGGACCCTGTTGTTGCGGAGGAGGCTGCTGCTGTTGTTCTGGACTAGTGGCAATGGTTCCCGGTAACGGCAATTGAGCACCAGGAGTACCTAGCACAGCCGAAGACCTTCTCAACTCATTCTGTCTAGCTGAATCATGTTGCTGAAGATAGTTAGTAAACGAACCGGGAATCAAAGATATATTGATAGGGGGGAAGTTTGTTGATGGGATACTTACTTGATTCATTTGAACGTCATTGGAAGCGTTAATGGATGGGATACTAAAACCATGACCCGGTTGGGGATGACCAGTACCATTTCCTAAGCTAGGTAAGCTATGAAGAGGATAAAAGGATTGACCGCCTAAGGTATTGTTAGTATGGAGATCCAATGTGATGGTTATGGTTGACAAACATTGATGGTTCGTTGTAAATACGTACCAGTCTCTAAGGTAGCAGGAGGAGGCAACACTGGAGGGTGTTGACGACTAGATGTTAGTGATGAACAAAGAGAATAAGAATGATCACAATGACAAGAATGACCACATGATGATGATTTATCTGCTATATCATATTTTGTATGGTGAATATCGATGGGTTATCAAATGATGATGAATTCGATGTGAGCTTGTTGAGCTTTAAGAGTGCAACTGGATTTGCTGCTGGATGAAGATCGATCGGGGTTACGGCTGGATAACCAGACTGTCCCCTAAAAACACCATTCACTCAGTTCCTTCATGACCTCGACACTCGACTCATCTCCAATGAGATTGATACATACTTGAACTGTTGACCTAAAGGCCTTTGTTGGTTATTCCAAGGATCTTGTTGGTTCGTCATCGTCCACGGTTAGATGAAACCAATAAAGGAATAAAATGAAGAACAAAAAAAAAGACGCCACACCAGCACGGAGGTAGTAAGAAGAATTTGCTCCACAAAAACGCCAGTGATTCACTAGCGGTATGGATTATAATTATACAAAGAAACTTGACGGTGTAGCGATTGCTTGATGGATGGCACTATCAGTGGAATAGGTCTGAGTCTGAAAGGTATGTCGTGGGCCTTGTCCGGGTAAGGAGTGCATGCAGAATGGTGGAAATTGGTTGTGGGCACAGGCGCGCCGAGGAAGTTACCCGGACAAAAGATAAGGTGGGGTGAAGGACGATGGGGGGGAATTGACAACAACAGACGTTGAAATGAGCTGGGTTCAAAGACCGCTACAGTTGCATGGGTGCAGGCGATCTAGCGTGACCCGTGGCTGTGCTCATCCTTTTCCCTGCCCTTACGTTTCCATCTATTAGCCATACAGGAGTTAAGTTAGCGATGTGAGTCCCCACGTGACTCGCCCCACTGATGCAGGTTATATTTACCTCATCCGAATCGAGCTGGCAGACAGAATAGTAGTGTCACGTGATTGTAGCGTGACCTCCTGGACAGAAAAGAATTATCACCTTCTCAATACACCTACCACTACACATCTACGTTGCACCACCATGAACGCCCCAGACAGATTCGAGCTCTTCATCTTACCAGATGGTGTGGATAAGTAAGTACCGGCGGAGCCCGTTTTCGGAGTGTTTTTTCGGCCCTCTAACAGCGGCAGAAATTGTTTCCAGAGGCAAAATAAAAAAAAACCTGAATTAATCATCAAATGTGAACAATTGAAAGCAAAGTGAACATACTGAAGTTCAGGACAGTTTGTTGGGCTCGAAGAAAACACCACTACGGTTCAGTACTAACTTTTTTCTTTATAGGATAAAAATCACCCCTGACACAAAGGTGCCCAATGCTGCCATTATCAAGATAGAAAGAGAAGACCATACTTTGGCCAACTTATTACGTGCACAACTTTTAAAGGACGAAAAGGTTATCTTCGCTGCCTACAAGGTGGAACATCCATTATTTGCCAACTTTGTTCTTCGTATCCAAACTGAAGATGATTACTCTCCAAGAGAAGCATTAAAGAATGCATGTTCTGGATTGATCAGTGAATTAGATGTGATTAAGACCAGATTTAAGGACGAGTGGGCCCTTAAGAGTTTATTGAACACCGAAGATGACTACTAGACTGGATGATCAACAAGTGGAACTGCCACTGGGCCCTACAAAATCGATTGATTATTCATCACAAAAAAAAAAAAAGAATCCATATACTGACCACTACTTTACTACTGGCTTGACTAAGCATAGTGTGGTATGTCCATATATGAATATAGTTCAACTTCCACTTGGTCCCCTAAGATCATCCTGTTATTTGTTTTTCTGAACCTTGAAGGTTCAGCCATAGCATCACATGCGATGCTGCCGTTAGAAACGGCCTGTACCATATAGAAAGTCACTAAAGTAATAAAAGTGTAATACAAGATGCCAGTAGAAAATAAGGTGGTGTAATGACCATCCAAATAATCTTATCAATTGGATAATTTCACTCTCTCGTCTCTCTTGTCTCTCTCGTCTCTCTCATTGATATCAAAGTAGTGATGATATACTGGTTAAGTCAAGTTTTACTTGTTTACAAGAATATTAGTCTAATTATGGCATTTAATATCTATACCGTACATTAAATCAAACAGTAGCAGATGCAAGGATAAAAAAGGGTATAATGCTAAAGTGTGTAACACGGTTACTGGAGAAGGAATATCATTAGAGCTGATCATGATGAGGATTAGATATACTTTTGAAGGAGTCATACCAAAAAAAACAAACCAAAAAAAATCGAAAGAAAAAAAAAAAAACCACAATCAAAACCAAAATAAACAAGTGATAGTTTTTAGTTACAACGTATAAATGTCATTAAACAAACATGGTGAAAATTGCAGTAATAAATGATGATTTACAACAATCTCAGGCTGATATCAGTTTTGATGTAATTGGTTTTTTTTTTTGGTTTTATTTTTCTTTTTTTTATTTGGTTTGGTTTGGTTTTCTTTGGTTTTGCTTTGTTTCGTTCTGCTTTATTTTTTTTTTGTTTTTGCATATTTCATGAAATTTATACATTACTATCCTTAAAGGCCTTTTTTTTAATAGCCTCTTTAATGACATTAATCTTTTCCAAACATTCAGGAACTTCTTCCACTGGGAAGTTACCTTCCTTTAATACCAAAATCAATGGATGGGTTTGTATGATTCTACTTGGACTAATATGAGTAATTGCTAATCCAGATTTAGAAATACAAATCTTATGATGATCTTTGAAATTGAATTGGAAATTACCATTGGTCATTTCAAACATAATATAATCAGCAGTTCTGCTGTATCTTCTTAAGAATACTGTTTCTTTTCTTTCTTCATTTTCACTAACTTTAGATAAATTAGAATTCATATACTTGGCAAAGAAATCAACAATTTCTAATTGTCTTTTAACTTGAGATGGTGGATAATTAATGGAATTTTCAATACAAGTCCAGCCTTCATTTTCATGATAAATTAATTCCAAAAATTTAGAACCATTATAAACTTTAAGAATAGTATTATCATCATTAAATAATACTCCAATATCATCATTATTTAATTGATATGAAAATCCATATTTATTGGAATAATCAACCCATTTACTAATTAAAATAGGATTTTCACATCTTGGTAATTCTTCAGAATTAATTTGATCATGTTTAGAATATTCTAATCTTCTCATATTTTGATAAGTTTCAAAAGAAATTTGATTCAATCTTTTGATAGTAGTTGAATAATTACTATTGAAATTAACTCTTCTATTGGATTTACCCAAAACACTTGGATTAACTTCTTCATATTTGGATCTTGTATCATTTGGTGATAAACTTTGAGGTAATAAACTTTTTGGTTGTTCAGATTGTAAATCTGATCTTAAAATTTCAACTGGATTTTTATTCTTTGGAGTATAAATACCAGCACTAGATTTAGTATTAGTGAAATTAATTGAAGATTGAGTTTTAGAAATCTTACCAAAACCTGGTGGAGTACTAACCAAACTTTCTTCATAAGTTTTATCAGGGAATGGACCTTTAAACCATTCATATCTTAAAATTTCATCAATGGTTGGTCTATTTAAAGGATTTAAACTTAATAAATCTTTAATTAATACTTTAGCTTCTTCAGAAATTGGTTTATCAGCTGGGAAAGCATATTCGGTTTTCTTTATACGTTCATAAATAACTTGAACATCTTTAGCTTGAAATGGAGGTTTACCAACCAATAAAGCATACATCATAATACCAATGGCCCAAATATCAACTTCAAAAGAATGACCAGTATTTTTACCACCTAAAACTTCAGGAGCAATATAATTTGGAGTACCACAAATAGTATATTTTCTTGATTCAATTGATGGTAAAACAGAAGCTAAACCAAAATCACCAATTTTTAAATTCATATCAGGATCAAAAAAGATATTACCTAATTTTAAATCTCTATGAATAACTCTTCTTGAATGAAGATATTTAACAGCACCAATAATTTGAACCATAAAATATCTAACTTCAGGTTCAGAAACTCTTTTTCTAGTTTTTAAGAGTTCCATTAATGATTGATTGGGACAAATTTCTAAAAGAATATAAACATTAACATCATCTTCAAAACAATCAATAAAATTAACAATATTTGAATGTTTTAAAGATTTATGAATTTTAATTTCTGATAATAATTTTGTCTTTGTCTTTTCATTTTTAATAGATGCTTTAGCAACAGTTTTAGCAGCAAAGATTTGACCCGATGAGTCTTTCATTTGGAAACATCTGGCGAAGCCTCCTTCTCCAAGGAAATTACCTCTGCGATAATCTCTACCATTTCTAGTTCTGACTATAGAAGGCGGCGTTTTGCAGAGAGCGCTTAACTTTTCCTTCTTCTTCTTTGGTTTATCAGCTGGAACTGATGGTGGTGGTGGTACAATGGTTTGAACCTGGTTATTGGCTGAAGAAGGGTGGAGTGGCACCGGATGAGAATCCATCATCATATGATGGGTATCTTTTGACCGTCTTACACCTTTAATAGGAGTAATATTTCCTCTATTATTAAGTTGAGCATTGTTAAGTGGTTGAAGCGGTTGAGTACGGGACATTTTTGACAAACGTTCACCAGGAAGAAAGTGTTGAAGGAGATGACGAATGTCAGACGGGAAAAGATGTCTGGCTAACGTTACCCTTGCAACAGGAATGTAGGAGTATATTATAGTGGAAAAATTGAAGGTGTTTGGGTATTACCCAATTGAGGGTATTTACAAATAGAGCCGATTGGGCGGTCACGTGGATTTCTCAAAATTCTATGTCTATGTTATGTAACCTTTCCTGTGCAATAATTGAGAAAAAGTGAGGAGACAACTCCCACAAGTTTTGAACAATACTGGTGAGGTTATGGTGGGATGGCAACGGTGATGTTTAGCAATTGGGCTCTTTAGGGAGGATTTGTTTTTTACCCCCTAGTATATCTAAATTAATGTATATCTAAATTAATTGATGAATTAATTAATTCAAACCTACCCACCCCGATGACCTTTACGCTTGAATTGATCAATTCGCCTAATTTTTCTTTTTCATGATGTAATTTCTTAGGTTTCTAATTTTCTACTAATTATTTGTGGATGATGGAAACAAAAAGAAAATAAAATACCATTTTTCCAATTTTAGTTCCCTTTTCAGCCAGCTTCTGTTGTAATCGTAAATGTCAGTAATTATCAAACTGAAATGCTGCCCAATTGAGGTATGTCATCATAGAGAAAGATCTTTTAACTGAAATTTCATAACACACTAGACACTATGGAAGAGAGACCCTTGCGCACCACATGCTATTACTCCTTTCCAGATGGAAATCCGGACCCGAGGTCCTTAACTCTATACAATAACTTTTTATATACATGGTAACTAGTAAATAACCACATAGATAGCATTTAGCCCATCATGGTCATCACTTAGCAATTAAATATATATATATATATATATGATAGCAATTCTACTACTCTATACCATAACCATCGCAGTCCTACTATGGTACAAATGCAATAGATCAGCAACTCGCCAAACTGGTCGCTCGGATCTGTTTATTATCGTTCATCAATAATATTACCTATTTCGCACGAAATGCGGTTTGTTGATATTTATGTTTTAGTGTTTCAGTCTCTTAGCCGTTCTATTGTATTAAGATACCCACAAACAAGCCAATCTCACGATTGGGCGTTTCTTGTCATGAGTGACTAACACTTGTGCCATAGACTCGTTTCATCATGTTCCATAATTATCCATTTTACTCGGCGAAAGATAGACTTTTCAGTCTTTGATGTCAGAAAAAACACTACCAAATTACCAAGTTACCAATAATTGAATAATTTGTAATTTTTCCAACAATTTATTGAATATTACCAAACTTCAATAAAAAGAAAGAAAATTCTTGCTAGTATGGCCGGAATTATACTATATGTTAATATCTATAAAAGATAATAAACGAACTATGGTTCACGTAAGTGAATAGTTTATTCAATGGGCGTACCTACATATAGCCATACAATTCTAGCGAGATTCCCCAGATCAAAAAAAGGTAAACACAATTACATAAGCACAAGTGGGAAAAAAAACAACCTGTCTGTCTATTGTTATGATATGGCCCAAATACGTCATATATTTGTATTCTATTATATGTTATATATACACGGATGACGTGCAAAAAAAAAGAACAACGCCTAATTAAGCCATCCTTTACATCCTGATGCCCCACATAAACACCGGATTCTTTCCTCATCATTGGTTTCTCTTTCAAACTTATAATCGTATGTTAATTCTTCATTTGCATCTATATCTCGTAATGCATAAATAACGATTCTTTTTTTCCCTTCAACTTTAATAATTTTTGCAGTACAACTTGGATTACAACAATGATTAATAAATCTGGCTATACCCCCTTTCTTGGTTGCATCAATAACCGTATTTTCATCCACTCTAAATAAATAGGAAGATCCAATACCGGTTTTTAAATAACTCTTTTCTCTATGTTCGGCAACTTGTTGTCTGATACTTTCTCCAACATATTCAATAATCATTTCTTTGGCTCCTATTGGTTCCATTGCATAAAGACCCCAGTTATGAATGGCGGATCTTGCAAATGAAACGGGTTTCTTTCTCTTGGTTAAAGTATTCAAACTTAATACTTCGGTTTCGGACCCAATTTGTGCCGTAATATCGGCTGCAAATCTTCTATTTTTAGCTCTATTAACCCGAGATATCTGTACCGTATTGCTGTTACTAGTGTTACTATTTGACGGGGTCATATCTTCTTCTTCATCAGAATCATTTTGAATTGTCTTTAATGGTTTTTGAATCTTACGACGATGTGGTAAATATTCAATTTTATCAGCATCTGGAATTTGTCTGTATCCTTCACTTCTGAATGATCCAGTAGATGATTCTAATCTAGCATCTAAACTTTCGATTAAATCAACATCTTCTGCAATTTCTTCAGAAGTACTCTTAATATCTCTTTGTTTCCAAGCCCAGTAATCTAAGTTCTTGATTGGTTCAGAGTGGACTTCTTCAAGTACCTTTTGAGCAAGACTCAAGTCTTCATCATCCTTGATTAAATCTTGCAAGACTTCCAAATCAAATACGTCAGTAGGTAATACTTGAGTTTCTGGGAATACTGTAGTAGGGATTTCAGTAGGTTGATACTTTTCTTCTATGGTAGAGTAATCGATTTCTTTTTCTTCTTCCATTTCAACATCTTCAACATCTTCTTCTTCTTCACTAGATGATTCATACAAGAATGATTTTTGTAATTTGGTTTTCTTATGCTTTGTCATTTCCTTTTCCAACTCATCTTCTTCATCATCTGGTGAAGTAAGAGCCGAAGAACGGTCTCTCTTGGCTGGAACAGGAGTAACAGATCTACTAGAATCATCATTTTCTTCGGATTCAGAACCAGACTCGTAATTAAGAGCATGTTGCATTGGAATCAACTTTTTAGGTTTAACAATTTCCTTCTTCTTCTTGAAAGATGGAAGACTTTTTTGATGCTTTTGGTGTTGTTGTTGTTGCTGTTGCTGTTTTCTTTGCTTAGCAAGTAATGATAATGCATTTTGCTTGAGGTTATCGTTGCTACTAATAGTGGATGTAGTAACTTTAGTGGCAGCTTCTTTTGCTTTTAATGTTTCAACAAGATCAGGGTATTTATCATGACTTAATAAATCAAGAACAACTGGTGCAATGATTCTTTCTCTAATATCCTTAGATAAGAATGTTTGGAATTCTTTAATTAACATATTAACAGCTTCATCAACCTTATCATTCTTTTGTTTGGATTTAGACAGGAAATCGTCTTCTTCATCATTCTCTGAATTTTTATTAAATCCTTCTGGAACCGCTAATTCCATATACATTTTGAATTCATAGAACTTTCTCCCATCTTCATTTAAAAAACATCTTTCACATTCACTCAAAGAATTGAACACAATATAAAACCCAGTTTTATCAGATAAAATTCTTGTCCAATCGTATTTATTTAAAGCTCTTTTCAAGTCCAGAGATGGAATTTTTTTGGTGGAAATGTATTTGTCATGAATTAAAATATAAGGACGTTCTTTAATATATTTCTTCAAATCATTAGGAAGTAATACTCCTGGTACAACTTTATTATTGTGTCTTATGGATAATGTAGTAGAGTTAGGCAGATATTTGGCAATTTTAATAGCCTTGGCTGCTTCTGCTTCTTTCTTCTTTCTCTCTTCTTCAGCTATCTTTTGCTCTTCCTTTTTCCTTTGTTCTTCTTCTAATTGTCTCTTTAATCGTCTCTTTTCTTCTTCAGCTCTCTTATTTTTAACTATACGTAATTTATCATTGGCAGAGTCGATTTTTTGTTGAAGTAATTCATCATTATGATCATTCAAACCGATTTTAATTTCACGTCCATCAATTTTAGCACCTTCATATTTTAAAGATTGAATTAATTTTTTGGCTAATCTTTGAGCTTTCTCGGGATTACCCTGGAATTTGAAGGTGGCTATACCCAATGGAACTGCATTAATAGGATCATTAATAAATTTCATATCTTTGATTGAATCACCATAACTTTTGAAGTAATTTTCAAGGTAAACTTCACTAGTAGTAGAAGGTAAATCCCAGACCACTAATTCAGTTTGAGGTGGAGGACCCAAGGAATCTTTATCAAATACAAACTTTGATTGGGGTAATTGTTTGAAAGGAAATTTTTTCGATTTCTTGTTAGGTTTTTGGAAATATTGAGTTATGTTTGACTTTCTAGGATCTATTAAATGCAGGGAATCAAGACCTTCACCTTTGAAACGAAGTTTACGATGTTTTGACTTACGTTCAGCTTTTGATAAACTAGAATCCAATTCTGGATCGTAAAGGACCTTGTAATTTTTGGAAGTTTCCGGACTTCTCAAAGGTTTAGATTTGAAATCTATATGATGTAAGAGCTTGGAAAAATTGGAATCATGGGGGTTTTCTCCAGTCAAAGGGTTGGTACCAGTAGGTTGGTCTTCACCACCAACAGTAGTAGTAGAGTGAGTTGGAGTTTCTGGTTTGCTGGAAGGACTACCAATTGTTGAGACCGGATTTGATTTTGGATGGAAATGACCATTAGATGGAGTAGGTGGACCACCGCGATTCTCGTATCTGTTGTATGAAGAAGAAGACCTTTGACCGTCATCCGGATACTTCGATCGATGCCATCCTTTCAGGGAATAGTTTCCGTTACCATTTCCGTTACCGTTTGGTGGATAACCACGGTATTTGTTATAAGCCATAGCGATGCCAGTGGTGGCGATAGAAATGAAATAAAATATATAAACAAAATTAGGGTAAAATTAGGGTAAAAGTAATGCAAGCAACCCTTGAACAGAAGACGATAGTGATGAAATGCACGTGTCAAATAGACTTGGAGTAATGTAACTCTTTTGGAAACGGTTGGTGGAACTATACAAAGATTGGAGACTTTGGATGAGATAGGGCGAGTCTTTGTTGTAGATTGGGGTGATTTCGAGGTAGTGCGATGGTAAAGATAGTGGAGGGTAGTAGAAGGAGTTGTGGAGGGAAAATGGCGGAAGGGGTGGGACAAATAAGGAGAAAGAGGAGAAGCAAGGTGTATACGGTAATTTCGTGCTACCAGTACTAAATTTCGGAGTATTTAATGTTGTTTAGGGGTGTTTCTGTTGGAACAGGTGGTGGTATGGTGGTACGGCTTAAGCTGGAATAGCAGGCGCGTTGCAAAATGTAGTGCGAGACTTAGGTAGTGCGAGACTTTGGTGGTGGGAGACTTCGGTGGTGGGAGCCAGTACCAGAGTAAGACCCTAGAAATAGCCAGACATAGTGTATAAGAAAATAGAGGAAATTAACAGTGATAAGAAGAGTGCGATTGACACATGGAGTTTTGGAGGGTTTGGGGTTTGAAGTTTGGAGTTTGGGAGGAGCGTATGAATTTCATGGGAGACTTTCGTTTCCCGTGACACTACTTTCGTCGGATGTACAGTTGATGTAGTGGGCTACTGGAAGATTCGTATTCTTCGCTAAATAGTAATTTTTCACAATCCTCACAGTAGACACAACCCCAAACTATCACTATAAACCATGTGTATTGGATCCTGGACTGGTAGTACTCTTAACCTCAATAGTACCGTTTTCTACACTAAAATCACAATCTATTTTTCAGATTGCTGACTTTGTTACGGAATATCAATTTATTGCCTAATACATAATATAATCTGATTAAATGAATCAGGCATACACTTAATCATAATGAATAACCTGGAACAGACGAGTAGCAAAAGTTTCGAATCAAAAAAATAAATATAACTCCTCTGATTGGATTGGCAAAAAAAAAAGTAAAAAGGATTCTTATGTTTATGTCGATACTGTTACTATTCTTCTTTGTTTTAATTTGATTACTTGGTTCTAATATGCTTCAATGGACCAGCAGAGTGGTAGAAATTGGTGGCATATTCTTTCTTTCTGAAATGCTTCTTCTTTGGTTCTTGGATGTAATGATCCCAACCTTGACCTTGGGCAAATCTGATGGCTGCTTCCTTGGTATCAAACTTCATGATGGTACCTTGCATGTAATCAGCACTACCTTGGTAACCAATTAAATCATTTTCCCATCTATTTCCTTTACCCAAAACATCCCAATCTAACTTCCAGTGAGATCCGTTGTGATGACTGGATTGTGTGGCTGGCTTGGCTTCTTTGTAGATTCTCACCACTCTGGATTGTAATTCTCTTGGTGCTCCTGATACCACTTCCTTTGGAGGATCGTTGAAATCTTGAACTTGAGTCACACCATTGGCGTTGGTGACGGTCTGTAACAACAAACGGCTGGTGGTGAGTGTACGAGAGGCCTGGAGGCCCGTTCTAATACTTCTAGACAACATACTGATGAGATTGATGATTACTACAAGAATAAAATTGTTCTGGTTGGTTGTCGACGCGAGCACGTGCCCACGAACACGTGATACAATATGCCCCAAAAGGTATATGGACCAATAGTTTAGTAAAGGAAGTTTTCACCCCAGTTATTACATGAATTCCCAGCTCAAACAATCTTTCAAGGACGTGATACCAAATTTTCAGGGCGAATTATCCCCGGAAGTGCTCACGTGTGGAGAATCGCTTTACCAATTGAGTCTTCAAAAACAGCCTGTATTACCAAAAAGAAGTGAGATAGCTCGGTACCATGTTTGTGCCTATTTGGCTGCTGAAAAGTATATGGGCCAGTTGGGAATACAGCCTGAAATCAGCAAGATCCCGCTCCAGCCAAAACTAGTATCTAAACTTCTAGATGATTTCCGAGAGAACGTCTTGAACCAAGTACGGTCTCCCACCAGCACACCTAGAAATAGTCCTAGAAAGACCATGGCCACGCCCAACAAGAGGGGATCTCCAGTGAAAACCAGTTCACCATTGAAAAGGCTCCAGGAATTAAGTGACCTGCCTGTCAAGAGAGCCAGAACCGGAGGAGTCAGAGACGTAGACTCTCCATTCAATCCCAAGGTGAAGGAATTAGCACCTCCGAAGGAAAGAAAACAGGGAGGTGATGGTGAAGCTAATGAGTATGGCAAATCAGGATCGGATAGTGAAGCAGGCAATAAGAGGACTCCCTCCAAGAAGGCATCTCCAACCAAGACCACTGTTTATAAGTACGACAAGAAACATGTGAGTATTGAGAACTTCATTTCGTTTGCCAACCATTTCTTTATACCTTCAACCATCACTCCCAAGATGATCGAGACATTCCTTGTCCACAAGCACAAGTTCACCAAAAAGAGTGAATGGCTTCTAGCTTGTGGGATGGTCAACGCAGCATACATTCGGATCAACCACCGGTTATTAACCCTGAAAATGGGGGCCAAATCTCAGCATATGGACCAGTTGTTCCAGTACCAAAAGGGAGGACTTATGAGAAAGAACATGGTGACATGGTGTGATATTGTAGACAACTGGATCAAAGACGAGGGCTGGATCCTCGACATCGAGAGATCGTTTATGTATGAGAACAAGAGTCTTGAGGAAGTGGAGAGAAAGAAAGAAAGAATCGGTAGAACTGGTTCCGGCTGGGAGTTGATGGAGAAGCTTGGTAGCATGATCCATGGCGATGTTCTCTATGAATCGGACCCCCAACAAAAGTACTACGAGACCTGGAAGAACAGAGTACTAGAAGAGATCTCCAAAAGCCCAGCCATATAGGAAATGGACAAAATAGAAACGTACAAACCAACACATTATTGAATCTAAGTGTCCATATATGTGGTGATGATTTGCAGCAATTCTCACCCACTAGCTACATTGCACTTGGTGCGATTGGGCTAAGTATCTACATAACACGCATCAATGCTTTGGTCTACCATCACCATCATAGACACACTCCACAGCATCACTAGTGGCCACAAGCTTTCAGTCCAAGTATCACGCGATACACCGCTAACCAATTGCATACTTCCATAATGTGATTCACCTGCTCAATGAACCACAGCTGCCCCAGGCACAGAGCCACCCACCCCATAAACATACCTTCCTATCCCACTCTTAGGTGTTCTCTTCAGCTTACCCATTGCACCTCACATCTGGTACATTTGGTGTGCGATTTGAGATCAAGTTACCCGGACGCACCATCACACTACCAAACTTTTCACCTTTAATAGTTAACGAACTTAACCATAGTAACATAAACGTTTCATAGTCAACTTAGTTGCCCGACTATTTATAGATTTCATCACAAACTCCCAATACACTACACTACACTTAATAGCATCAATTAACCTGTTCTGACTCGTCCCTTCCCATCCCATATCTAATAGTAATCATACTCATAATCATAATGGCACCTAAAAGAAAGCTCTCTAATGGTACCATCAATGGATCTGCTAATAAAAAAGTGGCGCTAGAAGATTCCTCATCTCTGGAAGCAGAATATTATTCAGAAACCGAAACCGTCGGATTCTCTGAGTCTTCCTCTATAAAATGGCAAGATACTATTACTAAAGTAGTGAATGCAGTAGTATCGATTCAATTTTCCCATGTTACAAGTTTTGATACTGAAACTGCTATAGTTAGTGAAGCTACTGGATTTGTAGTGGATTCTAAACGAGGATTGATTTTAACCAATAGACATGTTGTTGGACCAGGTCCATTTTCTGGTTATGCTGTGTTTGATAATCACGAAGAAGTGGTAGTTAAACCAATTTATCGTGATCCAATTCATGATTTTGGTTTCTTACAATTTAATCCCACCGACGTGAAATATTTACAATTAAATCCTTTAGAACTTAAACCAGACTTAGCCAAAGTCGGAACCGAAATTAGAGTGGTGGGTAATGATGCTGGTGAAAAGTTATCCATTTTATCTGGTTTTATCTCCAGATTAGATAGAAATGCTCCAGATTATGGTGTTTTAACCTATAATGACTTCAATACCGAATATATCCAAGCGGCTGCTGCCGCTTCTGGTGGTTCTTCTGGTTCTCCTGTTGTCAATGAAGAAGGTTATGTGGTTGCATTACAAGCCGGTGGATCATCCGAAGCATCCACCGATTTCTTCCTTCCCGTTTATCGTCCAGCAAGAGCATTAGAATGTATACAAAATAACCTCACTATCACCAGAGGTGATATTCAAGTGGAATGGCAATTGAAACCTTTTGATGAATGCAGAAGATTAGGTTTGACTCTAGAAGCTGAAAAACTCGCCAGAGAAAGATTTCCTTCTAAGATTGGTCTTTTGGTGGCTGAAATGGTTCTTCCTGAAGGTCCAGCTGATGGTATTATCAAAGAAGGTGATACCTTAATTGCCATCAATGGTATCCCTATTTCTACTTTCATCAAGGTTGACGAAATCTTGGATGAAAATGTTGGCAACCTGCTTGAATTCGAACTTCAAAGAGGTGAAGAAACTGTCAAACACAACATCACTATTGGTGACTTACATGCCATCACTCCCAATGAATATGTCGAAGTTGCTGGTGCATCTTTCAACAACCTTTCTTACCAAATTGCCAGAAGTTACTGTATGCCAGTTCGTGGTGTTTTCATCAACGACTCCTTGGGATCTTTCGAATTCGCTTCTTTTGAAAAATCTGGTTGGTTATTGGAAACTGTTGATGATAAACCAACTCCAGATTTAGATACGTTTGTTGAAGTTATGAAAAATATCCCAGATTGTCAAAAGGTCACCATCACTTACCGTCATGTTTCCGATCTTCACACTGAAAACATCCAAGTAATTTACATCGAAAGACACTGGCAATCTACTTTCAGAAAGGCTGTGAGAAATGATGAAACTGGCCTTTGGGACTTCACTGATTTACAAGAAAAACCATTAGCACCAGTGGAAAAGCTTCCTCAAAACGCCAAGTTCATTGACCTTCCTTTTGATCAAGAAAAGCGTGATATGGCCTCTTTGGTACGCTCTTTCGTTCAAGTTAAGGTGGTTTTACCTATTCCTATTGACAGTTATCCTTACAGAAAGGAAACTTGTTACGGTGTGGTTGTTGATGCCACCAACGGTTACGTTTTGGTTTCTAGAAGATTCGTGCCTCATGATATGTTAGACCTTTTTGTGGTTTTCGCCGAATCTATTGATGTTCCAGCCAAGGTGGTTTTCCTTCATCCAAACTTGAACTACGCCATTATTAAATACGATCCGGCCTTGGTTTTGGCCGACGTTAAGACTCCTAAGCTCAGCAACAAGCCTTTGAAGAGAGGTGAAAAGAGTTACTTCATTGGATACAACTACAACTTGAGATTGGTCAGTGATGATGTCAAAATTAGTGCTATTTCTTCTCTCAACATTCCTGCCACCACTTTATCTCCAAGATACAGAGGTACCAATTTGGAATGTGTTTTGGTAGACAACAAGATCTGTCAAGAATGTAACACGGGTGTCTTTGTGGATAATGATGGAACCATCCGTTCTTTCTGGCTCACTTACTTGGGTGAAACCAACTGCGATCAAACCAACGATGTTATGTACAGAATGGGTTTGGACGTAGTGGATGTTCTTGATGTCATTGAAGGATTAAAGGAGAACAAGATCCCTAACAACTTACGTATCTTGGACTCTGAATTCACTGCTATGACCATTTTACAAGGTAGAACCAGAGGTGTTCCTCAAGAATGGATTGCCAAGTTCGAAGATGCTTGTGAGGATGAAATCAAGTTTTTGGCCGTCGACAGAGTGGCTGTTCCTATTGACGATCATGTCAATCCTTTGAAGATTGGTGATATCGTGTTATCTGTCAACGGTAACATTGTCAAGACCATGAGAGACTTCAAGGTCATGTACAACCAAGAAAAGTTGAACTTCAAGGTCATTAGACAAAAGAAGGAATTGGATTTGGTTGTTCCAACCGTCGATACCACAAGTATTGATACTTCCCATATCATTTTCTGGGCTGGTGCTGCTCTCCAAGTTCCTCACTTTGGTGTTCGCCAAATCATGGATAAGATCCCATCCCAAGTCTATGTCACCAAAAAGAGTGCTGGTGGACCTGCTACCCAATACGGTATTGCTACCAACAGTTTCATCACTCATGTGAACAACATCGAAACCAAGGACTTACAAAAATTCATCGATGTGGTTAAGGATATTCCTGATAATACTTATATTAAGTTGAGATTAGTGTCTTTTGATAATGTCCCAATGGCCATTTCCATCAAGACCAATTATCATTACTTCCCTACTTCCGAGTTGAAGAAGGTGGACGGTGAATGGAAAGAAAAGGAGTACAAGTAATCAGTTGACTGGTTGACAAGGGTGCGGTATATAGGATCAAAATAGAGACATGAATAACAAAATGTAGACATAGTAATTGGATAGGAAGTACACATCGCTAAGCCGTGATTTTGCCTTGGTAACCCTTGGCAATGGCACCTCGCTAGGTACCCATATAGTATGATATACTTTCACCTCTCTACTGTACTATACAGACCCATGGTCTGACTACACCACCGATATCTTAATATCCCGTTCTATTACCTAGCTGGGCTAGTCTATATACATGAAACGTTTGCCTTTTTCCGGCCCTGCTTCGATAGTCACTGGCACAATGTTGTAGTGTTTTTAAAACACTGGTTTTATCCTTGACATATTCTCGACTTTGTTCTGTTCATTCTGGTGGTTTGACTTATGGCATGAACTTGTCTAATTTCTTGAAATGACCACCCTTGTTACCAACCTTAACGAAGGAATCCAAATGCCTTAATGAACTGGTACTGAATCCACCATTACCGTGATTTCTACCGGCTTGCTTTCTTTTGATTCCAGTTCCTGTCCTTATAAATCTCTTGTCAGCAGCTTTGTGAGACTTCATCTTAGTTCTGACTTGAACAAGCACTTGGCTTGGTCTCTTGAAGACGGCCGCTCTTAATGCAAATAATGATCCCAACATAGTCTCCAGACGGTTTCAATTACTTTAGTTCACGCCCAGTTATAGTGAAAATTTAATCCTTTGCGAATGTGTTACGTAAGCACAAGTCACGTTACCACACACTACACCCTTCAGTCTTCTTCTGATGATGAGTACCCAAGTCCCGTTATTCCCTCTTTTTCTTTTACATCCAGCAATTTTTTGGTCAAAGTAAGCTTTCTAGGCACTTCGTTTTGTTCTGGGAAGGTTCTTTTTTTGGTGACCTCTTTTTTGGCTTCCTTTTTCTTTCTGAATAATTCCAAGTTTTTGCGCTCCTCTGTGCGGTTTCTCCTTTCCCTATCTAACTCTTCATTTCTTAAATCTTGGTAGAAACGGGCCGATTCTTCGTCTAGTTTATACGAGCTGTTTCGCAATTCCATGAGCTGTTCAAACTCCTTTTGTTTGCGGTCTAATCTTAGTATTGTTCATGTTCTTTTGCCATTGAGACTGAGGAAATGACTAGTTTCGGAGTACACTTTTTAGCAACGCGACTATGTCGCAACAATAACTCTGGCGAAGAATCCTGAACCTGGGGTCATTAGGTGGCCAAAGGTCTTCCTCTTTCGAGCTAGCCGCTCCACCAGTCTCAATGGACAAAATCCAAGTTCTTTAAACTGGTTGCTCTTTATGGCTGATCTCTGGTACTTACCTCTGTGTTCCTTTAGTTGATCATGTAATGTCTTTCTTGGTGTCTCATCCAGTTCCTCCTTAGAACCTCTCCTCGAACGTGAATTTGGCGAGCGGGCGAGTTGTGGAGGCGACTTAGGGGTTGGAGATTCTCCGGCTTTGACGAAATTGGGCATTGTAAGTGCTTTGATCTGGATTTGATTTTGAATGATGCTTTTTGACTTATCTGCTTGAACTATTGGGGCACGTGATTTTGACGTGCGAAGTGTACCAGTCAAAGTGCTTGTCATAGAAGTAGTGGTTGAATTATTTTAGGGAGTTGTAGTATATTAATTCTTTCCTATTCAGTTGAAAGAGCCAGGGAATTTATTTCTGTAAAAAAATAGTAAAAATTCCGTGGTTCAGGCTGTATCAAGATTCTAAGCCAAGGCCATATGTACAGGTATACAAGAGGTAGACATTGTCATGTATCTGGGAAGAAGAAACAGTAAATGTTTCGCAAAACTAGATGAACTATTTTAGACCCATATTGAAAGTTACAGGACTATTTTGTCATAGATTTTTAGCTGCTAGAACCAATTTAACTAGGGTAAAAGTGGCAAAGCCGTTTATATATACTCGTGTGATTAATATTTGACTATAAATTATATATACACTCTATTCTATAAAGTTCAATACCAAGCGTTTAGTTATATGATATGGTCATTTTTCTTTCCAATAGACCAAGCGAGATAGTCTGAGATAAAATGCAAGTTTGTGTATATTTTTTTATATGAATAACTGGTGATAGAGATAAGGAAAGCTGTGTAAGTGAAAGTAAAGCAGTCGAATAATGTACTGAATATAAGAAAACAGCAAAAAATCATTATAGCTAACTACAGATATTCCAAACCATATTTGGGGTGACTTAATTGCAGACAATACTATACCTGGACTATGATCCGTGATAAAAGAAACTGTTGCTTTGACAAAACATACACATCAACTGATTGTTTCTAATGAAATAGTCCCCAATTTCATTTCTAAAGATAAGAACTGTTTTATTTTAAAATTGTTTTGAAAACTGATCTATACATGGCCAACTTCTTGGTATTTCAGGGGATTCAAGAAATATACTGTCTGGTATTGGGAATATTGAAGATTATTGAGAGTAATTGGCATAAAAAGTACATAATGGTGTTTTGTAAAGATTCGCATCAAATAGTTCCTAAATATGAAGAAATGAAACTCAAATGTATTGGTACTAGATTATTCAATTGAATACTGGTAGAGGATGCAACTAGATGTATTGGTACTAGATTATTCAATTGAATACTGGTAGAGGATGCAACTAGATGTGATTACATTTACATGAGATTGCTGAAGTAAATTTGCTATAGCGAAAAGAGAACTAGCAAGAAATGTCCGGGAAATATTCACAACAAAGAGGAAAAAACCGGCTATTAATCACAACTTAATGAATAATGGCATGGATGTTTTCTACAGGTTGGTTTGTAATAGTAAAAGTGTTAGATATAGACCTTGGGATCTTCGTAATTACCGGTCGCTTACATCTTGATTATTATCTGTATTGATCTTTGCGTGGGATACCATTTTTTGCACCCAATTATGAGTAGCATTTGTCAAGTCCATAGTAATGCGATTATTAAAATGACACTGGATTTGAGAGAATTCTGTCTTTGACTTTCATGATTCCAGTGGAAACTGGAGCTCAAAAATCCATTATTCGCTGATTATATTATTATTACCATAATCAGGCTAGGTGTGGCCATAGTAAAATTGTAACTAAATAAATTTTATAACTATTCAACAAAGTCTACATTGCCATCATCAGAACAGACCCTTCCAATAGTAGGACTGACGAAATGAAGACAAGACAAATCTCAGTACTTTCCTCTTGTTCCAGTAAATTTATTGCTGAAAATCTTTCTACAAATCAAGATGCAATTCTTGAGCTACAAAGGAACAAACCTTGGGGATCAACTAAAGCCTTAGGAACGTGTAACCAGATTGGAAAAAATTACAACTTGTGCAGAATCCATGATCAAAGAATGAAATAATTTAACTGCCATGGATTTCTGTTGCTACGACCACGATTTCATTCTCACCAGTTTCCGCCGTACTCTGAAGATCCAGGTATCACCACCATAATTTTGATTATGATCATACAAATTGATTTATGTGAGATTTCAATAGATAACCAAATTGGTAGTTTGGAGATCCACGAACCTGGTTTTATTTTCAAAAGCCAATAACACACATTGCTGGCTCCAAGTAGCCGTGGTACCTTCAATTTCGTCCATAAAAGTTAATGCCAAATCATATTTTTAAATTGATAATATTCACGTAGTGGAAATATTTTGGCAAACATCCAATTTCCGAAACTTTGGCCAGAGAGGAAGGTTTTTCCATGACAGGACAACAGGGCAACAGGTGTATTGCGAGTTTCGTAAATAGATTAAGTTAAGCGAGGAACAGGGCCATACACCACCTGGACTGCATGTATCTATAAATAGTATATGGTGTGGAGTAGTCTATTAAGGTGAAAAATTATTTTTGACATTCCAAACGAAATAAGGTTTTGAATCAATATCAAAACAAAAAAATATAAATTAAGCTTTTGAAGTATCGAGATACAAAAAGAAATTACAATCAAAGTTTACTAATACTAAACCCATTATCTATTGTAAAAATATATAATATGAATATCTTGATTATAGCATACGAAGGCTTTGAAGCTTTAAGGGTACTGATTCTGTCTTAAACCCCAACAAAAAAAAAGCTCATTGAATTTAATACTGGGTTAATTTAATCAACGAGGTAGATACGGCCTTCGTATGGAGACAACACTTCTTCTTCGAAACCTTCGACATTGGTGTTAAGTAAGGTATATACACCGTCGACCAATTTTTGGAACTTTACTGACTCAGAGGAGAAGTTAAGAGTACCGAATAATTTTGGAGAAGAAGAATCATCGCTCAAAGTCTTAACGAAAGAGAAAACTTGTTCGTCTTCCTTGTTCAAACTTTGATAGTTACCGTAAATCATTAAGTCCTTGTGTTGCTTTCTTAACTTCAAAGACTTGGTCCAGAAGCTCAACACGGATTCTGGATCATCGATTTGAGATGCAACATTAATTTTCTTGTAGTTATCGTTAACACGCATCCATGGCTTGATAGTAGAGAAACCAGCAAATTCTTCACCACTCCATTGAACTGGAGAACGAGCGTGATCTCTGGCAAGTAAGTGAATACCAGCCAAGATTCGTTCGTGGTGTTCTTTGAAGTCATCATCATCCTTGTGAGTTTCAACGAAGTTCTTGTAATAGTTAATAGTCATAATGTCAAGGTATTCCTCAATAGGCCAGCTACTGGGTAAGTTGGTCATACCGATTTCTTGACCTTGGTAGACGTAAAGGGTACCAGACAAAGCAGTTTCAAGAAGAGTGATTAATTTGGCAGACTTAGTCAAGAACTTAGGGTTACCGAATCTGGTGACAGAACGAGGTTGATCGTGGTTTTCAATGAAAACAGTAGACCAAGCATCAGTACCCTTGATGTAGTCACATTGTTCTTCAACAGCGTTCTTCAAGTCGATTAAGCTCCAGTCTTTAGCTTCCAATCTTCTACCGTGGACGCTGCCAACATCAACGACATTGAAAAGGAAAATCATATTCATTTCCTTTTCTTTAGCACTGACATACTTAAGAGTGTCTTCTCTTGAAGTGTCAGAGACCTCGCCAACAGTCATAACATCGTACTTAGAAGTGACCTTTTCGAACATTTCCTTGTGGAACTCGTGAATACGAGGACCATTGTGGGTGTACATCATGGCTGGTTGGAAAGCTTGGTCGGGGAAGACTATTGGCACATCAAGGAATCTTTGATCCTTAGAGTACATGTTGGCGACATCAATTCTAAAACCATCAACACCCATTTCGAACCAGAAAGTCAAAGCTTCTTCGTAAATAGCATTTCTGGTTTCTGGGTTTTCCCAATTGAGTTCTGGTTGACTGCTAGCGAAAAGATGGAGGTAGTATTCACCAGTGGTTTCGTCAAAAGTCCAAGCTGGTTCAGAGAAATGGGTACTCCAGTTGTTTGGAGGTTGTCTGTTACCCTCAGCATCGTACTTTGGCTTCTTCCAGATGTACCAGTCTCTCTTTGGGTTATCAAGAGAAGAACGAGCTTCCTTGAACCAATGATGTTGGTTCGAAGTGTGGTTCACAACCAAGTCCAAAACCAATCTCATTTCTCTTTTGTGAAGTTCATCGAGTAAAGTCTTCATGTCATCAAGAGTACCGTACTTTGGGTATACGTTCTTGTAGTCAGAGATATCGTAGCCCATATCATCTTGTGGAGAGTCATACATTGGAGACATCCAGATGACATCAACACCTAAGTTCTTAAGGTAGTCCAACTTGGAGATGATCCCTGGGATATCACCTAAACCATCATTGTTGGAGTCCTTGAACGAAGCAGGCCAAATTTGGTAGACAGTAGCGTCTTTCCACCAAGTGTAAGTAATAGTCATAATGTGATTAATATATGTGTTTCTTTCGACAGTTGCAAAATGAGCTTCTGTTGAGTATTTACCAGCAGTCTTTAGTTAATTTTAAAGAATTGTACCACCCCACAAAAATAACTATTTTATCAGCAAGCTGTTGTAATCGAAGCTATTTATGATAGTAGTTTGTGCTTGGAGAAGATCTGTGACCGTTAAATACGAAACTGTTGGGCGAAGGTGGGTTTATATTTTTCGCAGTCAAAAATACTAATATGGATTACACTACGGTAAAATATTGCCAACTACCGAATCTGACAAGATTGACGATGTTTTGAAACGCTTAGCCTATGGAACAATACAATTGCGATGGAAATTGAAGATTCCGAGAACTCCCCGAACGTCGACGATTTACAGTACTTTGGCGTACCTACATTAGATTTCACATTAAATTAAACATATTCTCATGGGATTGGACGAAAAGTACTTGGATTTTAATGCACCAATATGGGGCAACAAAAATTTAATGGTTACAAAACGGAAACCAAGCGATAATAATATTCAGTAAAAAAACAAGACAATCCACAAAATGTCGAAACCATTCTGTCTCCGTCGCCCTTGCTAATAAGTCCAAGTTGTAGAGGTTATTTTCTTCTAGTTTTCCTTGACTGGGTTCGTACCACAACCAATTCATTTGTTTTTTTTAAATCATTAACTCCTTTTCATAGAACTACATTACATGAGCATAAAAAATTCTTTATTCAGGTCTCCATAAATAGGTCGGAATTTTAAAGTAATTTGCGGATTAACTTTTTCCCTTTCCACTCGTGGTCCACTTTTCGTGGGGGGAATTCACCAAGATCCTTTTGTCTCTCTCTCTCTCTCTCTCACTCACTGCGTCTTATGTGCGGATTTTTGCTTGTCCATAATTGTTTCGAACCAGTACATGATCCATAGTAATATGCCAATATGCCAATATGCCATGGCAACAAGGGGCATGGTTGTTGTTGGCCCCACTTCATCTGTCACTTCATTTAGATTTCTTGTTTTTGTTAGTTTCCCCGCTAATGCTCGGAAACTATCTCGGAAATTGTGCAATATTCGCCAAAGTCGCAATATTCGCCAAAGTTGCAAAACTCGCAAAACTCGCAAAACTCGCAAAACTCGCAAAATGATTCCCACTTCTCGAGGATCAGATCCACAGGGCCACCAACCAAAAAGAATCTGGGGTAATTTTCACAATGTACTATTGAAAAACTTAAGCACCGCAATTATGCGCAATTATGCGTCTGACCAAACCACCCCAAAACTTACCACAGGGATCGTCTTGGTGACCTTTTGTGGGGAGTGTGTAGGGGATCTTCAATTACCTTAGACATAATGTGTGGGGTCATAGGAGGGGTCTACTCGTATTTTAGCGATGTCCTATCTCATATAAATATTCCATCATCACCCGGCTCTTTTAATCTTATCATCAATCAGATCACGATCTAACAGTCCCAACATCACCAAAATCAACTATCTCATCTGTCAACTTCACGGTTTTCATTTTTGAATATAAAAAAACCCCAATATTGAAATCTTACAATCATCTGAATTTTTGTGAGACCATCATTATTATTACAATTGCTGGTAGAAAGTTAAGGGTCAACAAAAGACAACTTAACTTGTTATACAAATACAAACTCAGAACTTTAAGGAAAGAACCTTCTTCTGTACAGAAAAAAAGAAAAAGAAGTTAATCTTTTCTATTCAACTTATATTTTTCTCTTTTTGAAATCACTGTCTAAAATGACTGAATTCATTGAAGACACAAAGAAACAAGGTGGAGTAGTCACCGTATCTGATCCACTTTCTAAGAAGAACAGTGGATCTTCTATTGACGTTCATATGGATGAATATGTTAGCAAGTTCCTTGATATGTCCAATGAAGCTAAGTCCAATGATCAAAAGGAAAGAACCATGGGATTAAGAGAAGGTTTGAAGACATTCCCTAAGGCAGTTATGTGGTCGATTATTTTATCCTCCGCTTTGGTTATGGAAGGTTATGATACCAATCTTTTGAATTCCATGTACGGCTTTAATGCCTTCAATAGAAAATTCGGAGATTTTTTTCCTGAGCTTGGTACTTTCCAAATGCCTGCAAAATGGCAAACTGCCCTTTCTATGTCTTATCAAAGTTCTCAAATCATTGGTTTATTCGTTGCTGGTATTATTGCTTCCAGGGTTGGTTACAGAAAAACTTTGATCACTAACTTGCTTGTTTCTATCGGTTTAATTTTCATTCAATTTTTCGCACCCAACAGAGAAGTGCTTTTATTGTCTTATGTTTTATTAGGTATTAACTGGGGTGCTTATCAAACTTTGGCTGTCACTTATGCTTCTGAAGTTGCTCCTACAACACTTAGAGTTTATCTTACCACTTATGTTAATGTTTGTTGGGTTTTTGGTCAATTAATTTCTTCTGGAGTTCTTAAGGGTGTTTCTCAAATGACTGGTGACAATGCTTATAGAATTCCTTATGCCATTCAATGGGTTTGGCCAATTCCTTTAGCTATTGGTGTTTATTTGGCGCCCGAGAGTCCTTGGTATTTGGCAAAGAGAGGTCGTGATGAAGAGGCCAAGGAATCTCTTAAAAGACTTCTTACTGAAAATGAATTCTTACCAGATAAGGACGTTTTGGCTCGTGCTATGTTAACCAAGATTCAATTAACCATTAAAGAGGAAGAAGCCATTAATACTGGAACCAAATTTAGGGATTGTTTCATAGGTACTGACTTTAGAAGAACTAGAATTGCTGCTATTGTCTGGTTATTCCAAAATATCACTGGTTCTGCTTTCATGGGTTACTCTACCTATTTCTACATTCAAGCTGGTTTATCCAACAGTAACTCCTTCACTTTCTCTATTGTCCAATACGTTTTAGGTATTATTGGTACTGTTGGATCTTGGTTCCTCTCTAAGAAGGTTGGTAGATTCCCAATTTACTTTGGTGGTTTATGTGGTCAATTCATCATTTTGCTTATTGTTGGTTGTTTAGGTGCTGCCAATCCTAAGGGTGGTTCTTACGGTATTGGTTCTCTTTTATTGGTGTACACTTTCATTTACGATTTAACTGTTGGTCCAATGTGTTACTGTATCGTCGCTGAAATTCCATCTGCTAAGTTGAGAATTAACACTGTCATGCTTGCTAGAAACTTATACAACCTCGCTGGTATTGTGGTTTCTATTATCACTCCATACATGTTGAACCCAACTGCCTGGAACTGGAAGGCCAAGACTGGTTTCTTCTGGGCTGGTTTCTGTTTGGTTGCTATCATTTGGACTTGGTTCGAATTACCAGAAACCAAGGACAGAACTTTTGCCGAATTAGATCACTTATTCGAACAAGGTACTAAGGCCAGAGCCTTCAAGAACACTGAAGTCGATGTCTTCGATGCTGGTAAATTGATTGAAAAGTTCGGTGAAGACGGTATCAGAAACTTCGTTGATGAAAAGAATGAAGATTGCCGTGAAGAAAAGGTCTAAACAAGAAAAAAAAAAAAAATTCGAACTGGTATCTTTATCGACCTATTCTTTGTTCTTCTGGTTTTCTCTTTTCTTTACGAGAAACAAAAATTCTTTAGCTATTGTCTTATTGATTGGGTTATGATAGTTCACTGTGAAAAAACAGTCCTTGGTGTCCCATGGCATCTTTCAATTCTTGTTCTTCTCTTCAGGTAGCCATTTTGGTCTAATAAATTGTATAAAAACTAAATGTAGTACTGAAACATCACAACTAATTCACAACCAACATGTCATTGATATGATACTGACATTTCCAGTCTTGTTTGACAGGTACCACTCTAAAATACCGTAGTCGCAAAACGGTTAATGACACGTATAGTCAATAGTAATGGCTAATGATAGTGATCTATGGTTAATGGTTGATGGTTAATGGTTGATAGTAGACTAGACCAGTTTAAACCTGGCTTCAGCTTCTTCCTTAAGTCCTTGTTGTGGTTGTCTGTAAAGACTGGGCTTGCACATAAAGGCTAAGCCATCTGCGCACTTATCGCCCGCCTCTTCATTTTGACCACTTGTTAACACCTCACCCCTTATGGTTGTGGATCACCACCTTCACACCCTCTTTTTCTTGGTTTTGAACACCAACAACCTTTGTGCCATAGCCCAGCTCACGGTCCCCCTGATAAGGTCCGCCTTCCGAGTATCCATTTACTAGACCAGCTCCACACGTGACTCTCATCACCAATTCTATTGTTTGATTCGACTGATAAAACTCCCAACCGCGATTTCCTTTGTTGGTACTGTATGGCACCAAAAAACCTCTTGTTCTGTGTTCGTTGGTCCAAAATCACCTAATCCCATCAATTAATAGGTCCATTTTGCGGCAATTGATGGGTGACGCTTACCCATAATATTTTTTTTTTTCCGTTCTGGTTTTTGCCTTGTCCCACCCCAAAAAAAGCACCCTGATTTATCATTTTAGACCCTGTGTCTTGACACCCAAAACTACCTACGCCAACACCACCCACCCGAAAAGTCCGACCCCTATCCCACCACCACTACCACCACCACTACCACCGCCACCAATCACGGGGCAAAGAAACCACCCCCAGATTGGCTACTTCTCTGTCGTTGGTGATTCTCTACTACCATATGACCACACTGGATGTGTGTATGTTTCTTGTAGATTAGTGGTGGCATCCATGTTGTATAGGGGGGGGGGATGGATTTGTTACCAGATGACCAGACAGGCGCTTCGTCCCCCCCAAATTCCCCACGCCCATCAGCTCCACGCAATCCTCGTGACTGTAATTCCTATGACACCGGTATTGACCGGCGGTGTGTGCAGTCCTGGTACTATTTCCCGCGATAGTTCAAAATTTTGAATGATCACTTTTACCCTGATAGTCCCATTTGCGAATCAAAAACTTCCAGAAGGCGTAGAATCATTATCAAAAGGTGTTTCAACATATTCCAACAATCACCTTCTAGAACCATAACCACCACCTGGAATCCTGGGTGCTAGTGTTAGTGTTTGTTTGTTTAGATCATCGTTTGACTGTGAAAAATTAGTTGTGTTCCAATCCTGTGAAACTCGCAATATTTTGTTAGTTTCACCACATTATCCATCACCACCACCACCACCACCACCTCCAGAAACAACAAACCACACCCCCACCAAAATAAAAATAACATCAAAAAAAAAGACCACCATCCATCTCCATTACGTCTACTATCACTGTACCATTCCTAAAAGAATAGATAACTACTGGCTTTTTGTTAATTAATTAATTACCTATTTATTTGATTTGTTTCTCCCCTATATAATCGATGCAGCATGGAGTCTATTGATATCTCCTTTTGTTATGACAATCGCCTGGATCAGTCATTAATTAAGCTCTGGAAGCTTACCAGAAATGATTTCGTATCGTCCAAATTTTCATCTGCTGAGAGGTTGAATAATCGAACCTGGCGTATACTAAGTGGTAAAGTATTAAAAGGTGGTCCTAAATGTCCTAAGATCATACCTACCATCACCGAAGATTTAACTCTGGATGTTCATTGTCCTTTAAAAAATACTACTATAGATTCCTCAAGAGATTCATTATCAGATATGGCTCCAAAACATTCCCAATTTTTATCTGATAGACCTTCGCTATTTTCTCATAGTTCCAATTTAAGTTTGCATAGTAGTAGAAAGAGTACAAATAATAGCAGTCTAGAATCTTATAATCCAAAGAATAATACCATTCCTGATTCTGAAGAAGATGATGACGATTTCGATATATCTGATATTTCCGACATTTCGGAAGAAGAAGAAGATGATGACTTGGGTTCTGAATCTAATAGAGACTCATCTGTAAATAATCAACCATCCCACACTCAAACTCAAACCCAAACCCAAGCTTCATCCAAAATCGAAAAGGACCTTCCTATATTACCAAATGCATCTGTTCCAACTTCAAATGATGGTTACAGATCTAGAACCTCATCATCTGCCGTTCCAACACCACCAACCCAGTCTCGAGCACCACCACCACCAATGCATTCGAGAACTTCTTTCGTAAGAGGTTTTTCTCCAAGTCAAGTCTCAGTATCTCCTATATCATCAGCGTCCAAAAAGGAAGATATGCATACTAAGACCAACCCAGACCCTAGCCCTAACAATAACATTACCAACAAAAAATCTTCATTATCGCATGAACAACCACCAAAAAATATATTTTATCTTGCTAATTCACCATCCCCTCCAGACAGTTCAGGATCCAGATGTAATGATTCACATTCTCCAAAATCTCCAAGAAGTTCTACGAAGAAAGCAGAGACTACCAAGGAGCCTGGAAGATCCTCATCTTCTAGAAATTCACATTCCAGTTTATTTAATCATCACACTGAAGCAACTAGAGGATCTCAATCTAGTTTATTCAATCACACAAATGAAGGAACATCTTCAAATTCTAATATATTCAATACATCACGAGCACACGAAGCAAGAAACTCCCAATCATCATTATTTGCATCGAATAGATGCTGTAACCGTCCATCACAATCAAATCAATCTAGTCAACCAGGTGATTTAATTCAACCTCCTCCTCCTCCAATACAGAGACACAATTCATTATTCAGTAATTTCCAATTACAAATGAAAAAGGAAGACACAGATATTTCCAATAACCCATCAGTAAAGAGTCATATTTCTGAAAGTAAAGATGATGATGGGTATTCTTCCACTGATATCTCTGAGGATGAAGATGAATATAGTGAAGATGAAGTGGTACCAATGCAACCAAAGGAAGAGCCAAGCCAATTCAACATGAGACGTGATCGTCAAGCATCGAATGCTACTCAAATGACCACCGATAATGACTCTGAATGGCTTTCCATATCTTCAGAAGAGGATGATTTGAACCCTGAACCAAAATTTCATCCATTAAAGTTCACTAAAGTTAATACCATGGCAAATCATACCAGCAATTCTTCAACATCCACTGATATTATAATAGAAGAAGAACAAAGACAGCAAAAGAGACTTTCATCCCCAGCCATTAGCACCAAGCCAAGATCATTATTGTCAGGTCTCTTCTTGAATGAACTTGCGCATCAGAATCAAAAAATGACTTCCAAACCAATTTTGAAACGGTCATCAACTACTGGAGTCATCACTTTTGATCAAGCTAAAAATGGTCGTGGAAGCGGAACTGACCTTGCATCTCAAACAAAACGACCATATATTATGTTCGCCAAAAAGTACTCATCATCGACTGATATAGCAAAGAATTATCCACATTATCGTACCAATAATCTTGTTAAGAAAGATATTGTACAAGACTGTGATGATGACGATGATGAGTCAATATTAGGCAAGAAGAAATCAAGTGTTGGAGTATCGAACTTCAATGTGACAGTTTCCTCAGTTAGTGGAAACGAAGATTCTGCCAATTCCTCAAGAACAAATCAACTTTCTCCAGAACCTGCTAGTTCTCATGCTATTCTCTCATCTAGTTTAAATAAGTTATCTGGATCGAGTAATCATTCGATTAGAAATTTATTATCAAAGAGCTCTATGAATATCACTAAGTTATACAATAACTCCAAATCTGTATTTGGGAAACAAGAAGAAAAAGAGGAGAAAGATAAAGAAAAGGTGGATGTCAAGGCATCAAGTTTGAAAGAAACAGGATCAATAAAGGATCATTCTGAAAATTTTTCACCTAAATCTCTTCATTCAACTTCTACCCCTATAGAAGCATCTCCAAGAAATCAAACCAAACCAGAAATTCAAGAAGAACAGATTCAAGGACTTAAAATGTCACCAAAATCTGTCAGAAGAGCGATGTTGTCTACTGAATTGAGTAGTTCATTGAAAGAGTCTATTTTGATTGACTATAAGTTAGGAAAAGTGCCATTACCTAAAAAAGTAGTTGGTTATAAATATGAAGGAATGCCAGGTATTGGTGAGGTGGATCTTAACGATTATCATTCTAAAGGATGGTAATCAAAGGCGAATTTCGATTGGCTCAACTTTGAATTGATGGATGAGCAAAGTGGATTCGTTATAATCTTCAAAAGTTAATTTAATTCTCAAAAAAAAATCTCAGGTATTGTCGGATCAAATGGTTCGTAAAAAAAAGGTGTTTATTAGGTGTTGTATTTATCATTAGCTCGTAATCAAGATTGATTTATTAAGCAAAATAGTGTAGTACTCATAAGATAATAAGTCCAGATAGCAAGGGCAAAGCTCATATTAGACCAAGAAATAATTCGATAATAAATTCAATTAGATATAAATAATTTTAATAATTTTAATTCATTAATAATTACATTATTTGTAAATGTTTATCCCATATTTCCACCTATATCATAGTATTACCTGTATTTTGATCATGAGTACCATGATAACAAAGTTAACCCTACCAAACAAATGATTGAAAATCAGGTGATAAAATTTAAATGCAATTCTTCAATTTATAAACATTATTTCTGCTGAAATCGCTTTTGGTTAGCACTTTTTAATTCCCGTCTTATCTGTTGAAGCTGACAAGATGAGGTTATATGATTTTCCCTCACACGACCCAACATCAAAAAATTATTATATCAATAGTTAGTCAGTCAACCTTTCTAGTAGCAACTACACCATGAAGACCTGTTATTACGAGCTCCTCGGAGTGGAGTCTAATGCCACCGATAACGAGCTTAAAAAGGCGTACAGAAAGAAGGCCCTCCAACTTCATCCAGACAAAAATCCCCACGATGTAGCTGGAGCTACTGCCAGGTTTGCCTTAGTTAGAGCTGCTTATGAAGTGCTTTCCGATCCACAAGAACGTTCCTGGTATGATTCACATAAGTCTTCTATTTTACGAGATGATGACGATGTGGAAGTTTATGAAGAAGATATGGTTATACCGTCGATATCACCGGATGAGATCATGAGATATTTCAACCCAGCATTATATACTCGATTTGATGATTCCCAACAAGGGTTCTATTATGCTGTATCGATGTTATTTGAAAGATTGGCGAGTGAAGAAATTACTCATGCTAAAGCCCAAGGATTGGATGGGTATTCCAAGTATAAAGATGACGATCTTACCAATATTAATGTCATTGATGAGTCACAACTCATGTATCCAAGATTAGGTAACTCCAAGACCGATTACCAAACCGTCAGAAAATTCTATGCATCTTGGTCTTCATTCCTGAGTGCTAAAGCATTCAATTGGAAGGATGAATATAGATATTCTTCTGCTCCAGATAGAAGAACCAGAAGATTAATGGAGAAAGAAAACAAAAAAGCTAGAGATATTGCTAGAAAAGAATACAATGAAGTGGTAAGGAACTTTGTCCTGTTCATCAAGAAGAGAGATCCAAGAGTGAAAGCAGGTGCAGAAGAATTCGAAAAGGAAAAGAAGAGAAAGATGCAAAAAGACCTTGAAGAACAAGCCAAAAATGTCAAGAAGGACCAAAAACTTTGGGCTTATTCTGAGCAAGACTGGCAACAATTGTCACAAAAAGAACTTGAAGAAATGGAAAATATGCTCAATGAAGAGTATGATAGAATTTCTGATTCCGATAGTGAATACGATGAATTTGAAAACCCTAGAGATATTGAAGAATATGAATGTATAATATGTGACAAGATCTTCAAGAGCAAGAGTCAATTCGATGCTCACGAAGCTTCCAAGAAACACAAGAAGAAGTTAAATAGAATGAAATGGGAAATGAAAAAAGAAGGAATTGAATTGGGTTTGGATAACGAAGAAGATGACTTTGAAACTGCATCTGAAGATATACTGAGTGCTGAAGAAGACGAAGACGATGAGGATGTTCAAGATGATGAACTTGAAAGCAAAGCAGACATTGAGGAAGAACAAGAAAATAATTCAGAAAAACAAGAAGAACAAGAACCAAAGGAGTCCAAGCCTCAAGTGAACTACAATGATTTCGAGGTGGACGATGATGTGGATGATGATGACAATGACGATGACAAGAACGACGATGATGAGGATGAAATCGACTTTGAACGGAATGCACCAAAATCACCATCTTTTCGTTTCAAGACCGATGTGGTTGATGACGAGTTGACCCGTTTGGCCAATGGTATGAAGCTTGACGACAGTGACGATGACTGGGCTGCTTCTTCCAAGAAAAAGGGTAAGAAAGTCAAGAAAAAGACCGAAAAATCGCAGTCTCCAGCCCCAAGTATTACCAAGGATAAAGGTAAGGAAAAAGCCCCATCTGCTAAGGTTAAAGTCACTAGTGGATCCGAAAAGTGTGTTGTCTGTGACGAGATCTTTTCATCAAGAAACAAGTTGTTTCAACACGTCAAGACTACAGGACACGCAGCTCCGGTGAAAGAGGTAAAGGGAAAGAAGAAGGGAAAGAGGACGTGAAAAAATAAAGAGGTCTATTGCCAAAACCACCTTCACTTCTATTCCAACATTAATAGTCTACAACTCGTCTCATGATCTATGTGTAAATATTATGAAATGTCATTATATATCTAATAGAATAGCATCAAAGTTAAAACGCTGTAGATGGTTTAAATCACTTTAAACCGGTCTTGGATTTCTTCATCTTAGCCAATAATGGTTCGCTGATACCCTTGTTACCCTTAGCACCCAAACCTTCACCTTTGACCCATCCAAGCCTCTCTAATAACTGTCTACCAATATTGTCTTTACTGATTTCTGGGGCAAGACCACCAACAATATCACCTTCCTTAATGATAGTCATACCGGTCTTGTTTCTTCCTCTATCTCTATCTTTCTTGGAATTACCATCAGTATCAATGATTTCATCTCGAGGTCTTTTTTGATCAGTTCTATTAAATATAGGTCTTTGTTTGATAATATGGTTGATTTCATCATATCTTGGTAAGTAATGAAACGTCTTTTTACTCTTAGATACCTTGATGTACAGATGTAATCCATTAGGCCCACTTCTCTTGGCGTTGAAGTTATATGCCTTGGCCATTTTAGTGACCACCTTGCTTCCATGAGGATCTAATGGTGGGAAGCTCATTGAATCTCGGCCTGAATCATGAAGGAATAATTCCATTTCGTCTCTGATATCTCTGATATGTAGACTGTAAGGATATTTGACAAGAAGATCATGGCTTCTAATTCCCTTTTCAATCCTGGCTTCTTCTTTAGCCAGTTTCTTTTCTTTCTTACGATCTCTATGGATCTGGAATTGGTCTTGTAATGATTGCCTGATTTCATTATCAAGATCGAACCTATCGAGATCCAATTGCTTCTTTCTTCCTTTACCCTTGGTTTGGATACTTTGGGTTTGGATATCACCAAAGGTATATTTCTTTTGGTTTTGAGTGAAAGCCACAAGATCGGCCACATCGTCACCCTCTTGGCTAATATTATCACTTTGGTCATCTTCATCATCTTCCTCTTCGGATTCAGAGATGTATACATCTGAATAGTTTGGCAGATCATACTTCTTGTCTATAAGGCCATTGGTAATGTAATGCAAAAAGCTCTGAAGTCTATGTTCTTTCACACCTTTCAGAAGCACATAGTCTATGACCTCATCTTCGTCAATCCATTGTGGGGTATCCGGTGATCCAGTCAAGTCAAGATTGGTGGTATAGAATTGGTTCTTAATACCAAATCTCACATTGGACACGGAGATCTGAGAAACATCAAATTCAAAATCTTCTGGTAAGAATCCATACTCTGGATCAGCGGGTTCTTCATCAGAAACTTCGTCTTCTTCATCATCATCTTCTTCTGAAGATGAAGATGCCATTTTATCGAAATCAGTGGAACTAATGTATCCATCATCTTCATCATCACTGTTATTTTGCATGTCTCTTATAATAGATTGAATATAGTCTTGGTAGCCCTCATTTTGGAAAATATCAGAGTCGTCATCAATATCGTCATCAAAATCATCAAAGTCATCAAGATTGTCGCTTTCCACCTTTTTCTTGGAGGGGAGATTAGTGGTGGTGGCTCCATTATCGTCTGTATGTGTTTGTAAACTGACCTTTCCAATGGTCAAAACAGGATCGTGTTCAAGGCCAGGCGCCTTTTGGTAAGTTTCGCTTTCTTTTCCATATGGAACAATGAACCGAGTCTCTTTTCTAATCTTTTTACTGAGAAGTTTGGATACATTTGGCTTGTTAATTCGGTGTTGGTCATCCCCTTCGATATCAATAACGAATGTATCTTCTTCATCATCTGGACCCTCTTCTGATTCGTCTTGATCCTGGTCGCCGTCATCTTCAGCCATTTCTTCGGATGCAATAACCAATCCAGCAGGGTTTCCTGCTTTTGATACTTCTTTCTTTTCATCAATCTTGAGATCTTGTACTGGAAGGGTTTCCGGGGTCTCTTCATCCGATTCAGATCCCGATGTGAATGTAAGAATGGTGTCGTTATCGATTGGTGGTAGTCTATCAGGGGAGTTCAAAATATCAAGCAATTGCTGGTTTTGAGGGGAAATCACAGGGTTATTGATATCTTTAGTAGGAGATTCTAATTTGGGAGTGCTTGGAATCTCACCTTTAACTACCTTGGAAACATACTGGTTGAACTTCTCAAACTCAATGGCATCATCATCATCTTCTTCTTCTTCTTCTTGTTTAGCTTCAACCATATCAATGTCATTGTCATTGTGGCCATTCTTTTGAGCGCTTTCAACTCCACCCACCTCTTTCACAGCTCCCTTGCTATTTATTTCCTTAATCTTTATACTTGGATCATATACTTCCGTAGCTTTAACGAACTCAATGGGACGATTTCTAAGATTCTTGGACATGGTTTCATCCTGATGTCTTTCAGTATACAATGCTTCTTGTATTAATCTTCCGGGCCTCTTGGACAATGCCTTCATACTGGATCTGGCTTGTACATGGACGGACTCATCGAGGTCCATCAATTCTGGATACTCAGTATTGTTTGGTTGACTTGGTCTATGGTTGTTGGATCTTCCTTTACTCTTTTTCTTTTTGGTATTGAACCGGCCAAAGTTGGATCCTCGGCCACCACGGCCTCCTCCTGGACGACCACGGCCTCCTCTACCTCCTCTTTTGGGCATTGTAAAGAAACGTTGCTTGGTTTAGATGTAAGTTGTAGTTAGTTGACTTTAGATAAGTGTGCAGTCACGTGTGCTTCCGATGAGTGGCACGAATGCACGTGTGACTCATCAGATATGAACGTTAACACGTTGGAAAAAGCAGCTGACAGCGACTTGGAGATAGCGAGGCTGGTGGATATTGGAAAACAATTGCTACAGTAGGCTTGTTTACATTTGGTGTCTGGGAAGGTTATTCTAGGTACTGTGTACAGGACAAACAGAATAGTAATGTTTATGCACGTGACCAGACACGTGACAGTATTACCTTGATAACCACTAGCTCCAGTTTTGCACCCTAAACGGCAGCAGCCCCTAGTACAATGGGCTCTCCAACTACGAAACTTGCACTACAGTTCGTCAGCCCTGCATTGCCTGTTTTTATGGGCACACTACAGAATATACATACTTTAATTACATGCAAGATAACGTAATACGGGTGCCCAAATTGGTGCTAAATAAAGCAACGGTGTTTCTCAACCCCCACCAAACGTTTTGCATTGCCGCGCCCCTTCTAAAGCCCCCATCTTGCGTTACCATACACGAATTCTGGTTGCTGGTTTAAAGTGGTGGGTGGTGTTTCTTATCCTGCTCACGTGCTCTCCTTTGTTCCTGCAGTCCCTAAAGACTATAATCTACTACCCCCATACTCCACAAGAAAGTAGCCATGTCGTTCCCCACCAACGAGGTCTCATCCAAAGAACACATCTCCATGGGGTCCGGTGCCCCCACAAACACTACCGGCGAAACGTCATCAAGGTCCGCCAATAATTCGTCCCATACATTCCAAATATCTCAATTGTGGCAACAGATAACCGCGTTAACTGATAACCATGAACCGGAGAATGAACCACCAGTGGTGATCTTAGGTAAAGAATATACCAATAAGGAAGAGTTCGAGGGCGAGATCCGGTCCAAGATCTGGTTGACTTACCGGTTTGGATTTGAGCCTATAGGTAAGGCCGAAGGAGGTCCCCAACCATTGTCATTTATCCAGTCATTCATTTTTAATAAGAGTCTTTTATTTAATGGGTTTGGTCAAATCCCTAATCTTATTGATAATGAGAATTTTACTAGTGATGTAGGTTGGGGTTGTATGATTCGGACCAGTCAAAGTCTTTTGGCCAATGCATTTCTTCACTTGTTAGATCAAGATTCTAAACATAAAATAATTGATTTGTTTAGGGATAATCAAGAATCTCCATTTTCCCTTCACAATTTCGTTAAGGTGGCCTCCAACCTGCCTCTTAAAGTTAAACCAGGTGAATGGTTTGGTCCCAATGCTGCTTCTTTATCAATCAAAAGATTAAATGATAAACTTGTCCCAACTGAAGGAATCCCTCGAATCAATGTTTTAATAAGTGAAAGTTGTGATTTATATGATAATCAAATCCTGGAATTGTTTTCTGATGATCCTGACGGTTTATTGATTTTATTGCCTGTAAGACTTGGAATTGATAAAATTAATCAATATTATTATTCAAGTTTAAAACAAATTTTTTCAACACCATATTCTGTGGGTATAGCAGGTGGTAAACCTTCTTCTAGTTTTTATTTCGTCGGGTACCAAGATGGTCATGTTTTATATCTTAATCCCCATAATCCACAACCATATCAAGATGATATTAATTATGAATCATATCATTCAGAAAATTATCAAAAGCTTGGTTTTAATGATTTGGATCCTTCTATGATGATTGGATTGGTATTCAAAAATTTACTGGAATATGAAGATTTCAAAAAAGTATGTCAACAAGGAGATCATAAAATTGTCCATTTCCATACAACAGCAAGAAGACCATCCAAGACAGAAAAGAATAGAAAAACTTCAGGGTTTGTCAACATTCATCATGAAGACATAGAATCGGAAACAGAAATCATTGATCAAAAAGATCTAGATGATTTTGTGGACCTTGGAGTATCAGAGTATGAAAAGATTCCTCAAGAAAGTAATGCCAATGTTTTAGATGTGAACACTGGGAAAAGTGAGCCTTTTGAGACCATCCAAAAACAAGATGTTAACGATCAGGAAAAATAGGGAAAAGAGCCAAAGAACAAAGTTAAGAGCTTGATTAATATTTAATTGAATGATATATAGATTATATTCTTGGATCCTTCAAGTTTGAAAATGTCTCAATTAAAATTACATCTTTATAAACTCGCAGGACGAGTTCTTCATTATCAAATGGCTTGTGGTGGCAACACCTCACCGTCCATGAGACTGCTATGGTATATTTAGTTATTCCTAGAATTTAGATAGCTTATAATATGAATTAACTAATTGGAAGTAGAAAAAACGAAAAAAAAAAATAAAAAAAAAACAGAAAAAAAATTTAACAAGAAGTTTTAAAAGCTCCAGAAGTAGTTTGAGAACTACATTAAGTATATGGCAAGGGTGTTCCACACCACTATTACTGGTTATGGTGGTTATGCTGGTTTTAGTGTCAGGGCGTGTCCTTACCACTTATCATAAGAAATATGACTCTACAACTACATCTCTCTACACGCCATTAGTGGTCCATTAATCCCAGGATATCATTAACCCCCACACTACGCCCCCAACTCTATCATCTTGTACCACTGGCCATCCACTTTCTCCAACATCATAACCTAATAGCATGAGTAAAATAATAGACTCTCTCAAGATTTGTACAGTATGTGCATCCAACAATAACCGTTCTATGGAATCCCACAAACAACTCAAAGATGCCGGTTATAACGTCAAATCCTTCGGAACCGGTTCGGCCGTGAGACTTCCGGGTCCATCTCCAGATAAACCAAATGTATACGAATTCGGAACTCCATATGAAGACATCTATAATGATTTGATATCACAGAACCATCGTAAAATATATGAAGCCAATGGATTAATCCATATGTTGGATAGAAACAGACACGTGAAGTTGGCTCCTGAAAAGTGGCAAGCCAATTATTATGCTGGAAAATTTGATTTGGTTATTACTTGTGAAGAAAGATGTTTTGATAGTGTATTGGATGATTTGATGTACAGAATGTACAGTAAAGATGATGAAAATGATGTCAAACAACTAGTGCATGTGGTGAATGTGGACATCAAGGATGATAATGAAAATGCTATCATTGGAGGTAAAGGTATATTGAAATTGGTCAATATGATTCATGAATTTAGACAAAAGAAGAAGGAAGATGATGAAGATGAATCCAGTGTTCTTTTAGAAGATCAAATGATGAACATTTTGACTGAATGGCAGAAAAACCACACTCATTTACCAACTTTATACAGTGTATCTTACTATTAAATCCAGGTAATCTTAATCCTTAAGTTCAAGATTAAATTGTATCCTTCAAAAAACCATTTTTGAGCCCGTCAAAAAATCAAGAATTTTACCGGGGTAACTTATATAGATTAATCAATAATAACTCGCCATTAAACTTGTGTAAATACTTATTGTAACGCTGTGTGTTTTAATCATGAACTTGTAATAACAAGTGCTGCGCTACTGTATTGCACGTGACCTAATACGCGATGATGTAGTTGATAGAATATGCACCAAACCAGGTATTGTAGAGGACTTGTACATTCAACTCAAAGTTGATTTCACTCATTTACTTGTGCTTGATTACATTCACAGCATGCCACCACCAAAACCTGCAAATGCCAAGAAGGCACGCCTTTACAACAGCAGAACCATCAAGACACAAACCACTGATTCCAGTTTCGAGAATAAAGAACGTCTTAATGTGGCCGATTTCCTTCAATCCAGATCATTTGAAATCAAGTCATTTGAATTGTCTCAATTAAAGACAAAAAATGCCTCAGCAACCAGAGTTTTCCAGAGTTTGCCTCGCTCGTTAAGAAGAAGAGCAGCATCTCATAATGTCAAGAGAATTCCAAAGAGATTAAGAAACAAGGCAATCAGAGAGATGAAAAATACTTTAAATGGTATTCCACCGAAGAAAGAGCATTTAAGGGGCCGTAAGTTGTACCGCTTGAATACCAGAAAGAGATTGTTGAAGTTAGGAGGAAAATTAAAGCTTCTTCGTAGTATGCCGGGAGATGATTTTTATAACCATAAATTGAACACCAGAGAACAAATAAAAAGATTAAATGAAGAGATAAAAAAATTGGAAACTAAAGGGCCTCAAAATGACTTTAATAATTCATGTGGTGCCTATGACAATACCGGAGTTAATGAACTTGCACCTAAACCAAAAGGAAATATCAAATTCCACAAAAGACAACATAAATTCACCTGGTTGCCTACCCATATCTGGCATTCTAAGAGATTTCATATGATTAAACAGAATGGATATCAAATACCGCTAACTCCAACTCAAAAATCATTCAGATTAATCAATCGTCAAAGACGATCTGGAACTATAGTAATGGATACTTCATACATGAACAGTATGATTTTAGAGTTAAGTGATGAACAAAAATTCAGAGAATCTCTTTTAGCATTGACAAAATTTAATAAAGTTCCAGAGTCCATCATAAATGGTAATAAGTCATACAACAACTGGATCGAATTGGAAGGTAAAAAAGTGGGAAAAGGATTAATTTATGCTAACATCGAAACCAGAAAGATCCTTTTGAGAATAAATCCCTCCATATATGAAGAATTGTTTGGGGCATTAAAACTGAAGATTGGTCCAGAAGATAAAATTTATGATTGCAGTTATTCTTTGGGTAGTATTGATCTAATAGGTCCTACTTCCATTCATTCTGTGTCTAGAATATTACACTTATTCAAAGATCAAAGCCAAGATATGGTTGACTTGTGGGCAAAAGTAGCTGATAGTAATGATTCTGGTATTATTCCAGTTGGAACTACTTTTGCATTTGATATAATGGACCCACGGTTTTGGAAAAGACCAGTTCATTTGAGCAAAAAATCTTCTATTCAATCAACCAATGATCTAATTATCGAATTAAGTCAATGGAAATCAACCAGCATTAATAAAACTTCGGTGACAAATTTGCTTGATAGCTCTGCCAGAAATGAATCTTACAAGGACCAGCTTTCAATCAAGGCTATCAGTCAAAAGTTTTCACAAACAAAGGATTCGAGCAACTGTATCAAATCTATATACCATGAACACTCACGAATTCCTATTCTTATCAGCAAAACCTCTTCTCAAAATTGGTCCATTGTTTTACCATGGTACTGGGTTATGCCAGTGTGGACCAAAATGACCACTTTACGTGATGTCAAGTTTGGTTCATTAAAACAATTACAACAAACCAATTTCGAACAAGATATTGCAACTTTCCCTCAAGACTATCCATTTTTAGCGGAGGGATGGAACTACAATGAAGTTTTGGGGAAGTTGAATAAGGAAAAGTATGATAAAATGCCATTGAATCTTCAAAATAAGTCCAGACCAGACTTCACCAGTGATGAAATCATTGGAAGTTTCAATTGCGATTGGTCAGGATTGCGTAGTCTCTTATACCTTAAGAAATATTCTAAGAAGTCTGAGACTGAGCTTCAAAATACACCACCCACATTTGCTACTTTCGATGATAGCCTCAATAGAAAGATCGAATCTTTCAATGATATAATACAATTGGAAAAAACCATCAAAGGCAATTCCAATGAATTAATTGTTGAATTATTTGACAAATCAAAGAAAGATCATGTTGAATTTGGATCATTAGAAGTCACTCATATTAATGAAGTTCCAAAGGGTAAATTACCATTAGCACAGGTTTCAGTCTCGATCATTAATGACGGTACCATCAAAGACGGTGCTAGAATATACAGCAAAAATCATAATAACGATGAAATTCAACCATGGTCCTTCCTTTACTTGATAGGTTTCATATCAAGTGGATCTTTCAATTTGAGTAAGGGCAGAGCATCTGGTGTGGGTAATATTGTTTATGATGGAACGTTTGAGGATGAATACGTCTGGATAAGAAACATAGGCTCCAGCAAGATGTACAAGGCAGAACTCAAAGTGATACCAATATAGTTTTTCTTGCCTTTATAATGCTCTATGATCAATGAAGTATAACTACCTCTCATGTATAGTAATACTTCACGAAGCATCCAAGTATTTGGGGCACTTGTATAGTTTATAGATCTGTATTCATCATAAAGCTAATAGGAACTTTTGTAGGGAAAATCAATTGTTGACTTTCCAGCAAGTGATCAATAAAAAGTCACTTCAGCTGAATTGGCTCTCTATTTATACCCCAGAACCCATTGCACCCCATGAGCGTGACTATGTCCTTTCTTCTGGTGTCTTTGTATAAGAATTGGTTGCAAATTTGGGTGATTGTGGTTACCCGGATTTTGTCCGCCTATAAATATGACGCGATCCTGCCAAACTTTGGAATTTTTCTTTTTTTTCTCATACTTACCTGGAGATGTTATAGGAGATCAAGAAGTTCTATAACCTAAGCTCCCCAGAGGCATTGCACAGCGCCATAGGGAGCTTTGCCAACTCTCATGAAGGTTCTCTCTCGCGTCTTTGGATGCGAGTTAGGATCGAGAGTGTGGATCTTTTAATTTTTGATTTCTTTCTTCCATATCCATTTCTTTGAAATGGTGGGAACTCACAAGTAGTGAGACCAAATGGTAAGGCATTGAGATGGTTAACCACTTAGTACTTGCTTATAATTCATATTATCGGCTCCAATTGTTTGGTTCGATGGGTTGATCTTTGGCTTTGCCAAAAATTTAGACCAACGGTCATATGTTTTTACTATATGGAGTCTGGTGATTCGATATAATAAAAACCATCTACTATTGTTCTACTTTTGAATTGTCCGTTTTATTCTTGAATAATGAGTTATCATTATTATACATTATAAAGTGTGTTGATACCACAAGTTGTTTCGTTGTAAGTATACATAATTAAAGATTGTAAGTGAAAGAACAAATAATTGTCCCTATATGATGTTTAACCCACTTACTGAATTTTGGTCCTGGTTGTATGTTTTTTTAAATCAGTCACTTCCCAATTCACTATTATGACTAGTTCCTTCTTCTATTTCACTTCTAGGAATTAATCTTGAATTTTCCCACATCTTTATCAATGACTTCTTTAATAGATTCACATTATAATCAATGATGGTCAATGATTTTTCTTGATTGGCCATATCACTACCACCATCAAGAACATTAGCATCATCATTTCTGATTAATGCTACTAAAGCTAATCCTCTGATCATTTGCTTTAAGTATAGTATGGAACCATTGGAAAGGTGACTTATAGACTTTAATTCCTTTGGATGTGCCACGGCTTTTTGACTATCATTAGAATCTTCAATGTATAAATCATCAAGATCAATGGTGATATCAATAAATTCAGCACATACTTCGTAGGTTTGAATATCCACTGGAGATGAATCAGTGGCCACATAAATCTTACTGTTGACATCGAATAAGAAGACTTTGTCAATAGAAGAATGTTGAACCAAGTTATCCAACATGTTTTCCAAAGATGGTAACTCTGGAATCAATTTCTGTACGATTCTGGAGAAAGCTTCATAGATAGAATGGTCAAAAATGGAGGTCAAATAGAAAGAAACTTGAACACCTTCCAACCCTAAGTCGAGTAATTCATCACCGGTTCTTTGCATAATATCTCTTTGAGCATCTATACGATAATCTTCTGATAACCCATCAATTTTATGAATTAACACTTCAATATTTATCTTTGGATTCACTTTGTAAGCAAATTCAACAATCATGGATAAGTTTGTTAAAGCATTAAGGTATTCATCTTGGGAGTCAATTACATAAACCAAGGCACCAATTGATGAAAATAACCGTTCTGAATCATAATTAGGTTCGAAGTAATTGAGTTGACCTGGTAATTCCATCACCGAAAGGTCAATGAGTGATGAGAACAGTTCAGTGGTCGGCTTTGAAGTACTTTCAAGGTATAAAGTATCTAATGGTTGCATGTTATGGAACACCACCTTACAAATAGATGACTTACCACCTCTACGTAAACCCATGAGAAGGATGGTAGCATTGGTGTCTTTAGGATTAGGGAGTAGCGTGGCTTCCATGTTTGATATGATAAAAGGAATATATGTAAGTAAAGAAAGAACTGAAGGTTTATGAGTATCTTAGTTTGGTGAATAATTCCAATAGAACTAAAATTATACCTTTGGAATGGATGATTAACTTTGGTCTTTGTTATTTGATGAGGTAATTGAGAACTTGTTGATTATACTTGCCCTCAAATAATGTAGTGGTATGAATCTAAGTTGAAGGAGTCGGACTTTTAATAAAGGTATTCTCTATGATAATTACGTCTTGGGCTAAGATGCTGGTGAACTTTCAATCCCAAAACCGGTTTCCAAGTGATGGTTGTAACAATCAATTGGATATCGTTATCTAGTTGACGATTTATTGTCCCAAAGATAGCCGCGTGTGTGCAGGCTGGTGATGGGAGCCTGTCTCTTTTTGGGAGCCTCTCACCACCAAACTTGGTGATAGTTGCAAAGGGCGTTAGCAAACTATTGAGTCCGTCAAATTGGTGATGCTAGTAATTTTGGTGTAATATCAATTGGTTTTCATGAATTCAATAGGGAATTTTGTAGCATCGTGAATTTTATTGATACTCTCGTTTAAATGTAGTAAATGTATCAAGACTTACCAAATGTTGTAGTGAATGAAACCACTCAATACTAAAGGTTCAATGGGCAACTTCAGCACATTTTGGCAGCCTTTTATATTACTGCCAATTATCAACACGTCAGCCAAAATATAATATGCAAAAATGAATGCAAGGGTCATGCCACTTAAGCAATCCGACTGGTCATTGCATTAATATGAGGCATTTAGTACCTATAAAGAAGACCATCCAACCAAAAGAAGTATAAATAGCTGACAAGATGCCTCCTCTTAAATTTACTTTCACTACAATTTGAAGCTCTTCAAAAGCTCTGTATTATTATTATTAATATCTTTGTACATTGGTCTCTATATTAACATAGGACGACTAAACTCATTTGAATCATTAATTCAGGGTAAGCTCATGGTCTCAATCTTCTTGGATCTCTTGGGAACAAGGAAGCTCTTCTAATGTTCTTCAAGTCCAAGAAGAACATAACAACTCTTTCCAAACCAATACCACCACCGGCATGTGGAGGACATCCGTAAGTGAAAGCATCAACATAATCACTCATACCTGGAACGGTTGGGTCAACTTCATGAGCCTTAAGTCTTTCCTTCAATAATTCAGCATCGTGAATACGTTGAGCACCAGAAAGAATTTCTTCACCTCTCATAAAGAAATCATAAGAGTTGGAGTATCTTGGGTCTTCTGGATCTGGCATGGTGTAGAATGGTCTAATAGCCAATGGGAACTTGTCTAAAATATAGAAATCAGTGTCATACTTTTCTCTAACCAACTTACCTAAAAGCTTTTCATTTTCAGTGGACAAATCATCAAAGTCACCTAATTCCTTACCAGCATCTCTTAACATTTGGATACCTTCCTTGAAATGAAGCTTAACCATCTTACCTTCTGGAACCTTGAATTCTTCAACTGGGAATTGCTTTCTAACAGTAGCAATTTCATTACCATATCTCTTCTTTAATTCAGAGAAGATGAAGATAAACAATTCACCCAAGACATCCAAAACTTCGTCATAATGTTCTTCGAAAGCCATTTCCAAATCTAAACCGGTGAATTCGGTCATATGACGGTGAGTGTTGGAGTTTTCAGCTCTAAAAACTGGAGCAACTTCAAAGACCTTTTCAAAATCAGCAGCAATCAATTGTTGCTTGTAGAATTGAGGAGATTGAGCTAAGTAAGCGTTACCCTTGAAATAGTTGATTTCAAAGACGTTGGAACCACCTTCAGAAGCAGCAGCAATGATCTTTGGAGTGTGAATTTCAGTGAAACCCTTGTTGCTCAAGAATTCTCTGAATAATTGACAAACTCCAGATTGAAGCTTGAAAATAGCTTGGTTGGTTGGGGTTCTCAAATCAATAACTCTGGCATCAAGTCTAGTGTCCAAGTTGACGACTGGTAATTTAAGAGCTTCAGCTTCAGCATCGGATCTAGAAGCATCTTCAATCAATAATGGTAATTGTTCAGGGGTTTCTTGGATAGTGTAAATCTTGGTGACATGAACTTCAACGTCTTGAACAGTGGCAGACTTGATAAGGTCATCGACCTTCTTGACAACACCGTGGACTAAAACAATGGATTCTAAGTTGATAGAAGAAGCCCACTTGACCATTTGCTTGGAAAGAGCGTTTTCGTTGGTTTCCTTGTTGGTTCTAACTAAGGTTTGAATGGTGTTGGCTTGTTGTCTCAAAGTAAGGAACAATAAGGTAGCACTTTGTTGTCTACTACCGTGAATTCTAGCTCTAAAAATGACTTCTTCACCATCGTTGGCAGCACTTAAGTCCTTTAATTCGACTCTGGTCTTACCAGTCTTAACAGCAGAGTTGATCAATGGTAACTTACCGTAATTAGCCTTGGCAGGGTCATTGGCAGCAGCAGCTTCCTTTTCAGCCTTTTCCTTAGCTAATTGGGCTTCTCTTTCAGCCTTCTTTTGGGCCTTCTCCTTTTCCTTAGCAAGCTTCTTGAGAGCTTTCTTGGACAATGGTTGACCGTCTTCACCTAAAATGACTTCTTCAGTGGCGGCAGCAGCAGCTTCAGGAACAGCGGCTAATGCTTCAGGAGCGGCCTGTTCTTGAATGTTTAACTTTTCCAATTTCTCGGCTTGTTCAGACATCTTGGTAGAGTAATGATTTAATGAATAAAAAATTTCAGATCCAGGACAGTGCGATTTATGAACAATTAGTGAACTACCAAAACCAACAAAACAATGTGAACAGAATTGAACAGAAAAACGGTTTTTGATTTTACAGGTTTAGTAGTGACAAATGACGTCACATATATTTATGAGGTTTTGCAAACTATTTACAATGTTCATGGTTCTGTTAAGATGAGTCATTCCTGGGGGGTGAGTCATCTCCAAGTTCGTTCGTTTCCTTTGTTGCTCCTAATCACTACTCCAATTGAGTTGAAATCTTCTCATCTATCTTGTCTCAAACTGGGAACATTTAGCTAGGACCAACTATTTGTTCCATCTACTGAATTAGAAACTAAGAATTAATCTCTAGTTATCTACAGCATTAAAATATGGTTTGGTTTACTCTTGCTCCAGAATATTTACCAGAATATTTACAAGGAGGTATAGAAATGGGTTCCACTGTGTTGGATAAATGAGAAAATAAAGGTTCACTGGTGATGGTAATAGTTAAGGAGATTAATCATTATAAATATGTTAAATCTAATTTTTGACCGAATGGTTTCCTCAGTTAACTAATTTTGTTGGTTTCCGTCTTTTCCTTCTCAAGTCTCTCCTTTTCTTTCTTCTTTTGTTCTTTCTCCTTCAATACTCCCTCTCTTCTGGCCATACCTTCGGCTATTTTTCTGGCTCTTCTTTCTTCTTTGGTTTCCCCCTTTTCTTCTACTTTTGGCTTCATCATTTCTTCGATGGCCTTGTATAAAACATCTAGTTTTTTGAAGTTTTCCTTAAATCTGTCCAAAGATAATTTGGTAATAACTCCCAAGTATTCTTTGCTGACAAAGGACACCATATCTTCACCTTCACTGTACCCTATAGGAACATCTAATTTGATATATATTCTTATAGCCACGATATTATTACTTCCTATACCACTTTCTCTGAATCCACAGTTCATGGCTGTAGTATATAAGGCATTAGCAGAAGCTAAATCTCGACATTTGACATGAAGAATCAAAGGCTCGAACTTGTAGAGAATGTAACGGGTATTTGAATCACTGTGCCAGTCTTCAGTGTATTTGAAATCAACACCTTCATACCATTTCTCCATATTATCTGGTGTATGAGTTACAAAGATCCAATGTCCTTGATTACCTTTAGATCCAATCTTGACCTCTTCCAGCCCTACATTCTTGACCCCCTCGAGGAAAACGCTGACTCTTCCTGAACATGAAGAAGTAGTAACCATATCCTGACTGGAATTGATGAGGTTTATAATTGGGATGCATAACTCATCGATACTTCCCTTTGGTGATAAATCGGGAATTCCTCCATTGGTAGCACCTATTTCTTCCAAGATGGACTGTTTCTTTTGATCAAAAGGATCCAACATCACGAACTATTTACTGCTTATAGTTACGTGCTAATTATACGATGGTTAGTCTGGTAAGTGATAGTGAAAACTAGAATTCAACCTCATCGATTTCGCGATGCGCATTGTTAATGACAGAAGTTCTTCATCAATAGAGACATAACGAGTTCAACTTGACACCAACAGATTAAAAGGAAAAAAAGAAAAAGCTTTTAATGGCACCAGACACAATGTAAGGGTATTAGCATCACACGCTGATGATTGGCTTAACGTAAAAAAAAATTAACGGTGTATTGTTAGTGAATATTAGTATTGAAGTAAGACCAAGACTTAAAGATCATAGATTGGCTCTAAACCTAACTATGATTAGCTATAATAATGCTAATTACATTTTTAATACAAGCATCCCTTTCATAAAATTTCACTCCAGCTGGTTCAGTTAACTAGGGGTGTCTTATATAGATAAAGATCCTGACCCAAGCACCGGAATGATAATTGCCATTGGACCACTTCTTACTTTGATATAACAGTTACTGTTGTTCTACAGATTTGTGTCTAAATCATTTATTTCTATTTTCGTTGGCACATCTGAATTGTGCCGTGAATTGATTTCAAATCGCCCTTCAAGTTACTTTTGTCATACAATCAAATCAATATATCGGGCCAGTTCTTGATAACTTTCACTTCAAGGCATTCAAAAACTTCTTTTCATCCGATTGGTCCAAATTGAACAAAGTCTTCACCACTGGTAATAATTGTTCTCTTTGCTCCTTGTGTTCAAAGAATCCTAATAATACATTCTTAAGATAAGCAATGTTAGTATCAGACTTGGCTTCTGGAACTGGGGTTCCACTACTTCTGTCAGAGTCAATAGACGCCTTTGGAACATTTTCTGCTTCAGTAGGTTCCTTCATGGTGCGGTACTGTTGGGTCAAAATCTTGTAGTTCTTAGACAATCTCTCGAATTTCATATTGGACTCATCATTAAGCTTTCTCAAACTTGAGATAAGTGTTTGATACTCGCTTTGTTTCTTGGTCATTTGCTCCAATGAGTTTCTCAAACTAATAACTGTTTGTTTCATTTCATCTTCTTCTCCATTGTCTGCCACTATTTCAGACACAGGTTCGGATTCTTTTCTTTGCAACTCCTTCAACTTCTTTTCTAGCTCGTCAATACGTTTAACATATCCTGAATTCAAAGAATCAACTTCAACATCCTTCTTTTTAATCTTTAATTGGTATTTATTTTCCAATTCAAGCTTCTCATTCATGACCTTATTTATTTCGGTCTTAAAGTTAGCCTCGTTGTTCTTGATTCGTTCTTCGGTTTCGATCAATAATCTACGTAAAGTAGAAGCTTCTTTGATCCTCTCCGATTGTAAATTCTTGGACTCATTAAGTTCATCTTCGAGGTTTTCCACTCTCATGGCAGATTCCTTAGATTTCATGGTCAATTCTTCATATTGTTGTTTGAAAGATTCAATCTCGTTCGAAGATGATGATTTATCCTTAACCATAGAATCGTATTTGCTCTTGAGTGAATCAAACTTGGAGTTGACGTCTTGAGTCTTGGAAATCAATTCATTCAATTCCTTAGTTAATGATGCCTCCTTGGTAAATGCAGCCTCTTGTTTTGTTATCAACTCGTTCTTTTCATTGATAAGTGACTTGTTGAGATTTTGGAAATCATTCTTGGCCACCATTAATTTGGTGATTTGGTCTTGCTGTGAGGTGATGGTTTCATCCTTTTGAGTCACAACTTGATCTCTTTGTTTGGTCAAATCTTGAAGGTTTTTCTTGAAATCTTCAATTTGTTGATCTTTGTGGTTGATTGATGTCTTCAATGATACCACCTCTAACTTAAGTGATGTGTCATTACTCTTGAATTTCAGTAATTCTTTGATTCTACTATTCAAATTTTCTCTTTCCTTGATTAAATTTTCCTTTTCTTTAGTATGAGTTTCAATGCTGGTGGTCAAAGATCTCTTGTCCACTCTTAAAGTGTCAGTTTCTTTGGTCAATTTAGATAACTCAGAATCCAAGGTTTCCTTTTCCTTCTTCAATGATTCCTTTTCCCTGGTAAGTTCATTCACTTGAGTTGTTAAGGAAGAATTTTCACTCTTTAATGTGGCTTCTCCACTCTTGTATCCTTCGATTTCCTTGGCGTATTCAGCTACTTGAAGTTCAAGACTTCTAATTTTTTCTTCATGTTTATGAATGGCTTCCTTGAGTTCTTCAGTGGAGCTTTCGTTGTTACGAGATTTCAATTCCTTGATTTCATCTCTGGCTGCAACCAAATCGTTACCAATATCCTTCAACAGATCACCCAATTGTTCTACATCTTCAGTCTTGGATTCCAATGATAATTTTAATTTTCTGTTGTCTGCAATGATAGAGTCGTACTTGGAATGTAAGTCCTTGAGCTCTCCATTCAATTTCTCTTTTTCTTCGTTAGAACCAGTCACTTCCTTGGATAATCGCTCTTTTTCTTGATTGGCTTCTTTAAGAGACTTTTCGGCGGTAGATAATTCTTCTTTAAGCTTTTTTATCTCGGTGGATCCATTTTCAGATACTTCGGTTGTTGTAGCTGCTGGAATTGGAGCTGAAGCTGAGGCTTGCTCGCCAGCATTCTTCTTTTTGTTATTTTTCTTCTTGATCTTCTTGTTTCCAGTACCTGCTTGTGGTTCTTGGGTCTCTGTATTCGTGATACCTGATTCTTTTACTTCTATTTGATCGATTTTTTGCTTGTATTCTTTGATGGTCTTCTCTAAGGATTCTACTTGTGATTTGAACTTTTCTTCGCTGTCCTTTATTTCAGATTCGAGATCATTTTTGACCTTTTCCAATGAAGTTACCGACGCTTTATGAGTGTCCAATTCTTCAGATAATTCTTGATGGTTCTTAGAGCTAGATTCGGCTTGTTCAAGCTTCTTTGAAGTCTCTGAAAGTTTAGCTTCCACATCTTTAATCTTCTGCTTGTGTTGTTCAAGGGCTGTTTCGGCTGTCTTGACCTTTTCTTCAGCCTCAGTCTTGAGTTTCTTTTCTTGTTCGACCTTTTCTTCTAAATCTTTTCTAGACTTGATTTCGGCTTCTAATTTCAGAGAATTTTCGGTTTCTTTGGATTCCAATTCACGTTTTTCGGTTTCAATCTGGGTGAGTTTCTTTTCAAGCTCTTCTTTTCCAGTTGAATTTTCCTTCTGGGCCTTTAATTCTTCTATTTGATTCTTCAAATCATCCACTTCGTTGTTATCAGGCACTTCTTTGGGCTCGGGTTCTTTGGATTCAAGTTCTTTGATCTTTTCGTTTAATGAAGGTATCTTCTCGTTTTCTAGCTTCAATTCATCCACTTGTTTCTTTAATTGTTCGATTTCTTTGACTCCGGTTTCAAGTTCTTTCACCCGCTTTTGGAGTTCTACTCTGGTCTTTCTGGCAGAATCAGCTTCTATTTCCAATTTTTTCACCTTCAGAGTTAAAGTTCCGTTCTCCTTCGAAATCCTTCTCAACTCATTGTTCAACATAACTGTTTTCTCATTCAATCCATTAAGATATTCCACCAAAAGTCCAGCGTCTGATATACTTGAAATCGGAGTATGCTCCTGTAAAACCCTTTCGAATGATACAATCAATTCGGCTTTCCGTTTCTCGGTCTTGAATGCATCAAGCAATAATGGATACTTTTCTTCATACTTGGCAAACTTCTTCATTTTAGATCTGATACTTGGTGGAAGTTCATTTAAGTCAATGGGAGTAGAAGCAGCCTTGGCACCACCTTCCGGGTCGGGAGTTGCTTGCTTGGATGTCGATGCTTCATCCCCTGTTTCTGGTTCGTCTTCTGGTTGTGTAAGATCTTTTGGATCAGGGGTCTGGGTGCTCAAGACTTTGGCTTCGTTCTTGAGTTCTTTGATGGCATTGGCATTGGTCCGTCGGCCGCCGGCACCGGCGCCGTTTTCGCTGTGGTTCAACTCGTTGAAACTTTTGGCCACGTCTTCAGAGAAGTTCTTGAGTTTGGAAAACATGCTGAAGGGTTTAACTGGTGGTTGATTCTGACAACCCTGACATATATGTCTAGTCACGTGCGGATGTGATCACCAATGAACAATAGGGCTAGAACTTGCAAAAAGTAGATGGAGTAGGTTGGTGGTGGTGGTGGTAGTGGTAAAAAAAAGGGTAGATAAAGGGTTTTCCAGGAGGGCTTGCTTTGAAGTGGCTTCTTCTTTTTCTGTAATTTTCGTGGCTAATTTTTGGCCCTGGACCCTTAAAAAACAACAGAAGAAGGACTAAAAAAATGAATTGATTTTTTTCAATTGTCTCACTATTGAAATTGCTATGATTTCTAGCGGTTTGATTCGTGCTACTTCAACTTTATCTATTCTTTTATAATTAATTCCAATGATTTATACCAAAAAAGGGGTAAACTTGCCGCTTAACCGGTCTACACTCTATGAAAAATTCTGAGATTCACCCAGGAGACAAACCGTAATATTCTAGTCTCTTAGTAACACCCCACTCTTTCCTCCACGTCCACCTTAATGTGTTCTATATACACTGATCAAGATCTACCCTTCTCGCACGTGACTTCGTAGGATCATGCCTTATCTCGGTTCACAGCCCAGACGGCAGATATCGGAATTAGCCCTAACCCGAACTCTTATAGACATCACACCGTTATGCCCTCTGCCAAAGATATTAGGACGGCTATTGCCAAATCGGGCATCCACCTCGACTCCTTGGAGTCCTCCCTCGAAGAAAGAGATCGGCTTGTTCACACTCTTAATCTTACCCCCTCACAAGATGATAATTATGAGTTGATCAGTATCATTCAAAAAGTGTTGAAGTCGTTGAATTACATACAAGATGACATCATTGTGCTCTTTAAAAAGAATGAGAGTGTTGATGATCTTGTGGCGATGTTCAAGGGGCTTGTTTCCAGGTATGAACAGTATATTAATCAGTTATCTAGTGATGTCTACGTTACTGTTGAAGAGTATGAGTTTAATAGGAAGGAGATGCCAGAGCCCGGATTAAAGAAAAGTAAATCGGTTCGTTTTAGAGACGATGTGGATGATGATGATAACGATGAGCTTAGAACCGAATTGATGGGAACAAGAGCTTTCAAGCCATATACTGATGATGAGTCTCAGACAGACACCGAGTCATTTGATCAGACCAACCATCAGCTTTTTGCCCAACATCAACAGACAATGCTTGATCAGGATCAGGATTTGGACGTATTGCACCAGTCTATACAGAGACAACATGCCATGGGAGTCAATATCAATACTGAATTGGATGAGCATTTGATCATATTGAATGATTTGGAACAAGGTGTGGACGTATCCCAAAATAGATTGAATTCCGCCAGTCATAAGTTGGGGGTTTTCAGAAGGAGAGTAGCTGAAAATGGTAGTTTGGTTACTATCGTGGTGTTGACTATAATTGTGATTGTGTTGTTGGTCACCTTGAATTGAAGATTGTGGATAAAGATCAAAGGAAATGATAATAAAAGAAGAGAACTTCAGCGGTCCAGTCCTCGGCTCAGTAACCTATTGGTGCTGGATCTTTTAGTAACGGAGATTCCATCTCAAAAGGGTGGAGGGGATTTGAGTAATTGGTGGTGTTGACCATTATCAAAGACTTCAAGTAGATTGGCAAACCAGTAGTTAACTGCAAAAATACACCTACAGACCATTCTACTAATTGAGGAACACTATGTATGTTGTTCATGTATTATGATAGATTATCAATGGCAGTATGACTACAAATAGAGCACCCGACCTCAACTTCAAGCCGAGGACAAAGTAATGATATGTTAGACGGAACAAAATAGTTATTTTGTAAATAATGGCATTTCACCATGCTAGTCTGTAGACACCGATGTCCATATGTTGTTGGGTGGATTTGGTCATAGAATATCTGATAATATTTGGTACCCAGTCGGCATTCATTTTGGGATAAAAGAATCACAGTTGTGGGAGAGGTTGAAAGTGAAAGTGAAAGTGAAATGGAAAGTGAAAGTGAAAGTGAAATGGAAAGTGAAAGTGGATGTAAAGTGGATGTGACTTATCGTGTCTATTGGGGATGTTCTATGGGTTGTTGAAAGGATTAAATGAGCAAACAATTGGCCCTGGTGTGAACTTGATTGGTGGTTCGTGGTATATTCTAATGACTAGCGAGCCATACCAGTAGCATGATGATTCTAAATTGAGTGGATTGAGTGAATTATATGGTTTCTTGCAATAGCTTGTCGGTTTCTATTTTTGGGTGTGTTGGTTATGGTTTATGGACCTAGAAGTTGAAGTCGTCGTTCTCCTCCTCGTTGTCACTGAAGAACCAGATAAACACAATGATGTCGCCGTAAACAATCAAACCTCCAATGATACTCATCAACATTGATCCAAACTGAATCAAAGTAGTATGATAAAAGGTCAATGGAAGCGCTATTCCACTGACAATCAACAACCCTGTTAAAAACTTGCAGAACTCCAGGAATGCCGAGGGCCTTTCTCCATCGTTATTATTGAATGTCAAGAAGTCATCCTTTGAATTCTCGATAGATTGGGCAATCACATTGGGGAAAGGGGCAAGTAAGAAAATGAATATGACCCACAAGGGTTTATAGGTGTTATACAATGCACACGATAACAAGATCAATAGGAAACCCGAAGCCAAGAATGCCGAGAGGAAGATGATCTTATTCAATGGATTCATCTTGGTTGGGGTGGAGTTGGAGCGGATTGATGGTGGGGGGGGCTTTTAGTTGGGTAAAGGTAGGAGGTTTTGATGTTAATAATCCACGTGAGGCGCTAGCTTAAGTCGAGTGAGCTGGTATGAGCAGCGAGCCAACGGAGTGTGGTCGCGGTGGTACTGATAAGGACCGCGAGGGAGAGTAGGCAGATATAGCGAGGGAAATGAAGGTTGGGGAAGAAGCTAGCGAGACAAAACAGCCATAACGGGGACCTCCTCATAGCATTTAGCTAGGTAAAGGGAAAGTTGTCTGGTTAGTGTTTTAGCCAGTGGACTATCTGTTCTATCTGTTCCTTGTGGCTGTTTTCTCATCTGTTTTTAGCCTAAATGAACTTTGCCAATTATATTAATATAATTATATATAATTTTTCCTCTTAACCTGTAATATGAAACTGATAAGCTTAGACCTATAGGTGACTCGGCACCTGCTGATATTATTCTATATAATGCAAATAAAGTGGATCGAATATCGTCATATACACCTCCTCTATATATTATTTTACCTGTTACTAGTAATAATATATTTGGTTCTAGAGGAAGAGAATAGGCTTAGGAATGTAGTGATGGGCTTAATCACAGAGATGAAACAGATGGTGACAGTTTCTGCTTTCAGTGACGTTTTGTAGTAAGGATTCGTCAAGTGGGTCAATTATCACTATTCACCATTTTTTGCAATTTTCGCAGCATTTTTCAATCTTTAACAAAAAACCATATTTCCATACAACACACCCAAAAGACATCAACAAGCTAACCAAGGACAAGATGGTTAGTCCAGGAAAAACCAGGTACAAATTATAGAGGTTTTTTTTTTTTTTGGATCCATTGACTGCTACATTATACTTGTTTGCGTTTAAACACATCCATTGCTATGTACAAATATCATATAATCATTTCAACTCACAAACAGGTACTGAGGTACACACAACCATAGTTAGTCTGCTTCATAAATTAGTCTTCGAACCACCATATTATCGATGTATTATCTGGTGAAACTTTGGAAAGTACAGCTTTTAAGTTTCTCACTTTTTGCACCAGTTCCTCATTCAAATGAAGATTTAATTAATCATCACCCGAGTTCCAGAACCATCCACCACTCTTTGCCTTTCCTTCTTCTACATTCTCAACCACACTGACCCAGTCCTTAGCATCAAATGGTTTGGTCTTGGTGATTGTCTTGGTAATCAGAGAACCATCAGAAAAGTATTCGGTCTTGATTTCATTCAATTCCACTTCATTACTTTCTTGGTTGGAGTTAAAAGTCGATTGAATACTACTAGAAATAACCCTCTTAGCTTCAGATTCAATACCAGGAACGACATCTTCCTTTCTGGATTCCAAGAGTTGTCTTCTTCTAGCTTCTCTTTCATTCTTGACATTTTGGTACATAATATTCTTCCAGTTCATAAGATCCTCAAACTTTCTGAAAAATGTACCCTTTTCACCCAAATCAATTACACCATCCTTTTCCAGACCACCGTTCTTGATAGCATCATTCAAGTCTTCCTTGGTCAAGATCTTGTTAGGATAATTTTGGTTCTTATAGTTCAAATAATCAATGGGAACTTCACTGTTTGGAAATAAGCATCTCCAGTAACCTCTACAGTCCCAAATCGACTCACCGTTCTTGTTCATACAATCATTATAGCTACGAACAGAAGGGGATTTACGGGAATAGTAACCAAACGGAGTCTTTCCTCCTCTGAAAGAGCCACCAAATTGTTCATCGATATGGTCTCTCCAAGGAGTATGATGGCCAAAGGGACCACAGCCAGATCTTTCATTGGACTGTCCATCTTGGGAGAAACGGTCTTGGAGCTGTTGTCTAATTTGGTAAAAGCTAGGGTATGCTCTTTCACCAGAGCCCCATGAGTTGGTTGGTTCTGGTTCATTGGCTACGGGAGCCAAATACTCGTCGGCCAATTGCTTAGCCTTTTGGAGGGCTTGATTATCCCATTCCTGAAGCGATTCACGCGAGTAATTCTTGGCCTTTTCATTGATTTCATTGACGGAATGACTGGTGAGAGTCCATACTGATTTACCAATTGAAGTCAAGTTTTTCTTCAAATCCTCCACATCGTTCATGATATCGTCGATGGATTGTCTCTTGGTATCATTGGAGGCCAGTCCTGAGACGGCGGGATCATATTTATCGATTTCCAGTCCTTTTTCGATGCCCATTGTAGGAATAGTGAATAGTTTGGTGATGAAGTTGCCACTAGGGGATGAGTGCGGATGTACTGCAAAAAAGCCATGGGAGCAAAAAGTGCAACTGTTTTAGCGAGAGATTCTGTTTAGTAGTGACCGTTTAGCGAGAGAAACTGTAACTGTTGGGTAGTGACTAATTGGAGAAGGGTATAGCTAGTGGTACGGTATACTGTGCCATTAGGGGGTGGACGTAGAACGTTGGTTAGGGGTTTTGGTGGTTTTGGTGGTTTTGGTGGTTTTGGGGGTTGGGTTCTCTGGTGTACCGTGGGTTGCTTGGTTATCTTTGGTTGCTGGAGATGGGTGGTGTTTTTTCAGTAAGTAGCGAGACATTAGGGCCACCACCCCACCCCACCCCCCTGTGCGGAGTTAGTGGTACGGTACTAGGCAACTTTATAGGAAACTACTCAATACCATCAAGTACCATCCCAAAAAATATTGCAGCCTGATCTACATCTTTACAAAGGATAAATCCGATCCGTCCATCCTCCCAAAACGGCAATCATCCAACACCAATAATAGGCCAAATACCTTTACCAGACTTGTCAGTGTCTGAACTTCTCCCGAAGATGTGCGACAGGCAACAATATCAGGGTTATCTCCAGTCATGCGTAGCGTGGTATTTGAGAAACCCATACATTTTCATTTTGCCATGAGTCACTATTTCCTTTCGTGGTAAGTTACTGGGATTACGAAAAGACTTGCGTAAAGTCTAATTTATTTGGTCTTGGCCCAGATCGCAGCTTACATAAAGCGCAAATTGATATTATTTGCAACTACCGTGGGGCAATTGGTGGATAGTAAGGGCGAAATAGAGGAAGCCCAGCCAAGACGTCCAGACCCTAACACCGACGGAACCTCATACAAACTCCAGACATGTAGCAGGCCCCACAACCACCACCACCACCACACTTTAGACCAACAGCGCTCAAATTTACCACATTCTCCTATTAGTAAAAGTACCATCAGGGAATCAATTGATAACAATCCCAAAAAATCCGATCTACCTGAATAATAAAATAAGCATAGAAAAGATTGGTCCAGATTAGGATTAGTTGAAGATGGAAAGAGAGACCTAGAAATTAGTAGACCTGGTGGATGGACTGGATTCTAGTTTTCAGATCCCCATTTGGATTTATGCATTAGACCACACAATGTACAAGTGGTATTTAAGTTGTGGGTGACAGATTAATTCTGTATATGTCTCAAACACACCGCATAATATGCCCAAGAACGTATAGCCCTCTAAAAATAACACGGGGTTACACATACGAGATGATTTACCAGCACCGTTCATCGTTCACCACCCTCTTTTTTGTCCACCCACTGCGGAACGACCACCACTACCGAACCAGCATCAGCCCATTCGCGAGTCGGGAAAATCGGAATCGGGGGTTGGTTTAAACGGTACAAGGATAATTTGGCGTATTCTTATCCATAGCTCATTATGGCTATTCCATTTCTCAACAATTCCCTACATTTGACCACATTGCACTACGTTTGACTACATTGCAGGTTTGTTGAACTGTGGAAGTGGCATTTTTTTTTTCTGTGCAGACAGCGAAGGTTCACACATTGAAAAACGACAATAATACCACATAATTGCTCGCATTTCGAAGGTTTTATTTAGTATAGAATGTTCGTTTGGGTTACTGGTTTGTCTTACCCCTCTACAGTATGTTGGGCATGTTTCAGGTGGAACAAAAGCTTGTTGTATGCAGGGCACATTTTTAAGCAAAGAAATTTGTTATGCAAGATACTCGGAGTGGATAAAATTATGCCTAAAATGAATATATTTATTCATGATATAACTTTTTTGGGTTAATTGGACGCGTTCTGCAATAGAAAAAAAAAAAAATAGGAAGTTGGGACTGCTCATGCAAGTGGGTCTATCTGCACACCGAGATAGCCATGGGGGTTTTTCCAAGGTACAAATTGATCATTTACAAAAAAATGGTCAAAGGTGTGAGATTTACTTAGATCTACAAGCTCAAGGGCTTATCAGGCCAACCAAAGTTTTTGTACTATCATGATACCAGCCCTGGTCACTTTCAAATGGTGGTACCTTAGACATATCCTACCCTGTACCCTGTACCTACATACCACTGTTGCCTCTACCTCACCTCACTGGTAGCATTAAATAATACTTCTATCTCGCATCTGGAATTTCTAGTCAGCAATCACTGGAATATCGGTGGAAATGGTCAGTTCCGAAGTGGACATAACACCAACCCCTTCGGTAGCAATTAACCAACGCGTTCCTCTTAATCTCTCGCATCCCACCTCGCGCTTGCACTATATATTTGACAGTTGCCCACCCAACCCCAGCCCCATCCAAAAGTTCGCTATCCCAGACGTCACGTGACACACTCATACTTTTTACCTCCCGCCTCTCCCACCCCCTGATTTCTGCGACGCGCCCTACACCTACACGTCTGTCACGTCATAGTTCCCCCTACCACGACTCCTTATCCATAATCTGAGACAACGCGTTTATCTCGACACTTCCACCTCAACCAGTCTTTCTAGTCTTCTTGACTACCTTTCTTTGCTACATCTCGCTAACGGTTTTCTCCTCCAAGTTGACTACGTCTTAAAGTCTACGTCTTTACGTCTACGTCTCACCTCTTGGACCCTACACCTTCTTTGCATTTGTATTTGCTACTGAGTTACTTTTCCACTTTCACCACCCACCAAATCCTCCACCATCCTCCGTCTTAAACTCCTTCTTTATTCCCATACTGCCTCAGTTGATTCTTGCTATGCCCAATATGAATAACCAGAAGTTGAACATGTCGATCAAGTTGAACAAATCGCTTCAGAACTTGAGTTACGACGGTCCATACACTCCGTTGGACCAGACGTTGAAGACTCCAGTGGATGCCCAACACCAACAATCGTTTTACTTTGCCGCTGGCCCTCCTCCAGCCCAGAAGCAAGAAACTTCCATATATTCGAATCCCAACTACAATGAAAGTGACGATATTCTCACCGATATAGATGAGCCTATGGGAGGGATGAATGGACATAAAACCACCCGAAACTACACGCTTGCATTCACTCCTACTTTCGACCAGTTGGTGATGTCAATATATAACCGGATTCTTTCACTTCCAACCACCACTCCCTTTCTGGGGATTATTCCTCCCAGTGGTCTTGTGAGTAAAGTTGCTAATGAAACCATGCAAAATTTAATGACCAATACTTCCAACTCAAACCCTCCAGTTTATGACCAACAAAGTATCATTAATTCAGAATACCTCAAAAATCATCATTATCAACCGATTTTCTTACAATTAATAAGAAAAAGACTTATAGATTTGTGCACTTTCCATAACCAAAATCAAAATCAAAATCAAAATCAAAATCAAAACCAAAACCAAAATCAAAACCAAATTCAACCTACTCATAAATTACCTGAGAGTACTTCTGTATCAGTTACTTCTTCAAGTAATGGAGTAGTGATGAATACTGGTAATAATGGTGGTTTAAGACAATCTTCGATTTCCAATTTATCACTTACCGATTTAAACATTTCCAATTTCAATGCTAATAATAATGCTAATAACAGATCCCGTTCTTCTTCCCTCAGTTTGAGAAAACAATCATTAACCAGAAATAATTCTTATAATAATAATAATTGGTTACATGTTGGTAATATCAACAGTATAAGGCCTTACAGCAACAATCAAGAACATTTCAATGGTAGTACCGATTCTTTACAATCAATCCAGGATTCTGTACCTCAATCATTTATTAATAGATCTGCCAATACCCAAAATGGATTTAATACCATGATGATGGATTATCAAACCCCTCCAAGCTCTAATAAAGGTTCGATATCCAGTTCTTCCTCATGGACCCCTCCAAATAGTGCCCATTCTAATATTCAAAATACAATCAATAGTGGTCACATGGCTAGTTCTGATTATGAAGAATTCTTATTTCAACAGCATCAAGCAGCCAGAACTACTTCTACATCTTCAAGAGCAAATTCCTTACCTCGTCCTTTAACCATTAATACTGAATGTGCCAATATCCAAGCCCTTAATGCATTGAATGGAGTCAGCACCCCAAATTCTGCCAATGGTAGAAATGGCCCTGGATTGGCCTTGGATTCTCCTTTCATGTCTGCTACTGTACCATCTGATGATTATGGTTACTTTAGTAATGGCTTTGCCCAAATGGCTCCTGGAAGTGGTCACAGCAGTAGTAATAGTTCTATTACAGAGAGTCCAGTGAACAATGGCGATTCCATGTTGGTTGATTCTTCCAAGATTAATTTACCAACTCAGTTTAGCTTGAGTGAAAAGAAGAGGGACTCTTTGAAGATGAAGAGAGGTATTCACTGAAAAAGAGAGAACAGGCTAAAGAATAATACCCACCTTTTTTAGAGGTCTTTGCTTGGTAAACACAATATCCATCAAAGGAAAACAAATTACCAGCACTGGATTGGCGTTTGATACGCCATGTATTTATTGTATTGTATGATAGGGTAATTGTAATATATGTTTATGAAAAAAAAAAAAAAAAGATAGAGGTTAGACAAGCCGAATAAAAGTTATAAGACAGTAGAAAATAACTCAAAGATCAAGTGTAGAAGTATCACGATCAGATCACCTACTCCAAAGGACTTGGAAATACGGAAATCTAGATCAAACCAAAAAAAAATTGGTATATAGAAATAGGTAAAGTATAACTGCCAAAAAACCATTAGTTCGATTTTTCAGTAGCTTTGCTCATTCTACTTTATAGACACTAGGTAGCACGCTTCAGTATTTAGCACCAGTTCATAGGAGTAGGATATGATAAGCACTAACAGTATTTTACCCACTGTGGATATCTCATGTTCATAATATCAACAAGACATACCCTCAACCAATACCCAATAGAATCAAATATTGTCCTATTTGTGGGACGTAATTTCTAGACACTAACAGCCAATTTCAGTGAAATAAGGACCTTACTCACACTGACGATGTAAGGGTCAGTAAAGTGCCCATAAACTGTTACCTTCTCAGCGTACGAATTAAACTGGACGGGTGTAGGTTCAATCTGGGTAATTCCTTAGACTCGGTAATACTAGGCCAGTGTGAAATATTTCAGTATCAATAGCCTGAGTATTGAGCGAATGATATCCAGAAAATCCACGAAATGGGCACTGACACCGATATCAGTATCAAAACAGTGGATGTGGATTCTCTGGGCTTTCTGGTAGCACTTATCATTACATATCTGTCATTTGTTCCATGGTGGACTGCTACGAGTACCGCGACTCATCTCACCAAACCAGAAACGGTAGAGGCCTTTGTCCAAGGCCAATATCCACCTCCACAAACCATTGCACACCATCGACGGAGGGCGTAGCGTCAACAGACCTCTGATATGGCCAAATCACTACGCAGGCTCTACTCGACGGGCCCACCAGCGGTGCCGTTGGCCCCATCTCAGCCCATCAACTCCATAATCCAACAGTTCATTATCAACGAACCATTGACTGAACAACCAAAAATACCCAACCAGTCCCTTAAAAATCTATACGAAAACTGGCAAGTACCCTTAGAGAGACCACCACCTCTAGTGAGTCCCATCAACATCTCGCCGTACCAGTTCCATTCCACCCATAACTCGTCAGAGTCCTACAATACCATCCCCAGACTCTCAGTGACAAAGATGCTAACAGACCGATGGTGTGAGCTACGGGAGTACTACGGGGTCTTTGCGGGGTCATTGATGCTCAAGCCCACCAGGGCAATTGAAATGGGTGTGGAGCGCCACCTGGAGCTAGAACTAGAGCTCCATACCAAGGTAGATACTACCGAGTTGGAGCAAGCCATTGAACAGATCTACACCGAGATAATAGAGAGAGAAATGCTGATTAGTGACGACTCGGCTGATTCAGTATCTCTGGACTTCGAAAGGTTGTCTATGAGCGTGGAAGAGTTCAATAAACTGGTATATGGGTCAGTAGAAACAAGTGAACTTGCCAAACTCTGGTCCTCCCAAATTATCAACAGGCTCTACGCGTTGATCACCACATCTGAGGCAAGAGAAGTCTTGGTCCATTGTTATATCGATATAACGAAAGGTGAGTTCTTGAAGGAAATAGAAGTCAATGAGGCATCCCACCAGGCTGACCCCGAAAGAGTACTTATCAGTGGGATCGTGGATCATCTAAAGCTCATCAACAAAAAAAACCATCACGATTTATCCCTTTACGAAGAAATCAAATGGAACACCTCAACAGAAATCTTAAACAACACAACTATAATAGACTTGACCAAATTTCTCGAGACAACAAAAACCATAATTAACGACCACAAAGGTGACTACAAACTAACGACCACAGATGTGAAAACCCGTTCGTATAATCTGATTCCTCCACAAAGGTCAGTCTTGGAGTCTGCCAAGTTTCAAACAGCATTTTATCGTAAAATGCTAGGATTACTAGCAGGCGAAGGAACTGATGCCAATTTTGCATATCACAGTCTTTTAGAAAATGCCAAACAGAGAGGTTTGGATGTGGATGAACCTATCAATATGTCTACCATCGCAATTATGCTTAGAGAAAATTACGAACTCTTCCACAAGGACTTTCTAAAACTAGCTCGTGGGGATTCTATAGGATTTGAACTTTATGATAACTATGTTCAGGAGAACCCCAGTGATTCTTACGATTTGGGACAACTTTTGCAACCCATTGAAGTGGAACGCCAAGAAGATCCAGGTAGTGAAGGAATGCCACAACATGTTCTTTCTGATGGTCCGGCCAAGTATCAGCCATTAGAAAAATTAAGTCTTTCGGAGAATTTCGATTATAGTGAACTTTACACAAGTGAGTTGGTCACATCGTGGAAAATAGCTCCAACTCTTCGGTATTTTGCAGCTAGATCAGCACAGTTCTATACCATTTTCAACCCATTGTTGGGTGATAAAACTTCAGTGGAATATCACAACCTGAAAACTGGAAAGTGCTTCCATGTCAACGAGTACCAGTACGATGACAAGGAAACCACCCAGTATATGAAGAAGGGAGCTTCGTTTTGGAGCGGTGAAAGATCACCTTCGTATACTACAGATTTGGATAAGTGCAAGTTTTGCGAGTTCAAGACTAGATGTGGTATTCCCAATGGAAAGCTCGACCAGTTCGACAACAGAACCCTAGTAGGACTAAAAGTGACCGAGTTTCTCAACAAGGTCAGCCAACAGAAACAGTGAACGACGTCATACGATTGGGCCGAGGAAATCTCCTTACTATCCAGACCCAACCAGATATCCACCGAAACTTTTCAGTGATTCCACTGGTACAATACGCGTTCATCTGGAATGATAAACACACCGTTGTGGTACTAAACAGTAGGACTCAACAACAAACCCCCAACCCAACACAAATGACGTCGTAGAAGCTGACTCCGTACAATAACACCTCGCACCGCTTCACCACTTGCTGTTTCTACAACCCACACAAGAATACGACGTTTGAAGCACTTTCCAAAGATGTTGTTTTGAAGGTCGTTCAGGATGTGAGACATCATCAAAAGAACGTTTATACACGAAATCGTATCAACTCTTCTGCAGACGTCTCGAAGTCTCTGTTCGGGATTCGTTTACCGCCCATATCTGAAGTTGGCACATGGATGGAGATAATATCCCATGGAGAGATGAGTTAGGTGGTCGCAGTGATTTATAGAGGGGCCGTGGTTACCCGGACCAGAGACTTTTGCAACTATTGGGGCTACAGACCAGAGGGTACCAGAGTTAGACTGGCTAGACTGGTTAGAGTCGCCATACGGAAGGTCCTACGGATACGAAGAGAAACGTCGTATAGATGGTCATGTATATAATCTGGTAGCCAAAATGTCTACTCAAGATGGGTTAATAAGGTCAAATTCAGTGTGGATACGACTGAGGCCAACAGATGTGGGTAGAGCTGTATAGCACAACAGGAAAAGATCGAGCTTCCCACACCAACAAATGGGTTTCTTTGAATGTACATCGAGAGCCATGTCCTTTGAGTGTAGCTTGGGAGGAAGAAACACTAACAGAAGGTGTTTCAGTACCCCTTCTCTCGTACTGGTGTAAATGATGAGCGGGAGTAGGACTGTTTCAACCACCAAGCTCGACCGGTCTGAAAAGTCTAATCATATTTGAGGTGCTCCTACTGTTCTGGATGATTGTTCTGTAACATGATCTACCAGTCGTGGTTAGGAACTGCTCTAGCACATCATCTACGGTGTGAAACCGTTTGGAGTCAATGCCTTGTATCCCTTGTAGTAGCCAAAAGTCTTCCTGAAATGACCAGCCAAGTGCTCCTTCATCTTCACCATGCTGTTATCAAAATTGGCCCCACAGTGAATACACTTAAGGCTGGACTTGAGCACATCATTAAGAAGCTTTTCGTTCCTGGGAAGCCTTACGTATTCCACGCTGTGGTCAGACTGGCTATCGGAAGCGGAGCCAGAATCGTATTCATCACCACCACCACCCCCGTTTAGTTTCTGGTACTTCTCATTGTAAACAGGATCCAATTGTTCAAACTTGGCAAAGAACAGGGTAGCAAATGAATTATAGTGTTTCTTGTGTTTCATTCGAAAGGAGTGAAGGTCCTTGGTCATGACATGGATGTGTAAATTGTTCATCGAAGGAATTGAATGGATTCCTGCCATGACAAACGTGGTTTTGAATTGGTCCTTTTTGAGAGTATCGGTCTCTTCCAACTCCAGGAACAACTCTTCTACCAAGAGCGACTTGGCTTGATCCACATATCCGCTCATCAAGTCGTACAATTCCTCTCCACTCCATTCAGTATAGTTCTTGTTGAACACATCGAGTGGATGGATATGGGTGATGGTGAGGGACTTGGGGATCACCAACAAGTGTCTGATTGATTTGGGGAACTTATCTTTGATAATGACGACATTATCATCGTGGAACACCACCTCTTCGTGGTGTGTGGGGTTCTTGATGTACTGGTTTAAGGCTGCTCGAAAACTCATTGGTGGATGTGGACCATTTATTGAGTGAGCTCACCTGACTATGAACAAGGATCTGGCTCAGATAGACAATACAGAAGTATAGAAAGATATATAGAAATGAAACCAACGAGGATAAACCCCGTGGCTCGTATACCTACTCAATCAGATGCTGGGTTTTGGGGAGTCTGGTAATGACAATGTCACCGAATAGCCAGGACCATGAATTCCACTGAAATAGCATGGATAAAGCTGGTAACTTTGTAATTGCAATGAAATCAATACAGACATGAGCCGAATCCCATGTCATTGTAGAGCCAGTAAGTCCCAGGTGAGGTGTATGGCTCTGGCCCCTCTAAAAGAAGCTCCCAAAGGCAATGAATAGCGTGCTATAGAAATGATCTCTTAACCTTGATCATCAGCATGTCAAACCTCCTAAGACTTTCCTCTCTCTTTCTGGCTAGACTGGAGACTTTTCAAGCCTTTCTCTTCTTGGCGGGACTAGAGACTTGGACTCCAGTGACTACAGGCACAAGATCGTTACCTTCACTATCACTGGTCTCTTGATCCGTTGGTTTGTCCTTGGTTTCAGCCTCAGTCTCGTCCACCAATTGTTCGTTACTCTTCAACTTGGTCTTGTCCAACTCGTTGATAAACCAAATGACAGAACCGTAAAGAAGAACCGCAATCACCAACAAGTTGACAAAGTGAATGGATCTACTAAGGAAAATCAACGAGATCAATGAAATTATCAACAATATGAAAGAGGCATGTGTAGCGGTAACCAAAGCCGGGGTAGTGCCCGGGGTGAAGATCGAGTCCCACAATTCAACAACAAAGGCCATTTCTTGATTGTTTTTTTTAGTTTCTGTATCTTGTTTCGGTGATTCTTCTCCTCTAAGCTTCCAGATACTCCAAGGCCAATTTCTAGAACCTTCTGGTTATCTTTTCGTCCTGTACCTAAGCAGCTGCACCAACAAGTTAACTATACAATAGTGCTTATGTAAGCATCACCAAATGGTCACGCACGACCAACCCTACTCTTTTCACTGTTCAGTCATTTGAAAATCTTTAGTAATACTGTATCATTCCAAAGTTACAGAAACTGTATTTAATTCTCACGAATCCCACCCCAAATCACAACCCACAAATCACAAAATGGTTCCAAGCGACGACTCTTTTATTAGCGACGATGAAGAAGAATTCTGGTATGTTTCCTCATGGATCAGTGGGGTCTTTCTTTTTAATCAAGTTCAAATCAATTCACAATGGCAAATGGCGAAGTTCGGGTGTTATCAACTTTTCCAAGCTTCCACTGTTAGTGGTAGGCGCTGTCCGCCGAATTCCTTGAAAACCTTGAAAACCTTGAAGATTTGAAAGATTTAGAAGACCCTTGAAGACCTTTTAAAAAACGTTTATACTAACTATTCTAGCCCCTTATGTGTAGAAGAAATGGATATTTCTGACAAAAACTTCAAGCCTTGTCCTTGTGGGTATCAGATCTGTCAATTCTGTTACAACAATATCCGTCAAAATCCCGAGCTTAATGGTAGATGTCCTGGGTGCAGAAGATTGTATGATGATGAAAGTGTGGAATACAAATCTATCAGTGCCGATGAATACAGATTACAACAGTTGAAGAGAGAAAAGAGAGAAAGAGAAAAGAAACAAAGAGAAAAGGAAAAGAAGGAGACCGAAATGGCCAACAAGAAACATTTGGCTGGTTTAAGAGTGGTTCAAAAGAATTTGGTCTATGTCACTGGTCTTAATCCTCCTTGTAATCCAGATGATCTCCATTCCGTCTTAAGATCAGACAAATACTTTGGTCAATATGGTAAGATCCTGAAAATCGTCATCAACAAAAAGACTCCAAACCCCCAATCTTCTCATCATCATCTGAACCCAGGTTTAGTGGTTTATGTCACTTTTTCGAGAAAGGAAGACGCGTTAAAATGTATTAACGAATTGGATGGTACTTTATGTGATGGTAGAATCTTAAGAGCTGCTCACGGTACTACCAAGTATTGTTCTTCTTACCTTAGAGGTCATCCATGTCCAAATCCAAACTGTATGTTCTTGCATGAACCTGGTGAGGAAGCGGATTCTTACACCAGAAAGGATTTATCTACTCAACAAGGTATCAAGATGGGTATGATGGGTATGTCTTCCAGAGTATCAAGCAACTCCAACATTCAAGGCTCATCGTCTCAAACTTACACTGGTCAATCATCCAATTCTCAAGGTCAATACAGTGGTGAAGAAGATGAACATTTCGATAATGAATCTGACAGCAACAAAACTCCTTCTTTGGCCAAATCGGTGGTTGTTCCAAACGGTGGTCCAGTGCTACCAGCAACTGCTCATTGGGCAAAGGGTGATAGTGTATCTGCTAGTAATTCTCCCCAAGTTAGCAATAATACTCCTTTAGCTAATTCTGCAGCTTTCCCAACTTTGGGTGAAATCTTCAGTAATCAAAAGCAACTGCAAAAGAAAGACAACAAGCAAAAGGCTAAGGCGGTTAAATCATCGAAAGATAATGTCTTATTACCAGATGATATTGATATTGATGATGATTCTGCTTTAACTTTTGCTGAACAAACTTGTGATTACTTGAAGAACTTGAATGAAAAGAAGGAAAAATTGAGGGTACATTTCAAGGATATGTCTGCTTCTTCTGATAGACTTCCATTATTTGCATTCAATACCAGTTCAGATTTGATAAATGATACTAAGCTCGAAGAAGAAATGATTCTTTGTCGTCAAGTTATTGAAAGATTTATTTTAAAGCCAATCAAAAATTATCATTTAGCATACCAAAACCATCCAATAAGTCAACAACAATCCCTTTTACAAGCGCAATTACAACAACAGCAACAGCAGCAGCAGCAGCAACAACAACAACAACAACAACAACAACAACAACGTCAACATGCTCAAGTCAGTCCAAGCGTTCAAGTTTCACAATTACATCAGTTGCAATTAGAGCAACAAAAAAAATTATTAGAAGCACAACAAACTCAAACAGGTGATAGTACGTTGGCTCAACAACAAGCTCATCAAGCCCAACAACAATTGTTACTTCTTCAATTACAACAGCAGCAACAACAAGCACAACAAGCTGCTACTCAACCAAACCAAGCACAGATTAATATCTTGAGGATGAACGACCGTGCCAACACTTCTACTCCTCCACCACCAGGGTTATTCGCCGCAGGCGGTGTACCAAAGTCTCAAGTTAGTCCATCTCAAATCCAGGCTCAACAACATCCAGGTTTCAATGAACCTCAAGTTAATGTTCCAGGGTATGCTGGTGCTAACCAATCATCAAGTTCTCAATTATTGACTCAGTTAATGAGCGGTAAGAGATAAATGGGTAAAGCTCTTTTTTGGTATCAAAAATTTGATTCCCATGAACTTATTTGTATCTATAGTTTTCGTATTTATAGGCTTTAATTGGATAATCTGTGTTTATTAATAAAGTAATAGTGGCAGTCATTATATGTCCTAAATATTAGAGAGAATTGTTATCAACAGAAAGAGTATACCAGAACACAGATACTCCCATCAATTTCAACAAAGCCACAATGGTGAAGCCGGTTACACTCGAAGTAGATTCAACCTGTGTGGTTCTTAGATGGTAGTTTCTGGTCTCATTTGTTGGTCTTTATCCATCAGTTCGTCGGCCATTTCGACATCTTGTATGGTCTTATTGGCAGATTCAGCATTAGGATTCTTCTTAGGCAGCAGCTTTCTGGAAGTAGGGTTAGCCAAGAACGGCATTAGAGGCTCAAACTCCTGGTAGTTTTCCTTGGGCTCGATGTGGGTTCCGTATACTTTTCTGAACAATCTTCTCATTCTGAAACCATATTCAACATCATTAAGTAATAACGGACCAGGAAACTTTCTCAGTATATAGTCTTGTACTTTATGGTAGCTTGAGGGAGGACTACTGTACTCGTATCTCAAAAAGGCTTCGTCAAAAACAGAGTGGAATTCTTTCAAGCTTGGATTTGGTTTTCTGAACCCATAGTGAAGTAAAAGGTACCGTATGGCCTTAAGGCTGACGTTGATACCCAATCTTTCTTCAAAGAGTTGCTTGACATAGCTGGACTTGTCGGTTATACGGGTGTATCTGAGATCCGAACCACCTTCCACCACACAACGGACGTGCTCTTTGGACCATTGACCGTTCAAGAAAACCCCCGAATTCTTGACTGGTTTCCCATTGATTGGTTTCTTGAATATAGCCACTTCATAGTCCTTGGGCACAACGGAAGGTTCCAAGAACTTCAGGACTCCTGAAGCGGAGTTTTCGTATAAGTTATAGATCTTGGCGGCTTCTCGGGCGTTTTCATGAAGTTCTCTCCTTATAATTGGTAACTGTTTGATATTATCAGATAACTCGGTGATTGGGAGTCTATCCTGTAAATTTTTCACCACTTCTTGGATCTGGCCGTAGACCATGGCATCAAATTCTCCAAGATGAGGTTTGGAAAACTCGATATAACTCTTGACAACATCGTATTCGTATAGTATTTCATCAAGATAAAGAAGGAGCTGGAACGATCTGGCTTCGCTTTCGTCCTCGGTCTCCTGGGACAACGCGATGTACTTGTCGATGATGGCCAACTTTTGGGTGTCGTAGTTTCCCACTTTACGGGTGAAGCTCATGGTCAGCTGGAGGCGGTGTGAAGGGAATGTGGTGGGTCTTTGTTGGTTCTGTTGGTCTTATCGCAGGTAAAGCTTACTTTTCAGTTGAGATTTGGCATTACACCAAACAGAACGAAGACGCACCAAAATTGTGACTAAGAAGGCTTTTTCTTTTTGCACCTAAATGAGCTGCTCAAGCTGAACAGTACCACCAAAGGTGACAACCACAGGCAACAATTTGGGTCTATGAGAGTGAAAAATTGACTAGATGGTACAACAGAGTGGCTTCACCTTTATGTGCTTTTTTCTGGCTAAATTTGGCTGGAATTGAAGGCCTATTGAGCTACTAACCAGTAGAAGTTACAGACTAAGTAACAGAGAACTTTGATTAATGTTTTATAGAGCTAAAATATAAGAATTAGCCTCAAGGACGTTTCCAGTTATAAGCCATTACTAAGCATAAAGATAAGGTCTGGGCAAAGTCTCCGAAGCCTATTGTTACATAACATATTAGCTAATATTAATCAGCACCAGTCGAACAGAAGGTGCTCAACTAAACCAAAAGGGAGTGGCCAGCCCCACGGAATATCTATCTCTTGCTCTTATAAAAAGTCCTGATTGCTCCTACGCTGCCTTACAGCTTGGCTGTATTATCTATCTATACATATATACAAGATTAGTCACAGTATTGACTCTATGAATCGGACTGTCTATTTAAGCTGCAAAATTTCATTCTGCCACTATGGAAATGAACTGAACCACCATTAAGAGCCAGTCAAAGACGCCAACGAGCCCTTTGGCTCTTCTCTACTGCGCTTTGGAGGTTTTCACTTCATATTTTTTTGCTTCTTCTAATGGGCATGGACCACACTGTCACACTTGTTACAGAGCTCATCTTCCTTGGGAGCAGTGAACTTCCAACATCTCGGACACTTATGGCTATCAGAAGGACCAACTTCAACAGCAACTTCCTCGCCAGCAACAGTGACAGTGGACTTTGAATTAAATGCTAAATCATCGCCAAGACCAGTGTTAAGTGACACCTTCGACACCAAGAAGTAGTCGTCCAAGTACTCCAAATGAGGACCAAGAAGCGTGGCCATCTTTTCACCAGCGTTGATGTTGATTTGAGTCTCTAGCTTGTTCTTGTACTTGCCTTGCTCACGAAGAGTCTCTAACTCCTTGTAAACATGGTCTCTGATCTTCCAGATGGACTCGAACTCCCTTTCTATGTCTTCGTTCAAGAAATGTTGTGGCAACTTGAAGAACTTGTTCCAGTCTCCCATCATGAACGGAGAGACTTCGGAGATGCCAAACATGGTGGTGTACTCTTGCCACACTTCTTGGGTGACCAATGGTTGGATTGGAGCCAATAATCCAATATAGGTCTTGACCAATTGGTTCAACACTGTCTGGATACCTCTTCTTCTGACTGAGTTCTTGGCATCGGTGTACAAGGCATCCTTGGAGATATCGAAGTACCAGGCACTCAAGTCGTTGTTCATGTGGAAATTGATATCACCAACAACCCTGGAGAAGTTGTGTTCCTCGTAAAAGCCAATACAATTGGCTTCAAGCTTGGAGAGCTTGGAAAGCGTATATTTGTCCAAAGGACTCAATCGGTCGTATGGTAACGGAGCATCAAAATCTTGAAGGTTTCCCAACATGTACTTGAAGGTGACTCTGATCTTCTTACTGTTTTCAAACACTCTGGTCAACACTTCACTGGTGACATTGACGTCAGAATTGTAGTTGGAGGAAGCTACCCATAATCTCAACCCATCAGTACCTAGACTTGGTAAGAATGGCTTTCCACCACCTTCCATAGCATGCTTTGGAGAAATGATATTCCCCTTGGATTTGGACATTTTATTGTTCTTACTGTCAAGAGTAAAACCATGGGTAATGATCTTCTTGAATGGAGCCACAGGCTTGAAGTTTTGACCTTTGTCACCAGAAGCAATGATCTTGTTGAGCAACGAGGATTGGAACCAGCCTCTGTGTTGGTCACTTCCCTCCAAGTAAATGTCGGCCATTGGCTTTTCCGCTTCAAGCAATTGGTTCAAGTTGTTGGATAAAATACTCCACGAAGTACCAGAGTCGAACCAGACATCCATGGTGTCTTGGCCCTTGGTGAACTCTTTCCCTTGGGCTTTCAATTCTTCTGGTAACCATCTACTGATATTTTCTTCTGCTACAAACCATTCATCGGTACCAAACTCATCAATACGTTCAATGATGTAGTCGATGATTTTCAAGTCTTCCAAAGGAGCTCCAGTCTGTTTATGGTAGATGATAGGTAATGGTAGACCCCAGGATCTTTGTCTTGAAATACACCATTCGTTTCTGTTCTGAATGAAAGATGGAAGTCTGTTTTTACCCGATTCAGGGTAAAATTTCACATTTTTCAAGGCATCAAGAGCAGTAGATTTGATCTTTTCGACGTTCACAAACCATTGGGGAGTGGCACGTTGGATCACAGGGGTCTTGGATCTCCAGTCGTAAGGGTACGAGTGTCTGAAGTTCTTGTTAACGTTATAGATCATGTTGCTTTCGGTCAAAAGCTCTATGACTTTCCACACAGTTGAAGAAGTGGTGACTTTGAGCGAGTGCAACAGCTCGAAACCAACTGGAATCATCCCTGGAATGTACTTACCTTGGCCATCGACAGCAGAGAAGATGTCAATGCCGTGCTTCTTGGCCACCAAGTAATCTTCTCCACCGTGTGCTGGAGCAGTATGGACAAGACCCGTACCAGCATTTTCTACCACATGATCACCGTGTAACACTGGATGGTGAGTATCGTCCTTGGAAGCTACGTTTCTATAGTGGGTACCAAGAAGCTCAGTTCCCCGTAACTTGATACCAGTGGACTTCCAGTCTTGATTGAGTCGCTTGATCTGGTCTTGAAGCGAGTCGGCTACCACCAAGTACTCGTTGGCTTTGGTGTTGTGCAAGATCGTATAGGTGAAATTTTCATTGACAGAGATGGCCTTGTTCACAGGGATGGTCCATGGAGTGGAAGTCCAGATCAAAAGGTATAAATTGTCATCTGTCATGTTCAAGCCATGTTGTTTGAGCTTATTGTGAAGTTCACCATACACAAGTGGGAACTTGACGTGGATAGAAACTGACTTGTGATCGTTGTTATATTCCAACTCGGCTTCTGCCAAGGCGGTCTGGGTTTCACAGCCCCACCAGACGGGTTTCAATTGTCTCGAAAGAAGCCCATTTTCCAATAGTTTACGGAAAATCTTCAACTGATTGATTTCGTATTGGTGTGACATGGTGATGTATGGGTCATCGAGGTTGGCCATGATGGCGAACTCTTTAAACTGGGTCCGTTGCAGCTCAATCATGGTATTGGCCAAGTTTCTACATGCATTTCTGATTTCCACAGACGTAAGGGCTTTGGTATCCTTGATGCCCTTTTTGATCTCGTTTTCCATATTGGTGGCCTTCATCTCGATTGGTAACCCATGACAGTCCCACCCAGGGACATAGTCGATATTGGAGTTATTGTAGATCAATTCAAACCGGTTCACAATGTCCTTTAGGATCTTGTTCAAAGCGTGCCCAAGATGCAAGTCTCCGTTGGCATACGGAGGACCATCATGTAAAGTGAAGGTAGGAGAATCTCTCTTGGTGGCAGATTGCCATCTGTAAAGTTCTTGACTGGTTGTTTCAATAAGTTTGGCTCTTTCATCTCCTTTGGGTACTTTGGGGCCAAAGTTGGTTTTTGGAAGCTGTAAAGTGTGAGAGTACAGGATTTTTTTGTCCTTGGAAGCCTTGGTGGACGAAGATAACGTCCGCAACAGCGTCCTCGACGAAACTGCCAACCTCATGGTTATTGGGGGTATTAGAGGTGTTGGTAGTGGTTAGTCAGTTGACTATTTTTCATTTTGGTAGGCGAACGCTCGCTACTGTGTCAGTACTACAAGTGGAAGGAATAAGAGCAAGACGAGTAGAACAGAAAATGAAGTAACGATTGTCCATAGCGTTAGGAAGATATGGAATCGGCAGTTTCTGGTTTCGGCAGCCTGCGTCTCGTTTCTTGAAATTATTGGGTGCAATTGTGTTTGGTATGGGCTAACGGATCTGTTTCGCACCTAAATTGTAGTATGAATAAGGCAGATCTATGGCAATATTAATTGATAAAGAGCAGTAATTTTGGCTAGACAAGTAATAAAAGGTGAATTGTATTCAGTTGTTGGTATCCAATGCTGGTGGGCCTTTCCAAAATTCGAAATAGCTTGAGTTAACGTTATTTGACGGACCATTGGTTTTGTCGGTGCTACTAATTTAGTAGGTAATATTCAGCAACGAAATTGATTGAACAGAAATTGAACAGACATGGGCACTATCGTCCAGACACTTACGTTCTATTTCTTGGTATTTGGCATTTCGCAACTTCTTTCCGTATGTCCTTATCTTAATTTATATCCTAACACCGAACTACTTCACGAATAGTAATAAATAATAATTCAGGTACCCTCCATTCGGCTACAAGGAAAGAACCAGACTGAAAGGCTGAACAATAATAATCAGACCTAGTAATTTGAAAGAACTGGCATTTACCTGAACACATTGTATTCAGTTAGACATACCTAATTTCAAGTTAGGACACTTTCTGTCCTATAGAAACTGAAGGTGAAGATTTTATGTTGGAAATAATTGAGATCTTACAAGATTACAAGTTTGAACAACCTTTTCAATTGAACCAGCTTTAGGGGTAATAATTTCCTTTAAATCTACAGTTGAAATTCAACATCAAGTCATCAATTGATACATAAGCCATAGGCTAATAAATATATTTTAAATTAATAAATAAAGAATAAATAGGGATGACAATCTTTAAAAGTTTAAAAGTAACTTTTACAGACTAACAAACTCACTTAATATAGTTTATTTGTTGGCAGCTGTTTAAGCCTTGATGTTCTTGACCAATTCAATGTACTTTTCAGTAGAGAAAGACTTTGGTCTTTCAATAGCCATACCTAAACCACGGTCCAAGATCAATTGTGGTAAGACACCGAAAGCTCTGGAAACACCGAATAAGACAGTGTAGAAAGATTCTTCGGTCAAACCGTAGTATTGCAAAAGGACACCAGAGTGGGAGTCCACATTTGGCCATGGGTTCTTGGTCTTACCGTGCTTGGTCAAGACACCTGGAGCAACTTCGTAAATGTTAGAAACCAACTTGAATAATTCGTAGTCTGGCATGTGCTTAAGAGCGAATTCTCTTTGAGCAGTGTATCTTGGATCGGTCTTTCTTAAGACAGCATGACCGTAACCTGGAACAACTCTACCGGAGTTAAGAGTATCCCACAAGTACTTTTCAATGGCTTCCTTGGAGATATCACCTTGTAATTCTTCTCTCAACTTGAATAACCATTCCAAGACTTCTTGGTTAGCACGACCATGTAATGGACCAGCTAAACCGTTCAAACCAGCAGCCAAAGACAAGAATGGAGAGGAAAGAGCAGAACCAACCAAGTGGGTGGTGTGGGCAGAAACGTTACCACCTTCGTGATCGGAGTGAATGGTCAAGTATAATCTCATTAATTCCAAGAATTCCTTGTTTTCACCGAAACCTAAAAGGTTGGCCAAGTTAGCACCGTAATCTAAAGATGGGCTAATTTCAGCTGGTAACTTACCGTCATGGAAGACGTTTCTGTAAATTCTAGCAGCAATGTTTGGTAACTTAGCTAATAATTCAATAGAATCTTCGTAAGTGTATTTCCAGTATTCGGACTTGTTAACACCCTTGGCGTAAGCCTTGGCGAATTGGGATTCGGATTCCAAAGCGGTAACGGCGATGGAGAATTGAGCCATTGGGTGCAAGTGAGAAGGAGATCTGTCGATCAATTCTTCAACGTGCTTTGGTAAAGCGGATCTGGCAGCTAATTCTTCAGAAAGAGCCTTGGTTTGACCAACGGTTGGGACTTCACCGGTCAACAATAACCAGAATAAAGCTTCTGGCAATGGTTCAGCACCATCGGCGGCGTGAGGTAATTCCTTTTGGATGTCTGGAATGGTTCTACCTCTGAATCTAATACCTTCGATTGGGTCCAAGACGGAACCTTCCCAGACTAAACCCTTGATACCTCTCATACCACCGTAAGCTTGTTCTAACAAGACTTCACCAATAACCTATTAAAAAGATTTGTTAGTATAATGATTTTTCATCACTTGAATAATTGATTGATTGATTCTGATTGACTGGAGGGGGGTGTGCCCCTCCCCCACAAAGATATAGAAAATCTCCTGCAGGCAGAGATCCGAGGCTTGTTCTATGAATTTTTTTTTTCCTTAACAGCGAGACTTCAAACCAGTCGGACTTTTTTTGGTAGCCAATTCAGAAGTCAAGGACGACGCCAACTACAGTTTCATCTACTGGAGACGAAACCCAGAGACTCGCCCGCCTCGACCTTAAAGTCGTGAGCTCCAACACAGCCCACTAAATGGATGGGCGGCAATAGAGGGCGGCAAACCAGTCTAACCACTAGGCTCGACACTGACACTGGTGTTGACCAATCAATTAACAAAGGATTGTAATACTTACGGTTTTACCATGTTCTTTCTTCAATTGCTTGACTTCTTCAGCCTTAGCAGGTAAGATTTCAGCCAAACGGGCTTTTAAAGTCTAGAAAACAGTTAGTTCAAAAGGGATTCGACAAAGACAATGATGGGAAATATATCTGAATCCAATAGGAAGATATCCAATGGTTAATTGGAACAAAAAGAATGGATCGATATCAAAGTTAGTGGTTTACTTACTGGTTCAGAACTACCGGTGGCAAAGGTTCTGGCACCAAGAGTGGCTCTCTTAGCAAAAGCAGTGGAACGTTGAATTGATCTCAAAGACATTGTGATTTGTACAGCTCGAGAAAAATAACGGGAAATTCCATCAAATATATACGTGCTGTACAAAGTTGCATCGGTACACCCCAGGTAGTCTCGGGGGGCCGTCCGGTGCCCAATGGTACAGGCCAATCACAACGCGCATAGTGTCGGAATCAAACGGACATGTTTCTTTTTGGGGGGGCCTGGTCGTGGCAGCGCCCGAAAAAAGGCTCCAACAGCCACCAACGGATAGTTTTTTCAGTAAGTAAGGGAGTTTTCGGAGTGACCTCGGGCACTTTGTCTACAATTACAATAGTCTAATTAAGGGCCAATAAGGATAGATGTCTAGAATTGCATCTAATTGATTGTGTTTAGCAGAAGTCAATCCCGACTGACTTACCCCACATTATCGGACTTTCTATCGAGGTGGAAGTCAAGGTCGATATCTACACACACAAGTGAAACCTATTCCACCCCACACAGTGCCAATCACAAATCAAAACTAGTCCTAACGATAGGGATAGAATTACGGAATTAACCCGGGTACGGTGATCTACTGATGTCATTTACAGGCTGGTATAGTACGGTTTTTCACCCGCAAAAACGATCATCCTCCAATCATCGTTGACTTGCTGGTGTAGCGTGCTAGTGAAAATTTTAGCTATTGTTTTAGGCGCAAATTCCCCAGATTTCGGAGTAGATTATTTTTTGTGCGCGGTCATGTGAAGCTGAGAATTTAATCCCGATACTTTGTGGGGGTGAACCTGTGGATAGGGGAAAAATAAAAAAAAAAAATAAAAAAAAACAAAAAATCAGATCACTAAACAGGCAGCACGTTAGTGGGGGCGGGGTGGGTGGAACACCTCAGTGGAATTGGGCAGCTTCTCCAGGAAATCATCCGCGATAGGCGGCCCTTGGTTCAGAAAAACCATGCCAATTGTCAATTGTGGGTCCACTTATCGACACTGTGATTTGGCCCCCACCATCGTCGTTTGTGCCGTGGGATGAAACCCATCAGACCGTGCCGGGTAACTCGCGGAACAATGGAACTGGGAGCAGGTTTGCGCACGCCAGCTGCTCGGAGTTTGGGTCCTTGCTGCCGAATAATTCTTAGGTTTTTTATGAGTGGAAGTCCACACCCGTGTCAGTTACGTAACTGTGCCCATGGTTATATTTATTAGAGTGGATGTTTAGGGTTCAAAACTCCGTGGAATTCTCTATACACTCCCAGCGTATTTTGGTGGTGGTGCTGGTGGTGTCTGATCCTCTCCTTATAACCACCACATATCTCACCTAAATCCTAATTGGGTAACTGGTGGGTCTCGGTTACATGCGTTAGACACAACGAAGAAATAATGGATTCCTTTGTTCTACAATTCCTTCCTTGAGTCTAACTCCCACTACCACATAACTGGCTATAATTGTCGGATAATTTATAGACATCCCACTCCTATCTTTTTGCTTGTTTCTATGTTTCTTTTTTTTTATTGGTTTTTTTTTTTTTTTTTTGAACAAAAATAGCTGTCTGCATATTCATCAAACCAATAATCAGATATGTTTCAAATCGTGCATCTCAATAGGCTAGTGATTGGGTAGAGATCTCACAACAATCTGGGTGGCATGTCCAGGCTTTGTAGAGAAACGCTTGTTGGCTAGGTTTTAATGTGTGTGATTGTGTCTCTGATTGTCTTTCGGTATGCCCTCCACCACCACGATGCATGGGCTCCATTACCCTTCAAAAAATCTTACATCAAAATTCATCTCAATCTGCAACTTTGGCCCTACAGATCCAGTACCCTTGATCCATTATTACATATACATGCTTAGGTATACAATCACATCAATTGTGGGCTCTATTTTCTCGTGTCTACCTGTATTTAGTATACGTGTCATTAGAACCAGTACTATTGCTGGCCAAAAAGAATCCCAATGTCACTGGCTGTATAGCTGGTAAAAGGTGGTAGATCCGGTTTTTTTGTGGGTTTTTTTTTTTCACTGATTTTATGTTACAATCAATATCGCGGGTCTATACCTCCATATGCTAGGAGTTGCGGAAATTGCCAAAATGCGAGACGGGGGTCAAGAACAATCAGGTTTCCAAAAGGTTCCAGTTACCATGGGCCATGTGGCCAGTGAAACGGATGTGTTGGTCTCTTCTGGTATGGTTGGTGGTCTTACATCTTTTTTATGGCGTGGCTCGCATATATTGCATGTACTACAGTTGTTGCTTTACTTTTACGGGTTCTAAACTGCTTATCGTTGTCTCGTTTGGGCCTTATTGTGCCACCAAGAGCTGTGTGGAAAATCTGATCACCCTCATATTTTCTAGGTACTGCCAAAAATACGACCACCACACCCCATACAATACAGTAGCCTAATAATAAGTCCATGTAAAATGGCTCCATTGAACAGTCCCCGGTTGTTCTAGGGTCGAACTAGTTGGCCTACCTGGTCACTATGGCCCTTGATCGATCAATTGTCCTGTTAACATAGCCTCTCCCTAAATAGTATGGTCTATTTGAGTCTGCCCAGCGAATGCCTCATTTGCTCCACTCAATAGCCCAATAATGTGATTCGCAGCCACCACCACCTCCACCACCAATACCTGGCTGGCTCCAAGCTACCCCCAGAACTATCATGGGCCGTCCGCCGTCGGTTCCCGCTATTCACTGCCATTGGCTGTCATTGGTCCTCGTATCTTCGCCATCATCTTGTACCAGACTGTACTTTCATCACACTCTGTAATGCTCGCTACTTCCATGTTCCGTAAATCGAGAATCACCAGAACTGACCCGGCCCCCCAAGATCATCCAGTCCCGGGTACCCCCCACAAAGTCCAACAACAGCCCAAGCGCTACATTCGTCTGTTCTGGCTAACTTGTCAATTGGACCACAATACCTTAAAATCCTAGACCAAAGTGTACCATCAAAAGAGCGCTTCTGTCTAAGATTAATAAGGTAAAAGTTACACATTCCTTTAGTACTGGGATTGCCTCATACCAATCGTTTTATGGCTCCTGAGTAAACTGTGGCAGGTCACCAGCCAGGTCACGGCTCTTTTCATACTCAGCAACAAGTACCCCAGTCTCTCAGTCTGTCCTTCATATGGATCTTCCCGTAGTGGTAGCACCACTAGCGAAGTGAATAATCGCACAAAAACACTCTACTCATCGCCATCTCATTACCATCACATCACCATCACCATCACATCACCATCATGATCGAACGGATCCTCGGAGGCATCTACGTCTCGTCCATCGAACCCCTCAACAGCCGGGTGGACCTAAGGGCCCACTACAACATCACCCACATTCTTTCGGTGCTTCCAGGCACCATTCCAGCCCAGTACACCACCGATTACACTCACAAACAACTCGAAATCACCGACGAAGAGTCCACCAATATCGCCCAGTACTTCGCGGAAACCAACCGGTTCATCAACTCGGCCTTGGCCAAGAAGGAGGGCGTGTTGGTCCACTGTGCCCAGGGAGTCTCGCGGTCCGTTACCATCGTCGTTGCTTATCTTATGTACAAATTCAAGCTTGATTTGAAGAAGGCTCTCTATGCTGTCAAGAGAAAGAACCCTGATGCCGAGCCCAACGCTGGCTTCATGCACCAGCTTCAGCTATACGAATCGTGGGAGTGCAAGGTCGACCAGTCCAACCCCGAATACAAGCACCTTGTGTCTGATCTTCTCATGAAACAAGACCCATCCGGTGATGCTCTCAGATTACACCTTACCGAGCCAAAAGAACCAAATGAACCAAATGAACCAAATGATCCATTGTCACAAGAGTCCACTAACGAACCAGCCGAGATCCCGTCCGAGCTCAGTGACTTGAGGTGCAAGAAGTGTAGAAAGGTCCTTGCTACCAGCGAAGAGGTGGACGCCCATGTTCCTCCAGATCAAACATCTAGACAAGCACAATTCATTAAAACGGCTCCAAACTCAAGAAGAATCATATCGGCCACCTCCGCCAGCTCCTCGTGTTCTCATTTCTTTTTCCAAGAGCCTTTGGAATGGATGAAACAGGAATTGGCCAAGGAAGAAATCGAAGGAAAGTTCTTGTGCCCCAAATGTGACTCCAAGGTCGGTGGTTACTCCTGGAAGGGATCGAGATGCTCCTGTGGGAAATGGATGGTTCCAGCAATTCACATCCAGTCTGCCAAGGTCGACAATATCAAGAGAATTGGTCAAAGAAACGGAGTGAATCCGATCCCAATTACTGAATAAATTCCTTCTCCACTCATCATTCAAACATATGGCACTTATAGAGACCGGTTAAGCGGTCACCAATGTATAGACTACATCAATACCATTAATATATCCTCGAACCATTATTAAATATCTAGAGATCATATTAGCTAGTATTCTACTCTATAATTAAATCAAACAGATATATAGATGAATTGTTGGATTATTCTTCGATCACCATGTCGAGATCTGATTGCTCTTCTTCGCCTGCTTCGTCTGCTTCGACTGCTTCCCCTTCGTCACCTTCTTCGCCTGCTTCGCCGCAGTCTCTTGCACCATTGCCTGCAATGGCACTGTCTGGAATAGAAGTAACATTTGTGCCGACGCTTCTGCCCGAATTGACATTGCTCATCAATGTAGACCCTGAAGCACCGGAATTTATCAACATTTGAACGTTATCGGTTGCCAACGAATGGTCATCCTGGTATTCCACTTCATCTGCCATGAGCCCTTCAGCCACTAAGTTGGCTCTAGTTGGAGCAGGCGGCACCTCTTGTGATTCGTAGTGACCCTGGAAGAACCTGTCCTGGCCACTGATCCTGACATTGCCTTCATCGTCATTATCGTCGTCTTCATGGAAACCGTCGCTGTCGCGGTCTTCAAACTCGTCTTCGTTGAAGTCTTCCTCTCCTGGTTGGTCATCCAAATTAATGATTTGAGCATCCAAATCCGCTTCTGGTTCCGCTTCTCTCATGGAAATATTACTCCCGTTGACCCCAGCGCCCTGGCCTTCGGTATTGGTATTTTCAGCGGTATTGATATAGGATTGGTCGTCAAATTGCTGACCGCTAGTATTGAAACGACGGGCATTATCGAAATCGATCTCTTCCATAGTACGATGGATTCCTATGGGCCGTATGGTGGAGTAGCCGGTGTTCTGGATCTGCTCCAACTGGTGCATCTTCAATTGGGTCAATGGAGTAGCGCTCACGTCTAGTGCCGAAACAAGAACATGTTCCATTCCTGGCAATACCGATGTGTTCTGAATGGTATGTTCTAGTTGAGATAAGCTGGCGCCAGGGACATCGGCCGAATACGCCAGCAAGGGCGGCGCAAACAACAGCCTTAAGTACTTCCGGTGCTCCTCGGTAGCCCGTTCACTCGACTTGGTGTTGCTGGCAGAACTGGCCATGTTTGCCAGACCCTGGCCATGGCTAGTATCTGATCTGCCACTAGGACCACCATTTCGGAACTCGTCAAACGCCTTGATCGAGTCCTTGGCCCCTTTGTGCGTCCACAACTGGTAGAGGTCATTGGTGAACAAGTTGGGCGAAAACATGAACTGGTTGGTGGTGGGTGGTGGTGTTTGGAGTGTCGATATTGGGCCCTTAAAGGAGAAACAGACCTGATATTGTGTCGCGGTCTGGTCCATTTGGTGACGTGCGACAATCCACAAGAGCAAAGTTGCAAAGCTTAAGCAGAACAAGCAAAGAAAAAAAGAATAAAAAGAATAAGAAGAGTAAGAAGAGTAAAAAGCATAAAAAGGAAGTTATTAGCGGGAATGCAGCCGTGGCGGTTCCGTGGGGGTCCAGAATCCAAAGAAAAGGAAGATCAGTCGAAGGAGCAACTGTTTTTCAATGAATGGAGTCAATCGATCTTGAAATGGAATTTTGATTAATATCAAAATTGATGATATTGAAATCTGGATTTGTTGATTCCTTCATTTAATGCAAAATGAAACAACTGAGATGAAAATCATTTCAGTGAGAACGTGAAGTGTGCAGTTCCTGTCACTATAGTATCAAATCTGTATATACTTTTGTAGAGAAAGGAGCAAGTGGTTTACTTACTGTTTAGTGATTGGGGTGCTTTGCCTAACTGTTTCTGGGCTTGGTAGGACTTGGTAAAGCATTATCTGTCATTTTTGGCCCTTGTTTCTTGTCTTTTCTGCACCTTTGTATGGGTGCAAAATAGTCATTTGTGTATTTTTCACTTTTTACAATTTTTCACCAATTTACCAATAGCTGAGTTCTGGAGGAGGAACCGGAGTTCAAGATGAAGAAGAACAGGAGAGATGATGAATTGCACCTACAAAAGGCTACGAGCAATCATGATACCCAGGATTCCCAGGGTTACCAGGCCATATTACAGACGTTCTGACAGCTTTTTGGAACTTCCATGTTTTGTTCCAACTAACACAATAGAATTGGTGTCTATTTGGGGAAGCGTCTGCCAAAAATTAAGGATAACCTTGTTCAGATGGTTTTAATTAATGCCACCAAAACCCTTGATTCAACATCTAATTTACCAACTGAACAACTAAACAACTAATTATACCGTTATTGTGCCTATCACTTGTACTGGATGCTACTAATTTAATTTCCATGGAATCGCACACTTATCAGCAAACAAACCTTGCCTGTTCTGTCAAATAGTAATCCCCATATCTACATATATTGCTTACGAATATGATAAAGCGTTGACTAGAGTCTACCAAATATATCTAGATATGATATATCCGGGCATCAGACCGACTTTCGCCCGGAAATCAGATGAAAATTAGTGGTACTGAATTAGATGGTGGTAATCTTCGCCACACAACTCCAGATAAAAATATATAGACGCTGTAACACTTACCTACGTATCTAGCTTCTTTTATTCAGTAATTTCAATCTTTTGGTTATGGGTTCAATTGCTGATTTAGGTGGCCGGATGTCAATATACGCACAAAGAGTCACGTGAAAAGTGAACAGTCATATTTCCTCGCCAATTTGCACCCATCTTTGTTCCATTCTGACTATTCATTACAATTGATGTTTATAAGTTCCATTATGTATGGCCCAAGGAGCCCTATGCTATATTAGAAGACCCACTAGATGCTCTATAAGATTAGTAGAATACCGACTCTAATCGTAACCTCGTTCTACTCTGGAGGCTCTATTGCTCATGATCTTCTTCTCCTTCATCATCAGTAAGAATAAACTCATCCAAAATCTCTTGATCATTGGTGGACTTGTACTCATTTCTCAACTCTCCAGTGTACTCTCCCTTCTTGACTGGCCATATAAAACCACGATCTTGCTTGACTCCTCCAATAGTCACAATACACCCGTAACACACGTCTATTGGGTTAGACTCATCGACAACAAATTCGTCTCCTACAGTGGCTTCGTATTGCTTGACATAATCTCTTTCTTCGTCGGTTTCCACTGAAGCTGCTTCATTGACAGTAATCATTCTTAACCATTTTCTTGGATCTTGATAGATTTCAACTCCACAGACTTGACAGTGGGCAGTAACAGTATCAAACTTTGGGGCACCCAACTTTTCACCAGTTTTAACCACGGTAGAGGCCGTAGATGCATATCCAGTAGCATCCAAAGTACTAAAGTAATTGGTGGTTAAGTCACGAATAGTAAGGTTCTTGGTAATCTTGGATTTCTTAATGGTAGATTCAACTTGGAATTTGTTCAACCCACTAAACTTACTATAAGCTAACACTTCAGCATAAAGAACATCTCTTAACGGGAAGAGAATCTTATATTCCTTTTCCCTGAAAGTGACAGAATGATCGGAAATGACCTTGTAGATAGTGGACCCACGGCCCTTACAAGTTAATGCGATGATTTCATTGGCAATTCGGGTCATACTGTGACCATAGATGATGGTTTGACATGATTCGATGTGTGCAGTTCTTAAGATGAGTTCATTATAGACAATAGTGAGTAAATCTTCTGCGGAAGACTTGTTTGGAGCCAAAGCCAAAAGATCTTCGAGAATACAGTCCTTTTCAATGATATTGGTGGTATAAGCTTTAAATTCCTTATTGATCAGAATCTTTTCCAATAAGTCTTGATCCAAGATATATGAACTCAACGATAAAATCTTATAGTTGATTTTGATAGGAGCAAAAGCCTTCAATAACTCCGGTAAAAGCTGGGCGAGGTCCTTATCTAAGGAATGTAATTCACGTTCATCAATATTTAAAATGACTAATTCAAACCCAACCTTACCATGATGGCCCTCAGATTGCTCCTTCAAAAGCGATGCCATTACGTCGAGCAAAACTAAGGAAGATGGGCCTCCGGAAAGCGCCAAAAGCACCTTTTGAGTTCCCAACCGCTCAATTTGAGCTCCATACTTGACCTTGTACTTTTCGTCTTGCATCTGCTTTCTCTGTTTTCCTCGGATAAATCGTATAAAACAGTTCTTGCAAAATGGTTCTTTCCGGGAAACGAGGAGCGCCTTCTCGGTCTTGCACCTCTGGCATATTGTGGGGGTGTCTGCCTCCAAATACTTGATCGGCTGGTTATCCATGGTGTAGTTGTAGATGAGTCAGTGAAGGTCATCGAGATATCTTTGGCGTAAACTGTAAATGGGCATGAGATGCAAACTGTAAAAGGTGGCACCTCAAACCCACCTACAAATCTAACCTGCAATATACCTTCCCCCAACTGTACCCATTCACTATTCACTAGGCAACACCTTAACTGTCAAGAGTTACTACTCCACGCCAATGTCGGACCAAGACAACACACCCACACCGCCCACAAAGCCTGCCGCCATTCCCCAAGCAGAGCTCGGGTCCGACGAAGTCGTTAAAGACGCCAAAAAGGTCAATTTCACGGAGGGTGGGGTAGACAAGTTCAAGTTCTACCCTGACAATCCAGAAAACCACAGACACAAGTACAAATGGTCAATGAAGGAAGCGTCTAAGTTCTATGATCCATGTGAAGAAAGCAGACAAGCGTCCATGAATTGTCTTTTGCGAAACCCCGACGACCGGACCGTGTGCCAGGACTTCTTTGATGCCTATAAAGAGTGTAAGAAGGACTTCTTTGCGAAGAAGAAGAAGGACAAGAGAGAAGGTAAAAAGGGATGGGGATTCTGGTAAAAAAGGCAAAAAAGAAATAGGACCTTTCATGGTCCAGTTCTCCAAGGAATAGTTCTGAATTCAGAGCTAGTATGGAAAATAAGTCAATATCATCAGTTGCTCCTAAAGGTCTTGAAACTTCTCGTCTTAAATCTCAATCTACTTGGTAATGCACTGCTCAATCTACCAAAACTCAAGACTCTGTGACTACACTTCTTCTCATATGGTGTGTGTGATCAGATCATTGATCGTGTCAGACTCCATGTATAAAGCTACAAATATCATGTATATAACGAATACCAAAATTAAATATATTAAAAAATCAAAGTTCACTCCTCATACAAGCTCTTTGCCTACTTTAGAACAGTTTATTTATTATTACCAGGCCCTCCTTATAGGGCTTCTACCTAACAACGGATAGTAACTGGTATCCAAGACCACTGGTACCCTACTATCTCCCCATTTGTATTTTTTTTTTTTTTTTTTGTATTTTAATTATTATTTCCAAGTCACTAAAAGACATCAAAGCTTCCTCCGGCCAGTGCTTTGGCATAACCGACCATATCGATATTCTGTTCTTCCACATATGGATCAGACACTCGAGGACTTTCTTGGTCAAACCGATGCCTGTCTTCTCTTCTAGACCTATCCACAGCAATATCTTCATTATCCAACCAGTCACTGAAGGAAGCAGGATTAAACATACCCACACTAGAATTGTATCGGGATACTCCACTATCAACTACTCCTATGACTCTTCTTGAACTTTGGTTTTTATAATTGATATATGGTAACGTATTATGAATATGCAATTGACCAGTTTTCCTATTCATGGAACAGACCAATATTGCCAGTACATCTTGGTTTTCTCCATTATCAATATCGAAAAGTTGGCTGATTTCCATTAGGTACCGGAACTCCTTGCTTTCATTATTAACCGAGGTAGATTTGAAGGTATCAAGAATGGTATTGAAGAGATTATCCAAATATTCGATTAAATCAATTCTTAATGTGAATAAAATATAGTTCAATTGAACATTTACTAAACTTCCATATCCATCAGAATTTAAATTGTTTAATAATTCTTTACTCAATCTTCTTTCCCAATTATGATGGTAATTTCTATCTGAACTATGCTTTGGATCCACTTTACTAGCAGTTGCAGAACTAGAGTCACTAACAGTGTATGAATTGGTTAGAAGATGAACTGTGCTCTTGAACTCTTTGGCCAAATCAATTGTTTGTTGCAGTAAATCGAGAGGACCAAGATCTGAAATTCGACTCAACAGTCTCGATAATTCATGGGCATAGAGTTCAAGGTATAAATCCTTGTATTCTTGGAAAGGTTGAACTCTCATCCATTCTGTTAATTGTAAATTGGCAAGATTATACTTGAAAGTCTGGGAAAGATGCTTTGTAAATGCATAAGAATCAGAGTTCTTTTTGGTGGTTGATAAGAACCGGAGGTCGTTTTTCTTGAAGTCGATGATCCGTCCTTTAATTGGAATGCTGAATGAATTTGTCGATTTTTTGTTTGCAAGACTGGAAATTAAATCATATTCGGCTCTTTCTAATAAAAATAACCTTCTTGCTAATGCAGAACTTCCAGGAATTTTATCATGAGGTCTACTGATTTCTCCACAGAAAAACTTGGCATATTTGAATAATTTCTTCCAAAAATCAACTTGTGATTCTTGTCCAATTTGGGAGTGTTCAAGTCGGAAAACACCATCGATGTGCTTATTCTCGTAGTCTATGTTAGTAAGAATCAAGTCACTATAGGAGTTATCTACATTGGCAATATTGACTCCAAATGATGATCCTGTTCTGAAGTAGGAACTGTATTGAACGTTAAGTATATCGTATTTTTCTTCGGCACTTAAACCATGAATAATATTGGCTGAATTAAGATCACTGAAAGAACCGATATCGGGTATTTCATATTTAATCTCTTCATTTCTAGAAACTTCAAATAAGTTTCCTGATGCAACAGGTTCACCAATGGAAGAAGTTCCACTTGTTCTTCTTTTCTTTCTAGATCCTTCACTGGTTTTGAATCTTTTCTTATCTCTTCTAAGACTGGTTGACTTTTTTAATTGATGTGACCACAAAGCACGGCTTTGTCTTAATCTTAATAATGAATCCATTTTGGACTCCAAATGGAAGGTATGTTCTAGACCAGTCATTTTAAACCCATAAACCAAATCCAATTCCTCGGTTCCAGCGAGGAATAGACCATGATGTGAACGATGTTTGTGGATAATTCTTAACATTTGGTTGATATCCTTTAGTAAATTAGAAGAATCTGATCTTATTTTTTCCATGGTCGACTCGAACTCCTTTTTAGAGTCTTCGTTATGTAAATCAGGACCATGCTTATAAAAAACCCGCTTATTAGAAGTCCGAGACCGGCTTCGTATAGCGTTTTGTCTCTGGAGAGGTATGGCGGACCGATTTCTTCTCAGATCATTGAATGTCATGGGCCTGGTGATAAGTCTATTGGAGCCCGAGGTATTTTGGCGGGCTGACGATAAGAGTAACCGTTCGTTGGCATTTATATCAGAAGGAAGGACCGAACGGGCTTCTGCTTCACTTTCACTGGATTCACCTGCCATATCGATCGAATCAATAAATTGAATTGCTCTTTGGGTCTCTTGTTCAGTATAAAGATCATCATTAACGTCGCTACCACCATCGGAAAGTCTCAGGTCGGTTTCATCAGAAAGTTCCGATTCTTCTCTGGGTTGATTTCTAGTAGGACGGATACTTCCTAAACCACCAATCAATATACTTGGACGGACGGGCTCAACTATACCTTCTGGGAGCCTATGGCGTACACGAGGATGCGAATGAGGTCTGTTTCTGAAGTAGTAATCGGATATGATATTTAAGGAGTTAAGACGTGATCCAATGCCATTACTTCTGATGGGAGGAACAGAAGGAGGAGGTGCAACAGGAGGAGGAGGAGGAGGAGGACCAGGACCAACAGGAGGAGCAACCGCACCGGTGATATGATGAAGGGATATGATGGGCGGCAACACCGTACGGTCTTCACCACGAGTCTGTTCATAGTGAGCACTTGACGATGAGGTTGAGTTTAGGCTGGAATCCAATGCCATTAGGCTTTGGGGTGGTTGGCTGGGGTTGTAGACTTGATCACCTTCTCGGGATGGAAGACCATCAGCGAAGCTCGGCTGGGAATCATGTGACAAGGGAACATCCTGGTCTGTCCCCAATGGAGACGAGGGCGGCGGCATATCACTGGATACTGGATATATGAGGAGGTAGGTGAAGTTTATATACGTATTTAATCTTACGGGGTATTATGCCAAAAGTCGCAGGTCGCAGGTGGCAGGGTCGCAGACTAGTCGCACCTACTAAAAACGACTAGCCAGTTGGAGTTTGCGACAACCGGAAGCTGGCCCAGTCAGGACACCAGTGAAGCAACTTCTGGTAACTCGGATAACGTGGGAAGGTAGTGGGCCACCGAGGTACTGGACTGCCCAGAGGTGACGACGACCCACCAGCAGCCACTGTTTCGCGGCCCCGGCGTAGGGGACATCCTCACATCCTCACCACTATTCTATTTAGCGCACCCTCGCCATTCCGTCTCTCAGTAAACCTTAGCGATGACTTGCTGGCAGTATTAGGCAGGTAAAGCAGAAATCCACTTGACCGGCCACAAATTCAGCACCTTTCGCTCACTATAATTACTCGTCCCAACTACTCGTCCCAACTACTCGTCCCAACTACTCGTCCCAACTCTCCCAATTACTCCCAAGTAGTCGTCCTAATTCTGCCTATGCGACTATGACCAAGACCAGTAACTCCACCACAGTAGCCATGTCTCTGCCCACTAAGATAGTAGGTTGGCCCCGTTTTACATGGCTACGGTAACGCGGTCGTGGTAGCGGTCGTGGTAGCGTCCATGGTACTTGTAGGACCCATTTTAAGCCAACTTTCCAGTAGCTACCGGTTTGCCCGGAAGTAAACTTTGGTGATTCTGGATTTTCTACCGGCCCAGCTGCTCGGTTCTGCCACATCCGAGAGGAATGTCACGCGACCACTTTCACCTCCCTCCATCAGACCCTGTCAACGAGACCTAAACTGACGAGGCCAGATCTCCGTTTTCTGCCTCATTAGTTACTTCTACGCACTGCCGCTAAGCAGGTGCCCTTAGGCTACGTCTCAACTAAGAATTCCGTATTTTTTCATTATTTTTTTCCCAACTTTCAACCAAGACCTTTTTGCAAGCTTGAGATCGCCAAATCCGGTCATTTGTCACAAACCACGCATTCTGGTCGTTTACGTATCCTGGTGCACTTCTGGCCTACTTTTTGGATCTTGCTGTAGTAAAGATCCGCTGGAAAGGAGGGAAAGCTTGAACGCTCAAGCGAACGAGACCGAGGCAAATTCCCGCCGGAAAAAAAAGACCTGTTTGTTGGTTGTGTTTGTTGTTTCAAAGTCTGTCACCTCCTCATTTTTTCACAAGGGCAACGCTCACGTGACCCTCCCATCTTTCGTTAAAAAGTAAATAACACCAGCACATCATCACCACCTAGTCCACCTAATCGAAGCGGATATCACCACCAAAAAGCACCCACGCTGCTCCACTATCGATCCTGTTTACGTCCAGTGTATCCGTCCCGCGCGTGCCCCCCTCCTTTTTGATCCTTGTGCTCTCTATTTAAGTGTCGATACCCCGCCTTTAGTGATACCCATCAATAACTAATCAGTTCAGTGGTGACTCTTTATTTTGTTCTAGTATCAACAAAGTACTACTCCCCCGCTTCCCAAAAGTTCTATTCATTATACCCAAACAGCGGCGAAACGGCCTTAAAGGGTAGTCCAGAAGAATATCAAACATCTCATCCACTCAACTTACACTCCTTTTTTTCAATTACATCCAAATTACTCCCATTTAAACGATGACTACCACCTCCGATACAGTATACTTGTGTATCAAGCAGTTCAACGCCAGACTAGGAGACGAGCTCAGCTTGAAAGTCGGCGACAAGGTGGAAGTCTTGGCCGATGATAGCGAATACAACGATGGTTGGTATATGGGGAAGAACCTCTTGACCAACGAAGTTGGTCTCTATCCTAAGTCTTTCACTCAAGTTTTACAACAAAATCAAAATTCCGATAAAACTCTATTACGGTCCCGTTCCCGTAGAGTACTCAGCAACAACAATAGTTCCACCAACACCCCAGTGCTTGGTACTCCTACCAACGTCAATAAGCTTTCAGATAAGTTCAATAAGATGAATGTGGATGGCGAAACCCCTCCAATAAACAAAGCCCATAAGACCATGAATGATATAGATAAAGCTCTTCACGAACTCCAAACCGAAAGTTATGGCACTTCCACCAAAAACAGTACTGTTGACGAGGACTATAATGACAATATTAATAATAATACCAACAATAATAATAATAATAATGATAATTCTACTTCTAATTCTGATTCATCAACCACCAACAACATCGACATTCAACCAAAGGATTTGAAAAATCTCACTCCTAAAAATACCCACACCAGAAATCCATCGGCTCAATCATTAACTGAAGACTTGAACCCTTTAAAGGCCTCAGAATGGACCCCTCAACAAGTCTCTTCTTACTTCGCCATCGTGTTAGGTTTCGATTTAGAAGTGGCTGGTAAGTTTGCCAGACACAAGATTACTGGTGCCATTCTTTTCCAATTAGATTTAGCCCATTTGAAAGAGTTAGATATTGATTCCTTTGGTACCAGATTCCAAGTTCATAAAGAAATTGAAAACTTGAGACAAATCTCTTCCAGAAGTCAGAAATCGTCTATGAGTAGATCTACAAGCAAAAACAATGTCACTGTTGCTAGTAACGGTACTGATTCCACATTCAAAGAATCCATTCCAGAAAATGGTTTAGCAGCCGAAGATGAATTCGTTAGTCCTCCAACTTCTACTGCCACATCTCCAAACAAGGCAATCAACTTCCCCAATAACTCAGATGAACTTTTGGAGGATAAGAATTCAGAGCAACATCAATTAATGCCTTCTGCCACCTTAAGATCAAGTTCCTTCTACAGAGGTCATCAAAGAAAGAGATCCCAATCTTTGGATAATATCGATAAAAGAGCCAGTTTCATTGCCGAAAAATCATTTGCTTCTCCTAGAAAAGCTCCAGAACCTCCTAGTGAATTGAGTCCTATGAATAAAAACTATAATTTCGGTGGCAACAACAGAGGTAGTCCTGAACCAACCGAAGGTTTATATGTTACCAGAACTAACGCCACTGGTTTAGGTTTAATGAACGGTGTTAGTAGACCTACTTCTTCGGTATATGAGTCTTCCATGATAAGTCATAATCGTAATGTCTCCCAAACTTCCAATCCAAACCGTTACCATCACCGTAGAAATTCTTCGGTCATCACTGGTAATGGTCATCATAGAAGACATTCTTCATTATTCCTGTTCTTATCAGGTAATGAAGAAAAACCTTTGAATCCAAAGAGTAAGACTCCAAAGGCCTCGGAAGCCGATGAAGATGCTATTGAATCCGAACATGATAAAGATACTTCTTCTCCTAAGTTGATTTCTCCTGCCAAGGTGAAACGTGAATCTCTTTTTTCTCCAAAACAAAGAAAATCAAATGCTAAGTTGGAAGATACCATCGACATTGATAATGCATCATTTTCACCTAAAAAATCAAAATCCATTTCCTACAAGACTGATGATTCCAAGAAAGTAGATGTTGATGAAAAACGATCCACTTCCGATTCCACAGGACTTTCACAAGTTCCACCAAAGTCTCGTTTAAAGAGTTTGAGAACCACTTCTACTCAAAACTTCAAGAGTTTAACCACTTCCAAGAAACTGAAAACTTCTGCTTTCCAAGAAGGTATCAGAGATGTCACCCCTGATGAAGCTATCAAATCTGCTAACTACAGTGGGTTTATGTCTAAGAGATCCGGTAACACTTTGAGTTGGAGATCTAGATACTTTACTTTACATGGAACTCGATTATCCTATTTCACTTCATTAAAGGATAAGAAGGAAAAGGGTTTGATTGATATTACTGCCCATAAAGTCATTCCTATTCATGCTGAATCTGAAAACAATACTGGATCTAATGATAAATATATTGCTTTATACGCTGCTTCCACTGGGTTTGGTAGATATTGTTTTAAGATTGTTCCACCAGCACCAGGTTTCAAGAAGGGTTTGACTTTTACTCAACCAAAGACTCATTACTTTGCCGTAGATACACATGAAGAAATGAGAGGATGGTTGAAGGCATTAATGACTGCCACTATTGATATTGATGATTCTGTTCCAGTTGTTAGTAGTTGCTCTACTCCTACTGTCAGTTTGGTTAAGGCTCAAGAGTTATTAGCTAAGGCAAGAGAAGAAACTAAATTAAAGGATGAAGAATTAAGAGCAAAGGGTTATCTTAGAGATGGTTTTAACGATTATGGATACTTGGGAGAATTGATGCCAGATGGCCAATCAGTAGATTCATCAGCATCACCAAATATTGATTCAGTTGATGAAACGACTGCTTCTTCTACCAATGCCAATGGTCAGCCAAAACTTTCTATTGATACCAGTGGTGGATCATTCTCTAGATCTAACACCACCAAAACACCATCGACTCCGCAAGTTTCTACTGCATCAGGTCAAGGTGGTTTTGCTTCACCATATTTATTGGCTTCAGGAATTTTATCTCCAAGACTGGGTCATAGTGGCACCACTTCCTCTCCATCAGGCACTCCAAATTCCAACCTGAGAAATGCCGATTACTTTCAAGATAATCAAACTACTGCTAATACCACTGGTACTGAGTCCTCAAACAGTACTACCGCTGTCAATTCCGCAACTACAGAAACTACACCAAAGTCCGTGTTTTCCAACAGTAATGGGAAGGTGATTAGTGGTAGAAAGAAGTCGATTTCGTTGGCATATTCAAATGATGGTTCGGGTAACCATACCTTCAAGATTAAGTCGAAGAAGTAAAAATAAAAAAAATAAACCTAATTGATTAGAAGAGTTCGTTTGGGGTAGTTTTGTATTGGACCAACGACCACAAAAAAGGGTTGTTTTTTTTTTAAAAAGAAAAATTATCGTGCTGTGCCTGAATCTCGGTCTGGATCACACAATAATCTTAAGTGTTGATATAATTTGTTATTTACCTCTGGTTTGGTTTACAGTGTTTAAAGTTTGTATTGTGGGTTTTGTGTATATTAATAAATAATTGAGATTTTATTGAGAAAAGACGGCAAGGTTTTTTCAGTGAATTTTTGTGCATCGGAATGAATATCTTTGCCTCTTTATTCCACATTCATCGTGTACCTTGCAAGTGGTTTGGATGCAACTTGCAACCTCGCCGCGGTTATTGTCCTGCATACACGTGTGTGGTAGCGCAGCTTCTGTTTACAAATCCATCATCTTATCACGGCACGTGAACCAAACACCAAGACCACTGTCATATTTCCCCATCTAATCAGCTCCTGTCCAGTCCCCCTCCTGGACCAGTACCATCACGTCACGAGACACGTCCATTTGCTCTTCCAACCCGGTCACGTTCCTCTCCTATTGCTAGAACACTTTGATCCCCCACACCATTCCTCCATTCTGCCCCCCATCCATCCAAACTAGTCCTCCTCCACAATGCAAGCAGACACACAATCAGACTTGTACATCCAGCAACATCTTCGCTCCATTATCATCCACTCGCTAGACACCTTCAACTACAGCAACGCCGAGTTTGCCAGCGAACGACTTCTTGCCATGGACGGTGATGATCTCGAATCGATCTATCTTTACAGTTTAACGTTGTTCCGTCAGGGTAAGTACAAATCATGCTACAGTCGATTGGTGGACTCGTTGTCGTCGGGCCACTTGGGGTTTGCCTTTTTATATGCCAAATGCTGTTTGATATTGAAGAAATATAAGGAAGGGATTTATCAGTTGTACCGGTTGAATTATCTTTATAATGAGTCTTCGCTAGACACAAAGAGTGGCAGTCCAGGGACTCCATTTTATTTCACCAACGGTCAACAGAAGTTTAACTATGAACAAAAGCGATCTATTTACCCCGATTCGTCCAGTATTTATCACTTGTTGGCAGACTTGTATAAGGGTATTAATGATGTGAAGAATAGTGCTTTAAACTATGTTCAAGCGTTAAAATTTAACCAGTATGACTTTGAAGCTTTCCAAGAGTTATGTAAGTTGGGAGTCAACGTCAAGGTCAAGTCCATCTATAAATCCAACCAGTTCCAAGTCCTTACTGAAGACATTTTACCTCCCAATTCCTTTATGAATAATGATTTCAATGATAATATTTCCAATCCGTTCTCAAACTCCGGTACGGAAACGCCTATAATACATCCTGATGACACGTTTAACCACTCAATATCCACCCCAAGAGTAAAATCAATCATAGTACCTGATGCTCCATTAAGAAAAACCAATCCAAATGCCAGTAATACCAATCATTTCGAATTCACTAAGCCTAATTTCCCTATAGACGAAAAGAAAAAGAAAGAGAGTACTTATTCAAAAATCACTTCCCGACTCATATCCCAGCCAAGCAATCCTAATCCGTCTTCGTCCAAAGATGCTTCTAAGAAATCAGGAATAAGAGGAAGTCTCAAAAGAAATAGTTCTAGTGGAATTGTTCCTACCGTAGAACAAGAAGTACCATCCATAATAACCATCAAGGAAATTGAAAAAAGTGAAAAGTATTTACTTGGACTCTATGTAATATTTGCTAAGGGATTCAAATGTTTGTGCAAATATGATTGTTATAAAGCTATTAGAATCCTAGAATCATTGTCAGAAAAGGAAAAATCTACTCCATGGGTATTAAGTAAATTAGGTAGATTACATTATGAGATTGTTAATTATAAGCAATCCGAATACTTCTTTGTTAAGTTAAGAAAATTGGATAGAACAAGACTAGAAGATATGGAATATTATTCTACTTTATTATGGCATTTACATCGCAAGGTTGAACTCACTTACTTGGCAAATGAATTACATGATTTGGATCCAAACTCGGCCATTACTTGGTGTGCTATAGGTAATTTATTCTCTTTGACAAGAGAACCAGATGAAGCCATCAAATGTTTCAATAAAGCTACTAAAATCGATGAAAACTTTACTTACGCACATACTTTGAAAGGACATGAATATTTCGGAAACGATAATTATGAAATGGCCCTCGAAAACTTCAGAATCAGTTTATTAATTGATCCTCGTCACTATAATGCTCTTTATGGTATTGGTATGGTTTACATAAATCTTGGGGATTACCAAAAGGCTGATTATCATTTCAGAAAAGCAGTTTCCATAAATCCTATTAATATTATTCTAATCTGTTGTGTGGGTATGGTTTTGGAGAAACTTGGAAAGAAGAATTTGGCTCTTAGACAATACGAATTAGCTAATAAACTTCAACCTTTAAATCCATTACCTATTTTTAAGAAAGCGCAATCATTGTTTTCTATGCAACAATATCCTCAGGCATTGAAGCAATTCGAAGCCCTCAAAGAATTGGCACCTGATGAAGCTTCTGTACATTTCTTACTTGGTCAATTGTACAATATCCAAAATGATAAATTCCAAGCCATCAAAGAGTTTACTATAGCCATGAATTTGGATCCTAAGGGCAATTATTTGATCAGAGAAGCCATGGAATCTTTAAAAGAAAAGTAAACTACATTTAAATCGCATATTGAAGATTACAGATTGACTCGTGGGTGTTTTATTTCGGTATATTTTTTATATCTTTTTTCCATTATTTTCAGGCTTCATCTTATTTAATGGGAAATATTATTAGAATCGAGGTTGTGACTCGAGGATCGTCTAAATGAAGGAAAAGTGACAACTGGAATAGTCAAAGATTCCATATCACATGGCTTTGATGATATCCTCTGCTCCTTTCGTGGAGATGCTAGAGAGAAGACATGGAAAATATATGGATCTGCATCTGACACACACAAGTTTTAGTATCACCCAAGATTATTCAAACATAACCACCATGATCCAATAAATGTGCATATTCGCTTACTTTCTCGTGTAGTAGGAGATGATGTTAGGTACAATAGCTTTTCTATCAGGGCACAGTTCTATCAGGGCACGATATTTTTACGAGTACCAAGAGATATATGAGAGGTTATCCGAATTGGTGCAGAACTGTCTGCATGTACTTGCACAGTGAACCCATGTAGCTTCGGTTACAATAACCACGAATAACGCACTGATAAACTTGCTTGTTGCGAGATAAGGCATCTTCCATTCAATGCAGGGAAAGTCTAAACAAGCAAGTACAAGCGTTAGTCAATAATTGCCTAGCTGAAAAATTGGTCTATGAGTGTCCATGGATACAGTACGATTTACAATAGGCACAATGTCGACACGTCGCCATGTTCGCACCCAGAGACCCAAACATCTTTACTAGCAACATGTGCGGTGTTGTGTAGTCTTGCCTTGTCTTGTAAATGGCCATCCACCACCACATGGATCGAGGTAGGATTTTCCTAACAAGCACCACCCAATCCTCAAAAAATATCCGGCACCTTCACCAATATTATTTAATGCTAAGACTCAAGACAATAGCGAACCTGGTGCGATGTGTCTGGTGCAATTATATGTTAAGTATAAACATTGTAGGATTTTATTGTAGGATTTTATTGCACTATTATTTGCCCTTCACGTTATGATCTCTCCTCCTCCCCAGTTAAAAATAAATACATTTGGCCAGTAATTTTTCATCCAATGTATGGCCCACCAATACTCAGCTCGGAATAATGTCCACCAGTGCTAAGTTAAAATAATCCTAGTGCTCAGCAATAATCTCCCAATGTTATCTAACAGTTCGTGTATTGTGTTGGTACCCTCTAAGTAGCCTTAAGTAGCCCTTTAGTAGCCCTTTAGTAACCCTTCATCTTGGCTGGTGGGTCCCGGCCAAGCCCTGTTTTCTGCCTCTGTAACTCCGTTAGATGTCATTCCGCAAATCCTGGTGTCTCACTCCACACCTTGCTAGTTTGGGATCTCTCTTTATCTTTCCCCTCCAACTCTCTTGTACGATCGGTATAGTCTCAAATTCTGAACTTTCTCAGTATTCTTTCTTTGTGGAAGTCCACTCCAGGTTGTGCTTGATTCCTAACCATCAACTGATTCTCCGCGCCGTTTGCTCAGTAAATCTTTAATCTGAACCCACCCACATCTTTCCTGGCACCTGTGAAGTCTGTCCTTATTAAAGTCCCTCGAACCGTCCTGGACTCAGCCTATTGCGATCCGAACACAAAGTCCTGAACCCTTAGATCTTCAGTTCCGTCATCACATCACTAAAGATCAGATTCCCCATATAATTCTCTGTTTCTTTGTATTTTTGTTGTTTGATCAACTTGAACCACATCGACTCCACTGTTGTTTTCATCACCATCCCCAACCTCGTCTTCCTTGCCTGGGTTCTGTTTTTTCAAAACAATCCGTTTCAACGTTCAACTTTATATCCTTGCTCATCCTCCGTATGTCAATATACCCATATATTGAAACACTTTGTTGAATCATCTCAATCCTAAAATCCTCCGTTCGTCTATCGAGACTTTCCTTCAATAAATATCATATCAATAATTATAATAATCCTTACACTGTTGAGTTTCCACTATGCGTTTTCTAATCCTACCGTTTTTCTTTGCCCTATGTTTATCCTTTGATTTCTCCAAACCTAAATCATACCGTCAAGGTGAAAAAGTCGATCTCTTGGTCAATAAAATCGAATCAGATACTACCCAACTTCCTTTCGGCTACTATAATCTTCCATTTGTATGTCCACCAGCTGACGAAAATAGACCAGTCACTTTATCATTAGGTCAAATCTTAAGAGGTGATCGTATCTGGGAAAGTGGATACGAACTTACTTTTGGAGTTGATGCTCCATGTTTAAGATTATGTGATCTTATCACCAAAGATTCCGGTCTTAAAAAAGCTGACAATCTCATCAAAAATGGTTACGTTGTCCACTGGTTACTCGATGGATTACCAGGTGCTACCACCTTTGTTTCTTCTAAAGGTAGTAACAAATACTATGCTGCTGGATTTCCATTGGGGTTTGTCAAGGATGATATTAGTTATATCTATAATCATGTCATGCTTGTTATAAGGTACCATCGTAATAGATCTACTGGTGCTTCATATATCGTGGGGTTCGAAGTCTATCCAAAGAGTGTTAGTAACGAAATCTGTCCAGGATCTTCCAAAAACTACAAGAATTTCGCTTTAACCTTCAATGAAAAAGAACCTAATCCAGAAAAACCAAGAAAAACCGTCATTCCCTATACTTATTCTGTCTACTGGAGAGAAGATAACTCCATTGATTATGATTCCAGATGGGACTTGTACTACGAAAATGATTCAAACACCAAAAATCATAATATCCATTGGGTTTCACTTGTGAACTCGCTTGTTTTGGTGTTCTTACTTTCTTTAATTGTGGCTACTGTTTTGATTAGAGTCTTGAAAAAAGATATCCAAAATACTAATTCATTACCAACCACCAAAGATCAAGATGGTTCACTTAATGAATCTGGTATTTCTAAGAACTTGGTTGAAGAAGTCAATAGACCTCCAGCTTATCCTTTGCCGTTGGTTATTCTTGTCAGTTGTGGTATTCAGATCTTCTTTGCTACCCTTGGAGTCATTGTAATCTTTGTGATTAATACTAAATTCAACTTAAGTGGGTCCAATTCATCAAGCACTTTCTTTAATAATCATCAAGGTGCTTTCTATTCATTCTCTATGTTTTCATTGTGTCTTTCTGGTGGTTTGTCTTCATATGGTGGTATTATTGTTCATAAAATATTAAATAATAACTACTTAAACTTTGAGTATTCCCCAAAGAAAATGTTGACATTATCATTATTATTTACCGGATTCTTACCTTCGCTTGTTTTATCAGTGATTCTTTTCCTTAACTTCTTTGTTTGGGCCAAGAAATCTTCAAATGCATTACCTTTTGGTACCATTCTTGTGCTTTTAACCTTATTGTTCATCATAGAAATCCCCATTGGTATTATTGGTGGGTATTTTGGTAACAAGAAGAAATTTGATAATAAATCAATTTGGTATACTTCTAATGCTGATACAAGTTCTGAAAAGAAGTTGGTACCCAAAAAATATCCAAGAAGTTGGTTATTAAGTCCTTTAATAAGTACTTTTGTCTTTGGCTTGATTCCTTTTGGTATCGTATATGTTGAATTGGTCTATATTTTCAACTCCATTTGGCTTGAAAAAACTACTTTCTATTACATGTATGGATTCTTGTTGATTAATGCAATCATGTTGATTATCATTATTGCCGAATCTACCATTGTGGCCATTTATACTTCTATGGCATCCTATAAAAACCCAAACTGGCATTGGTTAAGTTTCAGAACTGGTTCCTCTATTGGATGGTTCATTTTTGCTTATTCCTCTTATTACTTCGTTCGCTACTTGAACGTTCGAGATTTCGTCAGTGTTTTGTTTTATTTTATTTATATGGGTTTGACTAGTATTCTTGTTGCTATTGCTGGAGGTGCTATTGGATTCTTGACTGGTTTGGTATTTATCAAAAGAGTATATGGTGCAGTCAAGCTTGATTAGTTAAAAGCTTCAACTTTTTTGCATTTCTCCTTAGCATTATCAACATCAAAGATTACTATTATTTACATTCCCCCCATGAGCCTTTGTCATAACAATGATCTGTTGATCGGATTTGATCAAAAAAATAGAATACCACAGTATCATGGACAATTGTTCCAAAGACTAATTAATATAGAATCAACCCTTTGTTGATTATACAAATGTAATATAGTTACTATTTAGTAGGAATATACATTCCAATAATTATAAGTTCTCATTCCTTTATCAACTACAGTGTAATATTTAGGTGGTTACAATGATTTTTCATGAATACGTTTATTTTTCTAATGATAGTCTTTACAAGCTCAAATGTAGAAATAAAGATGCTAGTTTAATCCAAAGAGGAAGCACCAGTAATGATATCGACCAATTCGTTGGTGATAACAGCTTGTCTAGTTCTGTTATACAAGATAGAGTAGGAGTTGATCATATCACCGGCATTCTTGGAAGCGTTATCCATAGCATTTCTTCTAGCAGAAATTTCAGAAGCATAACCTTCAGCCATAGCAGTCAAAAGAGAGTTGGATAAGGAGAATTCGGAGATGGTGCTAGCACTGTCTTCAGATTCCAATTCGTACTTAGCTAAGCCTGGAGCCTTTTCAATAGCTTCAGAAGCGTAAACGGAGAACTTAGATGGTTCGAAAGAAACACCAGAAACGAATTTGTTGTACAAGATTTCGACATCTTCGTATTGACCCAACTTTTGGATTTCATCGGCAATCAAAGCAACTTCGTTGAAAGATGGAGCTTCCTTACCAGTACCAGCGAAAGATAACTTCATGTTGTCCAAGTGAGTTCTCATTAATTGGGCCTTGACCTTTTCACCGACGGTAACAATGTCAACAGCACCGTTTAATTCAGCAGCTCTCTTTCTGGCGAACTTGGAGATTTGAGTGTGAATAGAACCACACAAACCCTTGTCAGAAGAGACAACGACCAATAAGGTCTTTTCTGGTTCACCTCTTTCTGGTTCGGCGTTGGCCAAGAATTCAGAGTCAGACTTGTTGTAAACTCTGGAGGATTCCATAGCTCTTTGGGCCTTGTTCAAACGGGTAGAAGCAACAATCTTCATGGTCTTGGTAATTTTTTCAATGTTCTTAATGGACTTAAGACGGGTTTCAATTTCACGTAAAGTGGCATAGTTTCTAAAAGTTAGTAATTGTTTGTGGTTAACGCATAAGTAAGGAAGGTATAACTTGTTCTTGCAAGGAATGCAGTGATCCACACCACTATTGACTTTCGGAATACATTGGAAACAGCAGGAATGGCGATAACGATGATGATGATGATGATGATGATGATGATGATGATGATGACGGTACCATAATTGCGATACCAATGAATATTAGGGATTATTGCGATTACTGATGCTCCTGATACTATTGCTGATGATGGTGACGATAATGTGGTACTTCGATTTGATGATTTGTCAACTTTCAACTCTATACTGAATATCCTGAGTTCAACCACGTCTAGATTGGCGGCCCCTTGTTCCCACAATTAACTCGATTAGTTGCCCTTCTATCGATACTTGTTCAATTGATACCCAATACGATGTTCCTGTTTAATCCGTGCCAATTATTTCCCTTCACAGTTGGACGTCAAAAATTATGTCTTGTGCTGTGGTTCCCATTCTCCACCAATACCACGACGATTGGCTTCAAACCCAACCAGATACAACTCCAGTTAACATACCTCACACCCGCACGGGCGACTTGAGTGGTACCTAAACGAAACATGATCTAATGATACTCAATTCGATCTAACACGATTCTCTAAACCAACAAACTGGTTGATCAAACTTTTTCAAGGTGAGGAAGTCGGGATTGAAGCTGCGAGATGTGATTGGCGGAGAGGCTTGGTGGGGACACGCAGGTGTGAGAGCGGTGCGCACGTGACCATGTTTACTACCTACAGTAACATCTATAGGCACTGGGCTCGAAGAGGGCCAGGTATTGGATCCTGGGGGTGTGGTGCTGGTGGTCCAGGCTACCTATTTTTGGAGTTTGAAAATTTGTGTTTTTGTCGATTTTTCACTCTATTCCTCCTCGGCTCCGATACTTCTCACCCATTACACTGTGATTTATATGATACTTTTAGTACTATCTCTACGGTTAATCTGAGTGTCTAATGTTTGATTTCGGCTACAGATAAATGGTCAAAGTACAGAACGCAACTCATAAACTCAGTATCTGATAGTTCAGATGGAGGTCTTTCTGTATTTCATTTTTGCTGGACTGTATTTGCCATCTATTCTTTTCAATATTATAATTCGTTTGTTCGTTTATTATGATGATGTACCTCTCGGTAATGTTAGTTTACAGGATGCTGGCCTATGAATATGCATTAATGCTGGAAGAACGGTATTGATGCTTCGTTGTAAAAGAAAGAAGTCACCAACCAGGGCCATTGGAATCTTTAAGTTATGACAAAGATAAATCAAAAAAAAAATAAAAAATCACACAATTGGCCGCCCTTATCGTTTCTCCAGCTTTCTGTCTGTGTCGCCAACCACATGGGTTCCAACGTAATACTTTTTGAATGTATTCCAGTTCCCACTCCTCTGTGGTCTAATCTTGGAGACTTGCTCACTTGGAAGGATCGTTCTTTTGGTAACCCAAGTAACCTTCTAATGGGTATGATTCAAGCATCTTCATGTATTTGAAGATCAATGGTCTGCAGTTCTTTTGGGCATCTTCACGATGGTATTGCTTACACTTTCTTAAAGCATCATGGGTGACTCTTAATGCGTAGGTTCTTATCCATTGTTCTCTCATCATGGAGGTTCTGGCATTTTGGACTTCTGGGAACTTTTCATAGTCGATATCATCGAAAGAGACCAACTCGGGCCTTTTGTGGTTGTCGTAGTTGTCCAATCCTGTGCTGTTAGTATCGCTCCAACCTCATGTGTGTGGTGTATCACTTACCCATTCTGTATAGCTTGGTGGATTATGGGTATGTAAAAGAAGAATTTTAACTGGATAGTTGGTTTGGACGCGCACGACTCGCGACAATAAAGGGTCACGTTTGGGAGCGCGTGATCGTCACTATCTACATCCTACCACGGTATTCAGCCAATTCAAGTGTTCAAAGCGAAAGTACGGATGAACATAGAAAATTATAATACGATGAATTTCTTAGTTCCTATTTAATTGGTGGAGTCTGATGGTATCGTTATTTATTTTTTTGGCTATTTTTCAGCTGATGTAGCCTGGAATCGGATAGACACATTTGACGATACTGGTGAAAAGATGATAATCAAGATAAAATATATAATAATGCGTTTAATCAGTTATTCTCAGGGTTACAGATGCTGATGGATATTTTAATTTATCCAAAAAAGGTACACAGTGAGTATACTCATAAATATAAACTAAAGTTGAAGATAAGCTTAAACCTAATACTGTACAGACTTTGATCAGATATCAGAGCTGCTTCTTGTTTTTCATTATCTTCGCTTAGCTTCTAACGAAGTTACTCTCCTCCCAGGCAGTCCCATCCTCGTCCCACTTGCAAATCAATATATATATATATATATATATATACAAAGTAGTGAGTTTTTCACATTTATATGGGACTCAGAATTGCATTTCCCATCAACAATAATCACGATTACCATAAGCAAAATTGAGGATTGGCATACAATCTTATTCCATCGCAATTCTGTCTTAGAGTGTGTATTTTTCAAATTGCAAATAAGTTCAATATTGGTAATAATAGAGTCTTTCTGGAGGTGTAACTTAATTCAAAATGAAATCAGTTCACTCTACATCATCCGCAAGACTATGTGATCTGAAGGGCAACTCATCTAAAATGCAATTTCCCAAGTCCAAGTTGTCATTTTGTAGGAGAAAAATTCAAACCTCAGTGCTTTGACTAACGTATGTACTCCACAAACTATGAACGCTCGTATTTTATGCCAAGTTTTACCACAGATAAACCCGGTAAATAATAACCACATTTCCGTTTTTGGCCCACCTCGTTGTCCCAATCCCCTTACCCATCTAATAAATACACCGCCCCTATTCACTGTTTCATCTATTCCATCTATTGGTATTGTCCCCTGACTTTGACTGCACACAGCCGCACCTCTCTCTCTCTCTCTAGTGTCTCATGTCACATCTGGATCACTAAACTATTACCACGTCTATATCATCATCCCTATCATGGCTAAGGAACTGGATGTCAGTAAGGCGAAGACCTCCAAGGCCGTAGGCGAAAGCTCGCCCACTGCAGGTGCCAACGATGGCCCTATTTTCTCCTTCAATGCCAAGTACATCGCAATTGCTCATACCATTTGTGCCTATACTGCCTTCTTAGCAGCTTTGGCGGTGGGATGTTTCCTTCATTATGAAAAGATTGTTCAGAACGCTTCCTTCGGTTATCCAGATGAATGGTTCCCTTCTGTCTCTGCCGCCATTGGCGATAGATACCCTGAAAGATCGGTTTTCCAAGTGGTGATCGCTGTGACTTCAGGCCCCAGATTCGCCCTTTTAGCCTTCAATTATTTCAAGCTTTATAAACCGAATTCCATTAAACCATTGATTGCTTTCGTGGCGGGTGTATTGAGAACCTTCACATGTGGTGGCTGGGTCTATATCACTTCTACTGACGACCACGATTGGCACGATGTGTTCATGATCTTGTACTTGTTATTGACTATTCCATGGACTATTATGTTAACCATCTCTTCTCCAAAGGGCTCCCAGGTACGAGCCGGAAGATTCTACTCCGCTCTTGCTTTCTTCACCACCATTATTCCTTTGGTCTACTGGTTCATTCAACACAAGGTCCATGTTAGACCCGGTGCCTACTCCATCTACGCTTACTTTGAATGGGCCTTGGTCTTATTTGATGTTGGTTTTGATGCTTGGTCCATTGTTGATTTCGCCGATATCCAAATCGGTATTTATGGCTCGGGTATCCAATTCAACAAGGTTCAATCTGAAAAGAAGTTCGATTCTGCTGCTGCTACTGCTACTGCTACTGCTACTGCTACTGCTACTGCTGCTACTGCTGATTCTAAACCTGAAAATGATGAATTCACCTTTATGGAATACCTTTCTAATTTAGTCAATTCTTACATTTTCTGGACTGTTATCACCGCCTTGTTAATGTGTGTATGGTACTTCCCATTATGGTACATGGGTCTTTCGGGTTATGAAGTCACCATCATAGCCATCTTTGTTCCAAACATTCTCTTGGCCTTACCTTTCCTTAAGAGTTTCTTCGCTCTGTACCCTTTCATCACTCGTGCGTTGACTGTTGTCTTTGGTATTGGTGCCTACAAGCTTGAAGACCCAGAACAAAAGCTTATGTCTGTCACTGCAGGTACCTTCTTCGGTATTCTTTCATTTGTTACTGAATTCTCAGCTTTATCTTGTCAATCAAAGAAATTTGCTTCGTATTCGATCACCTTCATTGTTGGTTTGTTGAGTACTGCTGCCTTGAAATATGTTTTCTACTCTAATAACCCTATCTGGCCAGTCATGCACGAAGCCAATGGTGGTTGGAACGCTACTGGTATGTTTGTTGGATTGTTGGGTGCATTTTTCACTCCTTCAGTTACTACCTCAATCCCAATTAAACCAGTAGTAAGATCCGGTGGCTCCTTCTTCTTGGCCACTTTAGGTTTTGCTGGTTACTTCTATTCTGTTCAAGCATACTTGGCTGATTCTGGTACTTTGGCCGTTTGGATCTGGGAAGGTTTCCCAATCATTGGTGCTACTCCAATTACTGGTGGTATCATTTTCTTTGCTAGCTTTATTATAGGTATCATTGCTGCCATTAAAGTCCATCCTGCTATTTTAAGTTCAGCTCCTTATAATTTAATTGCTGGTGGTGTTAGTGCTGCTGTTTTCTTCAACTTGAAGGGATGGACTGGTTTTGCCGGTGCTGCTGTTCATGTTACTTACTTGGCGTCCATTACTCCAATTATTTTCCAAGGTGTTTTGGGTTACAATCCAAGTTTCTTATTCTTTACTGGATTCTTTGTAAATATCTTGGTTTCTTTGGGTAGTATCTGGGTGGTGGCTTATGCTTTTGTCCCTGGTGGAAACCTTCTCAGAGAAAGAATGGATCTTATTGTCATTGTTTCATACGGTCTAATTTTATTGGGTGTGATTAACTTTAGATTAAGATCTCAAAGCTCTCATATCACTAGAGTTGCAGCTGGTAAGAACCTTTTCAAACAAACCCTTACTGTTTTAACTGTAATTTTGGCTCTTACTACTTCAACCTTCATTAAAAGATACCCAACTGTTGAATATAAACCATATAACCCTGAATCTCAATCTTTTACCACTGGTATTTGGTGTGTTCATTTTGGTTTAGATAATGATATGTGGTCATCAGAAACTAGAATGAGAGATTTAATCAGAGATGCTCAAGTTGATATCATTGGTCTATTAGAAACTGATACCCAAAGATTGATTGGTGGTAACCGTGATTTCACGCAAAAGATTGCTGAAGAATTAGGAATGTATAGTGATTATGGTCCTGGTCCAAATAAGCATACTTGGGGTGCAGCATTATTATCTAAGTTCCCAATTGTTAACTCTACTCATCATCTCTTACCCTCTCCAGTTGGTGAATTGGCTCCAGCCATTCATGCCACTTTAGATATTTATGGTGAATTAATTGATGTGGTGGTCTTCCATTCGGGTCAAGAAGAAGATGTTGAGGATAGAAGATTACAATCTTTAGGGGTTAGAGATATCTTAGGTGGATCTCCAAGACCAATTATTCTTTTGAGTTACTTGGTTACTGAACCATTAGAAGGTAACTACAATACTTATGTTAGTGCTGAATCCAGAGTGTTTGATATTGATAGTACCGATTGGGATAGATGGTGTGAATACATTTTATTCAGAGACTTAAAAAAGGTTGCTTATGCTAGAATCTCCAGATCCACTATCACAGACACTGAATTACAAATTGCCAAGTTTAAGTTATTACGCGATGATCAAAAGGATTTGGGACCAGACTTCTTATATGGTAACCATTACGTTGATGAATCTGAAGTAGCTGAAAACTTGAGAATGCCTCAAATGTTCAGAGGTGATGGTGTCAGAGGTCACAGATACCATGTATTTGATGAACCGAGATATTTTGCAGATTAATTTGCCCGTGTAGTTTGATTATAGTCATCATTAGATTCTTCAATTCTATGATACATTTATGGTTTTTGGATACAAGTAAAAAGTAACGTCAATTCAATATATGATTTTAAAATAGTTATGAACTATGTTGTAGTTCTGTTGGTTGTAATTATTTGTATTTTGTGAAAAAGTTGCAAAAATTGAAATTATACAAATCGTTGCAAATCACTATGGCTGAAATAATATATGAGAAGATGATTAATTATATACAAAAGATGCGATTAACTATTGCTTATCCTCTATAAGCAAATGTTGGGGTTTTTTCTCCTTTATTTTTTTTTTTTTTGGTTATCAAATCATTATAAATAGTTTGGTGGTATGAGTTTAGTGCAAGATAATCTTAGTAAATGGTCACATTGTGAATTGTGGACAGATGTTTTTTTTTTTGCTTATGACAAAAGCACCTGTGCCTCTGCTTCTCTTTCATTCATTTCAAAAGATGCTCTATCTTGAGATGTTCCTTCAGTAGACTCTTGTTGTTGCTTGAATCTAGTTTCGTATAATTTAACCTTCTTTGCGATTCTGTTCAATTGCCATTTAACTGGAATCAAAGGTAACATACCGACTCTTTCATCGTATAATCTGATTTCTAACCATGTAATAACGAATATCCAATAACCAATGTATGACAAAACACTTCCATAAGTAGCAGAGTTAGTCCACCCAAAGATTGCGTTGAAAACCATCCACCAGCCATCAGTTAACCCATTACAGCAGTTGACATGCCAAACACTGATAGCAATATCATAAGAACCTGGTCCACTACCGGTTTCACTAACATCTAAACCTCCACATTTTCTGACAAAGGATTCCAATTCCAAAAACCAAATTCCTCTACTCATAAGTCCAGCACTAACAATATAGAGGAAACAAGTCAGGAAAATAAGGAAATATTGAAGTGAAAGCTTGTTACCACCTTTATAAAGAAGATAACCAATGGTAGAACCAAGCAAAACACCACCCAAGATAGAAAGCGGAATAGAAGTGATTGGCAGTGACATACCAATACCGCCAATGAAAACCACAGCTTCCAAACCTTCACGTAAAGTAGTAATCAAAGGCAAGATAGCTAAGAAGTACTTCTTACTGAAATTAGACTTGGTGCGTTTTGGCTTAGCCCCAGTCAAAGGACGACGACTATCAACACTTTCACGCGAAGTATCTTCTTCTTCCGTGAGATCGTAAGAATCTGAAAATTTGTTGCTATCTTCAGTTTCGTTACAGGCGTCACCTAATTTGATCCACCATTTAACCTTCATGACTTTATTAATACGAAGTAGACCAACTCCCATGACAGTAATGATTATACCAGAAAGAAGTGAGAATACACCTTCCCATAAACGTTCAGCATATGACCAGTAGTCCTTTCCAATAAAGTAGAAACAGATGATGAACACAGCTCCGATGACAAAACATACTAATAAACCAAGTACAGCACCAACCCATACTTGAAGTTTTAATTTACGTTGAACTTGCTGAAATTTGTGTGACAGTTCTGGATCTGATGTTATAGTATTGTCAGACCTTTGGTTAATGAATGATAAGAGAACCGAGATAATAATGGCGGTCTCCAATGTCTCCCTTAGGATAATGAAGAAGATTTGGATCGAAAAGTAATCTTCAATCATGACGTGGTCTAAGAGTAATTCGAATGTAATGTATGGAGACGATGATGGATCTGATGGTATAGGAAAATGAGTCGCACACAATCGCGAAGCCAAGAAAGAGTTGAGACACAGACACAATAGTTAAGACGCAGGAATTGAAATATAACAGAAAAATGAAGCGAAACAAGAAAGTGGGATTTGTCTTGTACTTATAGTACAATATGTAAGCAGTCATGCTGTTGTGAATTGGTACACGGTATGGAACTACATAAGAAGTAATGTGCTGTATGCTCCATGTATATCACCTTTAAATATGGGGTGTGGAAATGACTCCTTTATAAGCTTTTGGCAGCCAAAAAAAAAACCAGATATAGTATAAATAGGCAATTATGGAATTTTTGTATGTTCTTAAAATTAATTATAAGTTGCAAAAGAAGTCGCTGTCAAAATGGCAATTACTTAGCTACCAACAGAACCTCATCAAGAGAAACAATCTTCTTTTATCTGACTGAATTAAGTACCACAGTGCTCTTACCAAGTACTTGATGGTTTGAGTGTTCCAAGAAGTTAAACACTACCAACCACTGGCACTAAAACATCAGAATGAATCTTCATACTACAAGTGTTATCGAATTGAATCGTTGGATCTTCATTTCATTAACTTAATTATTAGTTGTCAGATTAAATGCGTAAAGGACAGACTTACTCTGTTTTTACTTTCGTACTTAAGTAAGGCAATTCTATTTATATCTAGGGTAAACAAACAATGGGATCAACTGCCAAGTGGCATACAAATAGATAGTCGACTGAATAAATCATTACAGAGCCCAAGGGGAAAAAAAAGGGAGGTTCTAATTTAATAGAACCTATAAATCTTAAGATCTTTGTACTTTCAAACACTTTTAAAAATTTGCTGGGAGGAAATCAACAGTGGCAGTCAAACAAGTGATGAAAATATCATCTTTGGTGTAAGCTCTAGCATTAACGATGTATTTACCTGGAGGAACTTCATTTGGAATAGCCACAGTCTTGGTGATAGATAAAGCACCCTTCTTGATAGGACATTCAAGGTCAACCTTGGTGATTTCGTTACATAAATCAAAAGTCTCATGCACTAACTTAATGAATCCGTATCTAACATCAACTTCAACATAAGCACCATCTTCAATATCTTTACTAATAATACCTTGAGCAGTAAAAGTCAAGTTTTCACCTCTGTTAGGTGGGTTAGGATCGATGGTGACCATTTGCAAGTTTAATAATTGTGGTTGGCTGACATCACAGTTAACAATTGGGGAGTCTCCTGGAACTGGTCTGGTGTCTGGGTCTGGGAATACCTGGATGACTTCTGGTTGCTCAAAAGTACTAGGAAGTCCGAGAACGGAAGCGAATTGTTGGTAGATTGGTTCTAGAGATGGAACAATAGATAAACCTTGGGCAGTGTGGGCTGCAACAGCCATAGCAGCTAATTTAGTGAAGGAAACCATTATAAACGGAAGAAGAATGGTGTTATGGAAGGTGAAGTAGTAAAGGGGAAATCTCTTTAGGGGCGGGTTATACCTGAATACGGTCACGTGGGGTCACTAGTTTACGAAACGAGATAAGAAAGTGGGGGAAATTGAGACTTTAATAGTGGGCAATCCAATTGGAAGCAACTCACACGTAAATGCACTCTTTAAAAAGTTGTTGGGGATTGTAACCGAGATATCTGCCGAGGAGCCAAACCACAAAACCAGAATAATGTAGGGTGATGCCGTAAATTGGAGCCAATTGATCGGTGTGGCTGAAACGATCTTTGGCCACTTTTGGCTTGCTTACATAATACAGGGATCTTTTTGGAAATATATGTATAAATTAGGATTATAGTTAATAAATATAAATGTACTGAGAATTAAAAGGGGGCGCAAAACCACGGGCATTTGATGCAAGGTGCAAAGGAAGCGATGGACCATAGTAATGAAGGTCTGTAATTGTCAAATAAAAATAAAATCTTGAAGGCTTAATCTGGTTCCCAGTCATAAGAAGACGGGTGATGATGCCTCACTGCCTATTGATAAAGAATGAACAAATGAATGTTTTAATAAATAAAACGAGTAATGATTGAAGTAGGCCAGTATGAAAAATGAAGTAAAATGGCAAATGAAATAAGTGGACTAGAACAGCTCAATTGATAAGTTGAAAGGTAGGAAGTGACGGTAAAGGTAAGAATAAAATTAAATTAATAATTGACAAGACTCAAGACCTTCATTTTGTTCATTAATGAACAAACCTATCCTGCAATCACTAAGTTTGCGGTTAATGTATCGATTCTTTCTCTAACCAATTTTGTTTGGACCTTAAGTAATTCATTGACAATCAAATCACCATTTGGTTGTTTCATCAATTCGTTCAACTTTTGATTAGTTAACTTCCAGATCACACAATCGGTAACAGTGGTGTAATCAATTTCTCTATAATTTGGACCAGTATCATAGAGATCACCAAATGCAGTTAATGGTAAAATGCTTGAATGTAAAGTACGATTGTTACTCTCAAATTTAAGAACAGAACGAACCAAACCAGTTTCCACCATGAAAAATGAAGGACTATCACGAGCAGAATTATAGAATTGTATATTTTCTGGAATTCTTTCTTTGACCAAGAGTGAAGTTAATGGCGTCCAAAATTCTTCATCTTTATCAGATAATCCTTGGAAGGTAATCATAATCAATGGTAATGGTTGTTTCTTGAAAGTAGAATCATTCAGAGTGTAGTATTTTCTTTGGAAGGATTGTTCATCATTAACAGTTTTTTTTGCAGCTTGATACACATGAGATGTACGAGGGGTACCAATTTCCATACTTGGACTTAACATCTTGGCTGGATCAGATCCTGAAGTGGTGCTATTAGATCTTTGATTCATCAAAAGGGAATTACCATCATATGGTACACTAATGTTATGTTCCTTAGTCTTAACTTTTTTATAAGTTTTCAAAAAGGAGTTTTCACACCATTCAAGAGCATGATTCAAGGTATTAAATAATTTCAAACTATTTTCATCAGTTCTATTATCCCATAAACCGGCATCTCTTAAACCTTTGATGATATCATCTTCTTCAGCCACCGAAGAAATAAATAATTGAGTATTATGATCATTAGTCAAATTTAAAATTCTTCTAAAGCCTTCAGCTGCAGAAAAATCTATTGAACTAACATCTTTCATATCAATAATCAAAAATTTGATTGGGTTCATTTTGAAGATTTCATCTTCAAATTTTAATCTGATGGCCTTTTCAACACCACCAATTGAGCCAAAGAAAACAGTTCCTTGTAATTTCATGATACAAATTTGATTACCAACATCCTTAAGAAATTGTTGTTGTTTTGGATGTCTTAAAACAGTTGATCTGACCACGTTACCTGAGTAAACACCTTTAACAACCGGACTTCTGGCAGCTTCAACCACAAAGGAAAGACAAGCCAACAAAACACCAACAAGAATTCCAAAGACAAAATCAAAGGCACCCATGGTAACCACAATAATAATAACGGTGGTGTACTCAATCTTTCTCAATCTACCATAAGTATCATAAAGAGCTTCTTTCAACAATTCATAACCTAATAAGTAAATCAAAGAACCAACCACACAAACAGGAATGTATCCAATGACAACAGGACCAGCAACCATGACTGCTGCAGTAGCAATGGCAAGAAGAATACCAGCCAATCTATCATCAGCACCAGCTCTAATAAATAATACAGAATTGGTATAAACGAGATAGTTTTGGATAGAACCCATCAATCCTGACAATACGTTAGAGTAACCATGAGCAACCAATTCTCTATCAACATCGAATTGGTCCATACCCACAGTAACAGCCAAAGCAGGAACATTAATGGGAACGTGTAAAATACCAAAGAAAGTCAATGCTAACATGGAAGGGAATTGTTTAAGAATACACCACCAGTCAACCAAGTTGAACTTGTATAAACTGTAGAAACCATACCAAGGTTGATCGTCTTCAACTGCTGGGAAAACCCAACCAGATTCACGAGCCATGTTTAAATTCCAAGTAGGAACAATCAACACAATTAAGTGGAAAATGACAAATACTGCAATGAAAAATAATGGAACCAATAAGGAATTGTGGTATTTGTGTTGAAGACCAATTAAAATAAATGCCAAGGCCAAAGGAATGGTCCATTCAAGAACAGTGATATGATTATAGAATAAGTAGACAAAGGTTTCATAACTGTAAGTCAAACCGCCCTCGAGACGAGAAGAGACTTCAATACCAGTGGCTATTAAGAAATAGCCAACACCTCCGATACAACCGACCAAGATATGTCTTGGAAAGAAACCTACCAAAGCACCAAGTTTACACTTACCCAAACTATAGAATACCACACCAGTGACCATAGAAGAAATAGCGTAGGTAGTGATTGTGGTAGCAATAATGGCATCTTGAGATTGGCCCGACATTTCAGATACAATAGCCATAGCCATTGAGTGGAAAAACGGAGTGACTTCAATCATTTCAGAACCAATACCAGATTTAAATGCAGATCCTCCTAAGGAGTAGATAAGTTGGGAAATAATACATGACATATAGAACATGGATAACCCAGCAGGAGCAAGAGAAGAGAAAACAGCTTCACTTACTGGGAACATAATCATCCCATAAGATAAACCATCAAGAATGTTCAAGAGAGTACCCAAAAACACAGCAGGAGCGAATTTGACTGGTTTCATAAGATGGTCACGTAATGAGGTAGGTGAGCCAGGAGCCACTGGGGATTTGGATGGTGATAATGATGACGACTGGATGCTGGTGAGACCCGACTCCAAATCATCGACGTATCTCTTCGGTTTGGATGCAATCAAGGGAGTGGTCGCGGTGACGGCAGTAGGAGGACTATCATAATAACGGGGTGATGATTTCTTTATAGGAATGGGAGGAGAAGAACTGATGACTTCCGAATCATCATATGCATATTCCAAGTTCTCATCATCTTCTTGAAGAGGAGCGTCATCGTCGTCAGTGACACCAATGTTGGCCAAATGAGCGGATTGTTCATGGACTTGATAACCAGAATAAACCGCTGGAGAGTTGAAGTTGATACTTGGACGTTGCATACTAACATAACTTCTTCCACCAAAGTCGAAGGTAGAGGGACTCATGGTGCTTTGAAACGAGCTGGCTATAGCGCCAGAGATAGAAAACTTTCTTCTAGTATTAGTAGCAGTATTATTATTATTATTGGTGGTGGTGGTGGTGGTGGTGGTAGTGGAACCACCTTCAGGCAGAACAGGTCCCACAGCGTCCACTGTTACGGATCCAGGGTCCTGATGACCGGAGTAGGAGTTACTCATGAGGGGGACGAGAGGAATATGATGGGCCGGTGGTGGTAACGAAGGAACAAAGTTGGAACCGTAAAATCAATATATCCACAGTTTAGATGAAAGGTCTGATAATAATCGTGGGTTGGGAACACTGGCTCCGAAAATAAAAGTCGAGGTGGCTTAAGGCGCTACTGTAGATAGCAGATTATTAAGGCTGGCCAGGGGAAGAGGACGAAAGGAGGGGGGCCAGGGTAAACAACGATTTTCAGTGGGATTCTTCACTTATATACCGTCTGGAACAAGGTACCGGCGTTGTAAAACTAGTATTGTGTTGAGGTACTGATTAGCGGCGTGCTTACATAAAAGCAGACCCTATGGGAAAGGGAAAGCTGGGTATAGAAGGTGTGACCGAGGTGGCTATTGATTGTGGGAAAATAACTGGAGATTTGACCAGAAGTAGAAGGGCTTTTAGAAGAACCAGCGAACTAGGCGTATCAAACGAGAGTCAAGTCGGAGATATACCCAGTGAAAAATGGGTATATGGTGACAGTGAAAAATGTGAAAAAGTCACCTGAGAAAAGAGTTGTTATTGGGCCTGGCAATACCACCACTTAAAAGACAATAGTGGTGGTGGTGGTGGTGGTGGTGGTTGATTTACGTGATATCTTGTTTGATTTCCGTATAATATATCCGGGATGAGGTAGCGATGACTGGGGAATGTTGGACCAGAAAATTGCCTTGGGGGTCCTGACCCATTAACCGGCCATTCTGCTATAGCTGAGCCGTGGAGTAGTCCAAACACTCCAGTTACTGGTTTTGTGGGCTCAGAACAGAGTCTTTAATTAAAGTAGTATAGGTGGATGAAAAGTGGGTGAAAATGGCTGAAAAATTAGAGAGAACTACAACAGGTCAACCGATTAAACGTTCGTCGTTCAAGTAAGAAGAAGCACAAAAGGACATCTACATCGTAGGTACTCTTGCTTCTACTACAGGTGAAAAATTGCTGAATATTAAGTAGATTGGGTCCTTTGATCTTCATCAAGCCTGCACCGTATAATCTTGTCAAAACACACACACCAATCTTCAACTATGGAACACCATGGTTATATACACACCGGCTATTATACTTCCTAAACAATAGCAAGCTGTCACTATATACAGAGAGAGATGACCTGAGTTGTTAGCCCATCAGAGACGGGGTTTTCCTACCCCGAAAGTTTAACCTTAGTTATTATTTAAACTATTCAACTTGAGCCGGGTCTTACTTAGAATCTCTGATTTTCATTACCGAAGATAATGAACATTTGCAAGAAAGACTCATACACTGTCAGTGTTCTAGAGTACTACGCTACCGTCTTTAATTAATTTTGTCAGCAGACAACCAGTTACATTTGTCAGTGTTGATATACTTGTATGATTCTTCGTTCCAACGATTTGACAGGTAATCTAAAATTGTAGACTTTGGCTGTAGTGGAAAAGCGAATTCTTTGGAAGCTAGAACACAAACATCCAAGTCTTCCGTTAAAACTCCATGGCAAATTCGTAGACAGATCATAGAGTTATGCCTAGTACCAAAAGATAAGAATACCGAGTGAAAAATTCACATTTGAAGCTGTCACCACCCTGAAAAATTTGCTAAAATTCTTAACGCAGGTCAGATCTACAAGTAACGTAACATTTTCACCACTCAAAGTGATACAACTATGTTTTTCATACCCAATCAGTTAGTAAGATCTACTCTGATCTGTCAAATATAAACTTCATCTAAAGAGCAACTAAAAAACATTGAGTGGTCGCTTTTCGATTGTGCAAGCATTACCGATTTTTTTCGTATCCTACAAACAAAAAAACAGTCCCAGGTTATGAGAGTCGTCAATATATGGTGAAAATCATCCCGAGGTAGGTCAGTTGTTACTCTGGTTACGTAATCAATGTATCTTGATGGTGACAAGAAAATGAAACGTTGACATCACCACCACACGTGACCTCTGGCCAATGAGGCTCAAAGTCATCGGATCTTTGGGCGCTGCCACGACCTATGCCGGGTAACCTGCACTGATCTTACAACGCGGTTAACTCTGACTCATTGCCCTTTTGGGATGCCACTAATACCATACAAAAATTTTCATATTTATAGCTCCCGTAATTCCCCTTTCTTTTTTCCTTTTCATCTTTCTCATTCTTGTCCGATGATACTTCCAACCTTAGTTCGTAAGTCTGTGGTCAGACTTACCAAACCAAAACGGTTTTCGACATGGAATTGGTCTAAAGCTCAATCTCCAACCATGGTACCATCATACGCTGGTGCTGAATTATTAAAGAAATTTACTGATGATAACGCCCATAAATTAGTTGATGTCTCCAAAGTATTGGTGATCGGATCTGGTGGTTTATCTATTGGTCAAGCCGGAGAGTTTGATTACTCTGGATCTCAAGCTATCAAAGCATTAAAAGAAGCCAATAAGAAATCGATTCTTATCAATCCTAATATCGCTACCAATCAAACCTCTCATTCTTTAGCAGATGAGATCTATTATCTTCCAGTTACTGCTGAATACATTACTTATATAATTGAAAGAGAAAGACCTGATGGGATCTTGTTAACTTTTGGTGGTCAAACTGGTTTGAATGTTGGTGTTAAATTAGATAAAATGGGTGTTTTTGAAAGATATGGGGTTAAGGTCTTAGGTACTCCAATTAAAACTTTGGAAACCTCCGAAGATCGTGATTTGTTTGCTCAAGCCTTGAAGGAAATTGATATTCCAATTGCTGAATCTATTGCCGTGGAAACTGTTGATGATGCTTTGGCTGCTGCTGCCAATGTTGGTTACCCAATTATTGTTAGATCTGCTTACTCCTTAGGTGGTTTGGGTTCTGGTTTCGCTGCTAATGAAGAAGAATTAAAGAACTTGGCTTCTCAATCTTTATCTTTGGCCCCACAAATCTTGGTTGAAAAATCATTAAAGGGCTGGAAAGAAGTGGAATATGAAGTTGTCCGTGATAGAGTTGGTAACTGTATTACCGTTTGTAATATGGAAAATTTCGATCCTTTGGGTATTCACACTGGTGACTCCATTGTTGTTGCTCCTTCTCAAACCTTATCAGATGAAGAATATCATATGTTAAGAAGTGCTGCTATTAAGATCATTAGACACTTGGGTGTTGTTGGTGAATGTAACGTTCAATACGCTTTACAAGCCGATGGTTTAGATTATAGAGTTATTGAAGTCAATGCCAGATTATCCAGATCTTCTGCTTTGGCTTCCAAGGCCACTGGTTACCCATTGGCTTACACTGCTGCTAAGATTGCTTTAGGTCATACTTTACCTGAATTACCAAACCCAGTCACCAAGACCACCTCTGCTAATTTCGAACCTTCTTTGGATTATATGGTCACCAAAATCCCAAGATGGGATTTGGCCAAGTTCCAACATGTCAAGAGAGATATTGGTTCTGCCATGAAGTCTGTTGGTGAAGTCATGGCTATTGGTAGAAACTTTGAAGAATCTTTTCAAAAGGCTATTAGACAAGTTGATCCTTCTTACATTGGTTTCCAAGGTGACCATTTTGAAGACTTGGACTACGAATTGGCTAACCCAACTGATAGAAGATGGTTGGCTGTTGGACAAGCTTTACTTCATGAAAACTACACTGTTGACAGGGTTCATGATCTCAGTAAGATCGACAAATGGTTCTTGTACAAATTAATGAACATTGTTAATATGTACAGAGAATTAGAAAGTGTTGGATCTTTAAACAAAATTAATAGTGATCTTTTAAGAAGAGCCAAGAAATTGGGTTTCTCTGATAAGCAAATCGGTTTATGTGTTGGTGCTAAGGAATTGGAAGTCAGAAAGGTCCGTAAGGATTACGGTATTATTCCATTCGTTAAGAAGATTGATACTTTGGCTGCTGAATTCCCTGCTAACACCAACTACTTATACACCACCTACAATGCCACTTCATCTGATTTAGAGTTCAATGAAAACGGTACTTTGGTTCTTGGTTCTGGTGTTTACCGTATTGGTTCTTCTGTTGAATTCGATTGGTGTGCTGTTGCTACTGCCAGAGCTTTAAGAGCCGCTGGTAGAAAGACCATTATGATCAACTATAACCCAGAAACTGTGTCTACTGATTTCGATGAAGTTGATAGATTATACTTCGAAGAATTATCCTTAGAAAGAGTCTTGGATATCTATGAATTAGAAACTGCTCAAGGTGTGGTTGTCAGTGTTGGTGGTCAATTGCCTCAAAATATCGCTCTTGACTTACAAAACAACGGTGCCAACGTCTTAGGTACTAACCCAGAAGATATTGATAAGGCTGAAGATCGTCACAAGTTCTCTCAAATCTTGGACTCCATTGGTGTTGATCAACCAAAATGGAAGGAATTGACCTCTGTGGCCGAAGCTGAATCTTTTGCTAACGAAGTTGGTTACCCAGTGTTGGTTCGTCCATCTTATGTGTTATCTGGTGCTGCTATGTCTGTCATTAACAACCAAAGTGAATTGGATGCTAAATTATCCAATGCTTCCAAGGTTTCTAGAGATCACCCAGTTGTTATTTCCAAGTTCATCCAAGGTGCTCAAGAAATTGATATTGATGGTGTTGCCTCTGAAGGTAAGGTTTTGGTTCATGCTGTTTCTGAACATGTGGAAAATGCTGGTGTTCACTCTGGTGATGCTACTTTGGTGTTACCACCTCAAGAATTATCTGCCAATACTATGGCTAGATTAAAGGAAATTGCTGATAAGGTTGCTGCTGCTTGGAAAATTACTGGTCCTTTCAATATGCAAATCATCAAGACCGATGACGACGAGTTGAAGGTTATTGAATGTAATATCAGAGCTTCTAGATCTTTCCCATTTGTTTCCAAGGTCTTGGGTCAAAACTTCATTGATGTTGCAGTTCAAGCTTTGATTAAGGAAAACGTTCCAGCTCCAGTTGATTTGATGTCCAAGAAGTACGACTATGTTGCTACCAAGGTTCCTCAATTCTCCTTCACTAGATTGGCTGGTGCTGATCCATTTTTGGGTGTCGAGATGTCCTCTACTGGTGAAATCGCTTGTTTCGGTAAGGACTTGGTTGAAGCCTACTGGACTTCTATCCAATCTACCATGAACTTCTCTGTTCCTCAACCAGGTCAAGGTTTATTGTTTGGTGGAGACTTAACCAACAGTAAGTTAGGTAATGTTGCCAAGACTGTTAGTGGTTTAGGTTACAAGTTCTTCGCTGCTTCCCAACCAGTTGCTGACTACTTAAATGATTATGTCAATGAACAAGTCGAAGTTCTTGAATTCCCAAAGACTGACAAGAGAGCATTAAGAGAAATTTTCCAACAACACAAGATTGGAGGAGTCATTAACTTGGCTCGTGCTAGAGCTGAGAACTTATTAGATGAAGATTATATCATGAGAAGAAATGCCATTGATTTCGGTATTGCTCTTTTCAACGAACCAAACACTTCTCAATTATTTGCCGAATGTTTGAAGGCCAAGATTGGTGATAAGCAACCATTTGATAAGATCCCAGAAGAAGTGGTTATTCCAGAAGAAGTTAAGAGATGGAGTGAATTTATTGGCGGAAAGCCAGTCTAAGCTCACAATAGAGTACTGTGAGACTTTGATGAGATGAACTGGCGTTAGTTCATTGTAATTATAGATATATACGAATTAAAATTAATGAACGTTCGGATAAAGAAATTAATGATGGGAAGGACACCAGAGCACTTAGTCACATGGTAAAAACACACCAAAACTGTTTATAGTAGAATACTAATTAAAGGGTTGAAATTCAAGACATTAACGGGCTGTAACATCATGGAATGCAATACATAACTCTATACTTAAAACGGCCAGTACCTCAAATTAGAAATAATAGAGAGCCTGTGACACCAACCAGAAGAGATGATTCACTTTAAAATTAGTGGACTTGGGGAGGGACAATTTTTAATGTTTTGAAACATGGGAGGTTAATACCCATAATTTTGGACCAAAATTCTAGGACAATTTGCCCTCTAAATACCATCTAGCCAATTTTAATTGTTCTAATTATGTCCACAGTGTAATCTGATAGATCTTACCGAGATCAAAACCAGCAAAAAAGAAAAACCTTAATTAGTGGTAGCACAGCCTTTGGAGCCAAGATAATAAAGGTCTAAAATACCGAGGCAAGAGCTTGCATCGGTAATGAGCGTTGAAAAATTGTGTCATATGAAAAAGAAGACAATAATGGGGAAAAGAAGGAACTGATAAAGAAGAATCAACCCTGTTCGATATTAGAAACACTGTCTATGCAACACCCCAGTCGTATTTGCTGAACCAAACTCCGGGATCGGAACTTTATCAAGCTTTTTCTATCATGAATATGGGAACAATCACAAGAAATGAGATCAAATATACGACCCAGAGTATATGAATTTGCAAACCAATTCATCCATGCAGAGTTTTTAATTGACCGTAATTGTACACAAGGAGAAAGTTTAGATTCCGAATCTGGAAGCCGAAACCCTCAGACAAACTATAATTTGAGTTATTTATTGGTTTTGAATGCTGACAAACAATTACCTAATATGTCAAGTATCAGCACAGTGACTAAAAACCTCCAGTTACAATAGAAATTAGAGTTAGATATATAACTCAAATGTGTATCACCATAAATTAGTATGGTATACTTACATTCGGGTGGAATATTCTGATACATCGGATGGTCGGGCCGAATGTAGGTAGATCTTTACAATCAAAAATACTTCATGTGCTGTTTTTGTCTAATTATTTGTGCATAATTAATTATGTTGGAAGGAAACAAAAAAAAATAAAACGGCTTTAGGTGCAGGTGTCTCCTCAAAGTTGTGTCAGTAGCCCTGATATATAGGATTGTGATTGGCTACTTAAATGCCAGCTATAGTTTTAGTTTCTGCCTTGGGTGCCGGGTGCTAAAATGCATATATCAAAAAATATAGTTGTAGTCGAAGCAAAGCAAGTATTTTTTGAAAAAGTGTAACCGCCTTTAATAAACGGCATAATTGTATGAGCCATGGGTCATGTCCCATACCACCAACTCATCTCAGGGCTCAAGTAAAGTAGAAAGTCACTCGTATAATCCACTGCGGCGGCAAGTCAAAAAATAAACGATTGCATCCAGCCAATTAGTGTCCAGAACCCTGCATTTAGGAATAAAGCCGCTTATGGAATTCGATCTTGGCTATCGATTGTTTTTCAACCCACAGATTATGCTATTGCTGTTGATAAATTCTACTAACCGTTTCCAATTTTTCTTTTTTAATTTCTTTTGTATTCAATGGTTCATCTGACAATTCGGGTTAGTCAAGGGGGAAAGGGGGATGATATAAAGAGGAGATGGGTTGCTAATTTCTTATCTTTTCCATCTCTTTACCAAACAAAAACGAAGAAAAAAAAAATACATCATGGCTGATCTCAGGTCTAGCTCAGGCGAAAATGATTCAAAGATTGGTATTGGTAATGAAACTGCTCCTCCTTATCTTAATGGAGTAAAGTCATCAGAATTGATATCTCCTACTGAAGAGAATAAATCTGTGGCAATCAGAAAGGTTGAATTGTTGAATGCTCAATACCAATCTCCAGTGTTAAAGGTAGTATTCTTTATTTGCATCTTTTTGGTATCTTACTGTTATGCCCTTGATGGTACTGTGCGTGGTACTCTTCAAACTTATGCCACTGCTTCCTTCTCTAACCACTCGCTTCTTTCCACTATCAATGTTATTAAAGCAGTGGTTGCTGCTGCTTCTCAACCTGCTTATGCCAGATTATCGGATAAGTTTGGTAGATTGGAATTGATGATTGTTTCTATTATTTTTTATTCTATGGGGACGGTAATCCAATCTCAAGCTTATGATATTTCTAGATTTGCTGGTGGTTCTGTGTTATACCAAGTTGGTTATTCCGGTGTCATTATCATGCTTCAAATTGTTCTTGCTGATTTTTCCAACTTAAACTGGAGATTGGTGGCTTCCATGATTCCTGCTTTACCATTTATTATTAATACCTGGGTATCTGGTGATATTATCGCATCTTTTGAAGCCAAGTACTCTTGGAATTTTTCGATCGGGATGTGGGCTTTTATCTTCCCATTGTCTTGTGTTCCAATATTATGTTGTTTTGTTCATATGTTGATCAAGGCCCGTAAAACTCCTGAATGGAAAGCTTTGAAAGAAGAAATTAGAGAAAACCGTAGTCAAGCTATGGCTGGAAAATCCAAATCCAAATACTATCTTGACTGTACTATAGAATTATTCTGGAAATTAGATGTTGTTGGTCTTCTTTTCGTTATTTGTGTTTTTGGGTTCCTTTTGGTTCCTTTGACTCTTGCTGGTGGTACCACTGATGCTGAACAAAGTAGATGGAAGAGTGGTTCTATTATTGCTCCATTAGTTATTGGTTTTGTTCTTTTGCCTTTCTTTATTATTTGGGAAGGTAAATTTGCCCGTCATCCAATTATGCCTTTACAACTTATGAAAGACCGTGGTGTCTGGTCTGCTCTTCTTATTGCCATCTTAATTGATTTTGTCTGGTACATGCCAAACGATTATATGTATACTGTTTTGGTTGTTGGTATGAGAGCTAGTGTCAAGGCAGCCCAAAGAATCACCTCTCTTTATTCTTTCGTTTCTGTGATTACTGGGCCTCTCTTGGGTCTTTTGGTTGTTCGTCTCAGAAACTTGAAGGCTTTCATTATTTTTGGTACCGCCTGCTGGATTATTTCTTTAGGTTTATTACTTCATTTCAGAGGTGATAATGATGGTATCAATAGTGAATTCTACTTGAATGGTGTTATTGGATCTTTGTGTCTTTTGGGTTTTGGTGCTGGTTTCTTCACCTACCCTACACAAGTTTCTATTCAAACAAATACTAATCATGAACACATGGCTGTTTTAATTGCCCTTTACTTGGCTTCTTACAACATTGGGGCTGGGTTTGGTTCGAGTGTTAGTGGTGCTATCTGGACTAATAAGATGCTTCCGCAAATGGAACACCAATTCCGTATCAAGGGACTTAATGTTACCGAGGCCTCTAGTGCTTATCATGATCCATTCACTTGGATTGTAACCAATGAATGGGGCACACCAGAAAGAGTGGCCGTTGTGTTGTCTTATGCTCACGTTCAAAGATACTTATGTATTGCTGGATTAGTGTTGTGTTTCCCATTATTCTTCTGTACCTTCTTCTTGAGAGACCATCGTTTAGAATCAGTTCAATCGTTAGAACACGACGAAGAATCTGGGGTTAGAAAAGAGGTGGTGGTTAACAAATACGACGATGATATTATCCTCGGAAAGATCAAGTCGTTATTCAAGAGGAACTAGCCAAATCAAATACCAGAGTTGCAAAATGTTTTTCATAGCGATATCAGCACTGGAGCAAAGGTCCCAGAACAATACAAAAAAAAGCCAACCCCCCCCCCCCCTCCCCATTGAATCCCCGCCAAAAATCTGTTCGACTTAATAATTAATTAAATAATTGTGTAATTTAACATTCAGTTCTTAATACTTGAATCAATTGCTGTAGGATGGTGCACGTGATACCACACGTGACGTCCATACTGGCGAGGTGGGGGGCACTATAGATCTTCACCTGAAAGCCCCACTTCCTCGGAGTCTTGGCACATTCTTGGCATGGTCTTAATAAACCGCCGATCTCTTCTTGTATAGGAACATTAGTGGAATTTTTATCCGCTATAATGTACTACATTTATACCTTATTGATTTGTGGACTGCCACCAATAGTAATGTAAAGAATATTTGTTTTGTAGAACCAGCACCAACAAAGTTGTTAATGTAGTTCTCACCGTCTATTTTTCATTGTACAACTATCGTGTGATCAACGTTGAAATGTCGGAAATCCATGATGTCAGTTACCAGAATAGCCAGTGAACTAGCGGGTACAGTAAATCCAGAGTGAATGTCGCACCTCTCCTATCAAGTGAAAGATTTTTTTGTTGGAAATTAACCATCTCATCTTTAATGAAGGTGCAGAAGCTGAACAAGCTTAGCAAATATTTCCATGGATTCAACCAATACTCCTTATCAATTATTGGCCTTTTCAACTGCTGATAAAAATAGGAAAACATTAGTCAAGACTAGCGAAACATATATCTCTCTCGTATCACCTAGGCTTTAGAACTGAATTTATTGCATACTTTAGACATTCAGTTCCTGATATGTTTATTGCTTTATTTTTTCCCAATATTTCACTTTTGAGTATATTAATTATCAGATTCCTGTGTGAAGATATCAATTGCCTTGTATGATCTGTTCAAGTTCGGAAATGCGCAATCTTCCCAAGACACTTTTGTATTGAGAAGAGAGGTGCGACTTTGAAGCTGGATTTTAGTATCGAAGATCCTATTCAGATCCTGTTCAGATCCTGTTCAGAACCATTAAGATCCGTCAAAAACGGTGAAAACGATTCTGTTCCCCCTCCCCCACTTTGATCTCAGTCACTGTCTCTCCTCCTCATTTCCGTTTCCCCGATCTATCAATATTAAGCGAGGCAACCCGCTAAGTTTACGATGAAGATAGACAGTAAAACCCGCTAAAAATTTTAAATTATTCTTAGTTTAGCTTGCTTCATATTTGAATATTCACCTCTAAATCTCCTCTTTGTCCAAGACTTTTAACCTCTACACTTCCTCAGGATAACTCCACATTTTAACTACGATTTCTTGACATAGATAACAAGGCTTGGTGGTATCTACCCCAGACTTGCCAAGAAAACAAACCGTACCAGTGAAAAATTCCGGGTTTTTTTCCCCTTTCAAAAATCCTTGAAATAATCCTACCAATAACGTTAGGAAATATTTGGCGGACTATTGGCCTGGCGGCTTGTTCTGGATTTGGTAACCCGCTGAAAATAAATATTTCAGTTATGAGCATGGTACACCAATAGATCTAGTACTGATACTCTATGGGTTCAAACACAAGGCCACCGGCCGGCCCGCCCAGACTCACACAGTATGTGATCGAAGGTATATTGAACCCAATTCAAGGGTCACAAATTAGATGCGATAAGCTGATAACGGAAGATTAGCCAAGAGAATGTTCAGGGAATTATCAGGATTATCATCATGTACATCCAAAGGCAAAAGCCGTGATGGAAAATTTCTTCCGATTTCCAGATAACGGTGATCCTTTATTGTTCCTAGTTTCGGTGAAGATAAAGGTGGAGATAAATGTGGGGATCGCGTCGAAGGTTTACATCAGGATTGACATATAAAAGCACCACCAGTTTCCTTCACCAAAAATATTTCAATCATCGAAGTCTTCAATAATGTCTGATCTCGAGAAAGTACTAAGTGGTGAACAGTTGTCGGTTCACAATGACGACTATGTTCCAGGAACCATCCATCTTATTGATATGGACGGTAATTTGAAGGTCAAGAAAGAACATGGTGATATCATTCTTAATCCACAACCAAGTTCGAATATCAATGATCCTTTGCGGTGGTCTATGAAAAGAAAGGTCTTTCAGTTCGGTTTCTTGTGGATCTGGTAAGTATTACAAAATTACCACCATCATCGATTGCTCCAGTTAATGGTGTCATGGTGTCATGGTGTGTCTGTTTCGAGTGAATTTTTCAACTTTATCAAAGGTCGCAAAAAAAATAATAAAAAAATAATAAAAAAGATGAAATCCAGAACTCGTTTTACTTCATTTCAATTTACTAACAAACTTCCAGGGCTTTCTTTCTAGCAGTTGGTGTCGGGTTCACAGGTCCTCTCTGGGACACTTGGACAGTCGACCTTGATGTTACTTACAAGGATCTTAGTAACTCCAGTGCCTTGCTTTTCGTTGGTCTCGGTTTTGGCTGTGTTATTTTACAACCAACCGCTTTAAAGTTGGGTCGTCGTTTCGTGTATCTTCTTTGTACAATCATTATCATTGCATTCCTTACTTTAGGTTCCCAATCCAAGAGCATCGCTTACTTATACGCATTCAACGTGTTTGGTGGGTTCTCCTCAGCCCCAGTGGATTCGCTTGTGGTTATTTCCTCAACCGATGTTTTCTTTGTGCATCAACGGTCTACCGCCATTTCCCTCTTGATCTTGGCCTTGTATGCCGGTAACTATCTTGGTCCAGTTGCTGCTGGTTATGTTGCTGATGGTATCGGATGGAGATGGACCTTCTATATCCAAATCATTATCTATGGTGTTTTGTTTGTGCTTCAATTGTTCTTGATGGAAGACACCACCTTTAGAAGAAACACCAGTTCCCAAGATCTTGAAGATGAAATTTTAAGAGAAATGAAATCAAGAGATACCGTTTTAACTGCCATTCGTAGTGGTGAATTAGCTTCTGATATGGTTGAAAAGAATAAGAATCTTAAGGCTATTGTTAGCGTACAAGATGATGCTTCCTTTGCAGATGACTCCTCTATTGACCCCTCCATTCCAGCCAGAACATACTGGCAAAAAATGAGACTTGTTGAACTTGAATATAACGATGAAAGGAGCTGGCTCGCTATCTGTTATAGACCATTTCTCTTGATTTCCATTCCTGCTTTCCTTTGGGGTGGTCTCTTTTATGGTGCACAAATGATGTGGTTATCTTTACTCTTAAACACTACCTCCATGGTGTATTCTAGTGAACCATATAACTGGTCCGCCAACAGTGTTGGTTTAACCAGTTTGTCTACATTTACTGGAAGTATCCTTGGTATGGCTTACGGTGGTTACTTTGTTGATTGGTTGGTCGTTAAGATGGCTAGAAGAAATAAAGGTATTTTAGAACCTGAATTTAGACTTTGGGCTATGATTGTTCCTCTCATCACTAATGCAGCAGGTCTTTTAGCCTATGGATTAGGTTCTTCTTCTGGTGCTGCTTGGGCAATTCCTGTTGTTTTGGGTCAAGGTTTCCTTGGTTTTACCATGGCTGCTGCCGCTGCTATTTGTTTATCTTATGCAGTTGACTCTTATGAAAAAGTTGCTAGTGAAGGTATGGTCTCATTGCTTTTCCTCAGAGATATGATCGCTATGGGATTCAGTTTTGCCATTGAACCATGGTTACGTAGGGATGGTTTCAAGTTGACCACTTGGTTGATGTTTATGATTTCCATCATTATGAATGGTAGTTGTGTCTTCATGATCATATTTGGTAAGAGGTTAAGAAGATGGACTGCTCCATGGTACCATACTCTCTCCGATCCAAATTATGGTGAAATCTGGAAGAAGAAAAAGTAGTTTGGATGTATCTATAGTAAACTGGTTTTTACTAATCCAACCTATAATATTGCATTTCTCGGCATGTTATTAAAGCAGTAGATTTTTACATGAAATAGTTTAGAATTTCGAATACAATAGTTTAATAATTAATTTTATTAATGTATTTATTTATTTATATGAAATCAATCAACTAGAGAGTGATAATTAATCTTATTAATGTATTTATTTACTTATATGAAATCAATCAACTAGAGAGTGCAGGTCAGAATCGGTCAACTCAAACAAAATCACTATGGTTGCCTAATACTGTAGAACCAATAAACTTTTTAACGAATAAAATGTTTATGATTTTCCACCAACTATTTATGTGTGACTGCTGTTTATTCATTATGTTCATAATAAATCTTCTTCGTCTCTTTCCACAACACTGTTCTTGATCTTTAACAAGACTTGGGTCTTCAATTTGTCTAACTTCGAATATTGATCGTATTCAAATACTTTATCACTGAAGCCTTGAACATCACCCAGTTCAATTGATTCAAATATATCCTTAACTAAACCATATTCTCTAGTTTGTTCCCAACTTGGATCATCTTCAAGGAATTGTTGTGACTTCTTTTGAGCTTCAACTACATCATCCATGGCCAAAATACACAAAATGACCTTCAAGAAGTAGTCCTTCAAGTTCCACTTACTCAAGGAGTTGTTCTTCAGTTGCTTGATAATAGTATCGTACAATTCAACTGCTTTCTTGTATTTACCAGTCAATGCACATAAATCAGCACACTTCAAGTATGATTTGTTGGCCAAAGCTTCAGCATGATCAGTAGTAAAGTAATCACCAGCTTGTTCGTAGGACTTGATGGCATTTTCAGTATCACCAACAGATTCATAGAGTTCGGCTAAATCACCAGTGAAATTGGCTGCTCTTCTGAATTGTCCATTTTGAGTAAGGAAGATATGAATTGCTTTGGATAAGGCTTTGATGGCTTCGGTTGGAGAAACACCCTTGAAACACTTATATGCTTCTATGAGATGATTGGCAACATCATTGTGGTTACCTAAAGACTCTTGGATGTCAGCAGCCTTGACGAATTGCTGTCCTGCCAATTCGAATTCCTTCTTTAATCTGTACAGGTTGGCGGCTTGGATGTAAAGATCAGTCGCTTCTTCTAATCTGGTGGACTTGGAGGAGCCACTGAAGAACAGCATGAGTCCCGATTGGGGCTTGACGAGCTTCTCGGCTTCGGTTATGAAATAACGGGGATCAGACATGGTGGTTTGGGGTAAATAGATAACTGAGAGCGTTTTAGAGGGTGACTTTTTAGCTGAATAAGTGCTTACGTAAGAATAATCCCAAGTCGATCAGAAAACCAGTTTTGGCGGCAAGTTTGGCAGGCAAAACGGCAAACCGGTCAGTTAAGTAGCCGAGATCAAATTATACAAGGCGGGGGTAGGGACAGTGCAAGACTGGTGAACCTGGTGCTGGCGAATGATCTGTTTTCTGTTCCTGATAGGAAACACTATAAAAGGAAAGCTTGTCCCACCATAAATTCAAATGCTGCCAAAATGAAACAGCGAGGGAAAAAAATGTCAGGATAACTCAATTTCAACAGCTCTACCAAAACCAATTTATGCATTCAAATCCCTTTAGCAGGAGACAGCAGGAATGAACTGGTGTGTGATTACGTTTTGGTGTGTGGTAAATGAGTGCGAGCAGTTTATAATTATTTGTGGGCGCGATTGCGAAATAATAATCATCATCATAAACACAACATGTCACAACCAGAACAGGCCCCCTACGAAGTGGAGAAGATAAGGGCAGAAAGACTCAAGATCGTGTGTCGAAAGGCGTTGGAACAGGTTATCAAGAAGTCACTAGCTATCGAACAGATACAGGCGTGCTATCCTTCTATCAGTGAAACTGAAGATGGTCATAAATCGCTTGAAACTGCCAGAAGTCAGATCATCAAGTTCTGGCACTCCAGTTCTATGAAAGAGTTCGAATTGATCTTCAAGGAGCGTGATATAGAGAGAAAGTTGGATGACCTCGATGAAATCATACAGTCAGCTCAGTACAGAAAGAAGAATAATATTGAGGTTCCACCAAACATCGATAAATTGTCCCCTAGTGAAATCATCGAAGCTACTATTGTTAGTGGGTCTGAAGAGTCCTTGGACAATTTAAGTATGATCTACAATCAATTGTGCGTTGATAACACCGAGTTATATGAAGAGTTGCAAGAATTAGGTAAGGTGAGTCAAGAAATAAAGGGAGATATTGATCAGCTGTTGAGTGTTTTGAAGAGAGAAGTGGAGATTTTAGGTAAAAATTTGAAGTTGGATGACTTGATCGAAGAACTAGACACTCCGGCAAATGGAGTGTGGTCATAATTTGATTTGGTAATGATCTTAGGATCAATTATTTTTTTTAAAGATAAGAGATTTTATTCATACATCACCCTTAAGAGAGTCTCAGTCAAATTGCTGGTCTCCAGTAGTTAACGAAAGTAGCCGTATTCAATAAATTGGTTACCACATAGATTCCCAAAGCTAACTTATCTATGGAAGGTACTTGGTGAGGTCCACATAAACATTACTGAGGCATCTAAGATTATCATCTGATAGAGGTAGCTTTATCCGCAAGATTTCAACAAAGGAAATAAAGAGAGATATAAAGCACTATTTCAATCCCCTAGAGGTCAAGTTTGCCTTTTAAAAGGACTACCTAAACCGACATTGTTTTCTATCTACAAATCCATACTATTGTGAACCTATAGGTACAAAGTTTAAAAACGACGGTTTCAAACCAAACATTTCATCTGGGTTGATATAAGCAAGTCCACGCGGAAAAGGTGGAGGGACAATCTCTTCTATTCCTTCAATAATTACAATAAAAATTCTATGGATACCCTGTTACACAGAGTTTATATTTATTGATCGACTCCCACTCAAAAAATAGTGTTTGTTATATATACAAGTTTTAATTCTTATTAAGAATTTCATGGTTCTTCTTAGCCACTTCATTGTATTCAGCGACTCTCTTTTGTAAATCGGTAATAGCATCGGCCTTCTTCTTTTGCTTTTCAGACAATTTAATCAATTGCTTATCACCCCAGACCTTGAAGTCTTGGAAGTATTGTCTACCCATGTTGAATTCTCTGGTGACAACATCATCAGTTAAGCCTAACTTGGCGATGGTTAAGTAATATGCTTCAGGATCATCTCTCTTTAAGTATTTCAATATTCTTTGTCTGTGTTGAACCATTTCACGAACAATTTGGGTATGATCATGATCCTTTGGGTTTTGTTTGACATGATCCATACCAAAATGGATCTTAACAGTCAATATAGCAGATTGAACTTCTGGAGATGCGGTGTCACCTTCGTGTCTTTGGAATTCTTCCTTGGCTAATTTAATAGCTAAAGTTTTCTTATCTTTGGTATTAGTGTTTCTGATGTTTAAAATGGTCAACAAAGCTCTCTTCTTTCTTTCTTCGGTGTTTCTGATACTTTCATTCAATACTTCAGTACCTTTGGTCTTGTCCAAAGCTGCCTTTTCCGCACCATACAACAATTTTTCAAATTCTGCTCTTTCATAACCGTAAGCCAAATGAGTACCTTGTTCTTGAACTTCTTGTTTCACTCTGGTGACAAACCCGTTGTTTTCGGCACCCAAAACTGGGTCGACTTGGAACTGAACGTTTCTGGCTTCGTACTTCTTGAAATTGTTGACATCTCTGATAATTTGTTTCTTTAATCTAACCTCCTTTCTTCTTAATGTTCTGGCCTTGGACTTGGAGGCATCTGGTGATATGAACTGCTTGGCAGCCAACTTTGGGTTGATTCTAGCCACTGGCTCAGCCACAGCTCTGGTGGTGGAAAAAAGACGTACTGGGTTGAACATCCTCTCTAGTAGTCTTTCACTGTTACTGGTGGTGTTGAGACTGGTTTGGGGAGATGAAAAATTTGGTATAGTACGCCTGTCGTGCGCGTCTCAAAATTCGATCTTTCCTGTTTCTCCCTGACTTAGCCAGTGCGAGAAATACATAGACAGTGAATTAGTGTATCCTGGCTGAAGATAGCGTTATACTATCGAAAGATCCACACACCCGCAGCCACAAACTAACTAGTCACACTCCTGGAGCTATGGGTTTTTCGCTTAGAGAGCTCACTACCCGTTGGTATCCTCGGGTTCCCAAAAAGCTCAATTCTACCTTGCATATAAATGACGTGCACCATTATCTATTTGAGTCGATGACTCCAAAGCAGTTACCATCAGACACTCAAGTGCGATTGTTGATAGAGTCTAAGTACTTCGAGTCAGTGCTATGGAAGCATTTCTCCGAGGACGTATCGCTAAAACACATTGAGCTCTTGGTGGTTGTTCTTTGGAGCAAAATCCGGGTTTCGGACTGCGATGAGGTGATGCACTTGGCACGAGATGAGTTGTTTCAAATATTTATCAATAGAATCATTAGTGTAACCCTGAGCTTGAATGAACGCAGTAACTTCAGAGTAGCTGGACTCATTATTAAGCTCATGGGCGAATTGTCAAAATGGATGCAAATAGATGGAATTGCAGCCATAATAGGTCCTTATTATGATATCACCATCTTGAAAAATATAGATTATAACGGGTTGTTGAGTGATAACCAATTGAAACAGCTAAACGATAAAATCAGCAGTGTCCCCCAGGATAAGAAGGCCCAGGTAGAGTTCAGTTTCAGAAATAATTGGATATACAATCTCATGGTTGGTGCTAGTACTCTTAAAATCAAGACCAGTGATCTCCAGATGTTTGTGGAAGAAGTGTTGGCTTTATGCACTGTGCTTTTGATCGAGAACTGTGGATACTTCTCGGTACTTCATCGGGCCCTCCAGTTCCACTTGATGCTTTTGGCTGATGAAAAGTTGGACATGAGAACAAGAAAAATGATAGAGATTTTGGTGTATGTGGAATCGAAACCAGACGGACCAGCAACCTTTTTCAGTCTTCAAGAATGTTTATTTTCCTTATATCCCGATAGAAGGCCCGATTTCTTCAAGGTCCCTTCAAAGTACGACTACACAAGTACTCAATTAAAGGAATTAGTTGACCAGTTCACAGTTGATGAAGTCACCATCATCATTGAAAAAGTAGTGGGTATTGATACCACCAGAGCACTCTTTCAGAAGCACCAAAGTCTTGACATCAAGAACATTTATTTCCACATACTAGCATCAAGAATATATCCTTTGGACACTTCTTCAGAGTATATTTCAACCTATAATGAGAACGAATATGATTTAGCCATTACCACAGGAACTACCAATTCTCTCCAGTTAAATTGTGGGCTTCTTCCACAAGTAAAGTCCCGAGACTCAAATCATCAAATAGGCTCATCGAAGGATTGGTACAACTTAAAGACAGTCACCACCCAGCATGTTTCTTTACATATCAGACAAATACTCAAGAGAATGGAAATCGACTCCAAGCTCACCATGAAGGGCAAGAGTAAGTATTTCTACACCATCAATAACCACAAGTCCTTGGGCTCAGAGTACATCCTTGAGCTTAACCGGAACTTCGAAGGAAATACATCCATAGTTGCACTTATTGAGATGGTGTTGCCCAATGCCTATGCTCGTCAAGAAAGGGTCCAGAAGTATGGGTTGAACTTAATCAAGTTGGCCACAGTCAGCTCCTTTGATAAGATTAAGGGACTCACAGTGAGATGTGATGGTGTACCAGAATCATTCGAAAAGAGAGTGAAGTTTGTCATTGCTATTGGGGAGATTCTCGAGATGAAACTCTTGAAGGAGCACCACAGCATTAAAACCAGGCCTTTTATTCCTGTTGTATATGGAGAGCCGCAACAGATTGATGAGTACCACGAAGAGTCTCGTAAAAGAAAGAAACTGGAGGGTCCAAATGAGAATGAAAATCTCTTTGTGTCGATGGTATGTAACAACTTGACCTTGGTGAGTGCTCGTAGGTATACTGGACTTGAAAGCATCATAGTAAATGTGTTGAACTATCTCAAAGGTGAAAGAACAGTGGTTATAGCTCCTTCAACGACATTTGTCAAAAGGCTAGCAGCAGCCAGAGGAGACCTTAACTTCATTGGCCATAAGGTTGAAGACGAATTGAAGGAGCTCGAGAAACGAGTCAGCTTATCGATGAGAGCCATTGCTGAACTCTTTGAAAACAACGAAACCAATGGATCAATAGACTTGAAGAACCTTGACCACTATGAGCACCAGATCAAATCGCTTTGGAAAGCATACTTGAACAAGTACCAGGGAAAGGACCTTTTTGAGCACTATCCTTTCTCAAGTGCCAAGTTTAACTCCTTCAACGACATCACTAAATCATATGTGGGTATTCTTAAGCACATCGGTTTCCTTCGAACCATGTCACCAATCCAGATCCACACTGACTTGAAGGGTGACAATCAGGAGGTATGGAAGTACCTTTACCACAAGTTCAATCCTGTTACTACCTTGGAAGATTACCTCGATAGTAAAGATACCTTCACCAATATCATCATGATCAACGGCACTTCCGAAACGTTGAGCGTTGTCTCTGAGAAGAACGGTCCTTCTAAGAGATTGGTGTTAGTTGGTGGATCAGTATCGGACTCTTTCAACGCCGAAGCGTATAGGCTTCAACAAGTTTCGGGTGTCCGTAACGAGTTTACACCTGTTGTCCACAGTCATAACAACTTCAGACAGTTCAACCCTGGGTTCAAGTACAACTCTCAGCACATTGAATGTAATAGCTCTGTTGAAGAGATCGAGTACTGTGTGCTGTTGTACAAGTATATGGTGCTTCTAGGCTATCCTACGTCTAAGATTGGTATTTGGGTGTCTTCAGCACAACAGTTGGCTCTTGCCAAAGAGGTGATAGCCCACAAGATCCCTAACACCACAACCATCAAGGACAAGTCAAAGAAGCTCTTTAACTTCGGCACTCCCGAAATTGTTCTTAATGATGCCGCCCATACCTTGGACTATTCAGACTACGCCATCATTGCCTTGGGTGATGGTAATTTTGCAACTGGTGTTCCTGGAAGATTGGGTAACCTCTACATTGGGCAATCACAGTCCCTTAACCAAGTGGAAGCGCCCATTGCTAGTGAGACCACACTTCAAATAGTCGCTGGTGAGAACTTTACTGTTTCTGAGAGAAAGTCGAAGCAGACCTACACTATTGAAGACAAAGACCATTTGGAAGAGTACGTGGAGGAAATGACCCAACAGAGACTAAAGTGACCCATCAACCAGAAGACAAGTATGTGAGTGTCCAATAATGAAAATGTGCTCTTTTGATACTTTCTTGTGTGGTCCTTGATCGGCTTGGTTGGTCTTGTGATGTGGTGATGTAATGGGCCAAGAGCCCCTGTTGGCTGTCATTCCCATGAGTCCTACAAAACCAGATCAGGGGGAGAGTCACCAAGTGCTGAAAGAGAAGAAGCAAATGGGCAACAGCCCGGACTTCTCTGCTCCGCCTGACGTGGCCGCTGCCGCTGTCGTTGAACACGAACCATTGGGCTCTTTCGTGGCCCACCTTCTCCCTTTTCTCCACCTCTGGACCTTACCCAACGTCATAGTGCAACATGGCTACAACGCCAAGTCACGGTCACGTGGCCCGACAACTAAAAATTTTCAGTTGGCAAACTGAGAACAATAAACCAAAACCTGCTCCTCTATCAAACAAAATGCAAAGAGCCTTTCTTAGACCATTAGCCAGATCCATGGCTGCACGTACTGCTGTCCGCGGTGCCGTCGTGGCTCCAAGACCAGTTGTTTTTGCTCCAAGAATGGTCCGCTTTGCCAGTAATGATGCTAAGCCAGCTGAAGGTGAAGTTCCAAAGGAAAAGGAAAACGCTGCTGAAACTGAAGCTGCTAACGCTGAAACTGAAGCTGCCGGTGCCGAAGATGCTGCTGCCGAAGCCACCGAAGAAGGACCATTGGCCGAATTGAAGGCCCAATTATCCAAGAAGGACAAGGATTTGGCTGACATGAAGAACCACTACGCCAGAGCTGTTGCTGATTTCAGAAACTTACAAGAATCTACCAAGAAGGAAGTTCAAAAGGCCAAGGACTTTGCTTTACAAAAGTTTGCTAAGGATTTGTTGGAATCTGTTGACAACTTCAGTTTAGCTTTAAGTTCAGTCAAGGAAGAAACTTTAGCTTCTAATGCAGAAGTTAAGAACTTGTACGAAGGTGTGAGTATGACTCAAGGTATTTTCGAAAAGACTTTAAATAAACATGGTATTCAAAAGATAGACCCAATGGGTGAACAATTCGATCCAAATCAACATGAAGCTACTTTCGAAATCCCACAACCAGACAAGGAACCAGGTACTGTTTTCCACGTTCAACAACCAGGTTACACCTTGAACTCTAGAGTTTTAAGACCTGCCAAGGTTGGTCTTGTTAAGGGTGAAAACTAAGTAATGACTACCTGTACATAATGACTCCCCTCTCAATAATGAACTAATGTGCTTGTATATACATTTAATCACAGGTCAAACGGTATAAGGAACCGTATCTATTATATTTTCTTTGTAGCATCTGGTAATCGCTTATGTAACACTGGATTTCGAGTCCGAATCGGGGCCTGAGAAACTTTAGTCTGGTATAACCAACATCACGTGAATTGCCCAGTTGGGATTGCCGCTGATACCTGAACGTGACATGACTCATGATTCACGATGTCGCACCTGTTGAAACGGGATGTCGTGCGATACGATTCATTAGTGAACAACAGTGGAAGTGTGTGGTCTTTATCCATCGGTTACCCAGCTATAACAGTCTTCAAAACACATAGCGAGAGCTGAAAGGCATGGATTGTCTTTCCAAGCAAGTGATAAGAAGCTACATCATTAAGTCTGTCACTTATCAATTATGTTGTAGAAATGTCTTGGGAAGCTATTAAAGGGTGATTGTTGTCAAAGACTTAAAGCTTAGCGAATGCTTTTTGATTGTCATAAACCTCCATTATTGGTGCTGCAACCTTGGTGGGCCAGGTCAGTGGGCAAACATGACAATTTAGGTAGAAATCAAATTTCGCAGCCAAATACCTAAAACCCCGATTTGAAACCCGATTTGATTCCCGATTTGGATAGACTCTTCACAGTCTTACAAGCATCTAGTAATTAGCTTTCTGGGTCTAGGAAATTCTAGGAGTACCTGCTCTCAGTAGGAATTTCAAGGTCAACTGAGCATTTGCTTTAAAGAGCATAATCTTTAAATAATGTACGATATCACAGCAGGTAAAACAATATCGAGGGAAAATCACTGAAGGTCACCACCAGAGGCTTACTCCGACGAGTACTCTGTGGCTCATTGGTGGTTCGTTGAGGATCCACTTCCTGGTTCACCCATCTCTACTTTGATCCACTCCACGTTTCCTGTTAAGCCGGGCGCGACATTATGACATGATAACCATACGCAGCCTAATCGGGAACCCATTTTCCAGGTTTTTCACTTCTTCCCTATTATTTATACCTTCATAGTTCTCCCTTTTCTTCAATTTACTCTTCCTCTTCTTCTTCATTATCTTGAATCACCGCCAACATCCCCAATCCCCCACACATAATGTCAATGTTGTCCACTGTTCGTCGTTTATCCTCCACTCGTCCTAACCTCAAGACCTTAAAGATCGGTTTGATCCCTGGTGACGGTATTGGTCGTGAAGTTATTCCAGCTGGTAAAAGCGTGTTGGAAAACTTACCATCCAAATATGATTTACAATTCGAGTTCGTTAACTTAGACGCTGGTTTCGAATTGTTTCAAAAGACTGGTGTTGCTTTACCAGATGAAACTGTTAGTATTTTACAAAAAGAATGTGATGGTGCTTTATTCGGAGCTGTTTCATCTCCAAGTACCAAGGTCGCTGGTTACTCTTCTCCAATTGTGGCCTTAAGAAAGAAGATGGGATTATACGCCAATGTCCGTCCAGTTAAATCTGTTTCTAGTAAAGATAAGCCAGTTGATATGGTGATTGTTCGTGAAAATACCGAAGATTTATATGTTAAAGAAGAAAGAACTTACCAAGCTGAAGATGGTACCAGAGTCGCTGAAGCCATCAAGAGAATCACCGAAACTGCCACCACCAGAATTGCCAAGATGGCCTACAATATTGCTTTACAAAGACAAGCCATCAGAGGTTCTGTTGAATCTCTCCACACCGAACCATCTGTCACTGTTACTCACAAATCCAACGTCTTATCACAATCTGATGGTTTATTCCGTGAAGTGTGTCGTTCTGTCTACGATGCCAACCAAGAAGCTTACGGTAGCGTCCATCATAGAGAACAAATTGTTGACAGTATGGTCTACCGTATGTTCAGAGAACCAGAAATCTTCGATGTTGTGGTGGCTCCAAACTTGTACGGTGACATTTTAAGTGATGGTGCTGCTGCCTTGGTTGGTTCTTTGGGTGTTGTTCCATCTGCCAATGTTGGTGATAGCTTTGCCATTGGTGAACCATGTCACGGTTCTGCTCCAGATATTGCTGGTAAGGGTATTTCCAACCCAGTTGCTACCATCAGATCTGCTGCTTTAATGTTGGAATTCATGGGCTACCCAGAAGCCGCTGCTAAGATCTATGAAGCTGTTGATGCTAACTTGAGTGAAGACAAGGTCAAGACTCCAGACTTGGGTGGTAACTCCACTACTCAACAAGTTGTTGATGACATTATTGCTAGATTTTAATTATAGAAGATAATTAAAGGCCAACAAAAAAAAAGACATCTGGTGGTTTATATTTCACCACAACCACAATCAAAACCAATTGATATCTACTGGTGAATTGTGGACTCTCTATTTAGTGTGATCTATTTAATGTAAATACCAAAATATTAGACAATGAATATAAAAAAAGTAAAATTAGACTAAAATTGAATTTTGGTAGATATCTTTATAAACTGTCCATTTTAGTAGGGCTTGAATCTGACATCCGATCTCTTGTCCTTCTTTTCCTTTTTGTCTTTCTTATCCTTTTTGTCCTTCTTGTCTTTCTTTTCTTTCTTTTCTTTTTTATCCTTCTTTTCTTTCTTCTTCTTGTCTTTATTTTCCTTCTTTTGTTCAACTTCTTGATCTTGATCTTTGTCTCCGCCTTCCTCTTCCATATCTTCGTCTCCACCAAAGTTGTAACTTTCCAATTCGTATGGAATTTCCCATAATTTAACGTTACCATCTTCTCCACTAGTAAGAACGCTCTTGGAGTATGGAATAACTATCAAGTCTCTCACAACTTCTTCGCCGTGGGCTTGTGGGAACCAAATAGGTCTATTGAAATCAAATGTTTCCTTCTTGGGGTTAAATGGGTACAAAGAAAGTTTTTGCTGGGTGTTAGCACCATAACTGACGTAACCTCTTGGGTTCAAGTCTATCACGTATTCACAATCGGGCCATTTGCTTCTAACATCACCAAAGTCGTTAGGTTGTGGTTCACTGTTGACTTCGTATTCGGTATTGTTCAATTCGTAGAATGATAAGGTTTCCATGTGGGACAACACGGATATTCTGTTCTCTTGAACAAAATTACAAGAGTGGACCGAAGCATAGTTGATCACCTGGTGCAACGCTTCGTCTTCATCTGTTTGGCTCAAATCGTAGATATTCACGTATCCATCAGTAGATCCAGACATCACATACTTGTCAACGGTAGGATGGAACTTGATATCGGTGATATCATCATGATGGGAATCGATAAACGAACGGTTTGGAGTGTCCAAGTTTCTAACATCCCAAAGATGAAGCTCAGCATCGGTACCTGAAAGCTCAGTACCACCAGCGATAAGGCCTCTACCATAACCCAATGATAAGTAGTTCCCAGCAATGGAATGGGCCGATTTACCGGATCTCAAGTCCCAGACCTTGATGCCATCCAACCCACAAGAAACTAAGGTATTTTGGTCGTATTGCTTGATCAGATTGATACTACCACTGTGGGCATCTCTTATCTTCCATATTGGTTGAGATGCTGGTTTTTGCACCAGGTATGAAGTCAAGCTTCCGTCGGAAGAGGAAACAATGAACGATTGGTCTTCTTGGAGAAGCAAGTTAAGTGCCCAGTTGTCGGACAGTCCTGGGGTCCAATTAAACTTGGATATGGATCTCATGGTGGTAGCGATGAGTATAGAACGAATGGTACATTAGTACCCTAATTTTAGCGAGCCTGGAATTAGAGATGGCTCTGTGGGATGGGATGGTACGGGGGTAACGTAGGTGGAAGAAGTAGAGGTAAATGAAGGGAAATTATCACTGGATAAGCTCCTATAATTTTATGTGTTCTTATACATATTTTCGGCTCTTCAAAATGCTCTTTTATCTTTTCTGGTGGTAGGTTTGTCTGGTGTTGTTGTTGAACCTGTTGCTTGTGCTAGCGAGAAGTATCCAGTGCCGTAGCGACGGCTCGCGCGAACTTCCCTGTGTGCTAGGGACAAAATACAGTAATATCATGGGCCTTCTGGGCGTGGTAGTACCGCAGCAGGATGAGACAAAATAAAATTGGCAGAACAAAAACATCCTTAAACCACATCAACGAACACTCTCCATACTCCATATATACCATCCCAGCACCTCCCACGCTTAAAACTACTTCCTTTGAAAACACTTCAATATTGCCAACTAATCACAGCATCCATATCGATCACGTTCTTTTGTCACCATGAGTAGTATTGTTAAGAAATCTACCCATTTCACCCCCAAACTTCGTAAAAAGCCCATTAAAAAGAAGGTTGAAAAGCCCCAGTTGACTCCTCCCTCGACCCAAGAGAAATCAGAGCCAATACAGCCAGAAACCCAGCTAAATACCGAGCCAGAAACAGCACCAGCAACCCCAGCCGCTACCCAACTAGTAGCCCCAACCCCAGAACCAAGCCAAGTTTCGTCGTCTAATGATTCCACCGAATCTCCATTAAAACCATTTGACTTCAAAGTATCGGCACCGCTCCAAGAAGCGGAAGATGTGGACCCTAAAGACGCTTCCAAAAAGATTGAACACCAATCAGCCAGCGAAAAGTCTGATTCAGATAACGATAATGATAACGAGATCTTCAAAGAAGTGCCCAAGAGAAAAGCTTCCATACAACAACGTAGGCTATCGGGTATAACTCCTATCTTGAAGACTCGTTCTGCTTCTATCAGCCACGAAACTGCTGAAGATTATACACCGGCCAAAATCGGGCTTCCTCTGGCTGCTAAGGTTGTGAAAAGAAGAAGATCTCTGGCTGTTAATAGACCAACCAAGAGAGCTTCTGTGATACGGAGCGGGTCCATCACCAAAGAGTCTTCTCCTGTTCCAGAAGAAGATTTATCAAAAACTATAACTACTCCAGAAGTTGCTCCAACAAATGAAGAAGAATATGTGGTTGGAATAGAAACCAAAACCAAAAAAGTAGTGAAACGTAAGGCGCTGGAAGTTACTGAGGAAGATGATAAAAAGAAGTTTATTTCTCATATCACCAGTTTATCTGAACTTCCAAGAGCTGTGTCCAAAGAACAAGAAGAATTACTCCGTGATGTTACTTTTGATCCAAGTAAATTCACCATGGCTGATTTATGTAAACCTACTTTACATATTGGTAAAGTTAGTTCCAACTATGAATCTGTAGTGGCAGCTCAAAAGAAGATTAAAGAAAAGAAAGAACAAAGAAGAAAAAACAGAGAAGATGCAAGAGCTGAAAGAGTTCCACTTGAAGAAATTCTTGCTAGAAATGGGGAAATTGAAGATACTGAAGAAATGAAAAAGAAGCGTGATGATTTGCTTAATAATGATGCACCAGCTCAATCTACTTCTGGTTTACAAATTAAGATTGTCGATGGTCAAATTCAGCATGATATTGATTCCATGATTGTTAGTAGACATAAAGGTGTTGATAACAGTCATTTGTCTCGTGAAGAATCCAATCCTTTCGAAAACCCGATCACCTCATCTACTTACTCCAAGAGAAAGCATACTGATCGTTGGACTCAAGATGAAGTTATTCAATTCTACACTGCATTAAGTACATTTGGTACGGATTTCCTTTTAATTTCCCAATTGTTCCCATACCGTACCAGAAAGCAAATTAAGCTGAAATTTAACTTGGAAGAAAAGAACTATCCTGAAATTGTGGAAATGGCGTTAAGAAGAAAACTTCCAGGTGATTTCAAGGAATACTGTGGTGCTTCCAAACACAATATTGAAAGTATGGAATTCTACAATGAAAAATTACGTCAAGTCAGAATTGAGCATGAAAAGGAAATGGCTGATATGGCTAAGAGACGTGAAGAAGCTTTGAAGGCCGATGCAGAAGAAAATAGGCAGCGTGAAATCGAGTTCAGAACCGGTTCTAAGCCTATGACTAGAGCAGAAAAGATCAAGGAATTGAGAAAGAACGAAATGGTGGTGGGTGAAATTGAAAGACCACAATCTGAGGCAGCTCCAATTGAAGTCAAGCCTCCAATTGAATAATTTTTTCTTCTTTTTAAAAGAAAAAAGAAAATAACAGAACATGAACATGAACATGAAAGACTCTAAGAACTTCGAAATGGAGTTGAGCTGGAAGCTAATCTAGACTCCAGATATCTGGCTTTCTGTGCCGAAGTGGTGTCTCAATCTACTGCTGTGGATCTCACATTTGTCACTAAAATGTATGGACCACCAGATTACCAATTCCATGATAATAGTCTCGTTATGGCCCCTCTTCTACTAAACGAACCAACGAACATATAGTGTACAATACAATAACCTTTTACTATTCATCCTGTAATTGCCATAGGCCCTGGCCTAACCAGGCCCCACGACTAGCTGGATCTATAACAAGAGCCAGTAGAACATACTGTCGGGCCATGAGCACACGTAACTACAGTGAAATTTCACTCGTTGTGCCCTAAAAAACTACCCTGAACTTGGTGATTTTTCACTAGTCTCGTTAGCGGCCCGATACCGCTGGTTACAAGAAACCACAACCATTTGATTTTACAAGCGGCGTAGAAGAAGATTCCAAATGAGGAAAATTGTACCAATTGACAAGCATCGGCCACTTGAATAGCTGAACCAATATTCTCCACCGCTTTTAATCCCCGATACAATCAGATGGACTCTTGGCTCGTATCCCGTGGTGTGTTCTGACTCTGTCACCGCGTCGCCGCTCCACCAAAGAAGGATGAATCATCGCACGTGATATCACTAACAGGTTATATATCTAGTGGTACCAATCTCCATATACAACTATTGACAAGATTAACGACATCATGTCGTCCAGCAAAAACTACGTATTGGAGATCACGCCGCCGGTGGATACGAAAAGCGCCAAATCGTCCAATCTTTACAAATTCTCCGTCAAACACCAAACAGACTGGGCTGCCAAAATCAAGGCACCATATTTAGCATTAGCCATTGGATACTTTACCTGGAAGTTATGGTTGATGTGGCAAATAGTGAAAGATATCAAGTCTTTTGATCACTGGCCTTCTTTGTATCCTGATATTTCATGGGTGGGGCCTGTCACGGTTATACTATTTGGTATAGCATTAATGTTAAGACAGACTCCAGAAGATAGTGTAATAGTGATGAAAGATATTGGAATTCAATCCATATCAAAAAAGAGTTGGAGATTTCAAAATAGCGAGGAAAGTTTCGTTCCATTAAAAGATATAATAGACTTGGTGGTACAAGAGGCATTTCATAATTATGGTCAAGTCATATTCTACTTATGTATCTTGACCAAGCCAAATAAGGTCAATAAGGATTCAAATGATGATATCATCAAAGTGGTGTTCCCGCAGTTTCTTCCTCGTAAAGACATATTGCTAGAGGTATGGAAGTTGAGTAGAGAAATGTTGTTTGGAGAGACCAGGAGGTACTGGAGAAGAGTACCAGGACAGGGATTAAAGCAGATATACTAGGATCCAAACCCTGTGACTGATTCAAATAATTATCAACAATAACAAGGGGAACAAAAATGTGAGAAAGATCACAATCTAGGCCCAACTGAGTAACACCATCAAGGGCCCCTTCGTTTCACTTTGACCTGAGATCATAGACTGATTTCAAAAACTTACACACCAAAACCGCATTAAAATAGAATACAGCTGTGCTGTTAGCATAATTATTACAAACAAAGTAATTTTAGATCCATTTAAAATAGAAGTACCAGAAGAAACCCAATTCAAGTAATCAAATCAAACCAAGTTGGTGTATTATAGTTTATTAGTACAGTTACATTAGTAGAAACACTGGTATATTAGAGGACATAGTGAGGGCAGAATTTTTCACTTGATCTGCCTATAATTTCGCAACTTCGTCAAGCTCTACACCTGTGGCGTAACAAGGATCAAGGCTCCGCCATCTTAAAGGTCTTCAATCATGTTCCGAGAATGGCAGGATGTGGTGAAGAACTGGTGGATCTTGCGGATATCTCATACTCGCATTTAAGCCACTGGATCAGTTTAGGAAATAATTTGCGACTATCCACAGTTTCTGAGACCTGATTCAAAGTTCCATTAGATCATTATTTGGTGGGCACCAGGCCAGTAGATTTAACTTACGTGGTAGTATTTTAACTACAACTCAGACAGAAGTTTGGGCACATGAGTAATAAAATACGATACTTACGATCTGTCATTAAATGTGTCAAAAAAGAGGAAGATCTTATCAAAAAACATTCACCAAAAAGCAGGCAGAATCAGCTTTCAAAAATATAGCCTCTTTAAAGTCGAGTCTTACACTGGCTAGAATTGTTTTGGTAAGGGTCAGACTACTGGAATTTTACGAACTGGCTTATTGTGCTCTGTAGCATGGGTTTTGGTACTAAACAGAGTACCGAAAAATCACTTAATAATTGTGGCTTTGGGTTTCACCTAAAGACCGACATCTCTATGTACCGATATGTATATTCCACTTTTCTATGAACTGGTTAGAATATGGGGTGTTTTGTGTAATTTCCCGACAATTTGACAATTTGACATATTGAACTTAAATGGAAGCTTAAGTAAGTATAAACTAAATAAAATAGAATGAAGCATAATATTATGCTTGGGCGAAGAAGAATGATCTTTTCGTACTAGAATACTCTTGTTTTCACAAGGAACAATACTGTTTAATTGACATTATTTGGAAATTTAATGCATTTTTGTAAAATAATACAATTCTGGTGAATAAGTATTCACGAGTCAGAGCATTTAGAATACTTTTAATTGGCAAAACAAATATGGAACATTCGAAACTTCTTTAAATTAATAATTATATTACATTCTTTGCTTCTTGGTCACCTAAGATGGGGTAAGATAATCACCTACAATCGATTTAATTATTCAATTATATATTAACTGTATTTATACCTATCCCTCTGGCTAAACTTGGAACAAGCCATACAATTCAACTTTCAAAGCATATCTTGTATAGCATGAACAGAATGGCACAAATAATTCAAAGTTTTATAGACCTTAAGATCCGTGATATTTACTGGAAACACCATAAGAATTTGGTTCACTCTCCCAACTGCTTAAAGATGTGAGAAAAGTTTTCAATTTCAGCTATTTTTGCAATACCTAAGCAAGCTAGTAAATATCCACTGGCACTTAATGCCATGATGCCAGCATTTGATCTTTGAGGTCCTCTCAATGACATATACTGGCGTGGTCTCAGTATGTTAAGTCTTACGGGATTTATAAGGATACGGCTCATTAAAGGTATGTTGAATATTGAAAAGCTTCGAATACATTCCGGATCTCCAGTTTAAATAGTCTTCAGTTCACATGCTGTGGTATGCTTCGTTGTACGGTCGATAGTGGTCCTTCGGAAAATCTCGCGATTGGGTGCAAAATATGGCCTGACGGGACGGACTGCGATGAGATAACCACAGATTAAAGGAGATTTTAGTTTCTTATGATAGACCAGAGTTAAGGTGGGGGTAGTATCAGGCAACATAGGACATTCTTTCTACACAAAGGGTCTTCAGAGCTTAACCGAAAATTCCACCAGTGCTACCTGTTTGTCGGGTGTGGCATGGCAGCCCTAGCGTAAGGGTAAACAGCCACACGATGGTTCAACTGGTGATTTATAGTGCCTATTATTGTACCAAGGGCCCAGCGGTTGGATCCAGGCCGGCTACTTGGATTATCTCTATGGTAATTCACATTTCGAGAATATCCGCACCTCTATGAGAACTTTGGTAGATGTAATTGAATGGAATTGAAGCCGTACTTCCAAGGCATGCCATTGCATCTTGTAGAGTAGTAACCTTATGGAAATCGAAACTTGAAAAGTCGTGTATTTCATGTCATTGGTGTTCAATAGTGCAAAGTCAATAAAGTTCTTGGTTGTTCTTGTGCAATTGAACGGTACTAATTACGAAGCACAACTTCAGTGAGAAGACGACGATGTTGAAGTGCCGGGAAAACCTTCTAATATGATACGTAGAGGCAAATTATCATCGGTAGCTGCACAATTTCAAGATTGCAATAACATGAAATTGAAGCACCAAACTATAGAAAATATGCTAATTCAAATTTTAGGTGCAAACGAGGCACCATCAAAGGACTGAAACCACAGAGTCCAAGCTAATTGGGCTGACCACCAGGTAATAAAGAAGTAACCACAAAATATACCGAGGCCCCTATAGTTAAAATAGAACTAAATACTAAGCAAAAGCCTCAATTCTGAGACAGGCCAATTTGTCCACTTCGACACACAGTACACCCAACCAACTGTCCTTTAATCACCCTATTTATCGATAAATCTGGCAAATTACGGTTGATTTGTGGTTTCCCAGCCATTATCCAGCCCCACCCTCAGCAAAGACTATAACAGTCCGAGCATGCCCCATAGATCCGCTCTTAACTACTACTGGAAATTACCCCAGAAATTACCCCAGAAATTACAGCTCCATCCTGATGATGTCTGGGATATCTCGAAATGGTCCATGCCATATCTCTCACCACTCGTATATCCCTCTCCAGGGCTCCCACTTGGAATGACACCGTGTCGAAGAATGTCGCAACAATCCTGTACAATGCCTTGGCTCCATGATCGCAACTTCCTTCTTTATGACCTTATTTCGCCCGCAAAAGTTGCTAGCATCATTGAGTGAGTGGGACCCTTTTTGGTGCAAGGTAAATTAAGTTGATACATGTAAATAAGCAACAGAACCGTGCTGGGTCTTTGAAGCTGTAAGTCTGTAGAAAATTAGTTACCTCACCACCAAGGAATCAAGGAACCACGGAACGCCTGGCGTCCTCCAATGTCCAAGCATCACCGCCTATTTTTGCTTCCAAAAGTTCCCGATCCCTTGTTCGGCTTGCTTGAGTGTTTCACATGGCGTTCCGAATTTGGTAATGCCTGTAGCAACTTTGGCTGAAAAATACATGATATATAAGGGAACGAATGGGGTTATAAATTGGAGGTAGTCGGCTCCGTGAATTGTAAATTGGTTATATCAAATTGTTTTTGAATCTATATCATAAAGCCGTTTTCAAATTATCATAATGACTGCTGCTAAATACTTATTGGGAACCGCAGCTATAGCTGGTGGTGTCTACTACTACGACCAAAATGTTCAGCCTATTTTACCAAGACAACAGCAACAAGTTCGTCAAGAAGCTGAAAAGTTTGAAAAGAAGTCTGCTGATTTATCCAACCGTATCAGTAGTAAGATTGAAGATTCCAAGAAGGAACTTAGTCAAAGAAGCCAAGAATTGACCAATAAAGTCAAGGAATCCACCTTCTACAAGAAGGCCGATGAGCAAGTTGAGGCTTCTCGCGATAAGTACAATGCTCTCCAAGCTCCTGAAAACAAGAACTTCATTGCCAGAGGTGTGGATAAGTATATCGACCTCGTCAACTCCGCTGGTGACTCTACTACCACAAAGACCCCTTACTCTTCTGTTTCTCCAGATTACGAAGTGAAGGAAAAGTCTTGGTTTGGAGATTGGTTCAAGAAGGATGACGATAAGTTCAACCAAAAAATCGGAGAAGCCAAAGATGACGCTAAAGCCAAGAAAGATGAATGGTTAAGTTGGGGATCCAAGAAATCCGATGAAGTCAGTAAAGAATTGGAAAAGGCTAAGAAGGAGTCCGAAGCCGAAAAGAATTCCTGGTTGAACTGGGGATCCAAGAAATCCGAAGAAGCTTCTAAGAAGGCCCAAGAATTAAGAGATGAAGCTCAAAAGGAAGGAGAGTCATGGTCCAAATGGGGATCCAAGAAGTCCGACGAGATTTCCCAAGAATTGAATAAATCTTATGAAGATGGAAAGAAGGAATTTAATCAACAATCTGCCAAACTTCAAAAGAACTTAGAAGGTACCAGAGACCAATTATCTGCATCTTACCAAGAAGGTAAAGCTATAGCTGTTCGTAACTTTGAGCAAGCTAAGGCTAAAGTGGATGACTTAACCAAGCAATTCCAAGCTTCTACTGAACCAAACAAGGAAGAAAAATTACACCAAGCCAGATTGGATTTGAACAGTGCTTTCCAACATTTGAAGGGTTATGGTGATGATGTAGTGAATGAAATTACCTCCAGCTTCAAGAAATAATAATCATCCTTATTTTACTATAATCAAATGATTTATTTTCGGACATTCCATCCACAGACTTCTTCACCTGTCTGTTTTAGATAAAGACGAATCACGAAGTATCATGAACGTAATAAACGAAGTGAGTCCAAAAAAAAAAAAAATTGTAGAAATTTTAAGTAGATCCTACACACCGGGCAACTTTCAAGATATGCTAGTAATTGCTCCCCAATTTCACAACGATCGGGGGTAAACTTGAAGGATTGGCTAAAGTTGCAGCCATTCATAGATTATGAAAGTCACGTGAGAGCATGGTTATAGTTTAGCCCAAAGAAGTTAAAGCAGGAGGACACAACGAAGTTCACCTCACAAGGATCGTTTGTATGTGGTGGTTTTAGCGGGGGAGAATGGTCCTAGCATCTGCTTTAGCGTAACTAGTTTCTTCTCAGATCTTTTGCTTTCTATGGTGTTGCGACATTGTCTAGACATATATCCATTTGCGACAACAGAGTGACTTTCCAGACACAAGTCAGGTGACTAAACATGAAAGATACACCACTAACAACCTCCACCCAATAACCAGGTTGATTCAAGCACATTATTCGGATGTCACGTATGCGTCTTCCGAAAACGGTTCCCAAGCTCTATGCTTCGAACCTTGACTCCTTCAAATACTCCAAAACCGTCCCCACGCATGAATTATTGACCAGGTTAAACTTCATCAGTCACCCTAAAGCAGGACTTGTGAACTGGTTACCAGCTGGATTGGGGATGATGAACAAGATCAGTAACGTCATTAGGAAAAGAATGAACGAGATCAATTTCGAGGAATTGGGTCTTAGTCTTATTTCTCATAAATCCCTGTGGGAAAAGACTGGAAGATGGCAGACAGGTCAAGAGTTTTTCAAGTTAGATGGAAAGGAATACCTTTTAGTGCCTACAGCTGAAGAAGAAATCACTAACCATGTTACCAGCCATATGACCAGTTATAAGAATCTTCCTCTTTTATATTACCAGATCAACCCTAAGTTTAGAAATGAAAAGAGACCTAGAAGTGGTCTTCTTAGAGGTAAAGAGTTTGTGATGAAAGATGCTTACTCTTTTGATGTGGATGAAAAGAGTGCCATGCAAACTTACGACAACGTCATTGGAGCATATACTCGTATTTTCACTGATTTCAAATTACCTTTCACCAAGGCAGCTGCTGATACTGGTGAAATTGGTGGCTCTTTAAGTCACGAATGGCATTATATCCATGAAACCGGTGAAGACACTGTCTTCAGTTGTGATAACTGTGGTAATGTTTCTAATGTGGAGAAAACTTTATCTTATCCGGAATCTGAAGCGGATGTGACCGATGTCTCTGTTCAATATTTCATGACAAAAGACAAGGAGACGTTGGTTTGTGCATATTACCCTACTACTAGAGAATTGCAGCCTAATTTTATCAAAAACGAGGTCCCTGATTTGGATCCTACTTCCACTGACCAAGAAGCCATTTTAAACGAGTTCTCTAACCCAGACACCTTAATTTCCAAGAAGATCATCAGAATAATGGATGCTAGACTCAGTTCGAGATCCAACTTCCCAGACTTCCCTATCAACTTCATTAACCGTTCGCTTATCACCACGTTGTCGGATATTCCTATTGTTTCAGCTGTTGAACTGGAAATCTGTGGTGAGTGTGAAGAGGGTCACCTTCATGGAAACAGAGCCATTGAAATTGGACACACCTTCTACTTAGGTGACAAGTACAGTAAACCATTGGGATGTTCGGTTGAAGTTCCTGTTGGTAACTCAACCGAAAGACGTGATGTAATGATGGGATGTTACGGCATTGGTGTCAGTAGAATCATCGCATCTATTGGTGAGATCAATAGAGACTCCAAGGGGTTAAACTGGCCAAGAGTGGTTGCCCCATGGGAAATTACTGTTGTTGAAGCCGGGAAGAACGAAGAATTTGGTGAAATTTATGAAAATCTTGAAGATATGGATTACAAGTTGGACAACAGACCAAAAATCGGGTTAGGTAAAAAGATTCACCATTCGAATTTGATGGGGATTCCAATAACCATTATTTTAGGTAAACAATTTCCTATGGTTGAAGTAGAAATCAGAGGTTATAAGTACAGTCAAAAATGGAAGGAAACTTATGAAAAGAGAGACTTCCAATGGGAGGTCATTTATGAAGGTGATGAGGATGTGAAACATTTGATTCATAAAGACTGGTTGATAACAGCGTTAAAGGCTTTGTTACAAGACATGTAAATATTGTAAATAGACAAATAAAGAAAGTAATAAGAAATAGAAGAGGCTTTAGAAGGATCATGATTGTTATTCAAAGTATTTGTTTGTTCTTTTTTATTAATGTCAGTATCTTTGTCGGGAAATACTTGTATTGGATGACTGGTGTCGTTACTATTGCCGAACTTGGTGGTCTATTTTCTCATTTGTAACACTTGGTGATATTCATCAACCCTATTGTTGATTTCACCACACCAATCAGCAAATACCTGCATTTGATGGTCTTAGGGTACACGAATGATTCTATGACTTCACTATTAAAACTACAGTTTTAAGCAGTAGTACCAAAACCAGTTCTTCTTCAGTCTTTGGTTGCTGTAAGTGTTCCTTATTAATATATGTATTGATACAACCTAGATCATACCGGCTAGATACGAATTGATCCAATCATCCATAAACGTTATTGATTGATTGGTGATAATTCCCATTGGGTGTACTATTGATACCATGACTATTACCACAGATGATTATAAACAGCTCGAAATTATGGTTTTGAAATTTTTGAAATTTTTGAATTTTTGAACTTTTGAACTATTGAACTATTGTGAACATGGGATCTTCTGAACTTTCCATTAACTTGATCAATTATCCTTTTTTGTTCATTGATTCGCTAACGGGACAGGGACTTTCACTCGGACCAGTCTAAGTGAACTTACCAGTAATCTTAGCAAAAACATGTAAGATAATAACCGAGAAAATGAAGCCAACGGCTAAGAACAAAACAACCAATGGATCGACTCTTAAACCTTGGGCTTCATCGGTGAAGATCTTCATCATGGTAGAAGAAGAACCACCAGCACCAGCAGCACGGGTAGATAATGGCTGGGCATTGGCAGACTGAGCCTTCTTTTCTGAGTTGTTCTTTCTCTTGACAGCGCTTCTTAAACCACCTGGAGCTGACGACTAAAAAAGCTGTTAGTATAAACCACCAAGATGGAAACGTGATGCTTTAGCAACACTGAGAACATGTAGCCCAGGTACTATCAAATGTCATAGATATTGGAGACTATGGTATCATCCACATTTACTTACCATGTTGTGTTTGGTGAACAACTAACACGTATTCCATGAAAAATTAAAATGGACGAGAGGTGCGGTGTCGTAAAAATGCGACAGCTGGCGCGACAGGAAAGTGACAGAAATATGACAATGTACTTGTAGGAAGTGGCCTTTAACTGCCCCAAAAATTGCATTTGCCACATCCAAGTATAAATTTGCCGCGGTGCCCACGAAGCTCAATACGTCAGCCCCCGTCTACTTCATCATACTTCTCTTGTTTGCTTCCCCAGCCCACCACTAAACCAACAAATGGTGGCCAGTGAATTCCTTTGTTACAGGCACGCACGTGCTCATCACGTGCCGTCGTCCGCTCTCAAGAGGCGGCCATAAAAACGATGAAAACCCTTCCCAAATCATCAACCCACTGCTTTAGAGGATGGACTTAAGAAACTTGTCGTCGACTCCTAATCAAATGGATACGGTGATGCAACGCCGGCCTTCGTTGTCTTCGTTGTCGTCCGCATCGGGGTATTCTTCCGGGTATGGCAATGGACCTAATGGAGGCGCTCAATCAGGAACCAGTAACATTTCCAATGCTGCTACACCTGGAGCTCAATCCAATAATACTGGTACCGGAGGAAACAATACTCCTCAGCTTTCCAACCAAAGATTAAGTTCTACATCTAGAAACAATCTTGCTGTTCAAAACTCTTGGTTGAATCAAACTGGTCAGTCAGCAGGAGGTTTGGCTTTACCATCAGCCAATGTTGGACCTTGGGTTGAACAACAACAACAACAACAGCAGTCTACTTTGAACAATTTGGACAACAAGATTATAGAGTCCAGTTTGCAGAAAGACAAGGCTCCTTCTATTCAAGGTACATCACAAGCTCCTTCAACTAGCTCTATTGATGATGACACCAAGGATAATAATGATGATCTTGATAATGATAATGATAATGACGACGATGAATTGATTCCAACGGCTATTGTGATTAAAAACATCCCGTTTGCTATTAAAAAGGAACAATTATTGGATGTAATGACCAAATTGAATCTTCCTTTACCTTATGCATTTAACTATCATTTCGATAATGGGGTCTTTAGAGGTTTAGCTTTTGCTAATTTCACTTCTACTGATGAGACCTCAATGGTAGTTAACCAATTAAATGGCCGTGAAATTGGCGGTCGTAAATTGAGAGTGGAATATAAGAAGATGCTTCCATTACAAGAACGTGAACGCATCGAACGCGAAAAAAGGGAAAAAAGAGGTCAATTAGAAGAACAACATCGTTCTACTTCTAATGCATCTCTTGCTTCCTTATTATCTGCTGCATCTACTACTGCTGCCACCAAAAATTTAAGTATCAATGGTGCTAATCCTCAAACCAGTACCACCGAAAGATTTATGATTACTTTACCTTTCAACTCTCCTAGTACAGTTCCTATTGATTTAAATTTTAATGATCCTGAAACTTTGGATTTATATACTCAATTGGTATTATACAGAGATGATGCTACCAAATCTATTTTCGAATTGGCTGTTAGTCCAGCTAATTTGAATTTAGGCCAACGTAAAGCATTATCAATTTTATGCTCTTATTTGAATTTGTTGGAATTATTTGATAATGGTTTGATCATTATTAGAAGGAAACCAGGTTACATTTCTCAAACTATTGTTCAACAACAAAGTTTAATTCCTCAAAGTCAACAACTGCAACAACAACAACAACAACAACAACAACAACTGCAAACTGCTCAAGGTTCTTCAGGTCAACAATCCCAAAATCAAAACCTGCAACAACCTCAATCTCATTCTTCTTCTATGTTGAACTTAAATCAATTAGGACAATTGGGAGCTCAAACTCATCCTGAATTGTTAAGATCTCAATCTCAATCAGCATTGCCATTACCTAGATTGAGACAACAAACCTCAACTCCAATTCAACAACATTTCCCTCAATACCAATCCAATGGACAATTACCACCTTCTAACCTGCAACATCCTCAGCATCAACAGTCAAGAGCTTACAACCAGCAATTTAACTTGTACCAACAACAGCAACAGCATCTGCAACAACAACAGCTGCAACAACAACAACATCAGCATTCTCATCAACAACATCAGCAAGGTGGTCAAACCCCTCAGATTTTGAATGCACTCAATGCTGCACCAGCTCAAGGAGGTGTCAATCCAGCTGTTGGATCAAGTGCTGCTTCATTATTGAGAAGTTCCAGTAACAGATCTTATGTTGATGTTCGTTCTACTCCTCCATTGAACAGTTATTCTGGTCAAACTCCATTACAGCATAGTTCTGTTACTAGTTCTCCAACTCCTCAACATCACCATAGTCATGGACATGGACATGGACACGGCCATAGTCATGCTGGAAGTATTGGAGGAGGTAATGCAACTGGACCATATTCTGCTGTTCATCAACATTTTTTCCAAGGACCATCATCCAATTCTCAACCCACCACTCCAATGAATGCCACTGATATTACCTCAAGATTCCAACCTTTTGGTCAACATACTCACTTAACTGGTAGTTTCACATCCTTACAACAATCTGCATCTGAAGATTATGGCAATGGATCTGAAAATGGATCTGGAAATGGCAATGACCGTTTATCATCTAAGTTTAATAATTTGAACTTAGGAAATAATAATAATAACGCATTTGATAGTCCAAATTCAGGTATTTGGGGTCCAAAGTGAATGTATCAGAAGAAGAAAAGAATGAAGATGAATATTGAATGTTTTACCTACAATTAATGGCCAAATTTTTCAGAAGAGAGTAAAGTGAAAGCTTGTTGTTTAGTTGAGTAGTCATTGCTGATGATTGAAATTGGCAAGTTGGCAAAGATTATTGAACCAAATGATTGCGAAAGATATACGACCAAAAAGAAGTGGATCCTTGAACAACATATCCAAAAGAAATAAATGATTATTTGTTGATGATTTTTATCACTGATTGCTTTGACCATGCCCTTATTTTGTTTTTTTTAAATTTATGATTATGTGTTATGATTATGATTATGATTTGCGTTGCAAGTCTAACGATCTGAAATAACGAAGAATGAATCACGTCTCATGACGCAACTTCGCAACAATACTTATAATATACAATATATATAGGAATTCTGTAGAGACCATCATCATCAAATGAGAACGTTATATTAAAGGTTAACCAATTGGAGTCACTGTATTTATGAATACTTTATAGGTATAAGTATTTGGACCTTTTGAACAATAGGTTCAATGGTCCGTCAACTTTCATCCCGATGCATTTCATAGTGATCTGTCTGTAGTAGGATGAGCACAATAGGCGATTAATTACGAGGAGCTGCCACTAACAATAAAATTGACAGTTGACAGGTGACAGGTGGAGAAGGAAATTACCGAGGGTGCAAATCAAACAAACCACGGATTTCGGCCCTACAGTTTATAGGCAAGTCACAGATCACCTAAATCAGAGGGTTGACCCCACACTAGGTGGAGAGGCATGGGAAGGAGAGCCAAAGAGTCCAAAATACACCCTGAGTTAGGCAATAACGGTATTTCATTCCAATGACACGGTTACGTAATCGGGGTCCTGGCTACTGGTTGTGGAATTATGTGGTCCGCATTCCCCATCGGCTGTCTAGTCCTGCTACCAATTGGTCCAGAACAATTCCAGAACCATTTTTTTTTCCCACTTATTTGAGGCTCCTTACGATTAGCGAGGGAGCCAGGGAGTGCCAGGGAGAGCCAGGGAGAGCCACTACTGGGCAGCCCACTATTTTTAGGCAACAACAAAATAATTTCAAATACCACCAATAAGAACACACCAAAAAGAAAGCCTCAAGCCACGGAGAAACGGTAACCAGCGAAGTTGGTCTCACTGGGACATTGACCTCACTTTCATGGCAAACTGATCTTGTTACATAACTGTAAAACAAGGAACAACTGGACAGCCCCCAAACCATCAAAGTCCTTTTTCGGTTGGTCCAAGTGATCTCCTCCCTGGCTTCAGTAATAAAATGCCACCACTGGAGTTTTTGCGTTGGGTGGCGAAAACGCGGGGCGCTAGCGCGGGGAACCTTCTCCACGTGACGTTGCAACCTTCACTGGATGCTTATCTTCACACCAGCTACCTCGGAAGCTGTCAGTCTTGACCCGATCACAGCTATTGTCTTGGCCAGGCCTCTACTATGACGGTCAAACTGCCGCCATAGACCCCATCATGGGTGTCAAATGGATTGTGCGGCGCACGACCGAAAATTATTCTTGTGGAACTGGAAAATACGGGGCAGCCGTGACTGCCTGGTCTAGCAAAAGAGACCCTTACCGGAGGTGTAGAAGAAATCGGAAAAGACGAACGGTGACCCGCGGGCTCTCGCTTACCCCTGGCCCTTCCGCCCACATTCTCTCTCGTTTCGTTGTCCAGTGGAGTTTGCCCCCTCAGCAATCGCCTTCACTCTGTGTTCCTGCACCCCTGCCCGCACACACTTTTTCTACAATTTTTCTCGAGTTCCAATGACCAGAAATCACTTTATTCTTCTATACAAAACGTTGATATTCACAGATTTACCTTGAGCGGTGGTTTTTCATTGTAAACACAATCGTCCAACAAGCACCACTTCTTTTTTGACCAGAGTAACCTGAATCCGTCCCGGTGATCCAATCCAAAAGAGACTCTCGATTAACTTTAAAGTCTTTCAGCCATCGAAATAGAATAAAAACCCAAACCAGAGAGAACAACATTCTTTTTTTAAAAAAAAAAAATTCCAACAAGAACAAGAACCAATAATCACAAATTATACAATGGGTCAAATTCTTTCGCAACCAATCACTGAAAAAAGTAGTGAAAACGATAAGGATTCGTTTTTAGCATACGGTTTATCCTCAATGCAAGGATGGAGAATCAATATGGAAGATGCCCATGCCACTGTTTTGAACTTATATCAACAAGATAAGGCAGCATCCAAGGAAGCCCAAGACCAACACGTAGCATTTTTCGGTGTTTATGATGGTCATGGAGGTGAAAAGGCTGCTATTTTCACGGGTGAACATTTACACGATATTGTTAAATCTACCGATGCATTCAAAAACAAAGATTATATTAATGCTCTTAAAGAAGGGTTTTTAAGTTGTGATCAGGCCATCTTGGCTGATGCAGGTATGCGTGATGATGATAGTGGTTGTGCTGCTACTTCTGCTATTATAACGCCAAAACAAATCATTTGTGGTAATGCTGGTGATTCAAGAACTATTATGTCTATTAATGGTTATGCCAAAGCATTATCTTATGATCATAAACCTTCCAATGAAGGTGAAAAGGCCAGAATCTGTTCTGCTGGTGGTTATGTTGATATGGGAAGAGTTAATGGTAATTTGGCATTATCCCGTGGTATTGGTGATTTTGAATTTAAGAAAAACATTGATTTACCTGCCGAAGAACAAATAGTCACTTGTTACCCTGATGTGATACAACACAATGTTGATTATGAAAAAGATGAATTTGTTGTGTTAGCATGTGATGGTATTTGGGATTGTTTAACTTCTCAAAAATGTGTTGAATGTGTAAGAAGAAAATTATCTGAAGGTTTAGAATTAACTGAAATTAGTGAAGCTATAATGGATTTATGTTGTGCTCCAACTTCTGATGGTTCGGGTATTGGTTGTGATAATATGTCTATTGTTATTGTTGCATTATTAGATCAATCTAAGGGTGAAACTCTTGATCAATGGTATGAAAAAATGAGAAATAGAATTAAAGATTCTCAAGAAAATGAAAAATCGATTTATGGTCCAATTTCTGAAGATTTCCATCAATTATATAAGGAAATGTATGGTGAACAATATGATTTAGATCAACAAGCTCAAAGAAATAGTGAAGGTACCAAGGCTGGTCAAGGTAATGGCTCCTCTATCTTTGGTAGACGTGGATATGATGATGAAGAGGATCTTGCTGAACCTCAAACTGTTGACGAAAATGGTGATATGACTGCTAGTAACGGGGCTATTTCTCTTCAAAAACTTTTATCCAGTAATGCAATCACCAATGAGAACGGTGTAATTTACTTGGATACTTCATCTGCTCAATCATTATTAGCACATTTCGGTATGTCTGAAGAAGCTGAAGAAGGTCATTCTGGTGATGATCATCAAATTGAAGAAGAGATTGATGAAACTGAAGAGCAGGAAGAAGAAGAAGAACAAGAAAAATAAACTTTGACTATCTCCCATAAAAGTGAATAAGAATCTTTTTTTTTTTTGTTCACTTTCTTCTCTTGTTTTGTATTTTGTTTTTTTGTTGTTTTGTTGTTTTGTTTTGATTACGATTTAAAGACTCCCTCAAGTTCATGCCTTCATTCAAACCTTTGAACTCATTGAGTTTTGGTTTTCACTAATCTTTACCTGTCTTGTGATCACTAGGTGATCTAAGTTCATAGAATCTGATCTAGATATCAGCGCCATTGTCATGTTTGTGCTTGAATTATACATGTTTTTTATTCTGTTCTGTCAATTACGTTACGATTCATTTATCCACTGATATGCAAGTTTCTTTTTAGTATTAGTAGTTGCTCTTAATATAATGATATATTAGAAAGTACAACGGAAGTTGTGATTGTAGAGAGAAAAAGAGAGTTATTTTTGCCCTTCAGCATATCGAACTTGATATAGGCTGGTATAGTAACACTAGAAGATAGGAACACTAGAAGCTTAATATCTTTAGTTCATAACTCAAATATCAACTATGGCTAAAAAGACAACGCTCTCATTTGAAGTGGAAAATAGAATGTTGAGATTCTTTGATGTTAGTAGTTACGATGATCACCACTATACACATTCCTGGCTCCTCCTGGATCTTCCCCCAATTGGTTTCCTTAATAGAATGATAGTAATGCGATAATGTTGATATATCTATGTAGAAAACTTCAATTAGTATAAGGTTCACACGACCGTTAATTCTTCATGGTAGAAATGTTACCCTGTTTTATGTCTAACTCAAGATCTTTTATTATATACAAGCTCTTTGTGCTGGCTCTTGATTCACCAGTCCTGGTCACGTTAAACTCAGTTTGGCCCAAACCAACAAGTACGAACCTTTGCTTAACCACTGGACCCTGAAAGTACACAGAATCGGTTAGTAGGCCCTACCAATGGCGAGATTCGAAGGTAGACGTCTTGTGCAAAGTAAAATCAACTAACACGACATGTCGGCAATTGCATCAATGCACGCTGACGTAGACATAGATCCGTGTCCCTCTTTCCATAGAAGTCGTTGGTTACGCTTAAACTTGTTCCAGTGGATTCACTGTTGTAGTACACTTTGGTTCTAATGTTTTACCTGTTTGTCTTCTAGCGCGTTAGTCGCGGTGGCACACTTTCTTGCACGTGATCTGAAATCCGTGACAACAAACTGAGACCACCAACAACACATCACCACCTGTTGAATCTGCTGTAAGAACAGCATCTTATCGTTTTCTGACGTAGCCACCCATACCCACGTCTCCTGCACAGTCACCATACCCTTATCTGACCCCCCACCATTCCCCCACACCCATGACTGGCTGGCAATGAGTCTGAATCTACTAAAGCAGTTAGAGATCACAGACAACAAGTACTACTCTAATGTGGCAGAGAAAGCCCAGCCTCGTGCTGATCGAAGAAAGGCCACCACCACATATTCCATCAAACAACTTCTAGATAATGCTATGGTAAATGAAGAGCCTGCAAAAGTATCGGATCATTACAAAAAACATACACTGATACGACACCTGCCTGTAAAAGTCCGTCAACTGGCAACTAAATTGATTGTGAAGTTCAAGTATAAGAATCTGATCCCTCAAAAGGAGCTTCCATATCGTGGAATATTGGGGTTTCCTGATTGTATCATCAATGAAACCGATCCTTCTGGTGCTGATCGTCAACTATTTGAAAAACTTCATAAAGCGGGCGATGAGTTACGGTCTCAGATAAATATGGATGGAACCCCCGAACCTGATCCAGATACCTCCATCCAGTCACAAATCAAGAAGATCGTGTTCCGTGACTATGAAATCGATACCTGGTACAAGTCACCATATCCAGAAGAGTACTCTAGATGTCAAGTGATCTATATCTGTGAGCATTGTCTCAAGTATATGAATTCCCCAATCTCATATGACCGTCATCAGCTAAAAAATTGCAATCTATCGAATAATCATCCACCTGGTATAGAAATTTATCGAGATTCAGAATCCAGAGTTCTGATCTGGGAAGTAGATGGTAGAAAAAATATCAATTATTGTAGGAACTTATGTCTTTTAGCCAAATTGTTCCTTAATTCCAAAACATTATATTATGATGTGGAGCCATTTATTTTCTATATCTTGACTGAAATTGATGAAAATGATCATTCAAAATACCATTTTGTGGGATACTTTTCAAAAGAAAAATTGAATAATTCAGACTATAACGTCTCATGCATTTTAACCCTTCCAATATATCAAAGAAAGGGCTATGGTAATTTATTAATAGACTTCAGTTACTTGCTAAGTCGAAACGAATTCAAATTCGGAACCCCGGAAAAACCCCTAAGTGATTTGGGTTTATTAAGCTACAGAAACTACTGGCGAGTAACAGTTGCATACAAACTTCAAATAATTTATGACAAGTATATCCAAAAAAACAGTAATCCGATATGTATATCAATAGAAACTGTTTGCAAATTGACTGGAATGATACCATCCGATGTTATTGTTGGTCTTGAACAATTAGAATCACTCATTAAGAATCCAAATAATAACAAATATGCCGTGGTATTTAATATGAACAAAATTAATACAGAAATCGAAAAATGGGAACGCAAGAATTATTCTAAATTAAATTACTCCAAATTGCTTTGGAAGCCAATGTTATTTGGACCTTCTGGGGGTATTAATTCAGCTCCAGCACTCTTACCAACACAATCATCTAATGTAACAAAGAACACCCATTCTCAACCAGCTCCAAACAGTATATCGCTGATAATTGGATTTCTTAAAGATGATATAAATAACCCATACACATTTGAAGAAGAAGCTTTTAAAGAGATTGATATATATCAAGAAATGATGAAAGATGAAATTCAAAATGAAATTCTTGATGATTACTCCACTTGTTTTCCAGGAGCAGAAGATGGTCTCAAGAAGAAACTTCCAATTATGCAAGCGATTGAAGTAAAAGAAGGACAAGGAATTGAACCTGATGGAGAAAATCTTGAATTTGCCAATGAAGACATTGCCTTTGATAATGATACTCCAACCAGTGATTTTGAATCTGACCCTTTAAACGAGGATTCGGGTATAGAAACTCCGATACTTGATGATATTGGCAGTGATATTGATTCGATTGCTTCTATTAATGACGATGTAGAAGTAGGAGAGGAATATTTGGAAGAAGAAATTATTGCACCAAGAATAAGCTTCCATAATGCGGAAGCACTCGTTAGAAGATCCAGAAGAGAAATCAATAAAGTTGTATCGCCACCAGTTACACCTAGGAGAAGCAGAAGAGTGCGTCAAAGCATAGAGCCGGAGTCACCAAGGACCTTGGAGGAAAATGCTTATTATACAGATGATACCGACGGACCCAGTCCTAAAAAAGGGAAATTAAATGGTATAATCACTCCTACAAGAGCAACAAGAATGAAAAAAACAAGTGAAGAACCGAGTTATAGAAGGTCTTCAAGAAGACATGATTAAATGTCTAGTGTATTCTATGTATAGTAATGTAATATAAGAACAAACAAACAAACGATCAAAAGTATTTAAGGTATGACTGTTAATTCAAGTTTATTCATTTATCAGTTCTTGTTCCTGAGGTTAATTAAATAGTGGACCCAAAGATTTTGTCAGTATTTTCATAAATTTCATTAATAAACTTTTCCTTAGCATCTTCAGTCTTGTGTCCATAAAGTTCACACATGATCTCAGCAACATAACCCACATAAACTGGTTCGTTTCTTGATTTAATCAATGGATATGCGAAATCGCCAGTTCTGGTATCAATGGCTTCAGGGTTTGGCTGTTCTTTGCGGTGATTTTCAACAATAATGTTGTGTTTTTCGAAGTTTTCCTTTTTAATGGACGGGAATGGTAAAAATTCGTCCTGTTTAATTTGTGGAGCCTTTTGTTTAGGTTGTTTACCCTTTTTCTTTAGAGCTACTTGTATTGGTTCATTTAAATCATTTTCTTTATTATCTTCTTCACCAGGAGTTTCTGCTTCAGATGGAATCAATTTCTCTATTTCAGGGAAAAACTTGTTAGGATATGCGGTGATGAATTTATGACTGGCATGACTCTTTCTAATTTCACACCATGGAGCGTCTGTTTCAATCATTAATTTACTTTGTGGGACCAAGGCAGCGACCTTTAAGTTGTCTTCTGTCTTTAAAGAGCATCCATTGAGACCAATGAAGAAGTCTAACGCAAGCAATTTATGTAATTCTTCTTCGGTTCCTGTAAAAGAATGGACCACACCGTTGGAAATAGAGCCATCTTCAAGGAAAGGCTTGATGATTTCCACGAAATCGTCACAAGCAGCTCTCATATGTAAAAATAATGGAATTTGTAAATGTTTCAAGGAAGCAATCACTTCGAGCTGTCTCTTGAACATGGTCTTTTGTTGAGCCTTGGAAGCGAAATGGAGTCTATCATAATCCAAACCTATTTCACCAAAAGCCTTGACGTAACCTTTGGAAAAGCCCTCTTCGGTCAACAGCTTCAACCTGGCCAAGAGCTCGTCCACATCTGGTCTTAATTCCTCGGAGTATCCACCATCTTGGTTCTTGACATAGAACTCAGACGAAACAGTACACGGATGAACACCAACAGTAGAAGTCAAGACGTGTGGATACTGGGCACACAACTCAAAGTGTTCTTCACTTTCGTTGATGGAAGAGGCAGTGACCAACATCTTCTTGACGTTAAAGAGCTGGGCCCTTTCTATGACTTGGGCCACATCTGGTGGGTGCTTTGGTGCTGTGGATCCATGATAATGGCCTTGGAACATTCCATCGGAGAAGTTGACACCAATGTCAAAATATCTTGGTTTCCACATGGTCAAGTGGCGGATTGTGGTCAAGTGGCAGATGTTGTTACGAAGGGTCTGTCCTGTGATAAGGCTAGTTATGGACATACACCAAATTGTGGAAGATAAAGGTTTGTTCAGGTTGTCTGAGACAGGTCTAGAGATGGGGCAAGATTGGGGTCGCGAAACTGGGTTTAGGTAGTGTGATCAAGGAAACAGAAGAGCCAGCTGATATTGCACACTACAGCACCAGAATCTACGAGAATCGCGACGGTATCACCAGCTACGAAACCCATTGAACGCCGAGATCAGTCTGACTGGCCCATTAAACACGCTGAACATCGCATTGTATCAATATCTTTAGCGTGACAATTACAACGGATCAATTGTGATGGATATCGATCAGTTCCTTGCCCAAGAAGAAACGTCTCTTTCCAAAGACAACGAGATCCGCCGGATCCTCGATGCCAACCAACACGACCATATTGATATAATAGGGCTCGGGTTCAAGGATCTCGAAGGAATCGAGGTTAAGATCAAGAAACTCTATAGGAAGAAGTCACTCATGATCCACCCTGACAAGGTATTAAATAAAGATGCACCAGCAGCATTTGATAGACTTAAAAAGGCCGAGCTTTTGCTTTCGACTGAGGATGAAGAAAGTCCGTTATGGAGCGAAAAGACCCGTCTTTTGGATATCTACAAAGATGTCAGTAAAAAGGTTAAAGAAGATGAGGTTAGGCAACGAGTGGGTGAGATATTGGACGAAGAAGTCCGTGAAGATGAAATAGAGAGAATGTACCAACAAAGACAAGAAGCACATGCTCGAGAAGAAGATAGAATTCAACAAGAAAAGCGAGAAAATGAACGGAAAATGAAGCATGTGTGGGAAGATGAAAGAGATGAAAGAGTCAAGAACTGGAGACAGTATACGTCTAAGGTCGAGAAGAAAAAGAAGAAAAAGAAGAAGGTGTTAGCATGAATGGCTCAGCTGGACAATTGGGCCCATTGAACTACGGCTTGACCAATAAGAAGGCTCTTCTTTGTATATTAGTTAATGTAATATGTACATGATCAGTAATTGATGCAAAATTAGGACAGCAGTTTCACCAGTTGTGAGTATTTGTGGTGCAAAACACCTGTAAATTTAAAAGAATGTATCACGCGACGATTTAAAGCTGTTCTCTGGCTGTTTGTATCCGATGAAGACCATTCGTGGGCCCCAGTTTGAATTACAGTATCTTCTCTATCTCATATACCATAATTAAGATCAAGTGTCTGTTAATTCACCATTATATACCGTAAACGACTGCAAAAACCTGCAAAACAAAAACGCCTATAGCTTCAATAGCTGATTAACTGGCCCCTCGACCCATCTGATAGCCTTCTATCACACATGGAAGCTCCGTATTGGTCTCTCTCTTATTGCCTCCTCCTCCACCTTGTCAATTACTGCAAATTTTGCGACCTGTACCATTTCGCGATCTTTGACTCACTCACAATCTCCAGGTCTTTACTCTTCACCACATCCAATGACTCTGACCATCACCCAACTCTCCACCGTGGGGCTTCTCCTGTTCATCACCGGCTACTACGTCCATCAGCTTTTATCAGCACCAAAACCAAAGGCCCGTAAAGCAAAGGCCCTTGCTTCTGTTTCCTCATCGGTTCTTTCAACTGATCCATCTACCGAAACAGAAGAAGACGAGGAAGAAGATGATGAATCCGAAGATGAAGGTATTGATATCGATTCCACGCCTTTGAACGAGATTCCAGGTGAAGTGAGAATGACTCTTATTGTTCGTCAAGACTTGAAAATGGGGAAAGGTAAGGCCGCTGCTCAATGTCTGCATGCTACCTTGGCTCTTTATAAGAAGATCACCAATCCAGAATCCGAAGCTTATAATCCAGAGATGGTTCATAGATGGGAATATGGAAACGGCCAAGCTAAGATCACGCTTCAAGTTCCTAACCAAGAAGAAATGGATACATTGTTTGCCCAAGCCATTTCATTAGGTATCAACAGTTATATAGTTCATGATGCTGGAAGAACCCAGATCGCTGCTGGTAGTGCCACTGTTTTGGGATTGGGTCCTGCTCCAAAGGCCGTGATAGACGAAATCACTAGCAACTTGAAGTTGTACTGATCTAGGCCAGTACAATGACTAGTACAGAAGAGAAACAGGTCATAAGGCACGTCATAGTTGGCTTAGATTCATTAATTTTGCATTAATAGACTCAGAAGAGAAGAAAAAACAACAGCAACGAACAAAAAACATGGAAATAGCACCATTATTACCACACTTATGGACATTTTTTTCATTCTAGTTTGGTTGTTATTTAGAGTAAATGGGTTTATGATTGCTGTAGCCTTTTCACCCACATAGTAATAAAGATATAAATAAAGAAGAGTTAATTGGCAAATACCAGTTAGGTTAGAAGCACCATTACGTTCGTGAAAAGCAGGAATCTGATGTTTCAACCACTGATACCCCTTCTACTCTACGTTCTTACAATTGCTTATCATTCATTTCTCATAATCTATTCTAATTCAATTGCCAATCACTTGTCAATATCTTAATACATATGGAGAATTAAAGTCAAAAATTACATGATTTGTAGAAGTAAAGTGATTTCGATAGTTTACCGAATAATTTGCTTCTCCCTTTTTGAAACTGACAATCATTCATCTAGAAAAGAATAATTAAATCAGTCATTTTAGCACAATTAATGTTTAAAATAAGGTTGATATGACGCTATGTTTTTTCTTTTTTTTTTTCAAACTGAGGACTGAGGGAGAGTATACTGTGAATGCGTCTAAATTGAAAACAAACGAACTTTCTTCGGTGATTATTCAATTTCAAACCTCTTTTAATTTATTTTATTTTAATTTCTTCAACAACAAATTACCATACTTTGTATATGTTAGTTTCTTAGTAGATTAAAATGTAGATTGAAATGGTTTTTAATCGCTTCATCTTAATTTCTTTCTAATAGACTCCTTCACAGCCAATGGATTGACAGCAGAACTTGCTCTTCTCTTTCTTCTCTTTCTTGCTTGTGCATCTTCATCATATAATACTTCTTCATCTTCATCGTCGTCTTCATCTTCACTCACATCTATACCACCAATTACATCATCAACATCATCATAAAAATCGTCCACATCATCATCTAAACCAATAGAAGATTGTCGTCTTCTTCTATCTCTAGCAATCGATGCTCTATGACCATTACGTAACTTTTCCAAATGATCTATACGTGACCAAATTTCACCTTCTGTTCTTTGTGGTAATAAAATTGATAATTCAGCAAATGATAATTCTCTATTTCTTCTATTAATAAGAAGTTCATCTTCTTCCATTGACCAAGGGATTTTAAATACAGGTGAATTGGTTGATTTGGAACTAATTGTTTTTGAAGTTTTAGTCATAGGAGTAATTATTTTAGTTTCTGTCTTTTTCTTTTCCATTTTTAATGGTTCTTCTTCTTTTCTTTCGGCGTTATAAGGTATTACTACCGATCCAGATCTTGAATAATAACCTGGTCCATTACTAGCAGCACTATTATTTCTTAAGCTTGATACAGTAGCTGAAGTATGAATTCCTCCTGGTCCACTAATACTTGGGTTTCTTGAAGGTCCACTAACACTACCACTTCCACTACCAAACAAAATTGGTAAATGAGCCAAAGCATTATTATTCAGTTGATGATGAGGAATATTCATTGATTTTGAAGGTAATGAAGAAACTGAAGCTCTTGTTAAAGAAATCGATGTTCTATCATCTCTAACAATTTGAATAATTGAATTATTATGATGAGGAACAGTAGATGTAGTGGCATGATTAGATTGATTACTTGAAGAAGCATTTGAAGTGGAATTCCTAGGAGTGATTGCATGAGGAGTATGAGGATGAGGTTGATTATGAGGTAAATTCATGGTTGGATCAATAGAAATATCAGCATAATAACCACCACCAGTATTACCAGGAGCATTATTATGAGATTGAGGATCTAATAACACCTCTGACTTTGGAGAGTCGTCATAAGTACTATGATTTAGATGATTTGCTGATGTTGATGTTCCTGTTGTTGCTGATGTTGCTGTTGCTGTATTTGTAGTTGAAGTATTGGTAGTTGAATGACCATTACCAACCCCAGGAGAATTAACACCAGGAGTAGAAGGATTAGTATTATAATTAGGTAAGGGACTCGAGATGTTGGAAGGAGTATTGGACAAGGCATTAAGACCAGCCAAAGCATTGGATACATGATTATCATATCCAGTAAAGGTAGCATTGGATATTGGAGAATACGCGGCAGGGAACCCAGTTCCTCTACCAGGTCCTGACAGAGTTCCAGACTCGGACTTAAAAGCAGACTTTTTGGGTTTCTTGATGGTAGAAGCAGTTGGAGGTTTTGGACTCATTTGAGGACCTAAAGCTCCTGCTGATTTTGGAGGATTCTTTAAATTACCAGATTTCAACCGCCGCCATCTGAATTGACAAGCATTTGGAGTTCTGTTATTGAAATGACTGGCGATTTCTTTCCATCCCAACTTTTGCAGGTCTTTAAGATGCATTAAAAGAATGTCATCTTCAGCATCCCAAGAAGTTGGGGTTCTGGAGAAGTTCTTAGCCGAGGGAGATGCTGAACCTCCAGGGCCGGGAGTTTCACCACCGCCAGGGCTGGCGGGACTAATGGGATCTTCGCTATTAAGACGGGAGGTGCTCATGGTCTACCTAAGCGATGTGGAGGCGGAATGAGCTAATGGAGTTATAATTCCATACAAGTAGCAGGGGTGGTGCTGGTTATGGGAGTTGGGTGTTGGATTCAAGATGATCATCGTTGTCTCGACGTCCAGTTGGCCGCGTGTCACGTGCAAAGCACCACCCAAGTCCAGGTTCAGGGTTCGGGGAGTTGGGAAAATGTGGGGGAGCCGATAGGTGGAGAGAGAGAATAAGGTTAAGAGGTAGAGCGCCGTGGTGGTGAGCTGCTGGCTGGGTACCATAGCAGGTGTACGATTTGAGGTGGCCCAATCGGGACTGATGGGATGGGTACTTGTGACTGCGGGTGTGGGGGAGGTTTGGGGTATGTTCTGGAAATGCCAACTGGTACAAAAGTACATCAGTTTGTCGCGACAAAAGGTGTCAGTATCAGCCAGTTGGAGAGGCTGTGACAGACAATTGTTGAACGGTTATAGAGAGCTTTTCGAGGAGGCTGGGGTATAGGACTCTCTGCTAAAGCCTCATTTTCCTACATCAAGTGTTTATTGTATTCTGAAGAAACTGGTGCACATTTTTTTTTTTGCAATCGTTATGGTTGCACTAAGGGTCCGAATTAGTAAATGAGTGGAAGAAAAGTGAAGAAATAAAGTACGGGCGAATGGGAGGTATCGATTGTGGGTGGCACCAGACCCGACCTTTTTCGTTTTGGAGTTTTAAAGTGGCTTGGACGTGGACCTTATTTATTGTTCGTTTTCACCGTCTCTTTTAATGAAAAGTAGAGGGGGAGGGAGAGCGAAGGGAAACTTGCTGAGCTACAGGAACCACATGCCCGGAAAGGAACTTTGAATGGATATTCTTCCACCAGCAATAACAACTGGACAAAATCTCATATGAAATTTATTTGGAGTTTTGGTGGAAAATCTGGTTTTTCACATTTTTCAGCCTTTTATCCGAAGTATCACAAGACCGTTGTGTTATCTACGGATCAAATGAATACCAAATAAAAGGCGATGAGTGAAGTCTGAACTTGCAATGACGATTTGCAAGGTATCGAATATTCTGGAACAGGCTCTGGTGCTCCGATAATTGATTTAATTTCTAGACTGTTGATGGTCTGGCTTAGGTACTATAATGGCCCATGGTAGCGACAAGAATGCTCTACCTGACCACTTCGTCCGGAGACAAAGTATAATTGCAACCATTTTTGCACCTATTAGGCAACTCTTGGCAGAAACACTGAACTTAATACCCAGTTTTAAAGTCCAGTGGCTCTTGACTACTTTGATACTACCAATGTATCGCGTAAATCGGTCCAATTACTATATAGTCTATTTTTAATTATTAGGAGAACCAGTCAGTCTATTTATTGATTAACCAACAAAAATAGTGACTGCAACTAAGCTTGTCCAACCTTTTCGGCCCAGACCTTTTCGGCTTCAACAATAGTGTTGTTGTTGGCCTTCATCTTGTTCATGGTTTCAATGTATTCATCATATTCATCACTGTCAAATACAATACCACCACCGGCTTGCAAGTATGCAACACCGTCCTTGTAAACCATAGTTCTCAAGGCAATACAAGTATCCATGGTCTTACCATCGTAGCCCCAGTGACCAACAGCACCAGCATAAACACCTCTCTTTTCCTTTTCCAATTCACCAATAAGTTCCATGGCCTTAACCTTTGGGGCACCACTAACAGTACCAGCAGGGAAAATGGATCTGAAAGCATCGAATCTGGTTTTGTCCTTTCTTAAGGTACCACTAACTTCAGAAACAAGATGCATAACGTGAGAGAAACGTTCGATAGTAAGAAGTCTATCCACACTGTTAGTCTTTGGTTCACAAACTCTGTTAACATCATTTCTAGCCAAATCCACCAACATGATATGTTCAGCTCTGTCCTTTAAACTAGATCTTAAGATTTCAGCATTGGCTTCATCTTCTTCGTTGGTCTTACCTCTCATAATAGTCCCAGCAATTGGATGAGTAACAACCTTATCATTGATATCGGTTTGAACCAAAAGTTCTGGAGAAGCACCAATGATTTCAAAGTCAATCAAGTCTATATAGAACAAGTAAGGAGATGGGTTGACAGAACGTAAATGACGATATATGTTGAAGGGGTGTAAAGAGGTTGGTCTGGCCACTCTTTGAGAAGGCACGGCCTGGATAATGTCACCCTTTAAGATGTGCTTTTTTAAAGTGGTAACATGGCCTTCATAACCCTCTTGACCAATATTAGAGGTGAAAGTTTGGTCAAGCTTTATAGGACCTTGGTGGGGGTAGATTTCGTCACCTATGCTGTGATCTTTCAAGATTTTTTCCACGGCTTCAATTTCTTGACTTGCCTTTTGGTAGTTTTGTTCAAAGTTGGTGGTTTCAGAAACAGCAACATTGTTAATAATTTGGAATCTTTGGTAAACATGGTCAAAAACAACCAATAAGTCACACATCATCAAAACGGCTTCTGGAACTTGTAAAACATCCTTCAAAGGTTTTCTGGTCTTTGGTTCAAAGTACTTGACACAATCGTAAGAAATGTATCCAATAGCACCACCACTAAATCTTGGAAGACCCGGTAATTGGGCTTGGTTATATTTCTTCAATTCTTCTTCCAAAATGGTGATTGGATCAACATTACAGAATTCCTTGGGGTATACTTCTGGAATATCCCCAGTCTTAATGATCTTCTTTGGCTTGACTCCAATGAACGAATATCTACCAACAGTATCACCTTTAACACCAGACTCAAACAAAAAGGACTCGGAACGGTTCTTGTCGTTCAAACGCGCCAATCTCAAGTACGCTTGGTGAACCGTCAAATCTTCATTAGCAACGTACTTGAAAATAGGATATAAGTTTGGCTTGTTCTCAGCTGGACCTGAGGCGACAATCGAGGTCAATGACTCAAGTGATGGTTGGATGGGGGACTAGAAGTTAGTTGAGAGTCTGGAGTTGGACAGCAGGGCTTCTCTGGATAGTGCTATACTTACAACCATAGTTGGGCTAATTGGAAGTTATGTGTAAGAGTGATTTCGAAAGATGATACTATTGTATCTGTGATGAGTCAGATGTGCAGGAGAGTACGGCCCTGGAAAGTGCACAATTTTGATCGACAGTCCTGTACTTGGCCGCAGCACCAGGACTTTGGTTAACGGATGCAAAAAACGGACTAATACAGTGTTTGACTCTGATACGGGCCTGGACAAGGAATAAAAAGTGACCGGAGTTGTCAGATCGGGGTATCTGGTGATGCGACGGGCCTTTTTACAGAGCTTGAAACCACCGAATACCGGGGGACTTGGGGCTGTGAAAAGTGGTGGTGGTGGTGGTGGTGGGGATGGAGAGAAACCATGACCAAGCTCCACAATTGTCAGTGCTTAAAGAGTGAAAATTGAGCTCGTCCAATTTTAGCTGGCGCAACACCAGACGGAACAAGGTCTGATGTGAACGGAGTGGTGGCCTGTGGCTCGGTGATGGTTGATGGTCAATCTTTTGTCGCTAATCTCCTTTATCTTTTATATTGAAAATGTCAAAAAAGATGGCCCTTAGCAAGAGCCTTGATAGACCAACAAAGTCTCTCCCTTTCTCTTCCTTTTTTGGTGGAGCTGCTCAAAGTTGTGGGCTTTGAACCTCTCGACTCAATTGCGGCCTATTGTGCTGCTCCTATATCCTAAAAAGCAGAACTCTCGTTAATTGTGTGTATAATCTTTATATTTGTGAAAAATATGAAAAATTTCACTATGCTGCTTTTGTCTATGTACATAATCTATAAAATGTCCGAATGTAATTTACAACGTCACATAAAGCGCCACCTTAGTGTCACTGGAGTGACAGGTGTGATTTTCTATATTTTTGGCTGGCTGGAACTTCACGGATCAAAATACTTGCTCCTCTTTCAATACACATACCCCACCAACCGGATCCAAGTATACCACTTTGTCACATTTCACAACTGTACCAATATTTCCCACATTTTTAGGAGAATTGAGTATATCCACCTCAATCTCTAGCTCCTTACAGTATCCACGTGAAATACAGTACCCAAGGTCCGGGACCTTGTATCCATTATGGGTAATTACGCATTCGTAAGTAGCACCATCTCCTTCAGCTGCGAAACCTTCTTGGACCAGCCTTTGTTCTAGCATTTTCAAGGTCCAGAAACGTTTATGTACTGTTTGGTGATAGGAGACCAATTTTTGGGCGTTCTGGAGTTTCCCTTCTTGTTGCTGTAATACCATAGTGTCAAACGGTCCACGCAAATTGTATCCATAGCCCTTTAAGTAGCTGAATCTTTTGATAACGTCAAGGTGGTTATCGTTGTTCCTAACGAAGGTATTACTCATTCCAAGCTGGAGGAAATTGAGAATCTGGAGCTGGTTAAAAATAGGTTCAAAATCATTGAAAATATCCACCATCTTGACATGGCCACTTGGGATACCTCTAGGTAAATTACCAAACCCTCTGTCTCCCGAACTCACTTCTGTGCTCTCTTTACTGAGAAAGTTTCTCCCTATTATGTGAGCTGGGAGCGAGACGTAGCCTAGTGCGTCTCTAGAGATAAGGGTTTGGTAAAAAGAGTCGGCGTAGAAGTTCGGAAGAAGAAGATTATCGTGAGATACTAATGCGCTATCTGAATCGTATTCGTCTTCGAGGTTTTCTTGGTACCGAGTGAACACTGGTATCTGGTGTTGGGCACAGTAAAGCGATGTGATTTTGCCCACTAAACTATCGATTTCTTCAAGCATGAACTTGGTATTTGGGTAAGACTTCGGAGCCAAGTCCAACTTCGTAAGAAGCTTTTCATTGGCTCCTTTGTTTACGTAACTGAGATGCTTGACAAGGTTCGAGGTATCACCAATATCAATTTCATAAAGAGGATTCACCAAAGAGGCTCCGTTTAAGTTACGGATCTTAAAGTGACTCTTCAAGACATTGTAGATGAATCCAAGGATATGGATATCTTCGTTATTCAAGCCCTCTTTAGGGGCAGTTCTCTTGAAAATCCGGAACGGTGAAGCATCGGATTTTCCACTAAGGCAATCTTCCAATGCCTGTATCTCTACTTTCTTGATATTAGTGGTGCCGATTGAGTCGAATGAAAAGCTGATCTTGTCTTCAAGGTTGGCAAATGGTTTGGAATCAAAGGTGTTGTATGTGTAAGAGACTGTCATACAGGTGACTTTCTTGGTGAATGGCTTTTTGTTGTCGTACGAAAAATCACCCACTCTATATAAATCACTATCTTCTTCTGTTGCACTTTGACTAGGAAACTTGAGTTGATTAAGGATCTTGCTGTTAAATAATTGAGTAGCTTCTTCACCAATAAATTCCAAGCTCTTCATGGCCAAGCTGCTTGAAATGATCAGATCAAATAAGTCGCTGTTTGGTGAAATCTTGGTCACAATATCTGGGATGTGGAAGTTAATGGTATATTTACGGGAATTGATCTTCTCTAACGAAACTGCCAATCTGGAGTCTGGAGAATTGTCCAAGGGGAGCCCGTAAATTATGTGGTCTCTATTGTAAGATTTGCACTTTCTTAAATGGGGGAATTTGTCTGAGAAGTTGGTATTATCAGCATTATTGATGGATTCATGTTCTAATTCAGATGCTGAACCCATGGCTAATGCCGAAGTGGTGGATTTGCCTAAAATGTTCGACGAAAGATGGATATCTGTGAGCTGGTTCTGTGAATTATTATACAACTTCAACTCCTCAAGAAAATTGTATATTCGGGCAGGAGTGATGAAAGAACCTTTGAAAACATCAAGCTGTACTAGGATATTGGTAATGCATGGATGTGGATATACAATGGCAAACTTCAAGCAGTCGATTATGTACTTGAAGTGTCTTCCTTCCCAGATGGTGAAGTAGAAAGTCAAGTCATCGTATGACTTGTGAGAATGGTCACTGATCAATTCGTTCATGAACTTATTGATTTCTTGGAGCATTACTTCGTTTTGAGAAGCAGCTTCGAGCTTCTGGAGTGATTGCGTGTTGGTGATGGAATTCACAAAGTAATCGGTTCCATAAATCAACTCGTTGGAGCACCCATTCTGGATGAGATTGCTCAGTCTATAGTTGGGCAAGTTGGAGCTCAATATCCACAGGGGTGACTTGGAAAGTCCCATATGTATCGACATCAAAAGAGACGACTGCTGATAGTAGCTGTCGCTTATTTCAGCTAGCACCTCCAGGGGAAGCTTCAACGACTCTATGATATCTATAAGCGAAATTGGTACAATGTTGTACATTTTGGCGTACTGGGAGTGGGTAAGGGAAAGGCCATTCTGGAGTATTTGAGAGTATTCAACACTTTTTAATATAAAGCTTTGGATCACCTGTACGAGGTGTACTCTCTGTGCTGCCTCTACTTTTGTTCTGTCCTCAAGAATATCCATACTTTCTATCCAGTCAGTATCCAATACCTGGTACAATTGGAAGTTTATGTGGGTAGGAGAGACCATTTCTATGGTGTTTTCAGCGGTTAATACGGCCACTTTATTGTACGGGTCGTTGAACCTGGACTCAGCTGCTTTTAGAACAACACCAAACCTCACACTATCAATTGTAGGGACCCAGTACTCAACTAGTGATCCTACGCTTGGCGTGGTGTTGTCGTTCTGGTTGAGTATATGCTTGAAATTGGAGATTGCTGGGTATGTGAACACCTCTAAGTCGGTATTTTCAGGTTCCGCTTGTGCGTTGGTGGTACTGGTGTCGTTGGTATTGTTTGAGGAGATGTTCATTTTGATGGACTTGTGATTTATGATACCTTTGTTTTGGAGATAGTAGCGGTATGAGTCGGTGAACGCCGGGGTGGTTTTGAGGTACTGAGCCACTTTTGTCTGGATCTCAACGGTGGCATCTTCAAAGTCTTTAAGTATGGGGTTTTCTAGTGTCTGATTCAATGCATCTATTGATGATTTGGTGGGCTCTCGTTGTATGGAAGAATATACGAGATTTCTATGCAATGTAGCCAAGGGGGCTATGGCCGCATGTACCGTCCGTATTCGGACTCGAGGTTTTATTTTGAATAGGGGAAACATGGCATTGGCACTGGGGCCTGGTGATAGTTGTAGTACGATGGATGGAATTTTTTGATAGCGATGGTGGATCACGTGGTGGATCACGTGAACCAATAGAGATACCACTACAAAGGTTGGGCTACAGTATGTTTCGTTTGCGGTGGTGCATTATTAGCGTATAGAATATTCTATGGAGAAATTGGGTGGCCGAGGCAGACATTATTCATGAGTTGTTGGCGAGTTTGATAACTACTGGTTGTGAAAATATATTCAATATTAACACTCACGGTAGTGAGTCAATTATATTGATTGAATTTTGGGCAGTATCTGGTAACAGTGTATGAAAATTGGATTTCCATGATTTCCATGTGTGAATGTTATCAATTCTTTATAGATCCACCATTCAATGGGTCTTGAAGAACAATACTGGTTGTGAATGGTGTGGGTATATCTCTCTTCTATTCTCTTCTTTTTTTTTTCTGTTTTCTTTTGTGGAAGTTTATCTAGTTATTTCTTCGTGATTAGGCCCATCTTTGAACGATCACAGCATTCTTCAACTTAGCATCACCAACAGTCACGTCTTCAGAGTTTTCAATTGGCTTAACTGGGAAAGCATGACTCAAAGTGAAATCTCTACCATCATTAAATTCATGAGATCTGACATATTCGTAAACAACCAGTATAGAATCAGTAGAATTGAATTTGGCTGATGCACGTTTACCATTTGCAAATCTTATTTGAACGTTAGAGTCACCTTCACCTTCGAATTTTGGTTTGGCAGATTCTTGACTCTTTTCAAGAACTGGAGGTTCTTCACTGGTTGGAGTGGACTCACCAGGAACTGGAGATCCCAATCTTTGACCAGCACCTTCAAAACCACCAAGCTTCCTCTTTGGAGGTGTCCAGTCTTCTTCAGTCTTCTTAAATACTGAGACATCAACATCTTGACCAAATTCCACATCCAATAAAGACATTGGCACTCTTCCTCTATTCAATTCTTGTAAAACAGCTGCGTTACTTTCGTCATCATAACGGTGTAAAGGACCATCTCCAACCGTGAAACCTTGTTTCCAGAAAGTGATTTCTCTAGTGACTTTGGCAGGTCTTTGTGGAATTGAGCTGGATGGATCTTCAATCACTTCAGAAGGTTCTTCACCATCACCCAATTTGAATCCGGATCCTGAGAACTTGGATGATTGAATTTCTTCTGCTCCAGCAGATGGACGATCATCTGGTTGATCCATTTGTTCCTTTGCTCTTTGGAAGATTTGATCCACAAGGTTTCTTTCGCCTCGACGACCACCTTTATCCTTCTTGTTAGGATCTTCCACTTGTAATCCTGACTTTTCACCTCCAGTGAAGAAATTAGTATTGGTCTTATCATCTTCTGAGTCCTCTTCTTCATTATTTAAGTCTCTGAATGTTTTTATACCTCCAGTATTGCTATAGAGAAAAAGCAGTTAGTAACATGATATCTATTGATAATTGCGGTAATCTCAAAAGCTTCGCTACTTACGATTTGCTCTTCTTACTAGCCCCTCCACTAGCATTGTCATTTGGACCAGGTTTATTGGTGGCATAGTAATCTTCAATGGCGTCGACCAAATCTCCGTTATTTCTATCCAAATATTGCTCTGCTAAATAGTTGGAGGAGTTGGTGACGTTGATGAATTGGTCAATGAGTCTTTCCTTGTCTTCTTGGCTTGACATGGTGTAATTGGTCCCGTTAGATGAGGACTCGTGGTTGGTTTTATAGTTGTGGAGTGATGGCAAATGGGGAGGATAGGGGATAGTGCGCGTGCCAATATGGCTGAGGTTCAGGAACCGCACCGCACCACACCCTAACCATAGAAATTGCAGCAAGAGGTGAGACGAGGGAAGAAGACTTGGGCAATGGCCACGGTATAAACTGCAAAGGGGGCTTTGGGGTGTTGGTGGTCGTTTTACTGGTTCTGCTGTCCTGAGTCTTTGGGCTCCTATGGATTTTCAGCCATTTATGTCGTCTTTGCTGGTGCTACTTGTGGTATTTCACTCTAATGGTGTGAACCAGTCCATACAGACTCGGCTGCGAAAGAATAAAGGTGGTGGAGTCCAAGCAGGTAAATACGAGGACCTGAAATACCGGTAGCTGTGTGGAGGTGTAGATTGCACTACCACAGACAGAGTAAACAGATAACATGTCTGGATTTCGCATATCCCTGGTTGTGTGGTAGTTGGTGATAGTCTCTATTAAATTGCAATATAACAGTTTAAATTTGAAGTGCAATATATGGGTGGAAATCGGGCCGTGGTAATCGAAGGAATTTACTATGGACATACCACCAAAAGTAGTTATAAATATCGGTCAGCCAAGGTATATCGGCTGGGTTAGTGTTAAGTGAGAGGGAGGCCTAATTTTTCACTGGAGTGTTTTCCACCAACTTGAAGACCATCCTTGAATCTTCCACTACAATTACAAGAAGTAATATAGGTTCTTAGAACAAGAATTATGATGATAAATTAACTAGGAAATTATCTTTTCAAAAGTAAATTTCAATAGCTGTTTTAACTGATTCATTTATAGGCCCACTATACAAATACTTCCATATTGGTCTACAGTTTAGATATTAAATATGTATCTTTAATATATATATTAACCGATGTTGAAATCCCAATTTTAAACCCCTAAAGACCACGACAAGCATGGTCTTAAACAAAGTAATAAGACAAAAGAGTCACTAATGTGACCCGACATGACTGAAAATAAAAAAATTAGTATCATAATTAGACGTAAAAATTACATTAATGTTGAATAAATGTAATCATAGATAGCATTATCAACAATGAAGAATTGAAGAATGCAAATGCTATATGTAATTGTTCAAACAACCACATATATCACCGACATTAATCAACAACTCTCTTTCTTTTATTAAAAAAAAAATCGTTGATTAAGCCTTTTGAGAGTCACGGAAATGCTTAGCAGCATCAACCATGTGAGTCAAAGATTCTCTGACTTCGGTCCATCCTCTGGTCTTTAAACCACAATCTGGGTTAACCCAGAAGTTAGCAGCTGGGTAGACCTTTAAGATTTCTTCAACTCTAGCAATGAATTCATCAGTAGATGGAATTCTTGGAGAGTGAATATCGAACAAACCTAAACCAATGTGGTTAGGGTAGTCAGAGAATTCTTGGATGTAGTTTGGATCATCCTTCTTGGAGAATTCAATAGAAACAACATCAGCATCTAAAGCCTTGATGTGGTTTGGATCCAAGTCAGAGTAACAGAAGTGAGAGTGGACTTGAGTAGAGTCTTCAACACCAGAAGTAGCAACTCTGAAAGATTGAGCAGCCCAGTTCAAGTAGTCGGATCTTTCCTTACCAGCTCTTAATGGTAAACCTTCTCTGATAGCTGGTTCATCGACTTGAATGACAGTAATACCGGCTTCTTCCAAGTCTTGAACTTCATCTCTTAAAGCTAAACCTAATTGTAAAGCTTGGACCTTACCAGAAACATCATCTCTTGGGAAAGACCATCTTAAGACAGTAACTGGACCAGTCAACATACCCTTCAATGGAGACTTGGTAAGGGATTGAGCGTAGACAGACTCCTTAACAGTCATAGCCTTTGGTCTAGAAACATCACCAACAATAATAGGTGGTCTAACATATCTGGAACCATAAGATTGAACCCAACCGTTGGTGGTGAAGGCGAAACCTTCTAATTGTTCACCAAAGTATTGAACCATATCATTTCTTTCTGGTTCACCATGAACCAAAACATCCAAACCGATTTCTTCTTGGAACTTGATAACAGTTTCAATTTCCTTGTTGATGAAGGCTTCGTATTCTTCAGCAGTGATTTCACCCTTAGCGAACTTGTTTCTGTTGATTCTGATATCCTTTGTTTGAGGGAAAGAACCAATGGTGGTGGTTGGGAACAATGGCAAGTTGTACTTGGTCTTTTGAACAACCAATCTGTCTGGGAAAGTAGACTTTCTAGTAGACAAGGATTCGTTGATGGTTGCTAATCTTTCTTGGACCTTTGGGTTGGTTGTAATAGAAGATTCAGTTCTAGACTTGATAGAAGCAGCGTTAGCAGCTAAAGCTTCAGAAACATCTTCACCAGAAACGTTCTTGGCAATGATAACAACTTCATCCAACTTTTGGGTAGCAAAAGAGAACCAGTCCTTGATAACAGGGTCCAACTTCTTTTCAGATTCCAAATCAACTGGAGTGTGTAATAAAGAAGAGGAAGTGGAGACAATAACTCTGTCCTTACCTAATTTTTCAATGGCCTTGTTAACGAAAGCAGAAGCCTTGGCAAAGTTGGTCTTCCAGACGTTTCTACCATCAACAATACCAACAGAAAGAGTTTGCTTATCAGTTAAGATAGAAACAACTTCATCGAATTGTTCTGGAACTCTGACGAAATCAAAGTGGAAACCAGCAACTGGTAACTTAGCAATAGCTTGTAAGTTTGGTCTGACATCACCAAAGTAAGAGGTCAAGATCAATTCTGGGTACTTGTCACCAACAAGAGCTTCATAGGTAGCTTGGTACTTGGCTTGAACGGATTCAGGCAAGTCCAAAACCAAGACTGGTTCATCAATTTGAACTTCAGTGGCACCAGCAGCCTTCAATTGAGCCAATAATTCTTGGTAAACTGGGATAAGTTTGTCCAAGAGAGAGATTGGGTCCAAGTCAAGAGAGTCCTTATCGGCCTTACCCAAGTATAAGTAAGAGATTGGACCAACAATGACAGGTCTGGTTTGAATACCAAGTTCCTTGGCTTCATTGAATTCAACCACTGGCTTGATTTCACCAGTCAACTTGAATTCAGTGGAGTGAGAAAAGGTTGGTCTGACATAATGGTAGTTAGAGTCGAACCACTTAACCATTTCCAAAGCAGTAACATCAACAGCAGCGGTAGTTTCGGTGGCCTTTCTTTGTAAACCTCTACCCATGGCGAATAAAACGTCAATTGGGGCCAAGTCATACTTGGTGTATCTTTCAGGAATCACGTTGAATAAGACAGAGAGGTCAAGAACTTGATCATAGTAAGAGAAATCATTGGATGGAATGATATCAACACCAGCATCCTTTTGCAACTTCCAGTTGTGAGCTCTCAATTCCTTACCCTTGGCTAAAAGGTCTTCAACAGAGACCTTTCCTTGCCAGTAAGATTCAGTGATCTTCTTCAATTCTCTTTGTCCACCGATACGTGGGAAACCTAAAATGGAGGATTGAACCATTGCGATTTAATTGATGTTTTTTAGTTTAATAAAGAAACAATTTTTCAGAAATAGTTGGGAGGAATCCACACGTTTATATAGTAATTAAAGGGGGTGAAAAATGACTTCGTCAGTAACACGTATACTGGGGTTTATGCAGGAACGGTTGATTTGATTATCGGAATAATGCCTGGAACGGCGGCTGGGGGCACCACAGCCTGCATGCAGCTGCTCGTATGGGTCGTTTGGACGCAAGATTGTCACATGCACCTATATCGGGATGGTATCAGCTCACGTGTGGCGAGAGTTTAGGGTGAGTCATATCACGTGTTCTTACTACAACCTTCATGGGTGGACAGCACACGGTAAAACGTTGACGGCGATGAGATGCCCCCGTTATTGCGATCCAATCAATTGGTCTAGTTGGCCTGATCCGATCACGTGAAATTCCACTCTTTCAGTGGCCTACATTATAACGGGACAGGGTCAACTGGAATTGTTGAGTAGGTTGCACGGCTGCAACTGTCGATAACCAGAGAGCAGGCTCCGCTTATGTAAGCCGGTCTCTTGGTGACTCTGATACCAGTGATTGGGCCGATTTAGATCTACCAGTATCACCAGTTCACGTGGACTCCAAGACTGTTCAGCTACGCCAGTTACGGGTGATGTTATCTCGTGATGCCACACGTGTAGTCGTGGATGATGGGGGTTGTACGGCCTTTGTACCACTAGAAAGTAGTGTAGGGCCTTATTATGGGCCGTATGGCCATGTTTCGTGGTACCTCTGGTTTATCATACAACAATAATTGGCCTGGCGAAATATTAATTATAGCCGAGCGTCCAATAACCGGCAAAACTCGGAGCGATTATCGATTATCGAGTATCGATCGGTACTGCAACCAGCAAGTTGTGGCCATGGTCATAATTCTGGGTGTTCAGGCTTCAAGACTCCAGATCAAGTCCAGTATTGTTAGTGCTGGTAAGAGCAGTCGCAGTCGAGGACAGTAGTCAGTCTACTGGTTAAGTAATAAGGTTAGGTTACGAGATCTGGACTATAGAGCGAAAGGGTCGAAAGGGTGTGTGGAGGGAATCGACTAGAGTCCGAATGGATTTGGTCTAATTATAGTGCAATTCGGGGTAATAACAAGATTGCCCCAAATTGCACCAAACCTGCATCGACAGGCCAAAGGTTTGGGCCTGTACTGGACCATGTGATGTGTTGCAGAAGATGCGACCGATTGGTGCGAGAAGTTGCAAAATATATACCATGCGCTTCTACACCAAATGCAAGAGGGTGGTGGTAAGTTGCAAAACATTTATAAGCATTTATAAGCTATAATATAGGCTAAACACTAAGAGGCAAGATCGTTAGAGCTCGTTAAAAGCCACTTCTAAGAATTATGAGATAAGACCAATAAAGTCACTTTGAACAGTGGCAGTCCTCCTATCGGCTGTTCATGGCAAGTGGCCAAATCTTGGACCAAAGTACCCACCTTCCGCAAGAGATGCGTTTTTAGAGGCTTGAATATCACTGTTACCACCATCGATACCAAGGAAAGAAACATTGTTACCCCACCAATCGATAGATTTATCGACGTACTGAACAGCAAAGAAGATAATGATACTACTGAAAGCAATACCAGCATCCAAAGCACTACTGAGAAGATAGTTGTACTTACCCCACCAAGCAGTGTACTTCTTTTTAATGTACCACATGAAAGCAATGGACACGTAAAGAGAACCGGTGAGGTAGGTTAAATTGAATGGAGCCCATGAAAGCATACCTCCGATAACAATAGTTGGTTGGAAGTATTTGACGTAACGTCTTGGTCCATACAACTTCAATGCTGCACATGGAATAGCCAACAAGAATCCAATCAAGAAACACCATTTCAAAATAGGATACAAACCGTTGAAAACCTTCTTAGGACCAATGACACCCCAAAGAACAGAAGCTGAGAAGAATGTACGTGAATTTGGACAAGAGAACTTATTCTTTTGATGTGGTTCACAGTAGTCCTCAAGATGATTAATCTTGAAGTTTACAGCAGCCAAATTGATGAATGTACCAATAAGGATACCAATCATTTGTACTCTAAACATAGATCTTGGAGGAATCTTTGCATAATGACCAATCTTTTGATCGGTGATATAATTCTGGGCTTGTCCATCAATATTGTAACCTAAGGCCTTAACGAACATTAAAGCCAAACCATTTCCTGGAAGAGCATAACCCATAATCAATTCAACTAAGACATTCAATCCGAAACTGAAATTGGTAGTAGAATAAAGGGTAGTAATTGGAATCAAGAAAACGAAGTTGATACCAAGAGCAAAGAAAATAGACCAAACTGGAGTATTGATTGGATAACGTTCAGCACAGATAATAGCACACATAATAGACAAGAGTAAAACAATAAGGAAAACCCAGTCTGGAACTTCCTTGTACTTACTCATCATGATAGAATGTGGATCAGTTTGACCTTCATAAGTAGATTCTCTCCAGTTTCTCAATGCTGAGCCCATTCTCTTAAGTGAAGCCCACATTGGTTTATAGTTTAAAGCAACTTCGTGAAGGAAACCGAAAGGATAGATTGCAAAAAATGCACCGTAGACTACCAAATTACCAGCAGTGTAGAATGGAGGGCCATATTTGTCATATTTTTCTTGAACGAAAAGACTGTCCTCGTCAATAACTTGTCTGATTTGGTATGGAGTTCCATCATTAGCAAATAAACCGTTACTGTTGATAGGAAGGTATTTAGTCCACTTATAGTTAGAATAGTATACTCCTAAAATAATGAAGAAACTGATAATAGCACCAGCAAACAAGTTCATAAAAGAATAGAAAGGTTGAGTCAAAGCACTTCCACCGTTACTAATAATATTCCAATCGAAGGTTGGGATAGGATTCAAACCCAATCCTAACACTGATCCTGTCACAATAGCAAGGTCAAGGTTATTAGGTTTAATCCAAGTCATCCAATTAAAAGTAGAAAGTGCTTGGAAAATATATGATGGGAACCAATAGTAAAGGAAAGATGCTCCCACGGAGAACATAAAGAATCTATATCTAGAAATAGACCAACCATTAATGACTTCTTTCTTTTCTTCCCGTAATAAAGCTCTGTTCAAAGCAAGAGTAGGTAAAAGACTTGGCCAAACAGCACGAGCAGGATAAACCACAAACCTTCTCAAGATACCAGCAAGTCCAATACCCATAAAATTGGTTGCGAAAAGTAAAAGAATTTGATAACCAAAGTCGACCCATTTGTTTCCATAAAACAAGTCTAATTTCTGAACAGTAATATTCCAACCGGCATAACTATAAGACCCAGCAACCGAAGGCATAAGACCAGCTAAAATTTGTTCTTTGTAAGTCCAAGGGCCAGGGTTTAAATCAATTTCATACTTCCAGACTTTGAACTTATACTTAGGAACAAAATACTCCATGGCTTTACCACAAGGATAAAGAAACATTTGGACGACTGAAGAACTCAAACTAATGGATGGCAATCTATCATCAAAGAATTGATTCACGAAGGCAGCAATACAAGTCCATATAATACCCAAAAAGTATACTCTGACTGTTTCCACAACGATTGTTGGATCATCATAAGGATCAGAGATGGCTCTGACTTCCTGGTAAGGAGAGTAATAAGCGATCAAAGCAGCTTCTAATCTAATTTGGAGTTTCAAATCGACAACCTCGTATGGGTCATAAGGTCCAATTTTTTCACTTTCGGTAGAAGTAGTATCACCATTCAAGTATTTTTCGTCTACTGTTTCTTCAAGTTTTGCACCTAACTTCTCTTTGACTGTTGGATCTGGATCCTCAAATCCAGCACTTTCACCCAATGAAACCAATTTCTCATAAAAATCATATTCATCAAACGGAATATTAACATCACCATCAAATTCCACAATACCTTCTTTAAGAATTTGCAATGCTTCCTGTGTGGAAAGCTTTTCAATCTTTTCAATCATGAAAGAAGCAGTTAATGGTAAATCATCAAAGGAAACTAAACCACCCAAATCAAGTCTATTAAGAATTAAATCTTTTTGGGTAGAGGTCAAGTCCTGACCAACTTCTTGTACACCTAAGGGAACAGAGGTGACAGCTTCTAAGTTAACTTCATGATCTTCGATATCAAAGCGACCAGCACTAGTAACACTTCTGATATTCTCAAGGGCGTTATCGACCTTGGAACTCATTTTTGCAGTAATTGAAAACGAAGGAAATGTAGGAAGAACAGACCCATTTAAATATCGGTTGGAGAACACTGTGCTGATAAAGGTGGTGGAGGTAGAGGTGGTTCCAATAGATGTTCAAATAGGGTTATCGACATTGGAGCCGTGTGCTCGAATGAAGATCCATTCTGCTCTTTGGAGTAGGTCTCTGGTCTGCCCGATCCATCAAATATCACAAAACTTGAAGTAGGCTTTAAATATTTTAGCTTACAACAAAGATTTGGCTTCAAGTCGAACTGCTATATGTAAATAAAAAGAAAACATATGAAACTATACTTGCACAGCTCGTGTGATAATAAGCCTGATAATCTTTATTATTATTCTGAGATCGACTTCTGTATATTGTTTTAAAAAATATTTGACAGGCACAAACTTTAAAAATCCGGAATCATGCGTCGTTAATATCACTTATCAATTCCCACATGTCACAATCAACGATGCGGGAGATCTGCCGAAGATTTACGGTGATTAAGCTTATGAATTGGGCTCTCAAGGAATATTTTCGTCTGTTGTATGGTGATCTAATATTTCTTTTCACAACTTTCCGGACCTCCCTTGTAACTAGGTATAGACAAATTATGAAGACTGCTCAACCGGATACTAGATTTCTCCGTGGCTCGTGTAAAATTTCTCTTCCCGGTGGTGCAAGGTTGTTGCCGTACATCATATATAAAGTTTACACTAAATGATGCAGAAAAGGTATATAAAATATTTTATGCCAAAATCGACATTTGGTGCCGTGTAATCGGACACTAGTTTCCAATTCTACACACCTCTTATCCACAGAACATTAAATCTTCTAGCGATTATACCCTAACAACCATCTTACATTTAGGTTATCTAACTACAATTAACTGTAACAATACAGTTGTCTGTTGACCTGAATGGTGGTTAAAAAAAAATTCCTTGTATATAGAACTCCTTAATATCACATAATATATTACCTCCAATTAGAAGCTATGCAATTATAATCATTGCCAAATGGTTCGATGGAGTTGAAGCCTTACAAGGTTGCCCCCGGACTTTGTGACAAATGGAGTACCATCTGGAGGGGAATTGAAGTATTTGGGGAAATAATTTAGGAAATTTGGTTTTCGAGGAATAAAAATAATTTGGCAAGTTCAAGTCTTTATCTCGATGAACATCAAAACGACGTCAACCAATGTATTAAAAAATAAATATTTCCCACTGACCCGACACGTCAATTCGATCCTTTCACAGGGCTGAATGTGCGGGTGGCTCTTCCGGCATGGCTCCTTATTCCAATTGATCAATTGTTCTATTCCTTATCAGCCAGCGACAGTATGAAATGGGGCTTATTCTTTTACAAAAACAAAGTGGCTTTTGCTATCAACAGAATATACAATCATATTGAAGCTCGTTGAACATTAAAAGTGAAAATCATTTAAATCATGAATATTTTTGAGATTGGTTCAGTCTTTCCAAAATGGCTCATTTTTTAGTTTAGCTTTCACTAATCGGTAAAATATTCAGGCTCTATGATACCAGACGCAGAGAATGACATAATGAACAGGTAGAATAGCTTGAGAAATACACTTGTCGTCGCTAGCGTATTTTTTTTTAGCTAGACTTCCATGATTTTTAGCTAAAAATCTTACAATCCGAAAAACGAGTTTCGTTGATTCCTACAAAGTAAGTCGGAGTTATCCGGCCTGGTGTGTGTGTAAACCTCAATATTTCGAATTATTAATATATTTTCATTAATGAAAGTAAATTATTTTTTATGAGATCAATCAATTCGTAAAACCGAAGAATAGAACGATCTTTAACCAATTTACTTATCCCAATGCATATAATTGGAGATTGATTCTAATGTCTGGCGAATTAAAGCATATACCTGTCAAGCGATTTGCGGGGATATATTTTATTTTCTATTGTCGGTCCTATTCATCCAATCAAATTGTAGAATTTTTTAAAGTTGTCTCTATTGGGCTGATTGGTACAGAAGTAAAATTTTGACATATGCACTGTCAATCTTGCTGCAAAATATCGGGGTACTGCACATGCTTCTATTGTATTAAGAATACCCTGATAACAGAATATGAACATTGTTACATAGTCCCTGAGCAGTCTGGGTGTTGAATTTCAGCCTCCTTGGGGAGTGAAAGATGAAGATCGAAGAGGGGTTATCTTTTTTTTGTATAGGGGTTTCACAAACTAAAAATCGTACAATATAATCTAACCGAGGGATAGTTTTTTAGGAAACAAGCAAATGTTTCAGAATGGTCGACGGGTGAGCTGGAATCAACCACCAAGTGGTGCAATAATTGGCTCATCTGATAATGTCATACTTCCAGTATTCGCTTGTTTGAGATTTTCCTTTTGTTCGTAGCATATTTTATAAATGAACTTGAGATTGTGACATGAGATATTTTTTAAGGAACCATGACATCGTTACCTATATTATTATTCTACGCATATATCCCTTTTGGTAGGGGCTTTGGTCTAGCAGGGTATAATATTTTTGGTGCCGCTCAGCTGAGGGACTTGTCCAATGAGTCGGCAGAAGTATCTAGCCTGGGGTATCTTACGTTTAATTAAAATGATTGATATATTGGACTTGATAAGGAGGAGGCTTAAGGTATTGCGCAATCTTAATCTTTTTCTTCCCGTAAAAGAGCCCAGAGGGGTATCCCTCATGCCGCTGATGATAAGTGAAAGCTTTCTGTCCACTATGAACTCCAGATGATGTAAAAATAGTGTGTATTTTCCTTTTATAAGGGCCAATCAATTCTTGGACTAGTTTTGCAGACTAAGTAACAGTAGTCTGGTTGCCTCAAATTCACAATATCACTTCACATACATATCTCAGCGAGTAAATACTTACCAGAGTTCAATTTAACTATTTTATAAGTAAACGGCACGAAAACCACCCAGATTTTTCTTTGCATACTCACAAACGTATATCTTTTTTGAAGTACAGCCAATGCTCACTATGCCAACATTGGATTGGATGGTGCAACATGTTACATATATAATGGGGATAAAAGGAACACCACAAGGTGTGAATTGATTGTGAGATACCCCCAACAATACATGGTATGACCTGGTTAGTCCTAGCATCAATGGTAATATTACTGTTATTCCTGATCAAGTTGCTTATGACAATCTTGTTGTGAAACCTAAAATTGGTATTGTCTGCGCTGCTGACGTCGACTTGACAGAAATCGGTATATATATATATATATGTTGAAATGGAGCCTACTGATGAGGACGTTTACGCTGGTGAGCCTACTGTCTATAGCCGCAACGCTCTTGCCAAGAGATTTCAAATCACTTTTATTATCAGATTTTGCAGAAATACCAGTTAGTTATAATGATTATCTGATTGTTTAAACTACATAATGAAACTTACATAAAAACTATATAAAAACTAGAAAATAAAAAATAAAAAAAAGCTAGCAAGAATGATAACACAAACTAAAAGCATTAAAGTTAATCAGTGACTCTCCACCACTGGCAATCCCTATATACATTTTGTCACTGCAATACCTAACGTCATGGTGGGCCATGACACCATTATAATGGTCCTTTTAGTAAATGTGTTCTGTATTTTCCCACCTTCAAATTCGCTAGCGTTCCAATGACGATTGGCCACTTTTTTTTAAAAGCGTAATGGCTGAACATGGCCAATGGCCAAGGTTTTTAATGTCATATTAGCAAAATCATCTACCTATTCCAACTGATGTACAAATTGAAACTGTCGATGGTGAATTGAACCTTCAACTTCGTACTAATGTTCAGACCGATTTTTATAATTGGCCGTCGTTCCTCATTGCATTTGCATCAATAATACCGTTCAATCCATTTGGTATGGTAGGCGCATGTGTTACATAGCATGTCAATGTTACATAAACTAAATGCATGTTGGTGCACTTGACACTTGATTTCTGTCAGAGATAAAACTAATACACAGGATAATACCCAAATATTTCTTCTGCACGAAAGGTTAATACTCCAACTGGATTTGAATGAGTATAGATGTCCAATGGGAACTAGATTAATTGAGAAATGTAGCAATCAATTAATCCCAGCCAATAGCATCGATTTAGACAAGAAACTAACCGGGGGTTGAAGTCCCAAACTTTCGCTTTCCAGTGCTATAAATTGAGCTGGTTTATTTCGATAAATAATTAGGGTAAAAGCTAAGGTATTACCACCCTAGGAATTTTAATAAACAGTTCCACTCTAAACTCTAACTACCTGACCATAGTCGCTACCTAGATATATCATTGAGACATTATATCTATTATATTAGCTAGTTAGAATACTGTCCAGAGCCAATCACCCATACGTCCTGGGATCCAATAACTTTTTGCATCTAGCAACTTCATAGCTCGATAACAATCTCATGACAAGACTCATGTAAGAAGGTACCTATATCCGTTCAGTTAAAAAATTTGGAAAGGATTCATTATGATGCTTCCATAATCCCGTGATAAAGCTCTTGATTAGATTAAGATCTAATTGATCAGTTATTACCTAAACAATAGGATCTCTAACAATATATATTAATGTGGGGTTAGCAAGACTAAGATACGCACAGTGACCGAAATAACAATATAGAAAGGAAACTAATAAGTAATAACAATAATTATTCAAGAAGGTTCTCTTGCGCCCTTTGGATTATATATATATATAATTAATCAAGGGGTTGAGTCTTAGTTCTTCTAGAACCTGGATCCGATATCCTCGTGATGTCCACTCTATAGATTTACAAACCTGTTTTATAAGTTCTCTTCCTTAATGACCAATAGCAGTAGCGAACTATGTAGAGAACTTTCTGAACCGTTTATAACCTAGTTTATTGATGATCCTAAAAGAACTATAAATCTACTGGTATTTATACTTGAGAGAGCGAAACAACAGCGCCTCCCACTAAACCAAGACCCCGCCAAGTCAACCAATAACATCCGACGAAGGGGTGGAACACAGCCTTCGACTATGAGCTCTTCCGATGGATTAACCCTATTCAGTTATATCCTCTGATTGACTTGCATTTAACCTTATCGGGTTAAATCCTCCTGAGTATCTTGTATTGCGTAACCATTGACTAATCAGGATCCTGTATATATGCTAAGTTCGCATTCTATACAACAAAAGCAATAGTTCGCCTGCGTAGCGTAATGGTTAACGCGTTTGACTTCTAATCAAAAGATTGCGGGTTCGACTCCCGCCGTGGGTTCTATTGTATGCGGTTTTAGCTCAGTTGGGAGAGCGTCAGACTGAAGAGATTCAGTCACAGTTAATCTGAAGGTCCTGTGTTCGATCCACAGAAATCGCATTCTTTTTTGAAATCAAAGCAATCATTCAATACTTTTTATTTTTAACGGATTCGAAACATTTTTTTTACCCTTTTGAGACTTTTTGTCTTCCATCATTTTTAAGGAGTTACCCCAGATAAGGTTTAAGGGGCCAGACTCCACATTCGGGTTCTAATCAAAACACGTAATTATTGGCAAGAGAAAAATAACTTGGTGGTGATTGTTGCTGGTGCTAAGTGAGGTCTAGATGGAATAGTCCACGTAGAAAAGTTGGGTATATATTTTTTTTAAAATAGTAGGTATTACATTAATTAATTAATTAATTAACAATTTACTTTATCACTCATGAATACGAGTATACGTGACATTAATATATTCATGAATATACTTACTGTTGGGCCCAAGATGTAGACATATAACTTTTATAATATGTAAAATGGAAAATGTAAAAAAAAATAAAACGTCATAAGTTAACAGGCAAACCATATTGTGTGGACTCACTAATAAGAGAAATAAATAATTTCAGGAGCTGCTCTCAATAAGTTGCAACAACAAACTGGAGAATAATAATACAATGAATTAAACAGATGCAATTAGATGTAAAGTACATCATCACTGGTATCATAAGATTCGTCCTTCAACACCAGGAGAAAGTCGATATCATTAAGGAAATGTTCGAAAGTTTTTGGAGCTTTTGAACGTACTGCAGTAGTTAATAATTCGATATTTTCGAGTGATGATAGCGACGAAGAGAATTCTTGAGATGTAAATTTGGATACTAATTGTGCTTTTTCCATAAGTTCATTTTCAATGGATTTTCGGTTATCAACAGGTACTATAGTGGTGCCATCAAGATGTAATAATTTAACAAATTCTTCCACATCAAATAATCTGGTAGTACGATGACTATGACGAGTTTTCAACATTTGAGTTGAATCTCTTACTTGTTCTTTATGATCATGTTTTTCTTCAATTGAACTTGTACTGAATGAAGTAATATCTGAAACATCTATGGCACCAGTATTGTTTTCGAAATCGTAAATCTGTATGGATGTCAGGTCAAGTAAAGAGTCCACAGTATTTATAGTTTCTGGAGTGACTGGAGAAGATGATGATGAGGAGGAAATGGAAGAAGTAGATGAAGATGAAGATTTCTCATCACTTTCAGCCACAGAATCAGAATGAATCATTGGTTTGGAAATAATGGTACCTCCTAACATCACCGATGCCCTGTTATTCTTTGCAGTGGATTTAGAAGTAGTTGGTACCGAAAGATTTGGCGCACTAGACCGTGTTTTCAAAGACTTATATCTTGCAACACCTGGTATACTGGAACCAGAAGGTTGAATATTTTCTTTATCACGATGATCTTGTCTTTGTTGAGCAGCAGAGGAGCTATGAGAAATTGGTAATAATTTTGGCTTATAAGGATTGGTGATATTGTTTGGATTTGAGATGATATCATTATTATTGGAATTGGAATTGGAGTTGGTGCTGGTCAAAGGACGGGACTTTCTGCCCGATACCACAGAATGAAGATCTGACATTGAAGACTTCCTTGAACGCAAAGCACCAAAAAAACCACCAGTTTTGGACTTGCGATGGTCGCTAAGATTGGAGATACTTTGACTTCTCAACATGGCGAAATGGCTGTAATTAAAGCAATGAGGAAACCGAAAGGATGAGACGATAACAGAGAGACGATGGGCAGATAAACGGTAGCGAAGCAGTTGTGAAGGCTCAGATAAACGATAGACGAGACTCAGACGATAAAGAGATGTGGTTGACACTAACAACAAATAAATAAGGGCCGATTGTTGTTCTTTATTGTTTAGGAGCGGCTTGTTTGGGAATGCAGGAGGTGGAGCGTGCGCCCACCACTTTGTACACACGGCGCAAAAGTGCAGATGACAGATGAGGCGAGATCTGGCCCGATAGAGCCCCAAAAGGGAAGCAGTGAGATGGCGGAGAGAGGCCAGAGAGGTATATGGGGTAGCAAATGGTGCAGTTTAGATGTTTAGGCTGGAAGTTTGGCTTTTGCATTTGTTGGGGGTGTACTTGGGACCTCATGCTGCACAGCTGCACATCTTGGAGAATATACCTCACTTTTTCTTTGCAAACTACGCGTCTCGGCTACGCACCTTCATCCCTTCCAATCCTACTGCATCCATCTCCACGCGAACGTTCATAATATGCCATCCCTAACAATCCGCTTACGGGTAATTACATAATAGGGCATTGATCTTTGGTTGACAGCTAACAATAGGTCCCTGACGACAAGGTCCTCAAACAAGTGGAATTAGGTGGTTTGTGGTTATGGCCGCACATACGATGCGTTTGTTGTACACTACTAGTACCTTCTAATGTCTATACTTGGCAGGATGGGCCGAGGTGTCTACAGTCTGACTGTACTGGTGAATTTTTCATTCCAAGTACCATCCAAGTTCCATGTATCTATTGGCCCTCCCTTCCGAGCCTGGTGTGGATCGCATGTATGGCGAAGCGAGATATTCCGGAACATGGATATAAAGCCGTGCTGAAATTTCATGTATGAAGCTGAAGCCCAGTCTTTGCGATACTGGCGACCATGTAAGTGAAACACGTCTGTGGTGTCTCATAACGACAACGAGCAAAGCACTAGTTGGTTCACTTGCCATGGTCGTGATGGGCACACGAGCAGATCTCACCGAACCACACAAAGAGACTGGAGTTATGGTACTGTTAAGTGTTAACCAGTGTGCTGTAGAATAACGGTACTGATTGTGCTCCATGCCATTAATTACATCCTAATTGTGTGACTAAGTATCAATACTATTGTGCTTCAATGTATTTATATACAAGATATGTCTATTTACAATTCTACTTGAAGCTGGGATTGTTTCGATCCAGATCCAAAAATAATGGCGTAAATACGTAAATACGTAAATGGTCTTGCCCGGGTCAATCTGGTTCATCCGGGTCATGATATAAGCCTTTTTCGGCTGGAAGTTGATATGTGAAAAATTTCCACATTGTTTGTTTGTATGATCTGGAATATTGAGCCCCAGTGATTTATTATTATTAGGTATGTGGGTCGGTGTGTGGAGAGAATAACACAATAATAGCATTGAATATTGAATATTGAATATTGAATATTGAATACTGACATTATTCCACCCAGTAGTCGTACCGATTGTGCTCGCCAACCGTCACGTCCGAGGCTTTGCTGATTTGGGCCCATTTTTCAATAGCCTTGTAGTCTTCACCAACAATAGCATCGCGCACATCGTCTAGATTTTGTTGATTCATTATATGATTGATTTCTCTCGGTTCAGTGGGAATAAGACGGGAATAAAATGGTTCCTTAGCGGCGTATCTCTGGAGAGCAAAAGTACTCTTCTTTAGGTAATTTTCTTTTTTGAGTGGGTTACCGTTGGCATCACGTCCGGTAAACGTCTTGGCTATGTACTTGGTGATCGGCTGTCTTACGATGGCCTCAAGCCCAGGAATCGAATAAACAACAATTGGCTCATTGCTAGTTTTGCCTCCAGTAGGCACAATATTAATATGACCTAAGTCTTGGATTACCAAGTCAACGGATCCGTAGAACGGCGGAATCACATATCGGTTCATTTTAGAGATGCTGTTTGCATCGTGTGCGACAAGAAATTGGTTCTGGAGTTCGGTATGCTCCTGCAAGTGGGTACTAAGCTCGATTGCCTTATTAAAATCACGGAATACCTTGTAGTCAACGTTTATACAGTTCCTAATCTGGAACATGGATGACGAAGGGAAGTTCACATAAAAAAGACCTCCCATACTCAAAGTCTGGCCATTTTTGATTGTTTTGTATTTGGAATTATATGCTCCCTTTTCAAATACCTTGACTCCCTTTGTGGCTTGTTTAATGAGCTTGGTTGAGCTGACAGCTTTGAAGAACCCATGGGCATCTTGTTCTTTTCCTGGAGTAATCTTCACGAATCCTGGAACATCATAAATAGACTTATTCACACCTTCTAAATCAACTTGAATAAATCCTCGAGTAAATCCTGGAACATAGGAAACACCAGGCCCCATTTTAGATTTGAAATAAGTCTCGAACTCCTTGGATTCTTTCTTCAACTTATATCTGGTCTTCATCACTGAACCTTCTCTATTCATCAATTTGTCCTGTTCACGATCGAATTTCGCCCGCTCTCTTGGGGATAAATGGGTCTTCTTTTTCGTAGCCAAATAATAAAGGATCGACTTTATAATGGTGGATTTTCCACTATTAACACTTCCCACCAAGTAACTTCCGTCTTGAATAAAATCAACCACTTTCTGCATATTCCAGTTGATTAAACCACTGGTCATCATGACATTGTGTTTTGGCACACCATACTTGGAATGAAGATAATCTTGCATAAAACCAAGACCATATTTAAGGTTCAATTCGTTATTCTTGAAGAGTAAATCTGACTTGTTGATAAGGAACTTTACATTCTGAGAAGATCTGAATTGGAAGATTGCTGGATCTAAGGAGATAGGGAAATCCTGTGCACTTACCACATAGACGATATTTCCATCTGGAGGAATTGGACTGAGTACAGCCTCTATAGATTCCACTGGATACTCTTCATTGGAGAAATTATGGAAGTTTGACCTGTATGATGCGTCTCTGCACCGGATGCATTCTATTGCTTCTGAGTCTTGTTCCAACTTAAATTTTTCCGAAGCTTTTTTAAGCTCTTGTACTGTAAGTTTCGAATTTGTCATAGCTTTCAAGTGATCTGAACCTACGTCTTCTAACTGCGAAAAGTCGTTGATTAATAATTTCTGGTCTTCCTGGGAGAGACCGCTGACATGTTTGGAAAATACTTCATCTTCGGCCTTGATATGCTTCTTGGGAGCACTGTGGATGTAGTAACCTGGGCTGTTTGCATCTTTAGTTTGGAGTTTGATTCCGCATGATTTGCATGATTGGAAAAGGTTTGTAAGTAGAGCCGACGTAGTGAGGTTAAGCGTGGAAGAGTATCTGCGTAGTACAAGACCACGGGTCCACACGGAAAGGCGTGAGATGCTTCGCATGTTCGGTAACCTTGCAGTATGAGTCGGTAGACGTTTTCTTGATCAAGTAGTATCATTTAACCAGAGATGGCGTCACGTGACCGATGGGTTAGTGGCTTTTGATATGGACCCTAAACTAGTTTATTTTCTTGATTCATAAGGTTATAGCTGGATCAATAAGTTGGCGGAGGGTTACGATGCGCCTCGTCCTCTCCGTGCATGTTATCCTCGGAAGCAGTATGTGCAACATTGTAGTTCATTATTAGATCTAACTGTAGTGAAACACGTTTAAATGCGAATCCTATTACTAAATTAATGAGTTGGGTAATTCGCTTGAATTGATATGAAATTCCAACGAAACGAGCTAAAGAAACTCCCGTAAGCCTTGGCCAATTTTCGACCCTAAGATTGCGAAGGTTCCAGTTTCTCAGCGATAGGTTATCGACAGTGAATAATTTTATACAAAGCTGATCTAATATACTTTAAATTTATGTAATTTATGTAATTTTAATCAAAAAAAAAACAATTAATTTCACTGGAGCTGTGAAGAAGTTGTGTCGCAGAACCGATGAACTATTGAATAATTTATAGCCGTTTAAGCCACCGGTTGTCCTCACTGGTACTCTGACATCACTTTCGTAGCATTTGGCTGAACCCATGCCAAACGGCTGAGGTAGTAGGAACCCATTCTTGGTGAAATGGCACCAGTGCCTCTGTCGTCTAAAGGATACTTCGTGATCCTTAATTATTATTCTAATTATTCCCAGTCCTACATAAATTGAATTATTTGAGGTGAAGTTAAGAAACTGTTGGAATATCCCACTGAATTGGCTCAATTACAAATGGCAAATATATTTAGTATGGGGGATCCGAACTTGGACCTGATTGGGGCCACCTTTCTTGTGAAATCCTTAGAGCCTCAAGGGTGTTATTATTTTTGATAGACATTCACTAAAGCTTTAATTTCATTGATAAGCCTTTTGTCAAGCAACTCGCTAATGCGCCAATAAATATTTCTTGAAGTTTGTTCTCGTATCAGAAGGAAGCTAGTAGCTGCCCGAGACTAGTCTCTTGCACAATAGGACAATATGTCAACAGGACCATGGAACAACGGCCTAACGGGATGCCCCAGCATAAATGGTCAGATTGATACCAGAGTACGTCATAAGCACCGTTTTCTATGCAAGAACGGTTGGTACTGCAGAAGCTTATGCTTACTTGGTAGCTTTAATTGGGGCGTTGACAGGACAATATCAATTGGCAAACATTAGGGTTTTTTTCTTTCATATATGTCCTGGTTTATTGCATCCATGTGGTTTTGACGTTTTGACATTTTGACGTTTGGGAGGAAAAGCACATACATACATGCATGTGCATAAATATCTTTATATACTGACAAGAAATGGATACTTACAAGGAAAGTGGGGGAATACAGGAGTAGGGGGAGGGTGGAAATTGCTTTGATTATATAATATTTCGAACTAGTCCATCATATTACGATGTAACTGCCGCTCTTGTAGTTATCACCATAGACCACGCTGAATTTTCCAATGGATTGAGTTACCAAAAGTAGGTAGCAAGGTTAGTAGACTATTAGACGATTTTAAACAATGCATTAAAGGTTAATGCTGAATCATCAAGTATCGGTTGCAGGTTAAAAAAAAAAATAGTTGGTTCAATGCACAAGTGGGAATGTCTAATTGTGACATCATTTTATCACCGAGAATATTAAAACCCAATCTTATTATCATGCATTATTAATGCAACCTTACGGCTAGGGGTTTCACATTTTTCATGCAGCATGAATAAATAAATCACTATCAATAACATGATTGGTTGTTAATCATGAACAGCTTACTGTATTTTCAACAAAAGTTTAGAACAAATAGGTAGGATGATCAACAAAGGATTAGAACTATGATGTTTTTGCACCACACTTTTACGATGTTACACTTAACTGATACACACATTTACTTCGATTTCAAAAAAAAAAAAAGGTTGCATGCCAGGAAAATTTGTTATATGAGCATTACATTCTGTTGAAGTCATGAATATAAGGATCTAGTGCATTCCTACGATTTTGAGTTTAGCGCGGTAGGCGTTAAGTGCAATTTGATTTATGCTTGCTTTGATCAGTATTAATTGATCCAACTTCCTTGCTAATAAGTACATTTATAATGACCGTGCCGTGTGACTTAAAAAAAAAGATGACCTAAATAGGAAATGAGTATTTAGCATTCATGGCGTAAATATGTACTCTCCTGCAGACTGCCACACGCTCGCAATATATGCGTACTTCTATTTTTCTTCCTTCACCTGAATCAGCCTAGTATGAAACTCCAACTTGGTGCATGTGTAACAAACACTTTAAGCATAGAGTCCTTGGGAAATTGCTACACCACATATGGCTTTCAAAAAATAGGTACTATTTATTTAGGGATAGACCATTAATACCACCTATTTTTGAGTTTCATCTCCATAGAATTTAGGATTTAAGGTATAGATTCAACTTTTCATAGATATGCATCTATCTCGTTTGTCCCACAAAGCCTCTGCAGGGTGACCCTGTACTAAAAACAATCCGCACAATTTTCTATAAATTGAGCGTTCCACTGGCTTGTTGAGTACTACAAGCCACTTGCAGGAGTGTTATGTTGCTATAAATGAAGTTATCCCAAAGTTCCAAATCATGTACGATGCGGGAGATTACGCATCTCGTTTTTCAATTTCACCATAAAACGGTATGTTAAAGTGTGTGGAGGTGGAAGGGTTTGGACGGATGGTTTGTCGAGGGAAGCAAGATTGACTTGAAGAAGTAATCCAAATAGAATGGTATTATTTTAATAGGATCGGTTTTTCAATTGATTACTATTCTTGTTACTGGTGAATTAATTGGACACTTGTTATATTATCCCGCCGATATTTTTATCGCTTACATTCTTAATATTTTTTAGGCAATGCAAAAGACCAGTCTCATCAAAAATCATTCCACAAGTTTTAAAGGCTTTGTATTATGCACGAATAAGCGACGAATTGAATTTTTAGTGCGTTGAGAAATAATTAGTCACAGCAAGAAATGCACATGGTACATTACCTCGGATTTATAGTAGACGAAACAGGACAGACTGATTAAGGATTTATGAATATATTCAAGTATATTACACATGTTACCTTCCGAATACATAGAATCATACCATTTCCCACCATCATCCAAGCATGAAATGACTTTGATGCCTTAGCTTGAGTTTGAGTTGATGGTTTTACCCGTATCAGCAAGGGTTGAGCAATAAAACATTATCAATAACACATTACTAGATGCAGAGGGAAGAGTGCAGAGTGCATACACCACCTGCAGACTTCCATATTCTTTGTACCATAAAGGCGATCGTCAATCGTTCCACAACGCTTAATCCGTATGTATTGCGAATGTCACAACGGTCTCCTCATGCGCCAAAGGAATTTTTTTGCCATCCTATTATGCGCCCCGAAAGTGATTCAGAATCTAGATTTAAAGTTTAACTATGCATAAGAATCGCTATTATTTAATATCAACTTGCTAACATGAAATCCTTCAGGTACAATAAAATCATTTAAACTTTACAAAGTCCTTTCAAAAAAGCTAGTATAAATGATGGTATTGACAATTAGCAACATACAATTATTCGTCAATCTTTACTAAAGATCCCTAACACTCGAAAGGACCGTCTTTCGCCATTTCCGAACGTTTAGTTCCTTACATATTGCGTTGCATATGGATGGACAGATTATATAATAATGCATGAGTTACGGGTACTTTTATTCCGCTTGAGCTTGTTCTTGATTCACCATGCAACTCGTAACTCAAACTTTAAATCTATGCAGTACGCATAAACTAAAGTGGAACGTCTCAACTCAAATATCAGTATTGAATCACCTAGTGTTGTATTTCACCCTAATCAAAAATTATTTTTTTTGTCTTCAATGAACAGAAAAAAAGGCGAAAGCAAGAAAATATAGTTCAATGACCATAACACCCAATAACCCAATACATACATCTCTTGACGTCTCCTATTAGCCAAATTGAAATCATTCACCTGGCTTCGTATTTGGCACAAACTTACAGGAAGCTGCGTGCATGAATTTTTGACAATCCATACATCTTACAGCCCGCATGAACATGCATTACATCCTACTACACAACACACTGTATATCCCCCATCCCCCTATTATTTAGAAAAGAAATTAAGGGACCACTGATCTCAAACTTTGGATAATGTAAGGCTCCACGTCATGTCTTATGTCTTAGAACAAATGTGGTGTTTGATTAACTATGTGAATCAGTGAGATGAGTTTAAGAATATTATTTATCCCAGTGGCTTCACAACCATGCTTTCTAACATGTACTTATTAAGTAGAATTACGCACCATGTATATGCTACAGATGTACCTCAAACTCTAATATGAAACCATCCATTATATAGTGTCAGTTGTGTGAATGATGAATACCCGTCGCCCTATTATTATTATTATTATTATTATCATTAGTTGTAGCCATGTTCCTTAATAGCCCAATAGTTTAACATCCGAGATATCCTCAATAATGTTACCTATTATATATTGTATATGACCAATCTTTGACCTACACCTTGTTTGCTGGCCAGTTCCGTGACAATCCCGACAGTTAATGAAACACCATCTTATTTAATTGTCCCTACACTCTACTTTCATAATCATAAATTCGGCATTTCACTAGTTGATCCAGATTGGATCCTGTTTCAGTCCTGTTTCAAGACTTTTAAAAACTGCAGAATGATTGAAGGCAGTACCAAAATGAAAAATTTGACAAGGTAAATGCACCACGTATTCAGTGCAATCATCAACTTACCCACCCATTCCCCATTACGTATTGAGCCAGATAAGCTCCGTTGGCTCCTGATTGTTGGTCCATGTTCATTAGTTGACCTCGATTCGCAGGGTGAAGGCGATATTGCACGTTCCTACCTCGGGAGTTGGCGTTGAAGAGCAGTAAAAGAGATAAGATACATGTAGTAGTGGTAGTAGTTATTAGTAAGACATGTAATCAAAGTGTATGCTATGGTAGTTTAGGAATAGTTGCCGATGAGGTGGAGCCAAGGTCTTATTGAAGAATCAGTACCGGTTATAGGTGCTGATATTAATAAATCATGTATCGGTGATCCATGACGCATGGGTTACAGGACGATGGATTTCGGGCGCATCGCCCACTATACGCAATTGTTTCCCCCTCCTCAAGACCATAAACTTTTTTTTTTGGAGACCCCATATATGTTCCGTAACCTGCATTTAAGTACGTTTAATTATATTCATTTCAAGATTGTATTTGAATATTATTTTCCTTTATTTTTTATTTTTTATTTTTTTTATTTTTCTGTTATTTTCTTATGTGTCTGCATTGTTGCGATTATTTTTTAAGTATCAGATTAAACTTTCTTTCCCTTTGTGTGTTGTGATTCAAGTATTCGCCAACTGAATAAAAAAAACTATTAATGGTTTCCCACTCCCGAAAATCTTTAAACCACTTTCTTTCACTGATAGGGTGTTAATTGTTACCATTTACTTCAATCATCCTCCTACCAGTTACTTTTAATCCTATCCTCATCACCCCCGATCTAACCTGGCTATACACCCCTCCACCTTATCACCCCTCCCCTTTGTTACTTGAACCTTCTAATCAATAACTTTTTGAACTCATCCTTCCTCCTCCACCCCGAAACCCTCCTTTCTCCCCCTCCAACCCCCGCCACCACTTATATTTTACCCATGCCTAAAAGAACCCTTACTATGCTGCAATCGCCGCCGTTAAAGAGGCCCCATAAAGACGCTGATGCCGCTTATGAAGAATCGGTCACTGATACTTGGGTAGCTTGTGGTAGTTGCGCCAATACCTTAGGACTTACCGTGGCGGCTATTAAAGCCTATGAAAATGCCACCGTCCACGATGCTGCAAACTCAAAGGCCCTCTGTGGGTTAAGTTACTCTCTCCGTATAAACGATATCAATATGAATGAGACCGTGGGTTCCCAAACCTCCATTGATAGACTCACCAAGGCGTTGGAAAAATACCCTGCTCTTGTTAAAGATTCCGCCGTATTTAAGGAATTATCTGAATGCTATTTGCTTATCGGTTTAAACGACCAGGCCCATCAAGCCATTCAAACCGCCATTCAGTTGGCTCCTCGTGATGCTTCATTATGGCTTCTTAGCGCTCAAACTTTGATTCGTGCTGGTGCCAGAACTCATGCTGCTGGGTCTTTAACTCATTGCTTATCGATCCTACCAGAATCTCTTAATCATTTCTCGGCCACTGATATTGAAACCGCAAGAGCCGCTCACGCTGAATTGGCCGCCATTGCTACTGCTGATGGTAACATCGAATTATCTATTGCAGAATTAACCGCCACCTTATCTTTACCACCTCCTCCACTATCTCGTATTGATGAACACATTGCTTTATGGTGTGCATTGGCTACTGTTAAGGAAAGGGCCAATGATATTCCAGGAGCCATCCATGCTTGTGAAAGTGCTGAAATCGCCGTGGGTAATTCTCCAAGAATTTTGATGACCCATGCTTACCTTCTTCTTTTAAATAATGATAAGACCAATGCTGAATTGGCAATCCACCTCCTTAGTAAAATCATTGATTTAGAAAAGGAAAAGGATTCGGATCAACCTGATAGTGACGGTGATTTTTTACCCTGGTATTTGATGGGTAAAGCTTATTCTTTGGTTGATCAACCAAGATTGGCTTATGATTCTTATCAAGTTGCCTTAAGAAGAGCTTCTAACTCCCCAATAACTTGGTTGGCAGTTGGTAAATTATATCTTCAATTAAAACAATTGTCTGATGCTTTGGCCGCTTACTCTCAAGCTTTAAGATTACAAATTGATGAAGGTTCTCCAGGTACTGCTACCGCTTGGGACGGTTTAAGCTGTGTCTATGAACGTTGTGATGATCAATTAATGGATGCTTCTGATGCATGTGCAAGATCCGCTGCTTGTTTCAAAGCAGTTGGTGATATTAAGAATGCCACTTATTTCGAGGAAAGAGCAGATGCCCTTATTAAAGCATCAAAGAAGGAAGGTCCTATTCCAGATTTAAGAGATCCTCCAGATGTTCCAAGCTTCTTACTTAGAGATCTTGTCTCTTTATTACCATCTGAAAGAATTGCATTTATCCAAGGCCCTCAACAAGCCAACTCAGCACAATCCCAAACTCCAGTACAACAAGCACAACCAACCCAGCAACAAGCCCAGCAACAAGCACAACAAGCACAACAAGCCCAGCAACAGCAACAAGCCCAGCAACAACAACAAGCCCAGCAACAGCAACAAACCCAGCAACAAGCACAACAACAAGCCCCACCAGGACACCAAAGACAACATTCTGCACAACAAACCCCTGTGCCTCAACATCAACAAAGTCCAGCTATTCCTCTCATTGTGCCCCAACAAAGTCCTCAATATCAACCACAGCAACAACAACATGTGTATTCTCAAGGTTTCAAGCAAGATCACAAATCTCCATCCCAACCACCAATACCTCCTCAATTGCCACATCCACCACAACAAACATGGTCTCCTAATCAACAACCTCAATACTTCTACCAACAAGGACCTCCACCACCACCACATCATCAAGGACCTCCAGATCCTGGTGCTCCTCATAGATCTCCAATGAACCATCCACAGATGGTCAATGGCAATTATCCAATGCCACCAGGTCCACCACCACCACCAGGTTATGCTTATGGTCAATATGTCCCAATGCAAGGAGGAGTGGTCCACATGCAACAACCATACCCAGTCAACAATTGGAGAAGATAAGCTGTGAGCTGATCACATCTTCAACAAACATTTTTCATTTATTTCCTTAACAAACATCGGCCCAGAGTCTGTTTTCATTTTTAAAAAACTGGACTATTGCTTACACAATATAGACATCAACTCATTTGAATGAGATTGTTGCCTTCTCGAAATTGTATTATAAGATCTATGATCTATTCATGTATTGATATAGCGTACTAAAATGTTGGCTATATTAAGTCTTACCAATAAATCCTTGACGAAAGAACTTATCAGCAAGCCATTCAAGCGAGCTTGAATTGTAGAATCAACGTAAAATGTAACGAACCTGGAGATTTTTCAAACCAGCCAAAAAGGATCTAGACCCATTAGTAAACGATGAAGTACAATCTAATGGATATTCATTTTCATCTTACCTGTTCTTAGACAAGATAACCAACTATTCAATTCTCCGTATTATCAATACCTTGGTATAACCATCTACAATACATCACTAATATCTAGCAATAAGATGACATGTTGTAATATATTTAAAATAATTGATATATTGGTATAAGTATTGACCTGATGGCCAACTAATCATTTTGCTAACATTACTGTCTTCTATTTGTACACCTGTTTAATAGATTTATTTAAAGCTTCAAAGGTTCCAACGCAAACCTTTTCCCTTCCCCAGTCTATGCCGCTAGTTCCATAATCTACTCCAATTGCATCCAAGGTCTTGATGACGGAACCTCCTTCCATAACTAGGCCCCACTCACACTCAAGCATGCCTAGTAAATCAGTACTACTGTCACCAATATAGAGGGTTCCAGACCCATCTTGCAGCAATTCACGGACAATAGAACGTTTATCAATAGCAGTTCTGACGGTTGGTTCTTTTGTCCAGTTTCCTGTACTCAATGTGACCTCTTGCCCTTCTTTCAATGTATTTTCATATTCCAATTCGTTGACAACAATTTTCAAGAGCTGACCTTCCAGGAATCCTTCTCTCTTCAAGCACTCTTCAATAATAGCCTTTGTCCAGTTGACACTGAGAATAACCATGGGTATTTTCTGGTCTTCACATAGCTGCAAAAAGTCAATAAAACCGGGCCGGAGTTGCACATTATCAGCCTGAGCTGCAAAATCAGCCTTTCTCAAGCCTTTAAAGAGCCCCAACTTGGTGATTTCATCAATTGAGGCCATTTCCACCTGCCGCATGCCCTTTTGGAACTCTATCTCCTTTTCTAGCGAGTCCTTCGTACCATACTTTCTATTGAACAGGTCACTATACCGACCATATGCGTTCATGTAAGTTTCGGTAAAGTGTGAAAAGGGCGGCTTGAAGCCTGGTTTGGCTGCATAGGCTGCTGCTGACACATACTGAATAGTATCTTTCATGGTGATGGTCTCGTCCCAGTCGGAAATGACTAGGCGGGGCCGGAATTGCATGGATAAACAGCGAACGAAACGGCCGGCGTGCTGCAATTGTGGCCGGAAAACTCTCACCTTGAAGCTTGCAGATACACAGGTACAACAAGAGTTCCCTGCTCCGCCTATGGCCCGCTGAAGTGTACTTGGCCAGGGTTCCAAGGCTTCTGATACCTGGTCACGTGACCGCACTATCTTCAAAGGTTCCAAGGGGCAGCAATGGTGTTCCCACAACCACACCATGGCTAATCCTCAATTCGGCGAACTAGGCAAGATCCTCGCCGACAAGCTCGGCAGCAACCCAAGTGAACAAGACATACAAGATTCCATCAAGCACGGATATGCCAAATTGGAGACGTTATCGGGAAAAGACAAGCAGGAGTTGGCAAAGGGATTAGGTAAGCTCGAGTCTTTGGGCAAGCTTGAAGGAAAGGACAAGAAGATCGAGAACCTCGGCAAATTAGAGACCAATGACAAGTGAATTCCCACCGGGCTCTTCAACCAGATCGCTTCCAAGTATAGGGCCCCTGCTACAGCCAATGGCGGTATAGCACACACACACACACACACACACACACTCTCTCTCTAACTAACTGGTATCTAATCTAGTGGGTGTCTAGTGACGCATTCCAATATAACGACAATCAAAGTCTCCCGACACAACCTCAACAAACGGAGTAGTACCTAGAAAATTGCACAGCATCTGGCACCGCCTAAACGAGACCGCCATAAGCAAAAAACACTGGTCCTAGTCCAACCAACATTTGTATGGGAGTTTTTGCATCTATTTTTTCACTTACCCAACAATGACCAATAATGAGCTACAACTCTCGCTCTCTCACCCTCCATAATTAACAACCGTGCCAATTGGACACCAGAGCTTTCCATCCGATCCGTGAGTGTCATGGGACTGTTACACTAGGATAAAAATACCCACTTCACCAGCTCTCTCGACAAAATGCAACAAAAAATATTACTGAAAAAATGCCAGATCTACGGTAGTGGACGGGAGATTACGTTTGTCGATTGGGTGGTGCCAAGAACCTCGTCAAATACTGTGACTGTGGTTGTATTTTATTGTGATTTTGATACATATATACATATACATATATATATATATATCTATTTGGTACTACTTGCACATTTTCACTTGAACTGAACCGGGCTCAATGTCTCCTGCCAGAAGCCAACAAAGTCCAGTTTTGAAGGGTTATGGATATCTCACAATCAGGGCCTTTTGTTGGCTGATATATGTGCGTTGACGGCGGCATCATTAGGCGCATGCGCTTCTACTGTACAACATATTATTCTTCCTTAACCCACAGGTTTGCGACGATTTTTGAAACCCCCCCCCCCCAGCAATTCACCCACTAAAATATCTGCGAACACATGCAATGTAACCTAAGTATGTATTCCTCAGCTTCATAGAATAAATTAGCGATTATTTTTATGTATGGTTTTGGAACAAAAAAAAAAAAGAAAAAAGAACAACGTCTGCCTCGTCTTTTACTTCCACAATTGGGCTTAATTCGTCGCATATGGCAATGCCACCCTGCCCCAATTCCGTCCCTGCCAAATCTGTAGAATATCACAGTACAAACATGTCACGTGACTCTGCCTCTCCATCATCAAGTACCAGTGTTTCAGTTCCATCAGCCTTAGATTCAGTCAGCTCACATCCCACCCTGCTAAGAGACCACCGATTCGTCGATAACCACTGTATATCCAAAAAGCCGCAGACCACAGCCGTCCCGTGCCACGTACCATGTCTGAAAAGAAAGAAGAACAGCAACCACAACAGCAAAACCCAGATGCTCCTCTGGTTGAAGAACAGCAAAGCTTGATGGCGCTTGCCCGCCAAATCCTCAACCCTGGCGGAAAGGACCCAAGAATCGACCAATACATCACCAGCACTTTCAGCTACATTTCCGGAGCTCTTTACAAGATGACTACCGCCACCAACAAGGATGTTGCTGCTAAAGAAATTGCTGAAGATTTGAACCAAAAGTTTGAGAATTGGGTTGCCGAAAGAGAAAAGAAAAAGGCTGAAGAAGCAAACGGTGCTTCTGGTGATGCTCAGCCTACTGAAACCAAGCCAGCTGAAGACGAACCAAAAATTGCTGAATTGGATTAAACATTACCAGAACACCCCCCAAATGCTGGTCCCAATGGCTGTGAAAACTGGCGACATATCCGGGCCGAATTATATGCCAAATAAATTGTCCCCTCTTGTTCTCCAGGAACAACATAGCCAAAAAAAAAAAATTGAAGTAGGGCAAAATCAGTGCTACTATGCTGAAAAACAGAACAGGCGTTACAACTTAATAATCCTCTAGTGCCACTGTTGTTGTTTAGCCCCCTTTGTCTGCTCTCGCTTCGGAGTAGCCCGATACATAGCTTATATACATTATTTATGATACTGACAACTTTTAGGTCCTCACTAGTGAGATCAATACCTACCATGTCGAATATCACCATATCTATTGGCACTACCACTACATTATTGGCCATTTATTGGTGAACATCCACATTGTAGCCACCACCACCACCACAATCTTTGGTCCTCCAAAATGGGACCTTCTTTGATCTGAAGCCATAATTGCGGAATCGTAGTGGAGACCCCAATAACTACAGGACCAACCAACATCTCCCCCACAATCTCACAATCGCCATCTTTAATAGATTCGCACTACTATCTTGGTCTTATTATCCTGCACTGTGGGTCTGTGGCTCTATAAAATAGGACCGAATTCCTGCTGAATCACCAATTGTTGCAATATGAAACTTCATTCTTTGCTTATTGGTCTCGTTTCGGCTGCTTCTGCAGCTGTTGCCAGTGAAAATCCACAAGTGGTGTTCTCTGACCTCTTTCATAAAGACGTAACCGAGAACAATGTCTCCAATGACTTCCACGGCCTCGAAGATTTCACCATTGGTAGATTCTCCCTTCTTAGTCTTCACAAGCAATTGATCGAAACCGAGTCCACCTCATTCTATGAAGGTAGTGGTTCCCAATTCCTCAAACAATATCTTGAATCCTTTGGATTGACCGTAGAGCTCCAAAAGGTCGAAGATGAGTTCGAAGAAAGATACAATATCTACGCTTACTTAGGAAAGACCAGAGACACCAAGATCGTTATAACTTCTCACTTTGATACCGTCCCTCCTTATATTCCTTACAAGATAGACGGAACCAAGATCTACGGTAGAGGCTCATCTGATGCCAAGGGTTCTGTGGCTACCCAAATTGCAGCCTTTTTATCATTGGTTCACCTGGGTGAACTTAAGGAAGGGGATGCTTCCTTGTTGTATGTTGTCGGAGAAGAAGTTGGTGGTGTTGGTATCTCAATTGCTGATCAATTGGGTGTCAAGTGGGAATCGGGTATTTTCGGTGAGCCAACAGAATTAAAACTCGGGGTTGGTCACAAAGGTTTCTACATTTTTGACCTTATTGCCGAAGGAAAGGCTGCCCATAGTGGATACCCACACTTAGGGGTTTCCGCTAATGAAGTTTTGATTTCTGTTCTCCACAAGTTATTGCAAGTTGAATGGCCTTCTTCCGATTTGTTGGGTCCATCTACCTTGAATGTGGGTACCATCACCGGAGGTGTTGCTAACAACGTGATTCCTGCCCATGCTGAAGCCAGTCTCTTCATCAGGGTTGCTGCAGATGTTGAAGAAATCGACAGATTGGCCCGTGAAATCGTAGAAGACGTTGACCATTTGACATTTAAACTTCTTCACAAGGGTTCAGAAGTGCACCTTGACTATGAAGTTCCAGGATTTGACCTGATTATTTTGGCTTATGCTACCGATATTCCAAACTTGAATGTTCCTCTTAAAAAGAGATACTTATACGGTCCAGGTAGTATTTTGGTTGCTCACTCTGACCACGAGTATGTGGAGAACTCAGACTTGCTTGAGTCTATTGAAGGTTACCAAAAGTTGATCAAGCACGCATTATCAGAGTAAGTATATATAAAGAAGAGTTGAGTAGTATGATAAAGTTTTAACCAGTATCAATATAATTGTTACCGTATAATGAATATACGGTATTATTTTTGCAGTAATTCAATTTGGGCCATTTGTTGCACCAGTTGGCGAAATTTGCAGCTATGTAGCTATGAACCATCCCACCCATGTAGCCCTTCTCTTTCTAACGGTAGAGCATCCACGGTGGACAGTTGGTTTGGTTCCACCATACGTCCTCTCATGGTCACACAAACACATAGTCCGAAGTGACTACTTTCAGTACCAATTAAACCAATCCCTTGGTTATAATAAGAGAAGAATAACCAATGAATCTTTGTCCCGATGTACCGCAACAGCCACGATTGTCCGTGTCAATGCAGAGGCAAAAACAACAACCATTTCAAATACAAGAAACGTACCAATCGTAGGTCAATAGACCCCAGTCATTCAGGCTACAACCATACCAATCCTCCGTACATCCAGACCACCATGGTCCAGACAAGTTCAATCCTACCAGTTCAATCCACCACCGAAGCAACGCTACATCCTCACCAGCATCGGCGGATCTAATGTATACAATCTCTATATCCATTACACGTAGAAGAAGCGTAACGGACTCAAACCATGTATTTATCACTATAGCTGGATGTCAATGCGACTGGTCATGGAAGGGCCAACCGACTAGAGCCGACTCCACAAGGGAGCCGCTCCACATCCGCAAGTTCAGGAGAGAAAAGGAAACTTTCTACACTAAGTTTAACAAAACGTTTATTGACTAGAAAGAAGTGGTTGGTAAAGTAAGCTGAGGTCGCGAAATTTTTTTTTTTTATAGTGATCTTGGTCCTGCACACAGGTGCATCGAATTTAGTGATGAGATGAGTCGCTAGCATCAAAGAGCGTTTGGAGTTCCATATAAACAGCAAGTGATGAGTGAACATATCCCGGCCTGGAAGCGAATCGGGTTAAAAGTCAAGGAGGAATTGGAAAACGACCCGCTTGTGGTTGGTACACACCTTGAGACCGCCAATGTCACCAACAAAGACCTCAAGAAGATCAACAAGCAAAAGAGAAAGCTTGAAGAAAGTAACAAAGTCAAGAAGGAACCAAAGAGAATCAAGGTACCAAAGAGCGAAAGAGGCCCTCCTCCAGAAAAGGATCAATTAGCATACTTGAAACAGTACCATAATGATCGTGACAACTGGAAATTCAGTAAGCAAAAGCAAAACTGGATCTTAAAGAATGTTCGTGAAATACCTTCAGATTATGAAATGGCATTGCAAGCATATTTGGAAGGATTACAAGGAGGATCCAGAACCAGAGTGGTAGAAGATCTTCAGCAAGTGATAAATAAGTGGAATGAAATGGCCAAGGCTATAGAAGAAAAACTTGAAAAGGAATTAAAGGGAGAAAAGGAGGAGCCAAAAGAAGATCCAAAAGATGCCAAAATGAAAGAAAAGAAAGAAAAGCCAAAGAAGAAGGAAGTCAAGGAAGAAGATCCTGACTACGATTACGCTGTGAGGTGTAAGAAATTAATAGAAGTTTTAACTGGGGAAGAAGTTAAGCTTTCTGGAGTTGAAGAAGAAACTGAAGCTGAACAAGAAAAAGAACAAGAAAAAGAACAAGAACAAGAACAAGAACAAGAACAAGAACAAGAACAAGAACAAGAACAAGAACAAGAACAAGAACAAGAAGATTTAGCAGCGGAAGCACCAGAAGAAGAAAAGACAGACAAAAAGGAAAAGAAAGGTAAGAAGGAAAAGAAGGACAAGAAGAAGAAAGAAAAGGCAGACAATCTCATTCTTGAAGAAGTAGATGTGAGCCACTTCGAAGCCTCTGGTGCCCAAGAACCAGCCAAAAAGAAGAGCAAGAAGAACAAGAAATCCTCCAAGTAGACAATGCATAAAACGGCCAGTGTCACGGTGTCAATCATAGACTTGATATTTCACTGATAAGACTATAAACTTACCGTATTCGACCATGTATACATAGACTATATAATATCCTTAACAATAAGTAATAAAGACCACCAATTACAACTAAACTGCGTAAAGATAGCAGCTCTACGGTAGTCATATTAGCTATAACAGGGAATATACTGTTACTTGCTAATACTAGTAACTAGACTGTATAACTAACTGTTGTTGCCATTAGTGCCAAATGTCCTACAGGTAACATTCTCTCTACTACCACTATTTCTACCACTGATTGTGGTGCGACTGGTGGTGCGACTGGTGGGACTGGCGGTGGCAGTCGCACCTGATTGTGACTTTCCCCCTACACCTCACTACGGAGTCACCCCACTAAAATTAATCACCACAGGTTCAATCACTTTTGGTTACTCTCCACCTCCGATGCAAAATATCAATCTCAAGTCCCTTATCGACAAGGCCTTGGACGTCGATCCTGATCTCCGGTTCATGGCCTTGGAAGATTACCGCAAGTTTCTAGAAGCTTCTCCCCAAACAACCGGCTACAACTCCATTGAAAGTTTCATACCCACCCTTTTCAGACTCTTGGAAGACCACAATTCCGATGTCCAAAGTCAAGCCATTAAGTCATTTGAACCAACCGTTCGATACCTTTCCAATGAAGCCATTTTGAACACCATTGGCAAATTATACAGTATGGTTTTACAAGAAAATGAACGTTCTAAACATAAGGGCGAATACAAAAGCTTCACCACCTCAATCCCAAACATGGCACTTAGATCCATCTTTGACAATAATGAATCCGAGGACAAGAGAAAGAGATTTGATTCCAGACTCAGTAGATCAATTGTAGATACATTGTTACCCCAGTTGATTAAGAACGATATATCTTACGACTCCATTGAAATCCTCATTGATTTGATCAAGAACTTGGGCAATCTGCTTCATCAAGATGAGTTGTATAACTTATCGTTATTCTTAATAGAAATATCCTTCAAAGAAGCAGGAATCATCAGTAAAAGATCTATCCATGGATTCAGTCTTTTGTTCGAGTATGTCAAGAGAGAACACGATCTAAACAATTCCATTCGTTCAATCCAAAACCACGATCTCAAGCAAGGAAGCCGTGACACCATTATCATCAAGTCCCAATTATATTCCATTCTAATGGGCACATCTCTTGTGATTGATCCTACTTTATTGGAAGAAATCTTCAAGGAAATCTCCGTCAACTTAAAGATGTCCCAAAAGGTGAATACCGATGAAGATCTCGATTATGACAAGCTTTTGGAAGATAATTTGATCAGAGAAGACTCGTTGGCTGTGTTGAACAGTTTGGTCAAGTCCAAGAATGATATCAGTGCATTTGAAAGTGATATTTTCAATATTATCAAGTTTTTCATCACCTACAACCCCTTAAAGGATGAAGATGAAGAAATGGATGAAGACGAAGACGAAGATGAAATCGAATTTAGTGATGAAGAAAATGAAAATGACGAAGAGGAAGATGATGATGGGTCATGGAAATTGAGAATGAAATCATCAGTATTACTCAGATCCTATTCCACCAAATTCCCTGGACGAATCGATGCCATTTACCAAGAGGTATTTGATCAAATTCCTATTGATGATACTAACGAATTGGTCTCGAATGAAGCTATAAAGGCTGCCATTCATATTATAAATAGAACCGAAAAGAAACATGATAGCTTCACCAAAATCGAAAAGAAGATCATTGATAAGCTCTTGGTTGAATCGCAACAAAACCAATTTCCAAGAGTCTTAAAATTAATCGAAAGCTTAAATAAATTCAACGAAAAGGATTTGATCCAAGCCACTTTCCAAAGATTCACTCAATTACGTTTGGTCACTGATGGTACGCTTCACTATTTGAACTTCTATAGATCAGTTTTGGAAGTTTCAGATGGTTTAGATACCCTGATCATTCAATATATTGCCAACGATTTAATCAAATCTCTTGAGAATAAGTCCTTCAATGTCATCATTGAAAGTATCAGAATCTGCAGTGCTTTGTTCAAAAACAAATATGAATTAAACCCTGAACAAACTCACAAAATTGTGGATTCATTGATATCAAAGGTTGAAAACAGTAAAGTTTACTCAAGTGATTTGATCCAATTGGCTATCCAAAGTTTGGGGGATGTAGTTCACAATGGACTTTCTGATGATCCTAAATTGATTGAAACTTTCAAGAAGAGTTTTACCAATGAAAATAGTGTCAGAGTCACCATCGAAATGCTTATTCAACTTAAATTAAGTGAAGATGATATTTTTGAATCCAATGACTTCCAAGTATTCCTTTTGACACAATTGACTGAACTTATCTTATCGCGTGATGAAACAATACATAATTTATCAATGACCTTACTAGCATTACTCATAAAAGAAAGTAATTACTACGAAGAAATTGACCAGAAATTGTTTAGCAACTTGCTTACTTTATTGAACTACCCAGAATCAACTTCCCTCAATGATTCTTATAATGTATTTGAAACTTTGAAGGTTGTTTGGGACAGAAGTGGTAATACCACTGATCAAATCGATGATATTCTTCCATCTTTGGTTTTCCTCGTCAATGAAGATTTAATTGACGAAAACAATGGTTCATTTTTCTCTTTTATTGCTTCGTTAACATTGAATTATCCACCAGTGTTTGAAATCTTGAAGAAAGATTTGAATTTGACTAAACAAGTCAGCTCAAAAGTTTTGGCAATTGTAAGCGTTATAAATAACATGAAAGAAGAAATTAACAGAAACCAAGCTGAATTGACAGAGTTGGTTAAGAACAAAACCGTTAGATCTGTTGATAATGCTCAATTGCTTTTTATGATTCAATTCTTGGGTAATGTTGGTGAAATAGCATCACTCTCTGGTGTAATCCCAACCCTATTAGAGTTACTCAACGAACCTGATGAAAATTTCCAACCTCTTGAAGATAACAAAGCCAAGAATGAGGATTTGATTAAAAAAACTGCTGCTATTGCTATTGGAAGAATTGCTAAATTCAATGTTCAAGACCAATTTGCTGAATTGTTGAAATACTACCAAGAACCATCTTACGAAAAATCAAGAAGTTATTTGGTACAATCATTTGTCTTATTCTTGGATAAACTTGATTCTAATCAATTAAAATCATTGTGGTATCAAGTATGGCTGACCATTAAAACCATCAACTTTGAAACCCTGTTAAGAGAACTTCGTAACTCTGGTGATTTGCTAAGTGAAATTCTGTTGAAAAATAATGCGTTTGTTGAAGAAATCATTGCTAATTCAAATGACTTGACTGAACTTTCTCAAGTTTATACTACCATAGTTATTTGCAAGAAGCTTTTGAATAAACTGACAACATCAAACAATTTGAAGTATCTTATTCAATTGTGTATTGGTTGGTTATCAATTGTTAATATTGACATCAAACAATTAATCATTGGTAATTTACTCACTGGGTTACACAATCAACCGAACTTAATTCTTGAAAACCTTAAAACATTGATTTTACCAAGCGTTTTTGAACAATTGAAAGCATTACCTGAATTCAAAAAAGTCATTCCTATGGGTCCATACAAATTCGTTATTGATCAAGGTTTAGAAATTAGAAAATTATGTTATGAGTTCTTATACACTTTAATATCATCCGACTTGGATGATGGTGATTTGAGTGATATTTTAGCTAATATTATCAATCAAGGTTTAGTCGATGAACAAAATGATATTATCATTTTAGCATGTTTGAATTTGATGAATTTCGTTACTAACCATGAATCTAAATTCACACAGCTGATCGGTGCCAATGATGGTGAATTGTCTGAACAAGCAATTGCTCATTTGAAGGTTCAACTCAACAAGAAGTTATCTGCTAAGGCCTCCAGTCAAGATGTGGAAAGCTACGAAGAAAGAATGAACTCTATTGTCAAGTTGAGCAAGCAAGTATATCAAAGTGTTTCCAGTGATGATGGAGACTTGGCTCTTTCAAAGGCCTGGGCAGATTTTGTGTTGGAAATAAAGGCAAAGTTCCCAGTATTCTTCAATGAATCCCAGCAATAGGTTCACATTCTACATGTAAATTCGACGGTAATTTTCTCCAAAAAGTATGTATCAATAGCAAAAAATAACCAACTCAATATATCCAAAGTAGTTAAAATTGACCGTATAAAATAGCCAATATTCTACATATAACAGCTCCAACTTGGACTACTCCGCAATACCTCTGGTTCTGCTCTTATACTCTGGTTCCTTTCTTGTATCTTCTTCTTCATATAGGTCACATGATCCACTAGTAAATCTCATAAGGGGAAACATACCAGTTCTGATCGCATCTACACCCGCTTTCTTCTTGTCTACGTAAGTATCTTGGTGTGGCTATGCAGATCTTCAACACCCTCGGTTCTCTCTTTGCCTTCTATGCGTCGCTAGACCTGTTTCCTCAAAGAGTAACCCTCAATTCGGCAAAACTGGTTGATCTAGACATCCCCCAGCCAGACCAGCCTGAAAACACACAGTCGTACCGACCAGTGGTCATATGGCACGGGCTCGGGGATCAGTACAACTCCTCGGGGATCCACAAGACCGCCGAGATCTTTGATAGGTTCTATCCTGGGATCTTTGTGCACTCAGTGTACCTCGACTTCGACCCTTCAAAGGACCAACAAAGGTCCATATTTGGTGATGCCAACTCAGAAGTAGACGAAGTGTGCGACCAATTGGCGGCAATACCCGAATTACAAGATGGTTTTGACTTAATTGGGTTTTCCCAGGGTGGTCTCTTGCTGAGAGCTTTGATCCAGACTTGTTCAGAGGTCAAAGTCAATAATTTAATTACATTTGGGTCTCCCCATTTAGGAGTTCTGGAACTTCCGTTATGTGAAAACCCGGGTGATTGGGTGTGTAGAAGAAAAAATGAGTTATTAAAGAAGCAAGTGTGGTATGATACTGTACAAAAGCGAGTGATCCCTGCCCAGTATTTCCGGGATCCGGTCCAGTACAACCAATACGTGCTTCATTCCAACTTTTTGGCTAGAATCAACAATGAAAGACCTTTATCTTTCAATCAACAGTTCAAGGAAAACTTCCAAAAATTAAATAGCCTTGTTCTTATCCAATTCACCAAGGATACCACTCTAGTTCCTAAAGAAACAGCCTGGTTCGTGGACTTTGATACCAATGGTGATAAGATCCCGTTTGACAAGACAAAATTGTATCTCCATGATCTTATCGGATTGAAAGAATTGTACAAGAAGGGTAAAGTTGAGTTTCTATCAATAGAAACTGATCATATGGTGATTTCAGAGGAAATTTTGACAGAAATAGGTGCAAAGTATATTGGAAAATAGTAGAATACAGCTCATAAGACATGGGCTTTGGTATGACAAAGTAACTCTCTTTGATAAAAATTGGGTCCAGCCATTTTTGCAAGCTCTTAAAACTGCTGGTTTTGCTTCAGATAAACAGATATGGCCCATATGCATCACAACTCATTATGTTATTTCTAACAGTGCTGGTTACTGTTGATCATATATTAATATACAATATGGATATTAAACCGTAGAAACTAGAATTTATAGCAGATAATGCGTTTTATGCCCTTCTAACCTTATCTAACCTTATCCAACCTTATTGAAGGAATATATAGTTTTGTCCAGATTTCTTGCAATAAATTGAAGCTCAATATGCCATGACTTCATATAATTTTGCAACTTCTTATGATTTTGCAACTTCGTATTTTTTTGCAACTATATTAATGAGAAGGTTACAATAAACGTATTTATTATAAAAAAAAATAGGTTTCGAAAATAATATCAATATGTAATTCTGTAAATGAAATAGCTAAATAGAAGTGTATTATTTCCTGATTAGCTTTCACCCGGTTAACCATCATTCGTATTCAAATGGCTAATGCTAAAGGTGTACGATATAAAGTGATTGATTCAGGTGAAATTTTTATACTATCTTTATATCCTAAGTCTATTTACTCTTATTGTTTTTCTTACTTCAAGGTAATTAGAATCTTTATTTACTAGAAGTTTATGAAGTATTAAACATGGTCAAACTTTAGACAATACAGTAGGACTTTTACAATAATAGAGGGCAGAAAAGTGCTATAAAGGCATAACACTTTAGTGGGCTGCTGCAGAGCGATATGAATCCGCAACTCACTCTCTGTGCTTCTTTTTCTCTCTTCTTTTGATCAACTTTCATTTGGTCAACTGCAAAATCCAAAGGTTATAGCCTGCATATGGCTCCCCATACTTGGTCCTCATTGACACTCACTTCCCACCACAAGCACCAATGGAGTCACTGGAAGCCAGAAGAGCCCGTTTAGCGGCATTGAGAAAGAACAGACTCAACAAGCAGCTAGATTCTGGTGCCGTAACCGAAACTACACCTCCTGTTTCTGGGTCAAACGAGCCTGAATTGGATGAGCTCCCACAAACAGAGCCCCCACGCTTAGAACTAGATGGAGAAACCGTAGAAGTTTTATCAGCCAAACTACAAAGAGAGATCTTCGACAAAGCCCGTGAACAGGCCAACGACCTACAATTTGAGGGTGCCAGGCACGACAAGAAAGTGTCGTATACCAAAGACTTGGAGTCAGACATACAAGACCTTACGGTTAAAGCCCATAGAAAGACCGAAAGAGCCATATATAATGTGATCAAAGACAATTACGAAAGCTACAACCAACAAGCAAAGTGATTGAAAAGATTCAAGGAACAACAAAAGTTCCAAAAGGATCTTTTTAGCTGGTGCTAGTTCTTCTAGTGTACCAGTCACCATGGCCTGTGTAACATAGTGTATAATCTCAACAATAATTAATAGAGAAAATAGTAGAGCAGCGAAGAGGTGTAGAAAAAAAGGAGATGAAGAGAAGTGAAACAGTGGGTATTTTTCCCACCTTCTGGCTCAGAAATCTAGAGCTATTTAAGAGAAGCCTAACAGTAGGAATATATTTATGTTTATTTAATAAACCATTCTCATAAGTAATACCTTTACAAGTTTATTAAATACAGAAACAATAATTTTTCTTAACGTTATAACTAATAGGATAGATAATATATATAGAATTCTGAAGTGTTGAGAAATCATTATAACTTATGATATATACATATATATTTTTACACCTGTTAAGCTAAATAATCATTAGAGCTCTTGAGAACTATGTTTTCCCGATTTTCATAATTCTTTACGTTCTTTTTCTTACTTTCTTTAGCTGGTGTTTTCATGTTGAAATTAAATTAGGTCCTTGAAAATTAGCAAGAAGAGTTGGATCTACCAATAAACAAATGATTAAAGTGAAACATATAATCAAAGTACCTGATCTAAGAAAATCTAAATATATAATCTTTACTAAAGATCATAAACTTAGTTACTCTTTTCTTACGCTATAAATCATGGCTTTTCGACAAGAGCAACAGAATAATTAGTCTATTGAAGATAGTGAATAGTACCGCTGTCTATTATATTCTATTGTTCTGTATAGATAGATCGATAGATATACGGATTTTGGTGATAGGTGTATCTACTTTTCTAGTCCATTTAGCTCTATATAAGATGAAGAATTACAAAAATCAAAGCCAAAGTTCAGCCCGCTACCCACCCACCACCTAGAAAATATTCAACCGTCGCTGCTGCCAACCACCACCCCACTCTTGCTCTCTTCTTGCTCTTGCTCTTGCTCTTGCTCTTGCTCTTGCTCTTGCTCTTGCTCTTGCTCTTGCTCTTGCTCTTGCTCTTGCTCTTGCTCTTGCTCTTGCTCTTGCTCTTGCTCTTGGTTCATGGCTACTTGTTCCAATGGTGTTGTCGCACCACGCATGCTCGCGCACACCCTTCCCAATCCGGCAGTCATCTCTGAGCCAATCAAATCACATTTTTCGGTCCGGCCCTCGCTCACTAACAAACTGAAAATTAAACCGCAGATTTTACCCACCAGAACTCCAATAGTCAGGTATTCTAAACATGTCCATGATTAACAGAATTGCGTTCAGAGCAGTCCGTCCTGCCGTTGGAATGGCCATGCGTCCAGCTCCGTATGTATCATTGACCCAATCACCACAAACCCCTTGAAATTCATCAACATTTCGACACGTCAAACTTCCTTCAACAATCAATCGAACTTATCACCAACTTCCCCTGCCCATTGGACGAATCAAATGATCCACAAGACTCCACGTCTGGCGTTCCGCTGCCCAGCGAAGAAATTGATCAAGAGACAAGCCAAACTGCCCCCACTTCAAAGATGATCAACTCAATATGAAAAAAAAATGTACACATCGAAATTGAACGAGTGAACAAAGAAAAGCGAAATTATCCAAAATGTCAGATTTGGCCGTGGTCGATGTAGAAATGGAAGGATAAGGGGGATGAAGGAAGGGTTCAGGTCTCCATGAATTATTATACTAACTTTTTTTCTAGAATTGGTCTTCGTTTCCTCTCTACCCCAGTTGAACCAAAGGAGAAGGCCAACTCCATCATTGAAGCCTTGCCAGGTAACAACTTAATCTCCAAGACCGGTATCTTGGCTACCAGTGCTGCCGCCGCCATCTACGGTATCTCCAACGAATTACTTATCATCCATGATGAAACCATTTTGGTTATCACCTTTGCTTCTTTCGCTGCTTTGGTTGCCAAGTTCGTTGCTCCATTATACACCGAATGGGCCGATGGTGAAATCAAGAAGGTCAACGACTTATTGAACGAATCTAGAACCAAGCACGTCACCGCCGTTAAGGACAGAATCCAATCTGTTGGTCAATTAAAGGACGTTGTTGCCACCACCAAGCAATTGTTTGCTATCTCCAAGGAAACCGCTCAATTAGAAGCTGAATCTTTCGAATTAAAGCAAAAGATTGCTGTTGCCACTGAAGCCAAGGCTACCTTGGACTCTTGGGTCAGATTTGAACAAGCTCAAAGACAATTGGAACAAGAACAATTGGTTAAGTCTGTGTTAGAAAAGGTTAACAAGGAAATTGAAACTCCAAAGTTCCAAGAAAAGGTTTTGGCTGAAGCCGTTACTGAAATTGAAAAGTTGTTCGCCAAGAACTAAATTCATCAATCAGCACAAGCAACTTGATGAATGATATAGTCACTGTATCATCTAGAATAAAGATAAGCATATTATTGTGTAGAGCTCAAGAAAGCTAATGAAGGGACTTAAACTGAAAGCCCCAACTCAATGTACTACTCTACTATCACCATTTTTACATATTTATACCTTTTACACTACCATCTATTAATGATACACTATGTACTGTTGTCTTGCCATACACGGTATGACCATGACTATTAAGACCGTTATTAAGTTGAATAGCTGACACACTGTCAGTCCATTATACGGTTTGTAGAGTTTTTCAGCTAGAATTATGATTAATGCCTTTATCTAAATGATTTGGCTGACACCTGCAACAACACCGCTAAATTTAGAGTAGTAACACTTCATCCCACTATTCCCTTGCATTGGCAGGTTGGTTCGTAAGAGCACCCATATCTGGTTTCCATACGTGAAAGGAGTTATCGTCGGCCACACTGGCAACCATCCAATCGTCATGGAAGGACCAGTCAAAGTCGTTAACTCCTAACATGTGTCCAGCATGTACAAACAACGAGTCCTCAGTCTTATTAACATCAAAGATCCGTACTGTAGTATCGCTGGAACTGGTTCCTATTATATGGGGCAATCTTGGGTGCCATTTCACCTGTGTTATCGAATCAGTGTGTTTATTGATTTGGTAGTGTGGGGCTTGCTTGTATCGTATATCCCATACACTCAATTCTCCAGTACTGTCACCAGTAGCAAAAGTCGTAGGATTTTGAGGATTTATCGAGATACCATTGACCCCCAGTTTGGAAGCCTCAAAATCTGCCACTACACTATCAGATCTGGTGTCATAGACTTTGGCCTTTCCAGCTTCATCTACCAATGCAAAGAGAGAGTCATGGTTAGGAAACCACTCTATATCGTTCACTCCAACAGAATTGTCATAATACTTGTACTGTTCCAAAGTGTCTGAATTCTGAGAATATTTCTTCATGTCAAACATATTGACATCTCCGCTCATATTGGCAGAGATCAACACCCCTTCTTGTTGTTTGTTCCATGACAAAGCAAAGATCTCGCTATTTTCAGCCTTGGACCGGCCCCGGAGTATCAATTGCACCTTGTTCAGTGACGCCATGGCCAAATCATTCTTAAAATTGGAATGCTTAGTTCTTTCATAGATCACCAAGTCCCCAAGGTTATTGGCACTAGCCAACACATTGGGCTTTTGAGGCATAAATTGCACTTTATTAACATCTCCCAAGTGACTGATCTTTTGTAGCACATTTAGCTTGTTGATAGAAGGCACTGAAAGCTCGAATTCTTCTTTATCTTGGTTGAAATCAAGACGGTTAATTTGGAAGTTCCGGTTGAGATTCTCATAGTATGACAACTGAACGATGGATATACTGTCGACAGCTTGGCCCAATGTGAAGGTACCAAGCAAGAGTCTTTGCAGAAGGGTCTGGTCACTGGACGAAGGGTTTGTGGTCAAATCTGGAAAGAACTGGACCGTTAAAGACGGCCATAAAAGGGAATGTGTGGAAAGGTAGTTGTATAAGAACGGGGCATTTTTCTTCCAGATCCGGTAATTCTTTTCTGTTTGTGAATCAATTGGGGCTTCGGACAGACCAGGCGTAGCCTCGATCGCCTCCAAGTCTATATCAATGGGATTAGCAGCCATCTTGTGGTTGAACAGTACGCGTCTTGTGCTGGTGAAATGTGTTGTATCATATACTTCACGAGTACTATCACGCTGTGCCACGAGTAGGTGCGCGTGATCTCATCTACATAAACCATCATCTCCATAGTATACCGCCATTACCAATGACTGAAGAAATACGATTAAATGCGTCCAAGTTAGGGACCCAAGAATAGTATGTATGGATTTAAAAGGCTGCAAAGAGACATTCTATCAAGGTTAAATTCATTTGAGTGGATATTAGTCGATTTATGGCCACATTTGATATCTGAGGTGATAAGAGTATGACTGAAAAATGGCACCAAATTGACAGTTCAAGGCTCCCAGAAGGTTCCAAAAGATTTGAAATGGCGTATTGGTGGTTTTAAAGGTGTCACTTTCCCAATTTTTCCATATCCTTGGCCATTTTTTGGTAAAGTTGGATCGATTTCAACCATCAGAAATACCTCGCCATTCACAATAAAGCAAGCTCTTATGTCTACCATATCCACTCGAGACTGGCTCTTTGTACGTCCTGGTCGCCAGTTTTATCATATTCCCCGACTAACAATAGCTGGAACCAATTCTACAAGAGAGAAATCAACAACTTCAATGAAAACGAAGAAGATACCGGAGAGTGCTGGTTTGACGACTCCGATGCCGAAAACAAGATGATCCAATTCCTCTTGGACAAGTTTAACGACCAAGAGTTCGATTTCACCCACAGTGTGGTCAAGTTGTTGGATTTGGGAACCGGTAACGGTCATTTATTGTTCCAGTTACATGAAGACTTGGAAGAAGAATACGAAGGTGAACAAGAATTCAAGTTCACTGGTGTTGATTATTCACCAGACTCCGTCCAATTCTCCAAGGACATTGCCTCCAAGAAATACTCCGACTCTCCATTTACCTTTGAACATGTGGATTTGTTGGCCAAGACCGATAACCATTTCTTAGACAACCACAAGGAACATTTCGATGTTTTACTCGACAAAGGAACCCTTGATGCCATTGCATTAAACCAAGAGCCAATTGAAGAACATGGGGGCAAAATCGGAATGGAAGTTTATGCCAACCAAGTGGCTCAATTGATGCACAAAGACTCGATTTTATTGATCACTTCCTGTAATTTCACTGAAGACGAATTGGTCAAGATCATCACCAACGATGAAGAAAACAAGTTGAGTGTATGGGGAAAGATCCAATACCCAAGTTTCCAATTTGGAGGCGCTAAAGGATCTACCATCTGTAGTATAGCCTTTAAGAAGAACTAGATACGAACGTACGACTTTATTGATTGAATACACATCATGAAAAGAATCAGAAGATGTAGAGAATACTGGGGCCTACTTCTTTTATTGTCGTTTCTTATACATTACTAATATTACGACTAAATAGCAGGAGATGGCTTGAACCTATTACGTTACATTCCATCGTACTCGATAGAATTGGTGTCTATAGTGGAAGAGGATCAAGCAAACGAGCGGGAGCTAGGACAAAAGAAGCAATGTTGCCTTGTGAAACGGGCTGGTAAAGTTACATGTTGAAAGTAACGAGCGGTGGTTGTTGAATTGTTCATTGGATAAGACGTGTGCTATTGTTAAACGGCTTGGAATCATGTCCATGATTGTTTCTGGTTTTCTGTAGTTCGATTCAAGGCCACCCTCCAAGATACTTCCCTTGGTTTGGCTGGTTGTTTGATGGCTATAATCAACTTATAACCACTTGGCTCCTCCCTTAACGGTGCTATCTTCCTCCTTCTTGTCAGAAATACTTTCCTTGATTCCTTCTACGGCATCAAAAAAATCATTTCTTATCGATTCAGATCCAAACTTCAACAAGTACTGAATTGGAGTACCTTCTGCACTAACAGAGTTTAGTCTTACGAACTTGCCAGGAGTCAAACTGGCTTCCATTCCCTTTAAAAGCTTGGTATCTAACGATACCTTGTAGTTTAAAATGACTCTTAAAAGACCACTGGATCTCATGACTATTCTGGAATCAAGCTTATTCTTCTTGGATTCATTCACATGAATAGGCCCTAACCCTCTTTCTTTCCATCCTTCGGATATTTTGGTTAAATCGAGTACAAATAGCTTGGCAGTAGTATTGAATTTGGACTCTTCGTCTTCTTCTCCTGTTTGGATGTTATCGATCTTTGCAAGTTCAACTTGTTTGAATTGTTGAGGAGTAGTAGTAGACTTTTCTTCGGGTTCTTGTTCGGGAGTTTGTTCATCAAGGAACGACTTTTTCTTTAACGAATCTTGGAAAGCATTTCCGAACTTGGAATTGGCCCCAAATGAACTGGTACTAACGGCTAATGTAGGAGGTTGGCTGCTCTGAGATGGCAACGAGTCAAACACATTCTTCTTATTCTTCAAATTGTCCAGTATACTGGCCCCAAACGAAGTGTTGGCTCCGAAAACTAGTTTGGGAGAGCTTTTGGCAGTGTTTGGAGCAGTTGGTGTATCTGTACTCTTGGAATTAAATGACGTTGATGGGGTAGCATTGATTGAAAACAGACTGGCTCCAAAAGTAGCCTTTGGTTTAGGCTCTTCTTCTACACTCTTCTTGGCAGCACTGGTCTTTAATGTTGGTCTGGTGGCACTAGAAACAGGCCTGGATTCCGTGGAAACACGCGGCTTCTCTGTTTCTCCTTTGTCTTTCTTCAATTGTTGTATTTCCTTCTCCAAGGCCACAATTCTATCCTCATAAAGTGCTTTGATTTCCGTGACGATGGAACTCTTGAATTCTTCTGGGTCAAATGCTCCGTTTTCCGTGCTGGAATTTACACGCTGTCTCTTGTGATCCGGAGAATCGTTCTCCAGCTTTCTTTTGGAACTTTGTTCAGTCATGATGGCTACCGTGTTTCTGGTCTTCTCTTGTTTGCGTGAAATACTTGGGGGATAATGGAGGGTGTTGTGTGCAGGAGGCGATGGTATATAAGACCACCAATAAGTCAACAACCAGAGAAGATGAAAGGGTGTGGGATTGGGGACGCTACATGCTGGCCCCCATTCTTGGACTGCTATTGGTGGAACTGGTCAGTTTGGTTGAAACTTTTGGTGTTTTGGAACCTGTTTAAACTGGTGATGTTCGTGACCTGTATACAGTCGCCTGTTCATAATATGCTCCTATTTAGGGTGGAGATGTCTATAAATGCTCTATATTAATGGATGCTATTACGTGGTATATACAATGGGAAGATAGTGGTAGTACTTAAGGTATTGGCGGTGTTCTGGTACACTTCTTGGAATATTATCGCGTCTTTGGTGCGATGGTTGATTGACTTTCAGTGGATGAGATGCAATAAAGTCCCAATGGAAAAACCAAAAATGGCAATTTTCTGGGGTAAGAAAGATCAAAATGAGAGTTTTTGCAAACCACTAACTCGACATCATAATCATTAATTCTATTATTCTTTTAGTTACCTCTTATGTTCCGGATAGATCTTCCACTGTCTCTTCTGTTTCCTCCATCGTAACCACCACTAGCACTAGCATACTTTGCGTACTTGTCCCGCAAAGACTTCTCCTCTGTGTTATACTGCACAGGATACGAGATCTGAGGTTTTGCTGGAGCTTGTCTGTACGAAGGAGTAGGAAACGGATTATTGGCAATATGGATTCTTCTACCACTGGCTGCAGCAGAAGCAGTGTTGGAGCCTCTGGCATCTGGTCTGGTGTAGTGTCTGCCACCTAACCCTCCACCTAAACGACTAGGTTTCCAGTTCCTTATGATTCTTCCTCTTTCTATATCCACTAATATAGATCTGGTGGGTGTTTTATCACCTACGGGCAACTTCAACCCAGTACGAGCCAAATCATTAACACATGCACTGGCGTCTTGCTCCTTTTCATACACAAGAAATCCATATCCTCTCGATTTACCTTCTCTGTTACGTATCACTCTCACGGAGTCAATGACACCGTATTTACTGAAATACCTGGATATTTCAAGCTCTCCAATCTCATAGTCTAGTCTAGAAAGGAAGACTGTTCTGTACGGATCCTTCATGAACTCTTTCTCGTTTTTGGCAAGAATTTCGGGGTCATTCCATTCTTGGACCTGCCTTGAAAATGACTGTTGACGCTGTTTCTTCTGTTCTTTACTGATCTTTAACTTGACTTGTTGTTCACTGGGCACTGGTTTGGCCTGTGATTCTTCGATTTTTGGGAGCTCTTCAAGGTACGCCTGGACTTGGCTCTTGATGCTCGATACGGGCGAAACATGGCTTGTTCTTCTGGACTCGCTGGGGTAGTCAGTGGCCTCAATGTGTGGTAATGGGGGCTTTGGAGCAAAGAGCTTCTGGATATTGGGTGGGTACTTTGTGTTGTCGGTCTAAAGGTTAGTACAGATCACATGGTCTGCTTGTAGCAGGTAGCACCCCCTTCGATTGTGGGGGCATAACAGGATGATCAATCACCCATGCTTGCTCCATATTACTTACCATCTCCACTAAGGTCTACTACCACTACCAAATGAGTTGATAGTGGGTAGTATCGTCGGTTGGCGCACGACCGGGTAGGGGCAGGTATCTACAGCAAGTGGGCCTTAAGAGGGGATCAACAGGTCCGTAGGGTCGCGGTAGGAGGCACAAGGGCCAAAGGTGCCGTTTACGCCTCAATCCCTGAAACCAGTTTTGACGACTTTTTCGGAGTTATCGGTTTACCGAGGTTAAAGGAGACAGATCGAGCATTCCAGAATTGGGAGAATCGAGAGCAAACTTTCACCTTACACAACTTCATCAATGAATTCAACAAACACAGCCGAACCAACCGAGTTCGAAATCTACAACGATGGTGTAGATATCAATACACTTCCGATATACACCCGGTCACAGCTTGCGGAGTATGATGGTATCAACAATTCCAATATTTATGTTGCCATCAGAGGGTATATTTACGACGTCACTGAGAATGCAAAAAATTATGGGCCAGGCAAAGGGTATCATAAGTTGACAGGAAAGGATGTTTCCAGATTATTGGGACTCAATCGTTTGAATTTGCTTGAGCCTGGTGAAAACACATGGAGCACGGATGATTTTGATGACAAGCAAAACCAAGCAGTTGATAACTGGGTTGGCTTCTTTAGAAAGAGATATAGGATTATTGGTGCTGTTGTTGACCATGATTGAAGTTGGTGGGGAACAGCCCACGAATTGTAAGAATACGTCAATGTCAATGAGTGGGTGGAGTCAATAGCAAGTGGATGGGGTGGTACTACTATTCCCAAGGGATCTAGTCAAGCCTGTTCAGGGTGGGGTCAATGGTATCTTACAGTCCTGTGTTGCTATGGGTGCTAGTAGGGGTGAAATTGCTGGTAGAACATAAGAAATCAGCGAGGCTGTTGGCGTTGGCGTTGGCGTAGAAGTTGCTAAATGGTTCAAGTCTAATTGGAGCTATGGTGGGTAGGAGAGTAAAGGAGAGGAAGCGGAATTATAGTACCATAGAGCTCCTGTCAGAGTTGGCACTAGAGTTTTGCAACTTCTGGCGGTACTAGGTGAGGGCTCGCGAGAGTTTTAGTGGGAGTGCAAGAAAATGAAAATAAATTCCCCCCAAAAAAAAAATTAGTGACAAAAATAAATTAAACCGTCCGCACCAACCATGCTAAGTCTGGTGGTACTTGGGTGCGACAAAATCTGAAACACCACAAGCTACACAGTATTTTTTTTACCTCAACTTCCACAAGATCCGTGCTTTTGACGACATATCTCCATTGCGTTATCTAAACTAATGTCCATAATCAGCAAACTAAATCAATAATGTATAGCCTCTTTTTTATTTCATCGAAACTGTAGATGCCTGGATTTGGTGAAATTTTTATCATCTCAGCTGCATAGGTATAAGAAGGGGCGCATATGCTGTACCCTAAATGAAAGATGAGCTATTGTTTTGGGGACAACGATGAGGTTGGTGCCTTATACTAAGAATTCCAAATGCCGAGATTACTAATGGACTTTATGGGTATTTTTTGGAACCGTTTTGTTTGAACCATTTTCTGTTTCGTTCTTGGGGTTACGTCTATGGTTTTTTGCGTTATAGCCTTGCAATTTGGGGCTTGTAACTTGCCCATAGTGTGGATCTGACCACCTGAAATTATCCATGCTTCTTTTGAAAATCCAGTTTATACGAAACTATACCAGGTTTTGCCTAATCCATACATGAAACGTCCCAGATGCACTGGAAGATGCAGTCTTTATGTTCCTTTTTTTTTAGCACTTCTACTCTACTCCTCGTACTGAATGTTTTAGCACATAACAATAGCAACCACATATCTCTTACACTACTACCGTCAACTCACATTTTACCTCTTAACATACGCCAAGCAAGCATTTAGGTGGCATTTTGGTCGCGTTTCTATTGCCTCATCATAAACCCATACTAATTATAGCATTTTCGCCAGTCTTCCATCTTGGTGATTTGAATTTTTCACTATTTGCAATATCAACAGATTTCACCACCCACACCCGATTCCGTAGCTGCCTTCACATTCCTGTCACTGTTTGGCTCATCCTCACGCTCCTATCCTGCATGGTTTTGAACCTTCCTGGTGCCAGCTTCCTGGACCTGGATCTAGAAGCAGTTACCTAAGCATGTTCTTTTTTTTTTTTCTCGGTGTTTCTCTTAATTAGCACCAACTAAGGTGAAATAGACTAATAAGCTACCAAACCAAACGCGTGAATTAGGCGGACTTTCACGACCACAAGTCCCGCAAAACCTCGTGCTTCTTCCTGGTGTCTCGTATCAGCCCCATCTCTCTCTCTCTCTCTCTCTCTCTCTCTCTCTCTCTCCCCCAAAAAAAAAGCCCGTATCCAATGGAATGAAAAATGTACCCTACCAAGCAAATACCGATCCTTTCACTCAGGGACGATCGCTTGGGCACCCTGTAGCTCCGTTTCCTCTACTTCTTACTGGTAGCAGCAAAGAACTGCCAATTCTCCAGCCGAGCTCGTTTCTCCTGGTTTCCCTGTTGCTTCCAGATTTGTCATTTCCATTACTCTTTTCGCGATGCCAGTGCTCACTAAATGAACTTCTTTCGTAGTGTATAACAAAAACCTGGTTGCTTCAAAACTTCAACCTGGATACTTTTTCAGTTTCACATTCTTTCTTTTAATTACAAAAAAAAAACTACCAAACCATGGAAGCGGCCACACTAGCCACCCAGAAGGGTAAGCTCAGGCAACAGATCTTGAATGGTGAACAAGACATCGAGGCCTTAAGCGGTAATACCCCATCACACCAGCAACTGGTTCATCACCAACAACAGTATAATCCTAGTAATAATCCATATCCTGGTCAACCCCAATATGGCGCTCAACATCAGGGATATCCGCCACAAGGCTACTCCAATCATGACATCATGACTCCTTTACCGAATCCAACCGGAGGTACCAAGTCTATGACTTCACAATCAGGGAGCATGAATCGGTTCTTTCGTAGAAATCGAGGCGCTGCCTTTGATGAAGATACTGGAGCCGATATTGGTGACATTTCCACTGGTCATATGTCTTTTGATGACATCACCCATATAAGAGAAAAAGGTCCCTATACTGGTAAGGCCTTGGATACAACTCCTATAATACCTACTTTGGGTGCTGGAGGTTTAGGAAGTGCTTCTGGTGCCAGATCGTCTAAAGTGAACAATATTGAATATAGAAAACAGATGAATCATCAGAAGAAAATGGCCATGGCTAATGGTGCTCGTGCCATGTCTCTTGCTACCGGTGGGAATCCAATGCAACCTCAACAACATCAATTTCCAGGTGGTGGAGATCCTCGTGCCATGTCATTAAGTGCTTTCAATCCCAATAATAGAGCAATGTCATTAAACTCAAATCCAGGTGGTCCAAGAACAATGTCTTTGAATAATAGACCCGGCGGTCCAATGCCCTTGGGTTCCATGGGTTCCATGAGTGTAATGGGTGGAGGCATGGGTCCAGGTCCAATGGCTCCCAGAACTGCTTCTTTAAGAAGTAACGGTAATCCCTACCCAGGTCCAGGTCCAGGTCCAGGTCCAGGTCAATATCCTCCTCCTCCTCATCCTGGTGCTCAAGGTTATCCTCCACAAGGTTATTATCCACAGGGTTACGGTGGTCCACAAGGTGCTTACCCTCCACCACAAGGATATGGTGGTCCACAAGGTGCTTATCCACCACCTCCAGGAGCCAGAACTCAATCTTTAACCAACGGTAATGCTCCAAACGGATATTTTAAGCCTCAACAACCACAACAATTTCAGCCAGGAGCTCCTGTTGGTACTGGTCCAAAGGGTCCACAAATCCCATCAGTTCAACAGTTTCCTAATTCACAACAGCAACAGCAACAGCAACAACCATCAACAAATGGCTTTACCGGTCCACCTCCTCCAGCATCTAATTTATACCCTCAACAAAACTCCAGTGACTCTTTAATGAATGTTGTTGAAGAAGATGAAGAGGACAGCATTAATAGTTCACCAAAACTCGAAGCCAAATTGCCAAATAGAATTCCTCCCCCAATATCACCAACCAAAGAAGAAAACGAAGATGAGGCGTCCTCTCTCTCTAGAAAGTCTACTCTTAAGAAGAGCAATTCTATGAGAGTTCGTAAACTTAATTTGTTCAATCCAGGAGTACCACAAGAAAGTTCTGAAAAGTCCAATTCCGATAACCAAGCATCTGATAGATCCAATGAAGAAGAAATCGACGCATCTCCTTCATTTAATATCCGTAAAACAAACAATTATCGTGAATCTATTCTTCATGATGAAGACGATGACCACAATGATAACTATGGTGAAAAATTCAAAAATTTGGGTGCAACTGCTGAAGGAAACAAAGAAGTTTTCGTCACTGCCCCAAACTTGGTTACTCCAGGTAGAACTCCAACCAAGAACAATGCATCTAATAACGACTCCAACTTGAAGGAAAGAGGTTCTCCAGAAAAGGCTGAAGGATGGAGTATCAAGAAGAAACTGACATCTATCCACTCGTTAGTAGCCAACACTGCATTCAACAATTTCAGAGCAACTGGTGAAAAGGATGAACAAGAAGAATTGGATGCTATTCCAGAAAAATCATCCCATATTTCTTCTGAAAAGAGTTCTTATAGGGAGAATATCGGAGCTTCTACTCCTTCTACTGATAACACCTCCACTGCTTCTAATTTCCAAAATCCATACGGACAAGAAGAGGATTTGAATGTTGCCACCCCTGATGATTCTAGTGATTTCATTATTGGCGGCGGTAGTGCAAGTGGAAGCAAGAAGGAGAAGACTAGAAGCTTCTCATTAACAGGAAAGTCGAAGAATTTGTTCAAGAGATTATCCAAATCAAGCAAACGTTCCAGTGTTGCTGATTCACAAGATGAAATCCCACCATTGACACAACGTAGCTCATCCGCAGTCTCGCTCAAAACCACTTCCAACAAGATTACATTTACTAAAGAAGAATTGGGTATTATGAACTCTAATAACGATTTATTGAATGAATTACAACTTGTCACTGCCGAATTGGCATCTTCTATCAAACGTGAATTGAACTTAGAAGCCAGAATGAAGAACAACTTGGTGGCCAAACCTGATATTGATATTGATGAAGAATTAAGTAATAAGCTGAAAATGATTGCTGATTTACAAGAAAAATTAAACAAAGAACGTCGTCTCAGATATATCAGTGAAGAACATGCATTACTTTTGGAGAATGGACAATCTCCAAGTCCTCTCAAATTAAACTATGAAAAGACCGAATTATACCAACAACTTCTTTTGAAGAACGATATGGTTAGCCAGTTAGAAGACAAATTGGAAGAATATGAACACAATAACAAATCAGACAAAAATCTTTTAGAGAAGTATAATGAACTTTTAAAGGAAAATGCTGAATTGAAATTCTCGGTGATACCTGAATTAGAAAAGAGAGCTAGTACACATGAAACTCATAGTAGTCAAATTTCCCATAGTGGATCAAGACAATTTTCATTAGTTAACGAGAGTCAAGACGAATCATATGATGAATCACAAGAAGCCATTTTAACATTAAAGAGTCAAAGAGAAGAATTAAGAGAAGTGGTTAGTTCTTTGACTTCCAGGCATAACTTTGAGTTAAAGAATGCTCAAGACAAGATCAAGACATTAGAAGCTAAATTACAAGATCTGAGAGCCATCAGTGACAAGTTAAGCAGAAGAGTCTACAGCGAAGATGAAACCAGCAGTGCTAACAACTCTTTCGGTGCACCAGGAGGAAAGTTGAACGGATTCACCATTGTGTCGCCGATCAAGAGGGTGTTTGGACCAGAATAGGTCTTTAAAAAAAAAAGCAGAAAAACATCCAATAACGATAAGTGACGATTAATGAATACTATTTCTTGCAAGCATTTACGAATAATTATAGAACATGGTTGAAACATATAGTTGAAACCCCACACACGTGAATGGCATGGAATTCTTGACAGGAACAGGTAATTTAGAAATTAAAGGATATATTTATTAGTATAATTTGATCTATATAAATCTATAATATAGTCTATTTATGATGCTGATTGAGGAAATTGGTGATGACTTGACCGATTAAGTGACCTTGGTTTTCCAAGGTAACAGAATTCTTTAAGAATGTAGTACTTTCTTTATCCAGGAACTGGTTTTCTTTGATACCTTTTTCGACCATTGCAGTGATAAGGTCTTTTGGAAACTCTGGATGTCCTTGGAAGGTTAAAACTTTCAAAGGACCAGAAACAGATGCAATTCCTTGGATTTCACATTTATCAGTTGATCCAATGGATATAAACTTAGTGGAACTCGATTTGGGCAAGCTTAAAACCACATCTTGATGGTATTCTGAAAGATTGAGTACAGGAGAAGACTGAATTGGGGCCATGATGGGTAATGTAAGGGCGTGAGGGTTCAAATCAATAGGAGTGGTTCCACATTCCCAGCCTCCCAATGGGTTTCTACCCACAGCACACCCAAGATTCTTGGCCAAGATTTGGTGGCCAAAGCAAATACCAGCCATAGGAATTGGACCGTTTTGTACAAGCTTAAATAGAAACGAATTCAAAAGATCGATCCATAAAATACCTTCAGCAAATGAATCGGCTCTTGAGCCTGTCAACACGATTGCAGTGACTGAGCCGGTGGAAATCCCCGTGTTTAACTGTTCATAGGTCTGTTTTAATTGGTCTTCGTCTTCGCTACGGACATAGTATTTGTGGGTATTGATGGTGCTAAGTAGGTCGGTGGTGTTGTCACCAAAGTCGCCGTATTTCTCGGTGATGCCTGGGATGGGAGTGTCACACACGAGAATAGCGACATGTGGAGCAGAAGCGTCAACTGTCATTGCCAGGAAGGAACTGGAAAGAGTGAATGTCACGGGTATGTTTTCACTGTGTCAGATTGATGTTAGTGCTGATCTCTGTAAGTGGAGATGGCCTTGGGATGGTGTACCAAATCGGGGTGCGGAGTCGTTTGTCCGGGGAGCGAGATTAGGGTGACTCGCAGCCTGTGAAACTCCACTAACTCAGGGCCGCTACACTAGTCCATTCACCACAGTTACCCAACACCACACACCCTCACACACCCAAGCGCCCCAGGAAACCGCCACAAACCACCTGGTTTCTCCTTAAAAGAGCTCAAGTGTACCACCAGACCTGTCAAGTAATCCCCTGTCTGTATTTCCTGCTTCTCTCTACTCTTGTAGTTCTTTTGCTTCGTCCTTTCGCTTCGTTTTCCTGGTTGGATCTGGACTCCACTATTTTTTAGGGGCAGAAATCGCACCGGGGGCTGGTCAGTGATGGTGCGAGCCTCAATCAACGAAAAAATCAAACGGATTCAACCAATTTCCTAATCATCCATTTTAACTAATCTGCTTGTCACAGTCTTAATCATTCCGCCACTTAATCAATACCATCAACCCCCTCAGACTCAGCACCCGGTGTTCCTATTCCATTGAGCATTCCATCCAAAACAGATCTCACTTCTTTCTAATCACCTTTTATTCTTATATTCACACAATAGTTTGATACTTATGTCCGGAAACAATCAACAGGGGCAAAATGGTAACCCTCAAACCATTTCCAACTTGTCAGCGGGCTTAAAGTCCGTTAGTCTCAACGATCAGCAACAAAACGAAGTGAATTTAAACTTACTACAGCAACAACTTCAAAATGAAGCTACTAGCCAACAACAACAATCTAGAATCACTCATTTCTTTCAAAATCAACCAACTGAAGGCTATACTTTATTTTCTCATAGATCTGCTCCAAATGGCTTCAAAGTGGCCATCATCTTATCCGAACTTAATCTTCCTTTCAATACTATTTTCTTGGACTTTAATAATGGAGAACAAAGAGCTCCTGAATTTGTTACTATAAATCCAAATGCCAGAGTTCCTGCTTTGATTGATCACTTTAATGAAAATACTTCTATGTGGGAATCTGGAGCCATTATTTTATATCTTGTATCTAAATATTTGAAAGAAAATGGTGAATGTCCTTTATGGAGTGATAATTTGGTGGAACAATCTCAAATTTCTTCATGGGTCTTCTTTCAAACTTCGGGTCATGCTCCAATGATTGGTCAAGCTTTGCATTTCAGATACTTCCATTCCTGTCCTGTTCCAAGTGCTGTTGAAAGATATACTGATGAAGTTAGAAGAGTTTATGGTGTTATTGAAATGGCTTTGGCTGAAAGAAGAGAAGCTTTAATTATGGATTTGGATGTTGAAAACGCTGCTGCTTATTCTGCTGGTACTACTCCTTTATCCCAATCTAGATACTTTGATTACCCAGTGTGGCTTGTTGGTGATAGAGCCACTGTTGCTGATTTATCATTTGTTCCATGGAATAATGTCGTTGATAGAATTGGTATTAACTTAAAGGTAGAATTTCCTGAAGTTTACAAGTGGACCAAGTACATGATGAGAAGACCTGCTGTTATTAGAGCATTGAGGGGTGACTAAGTCTATTTATTATTTTTAGTCATGCTTAAGCTCATCCTCATCGTCATCCTCATCCAAACTCCCATTCAAACCCAAAATATAAAGAATCAAAAGCACAGTGTCAATGTTCGCTATATACGCGAATGAAAATGTACCAAAGAGGTGGTGATGATGCCTGAAATATGTAAAAGAAAACACCAATGAACCAAAGCATACCCAGTTCTTCATTCATTACGCTTCAAATCGTACAAACAAAAAAAAACAAGTATACTGTTTCTTCCCGCTTCATCAGCACCAGCTCAAAACTGCTTTTGCTGACCATCCACTTATATTCACGCCTCATTTTGGTGATATCACTGAATCGTCTATTATTCAGTTGTCTCGGGGAAATAAATTGTAGGTGCCAGCCAGGTACTCGTAAAAGTTCAATTCCGTCCATAGTTGCATGACTTCATGATACACTTGTTAATTCCAACACACACGCTCAAAATGCGGTGAATCCTGTAGAAATGGTTACAAACGACTCTGTAGATAGTCAATTGAATTGATATTGTTAATTTAATTCAATAACTATTGAATTGATGTCTGTCTGGTCAAGACGACTTTTAAAGATGGCGATTACTCAACCTAAACTCTCTATAAAAATACAAACTACTGATAAAGTAGACTTCGATGAGCCCAGCTTAACTGCTGGATCTTTGGAGCATTAGATTGGTATCCTTAATATTATAACTAGATAGATATATGTTAACGGTACATTGACCCATCATGTGATTCTTATAAGACAACCCACCACTCAAAGACCAATTCAGACCAATTCGATAATTTCAGATCAGTCTCTTTCTCTCACATTCGTGTCTTATTTTGTCTAATTGCTATTTTATTCTCTTCTCTGGTTTGGCCTCGTATTGCTCTCGGTTGTCTCGTAAATTCTCTTTGACTGCAAAATTTCATTGCTCACATTTACCCACTTAAGTACCCAAAACTCCACCTAACAAGACTCAGAGCAGTAGCTCCATTCGACCTGGACTCTTATATTCCACACTCGGCACTTCTGTTCCTCGAATCAGGTGCTCACCATCCAATCTGCTGGCTTCTGGCACCTTGTCTTCTGCCATGGACTTGCTCACGTGACCCAACACTATCTCATCTCTCATCGTAAGACCAGACAGGACAAACAGGACCAACACCAGCTAGCTGCCATCCAGTTACAGCCTCTGCATACAAACTCTAACAGGTCCACTCCCCTGCCGTTTGTTCTCTGGCTTATTTAACTCGGCATTTTCAGCCATACCTCCAGTTTGACCAGTTCCAGATTATTCCTTAGCACTAATAATTCGCCATGTCATTTGCACTTGGCCAAGACGCCTATAAGACCGGTAGAAAGTCGCTCAAGTCGTTGATCTCACATAGCAAATCGCAGAACGGACCAGAAGCAAACGAGCCAGTTTTTCTTATCCTTAACCTCAAGATCCAACTTGCTAAATCGAAGGATTACATTCCTAGAATCATTCCAGTAACGAATAAACTCAGTAAACTCGAGGAAAGGTCGGTTTTATTGATCACCAAGGACCCATCTACTCCATACCGTAACGAACTTCAGAAGAAAGACTCACCAACAGAAGATGTTTTCAATCAAATTTATACATTAACCAAGGTCAAATCAATTGCCAGAGACCCAAAGAAACTCTATAAACTTTTCAAAGAATTTGATGTGGTTGTTTCTGATCATAGAGTGCATAAGTTTCTACCAGATATTCTTGGACCTACATTCTATTTGAAAAATAAGAAAGTTCCATTTATGATCCAAATGTCAAAACCTGATCCGGATGCACAATTGACTAGAGGTAAGAAGTCTACCAAATTGAAAGACGATAGATGTGAACCAAAATATGTCAAGAACCAAATGAAATCCATCGCCACCAATTCCTACTTTATTCCTCCAGTTAATGGTAACTGTTTGTCAATTAAGGTTGGTTACACCTCCTTTACTGATAAGCAAATCATGGAAAATATTAATGATGTGATAGACTATTTGGTACAAGAAAAGTTCCAGCCTGTTGGTGGCCTCTTGAAGAGTGTGAATAACATTGGAGGTGCTTTTGTCAAGACTGGTGATAGTATCAGTTTGCCGATCTTGAAAGCAGAAGAAAAGGTGGAAGAAGAGGAAGAAGATAGTGATTTTGATTTCTAATTAGACTATTTTTAATTGCAAAATGGCATTACCAATTTTACTTTTGGTGCTATGAATTTTTTTTTAATTCTCTTGCCATTCATTTCATAGACTACATAGAGTGTATCATAGGAATAGTATAATAGTGGAACTTGTCAGACTTGTAAGAGGACCTAACAAAAAAGTAGAAAATACCACACTGCATCAGATGGAGCAAGTACCTTGCAAAATAAGTTATGTGGAGATTCCAAGTATTAAATATACTTGTTCTACCTTAAAATATGATAAGCATTAAGTATGGTGAATCTCCTAGATTTACATGAATTTAGAAAATTATATTTTTTTTGACAATTTTGATATATTCAGCATGTCCACAATTTTATCATTGGTCTTGGTAGACCAAAGCGAAAAGGAGCCAATGTTACCGATGTGCCTTAGATGATAACTGAACATTTGGTTTGCACTACGCAAACCACCTCAAGTGTATCGTATATCACCCAATAAGTATTGGTCCTACCCTCTGGCCACAGTAACCAACAGTAACCAAAAGGATCGACACCCAAAATATTTAACTTACACTACAGTGAAACATAACATGTGGATTTGAGGCTTCCGTTTTCACAAACTGTACATATAATAAATAAATGACTTTGAATATTCTTCTGGACTCTTGAGAAAATAACTACTATATTTGTTCTAGTATATTTTTCACCACCTGAGCCTCAGCTCTCTTGGCAGTGGCCGAAACCTACAGCTACAAGCACCGGTAGCACCCCTGCCCCTGGACCTCCCCTCCCTGAGGTACACATACCTAGCAATGTGAGAACTGAAAAGAAAAAACCATCAGCTATCACGTCTGGTCCCGATTCTATACATATCCCAAATGCTCCAATCTCTCCGATGTCCCCGCAAAATCCAGATGTCCAATATTCTCATCACCATTAATAATAACTCCCCATATTTTTCACTTACACCGGTTGTTTAAGTTCCATAATACTAATGGTATTATTATTACTGTTATTTTATTATTATTATTCTTATTATTATTATTTGACAGTCTCCTTATTATTATACATTATCTAGAGAAGACCAGAAAATTATTTTTTGAACTCCCACTATTATTCTTTTATTTGTGCTTTATATTCCCCATTGGTACATTGTCGCTTCTTTCAATATCAACTAAAACCGATCCGTGTCCACTGCAAGAACGACTAAATATTGCGCATGGAATGTCCTCCATCGTTCCGTAAGGCAGCTCCAAACAACCTCACAATTGTTATATTTTCGTAATTGAAAGACACCTCAATTGGCGTTGCAGATAACTGCATTTTCCTCCACCGGTTCCGCTGTTGGTTCTGGGACCAAAAGCTTCTTCTTGCAAAAAGGAAAAAAAAATAATGCTCGCTCTCCCATTCTCTATTTAACGTCCTTAAACCACTCACCCTTCGATTCGTTTCCTTCCTTTGTCTCGTTACAGTCTCGCAATCGACCCGATCCTTGCACTCGCCAGCCCTCTAGCTGCGACATTTGGTTCGCTGTTGCAACCGCCGTCACGTGGCGCGAAGACATAGCCTAATATCCCACCACCTTGAGCTTTCCACTCTTCTTCTCCACTATGGAAGACCGTCCCAGCTCTGGAGCAAGTGCCTCTTCTACGTCCCATACACACGATGGCGGAGGGTCCAGCCATACACAGGGCCACGGCCACGGCCCTGGCTTTGGCCAAACTATAAACCATTTGACCGCACCAGTCGGTGAATTCGTTACCTCTTTTCTTCATGATCTAGAAGAAGATGAAATCGAACAGATTGAACATTTCAAATATAAACAAGACTTGAGTCGGAAGTTGACCGTCACGTCAGTCATTGGCTTGGGGGTCACGTTAATGGGAGTTCCCTTTGGGTTATCTTCTACTTTATGGATCTCCTTGGTTGATGGTGCTAATGTCACTATTTTATATGGTTGGTTAGTGGTTGCATTTTTTTCATTTTGTGTGGTTCTAAGCCTAAGTGAGATCATTTCCAAGTATCCTACTGCCGGTGGGGTTTATCATTTCAGTGCCATTTTGAGTAATGAAAAATACTCCTTGATTAGTTCTTGGTTTACTGGTTGGTTCTTATTAATTGGTAATTGGACTTATGCCGTCAGTATCATGTTTTCAGGCTCTCAATTCATCTTGTCAGTTTTCGGCTTAAAGAATGCTTATTTCAAGCTGGATGTGCTATTTGTATTGGGAATTTATTTCATACTATTAACCATATGTGGGTTTATTAATTTTAAATTCTCCAAATACCTTGAAAAAATTAATAAATTATGTATAGTATGGTCGATCTATACCGTTTTGGCCATTGATTTCCTCCTTATCTTTTTCGCTAAGAAGACCAATTCTATCAAAGATATTCTTACCACTTTTGATAACTCAAGATCTGGATGGCCTGATCCTTTGGCCTTTATGATCGGTCTTCAAAGTTCTTCATTTACCTTAACTGGTTATGGTATGCTTTTCTCCATGACCGATGAAGTTAAAAATCCTGAAAGAAATATGCCTAAAGGTGCTATAAGTGCTATCCTGTTGTCTACAGTAATGGGTATTATTTTCATCATTCCAATCTTGACCATTCTCCCTGAATTAAGATTGTTATTGGATGAAACTCCAGAAATTATGCCTATTGATTTGGTTTTCAAATTAGCTACCGAATCCTATATTTTATCCTTTTTGTTGGTTCTTCTTTTAATTGGTACTGTTTTCTTCCAATCCATTGGTGGTCTTACTACCGCTTCCAGAACCACTTATGCTTTTGCTCGTGATGGTGGATTTCCTTATAAAGAATTATGGACCGAAATTGATTCGGTGGATGATTTCACGGTTCCTAAAAATGCATTGTTCTTATCAATGTTAGTTTGTGCTGTTTTGGCACTATTATCATTGGTATCAGCATCAGCATTCAATTCATTTATGGGTGCATCTGTGGTTTGTCTAGCATTAGCCAATGGTATTCCTATTTTATGTTTAATGTTGAACAAACGTCAAAAAATCAAGGGAGCCCATTTCAGATTAAAAAAATTCGGTTGGTTAGTCAATGGATTATCATTAATTTGGATTATTTTCTCGTTTATTATTTTATGTTTACCACCAGTAATCAAGAATTTGACTTGGTTTTCCATGAATTATGCCCTTTTGGTTATTCTTGCATTTGTGGGATTTGCAACTTTGGGTTACAAAGGTTGGGGTAGGGCCAGTTTCAATGGACCCCAAATTGACACTGATTATTTTGAGCTACACAATATCCAAAACCAACAGACAATTTCCGATGCTTTTGTTATCGGAGTGGACGACATTGATTCTGATGAAGACTCAAAAGATTCCAAAACGAATGGTAGTGGCTATACACCAATAGACTCCGAAGGACAATCAGAACCAAGAAGAAGATCCAACGACTCTACTACCGGTACCACAGCAGAAGTACCTATCAACGATGAAAACGACGTTTTATTCGATCAAGAACAAGAACAAAACGCCGATAGAGATATCTTCAAAAACAAAGACAAAGACAAAGAAAAAGATGATGAGGACGACGAGGACGAGGACGAGGGTGATGAAAATACCAAGTTACAAAAAGGAGATAGTATAGAGAACAATCGTAAGATTCAGGTATGAGAAATTAACAATCGCAAGATTCATGATAATTTTATGGCTAGTATATAGACGTTTTTATAGAGAACAAACTTACCCTATTTGGTGAACGTCAACCGATTCCTCTGCCTTTTCACCAAAAGCAAGTTTGTGAAAATTTTATACCAATTTCAAACTCAAATATTCAGAAACCCGATTTGACCATTTCCCGCTTATTTGATAGTTCTGTAACACCAACCAGTAAGAAATAACTCTTCCAGTCTTAAAATCACTATCAGTAGTGGAAGACCAAGAAATAGATAGATCAAAGAAGCGCACGTGACCGCACTTCGTGACTGAAAATTTTACAAAACTTGGACCTGAAACTTGCCTTCATCAATCAATAACCATCATGTCTGCTGATCACGCTAGAGATCCATGTCCAATAGTCATCTTAAACGATTTCGGTGGTGCCTTCGCTATGGGTGTCATCGGTGGTAGTGTGTGGCACGGTATCAAGGGGTTCCGTAACTCTCCATACGGTGAAAGAAGATACGGTGCTATATCGGCCATCAAGGCTAGAGCTCCAGTTTTAGGAGGTAATTTCGGTGTCTGGGGTGGTTTATTCTCTACTTTTGACTGTTCTGTCAAGGCTGTTAGAAAGAGAGAAGACGCTTGGAATGCCGTTATTGCTGGTTTCTTTACTGGTGGTGCTTTAGCCATTAGAGGTGGATGGAGACACACCAGAAACTCTGCTATTACTTGTGCTTGTTTGTTGGGTGTTTTCGAAGGTGTGGGTATGTTGTTCTCCAGAGCCTTTGCTCAGCCACCAGTTCAACCAATCTATGCTGAAGAGCAATTGGCTGCTTAAGCAAACCAGTGATAAGAATGAATCAGGGAGCTATAATGAGACTAAAAAAAAAGAAGTTAATTTTTGTTTATGAACAATTGACTTGTGAATCTGATCAGTTCCACTGTTTAAATCTTCACTATATTCCACATTCAGTTGGGTCCACTTTAGAGATCAGTTCAAGTGTGGTTTTCGGGCCACAATTCATGACCATACGACCGAGATTCGGAAACAGTGTTTCCTCTTGTACATATCCTGAAAGATGGTAGTATGACGGTGTTATATCATCGCTATAGATAATGTATATTATTCAGAGAAACCAAGGGCCTGGGTCGCTACAAGCCCATGGCGATGACTGTAGTTTTAGTAGACGGAAGCCAAATGGACCAAGTGAAAAAAAAAAAAAAACATTAATAATAATCCGAGAACAATAGAACACTCTCGATCCAGGGATTGGTCTCCATTCCTACTGTATCCATGATGTTTCTTGGGAGCAGAAATGGACTAGTGGAAGTTACTAGTCCGGGGCCCGGGAATTGTAGGGATCTAGTAACAGGTTTTTTGCGAGTCACTAACGAGAGTAGCCTGGGATGTGGCCCACTCTGGTCCCTACAAGGAAGCACAGGTTGATTGACTGAACGGAGATGCTTGCATTTCGTGTTACTTCCGAGGCTTGATGGAAAAGGAAATAGACTAGAACAGGAGCATGAACGTTACAATCGCTCATCTTCTGTAGTCATGCCACACTCTTATTGTTTGTAGCTAGCCAAGTCACTATTGCCTGGGTATCGCCAACTCCACCGCCGGGTGGCCAAGTCTACCGCGAGTTACTCAGCACCACCACAGTACCACCACCGCGCGCTGCCAACTGCCACAAGAATCTGGGAAAATGGTACTGGCATTGCGAATCTCAACAAGCCAATTTTCGCCGATTCCAAGAGATTTGGTGCATATTTTAACTGACCCAAAAAAAAAAAAAATATCCAAAAAATTCCACCACCATATTTCCAATCGAATATCTCCAACTAATTCATCAACCTAGTTATCCCCCAACTATTGCTGTGTTCTAGCATCTATTGCCATTCTGGTTAATCCCCACTTTTCTTTAGTGCCCCCACTCTGCCACGTGACGTGTTACCCAGGGCGGAAGTGCGGATGTTGATCAAGCAAACCCTACCATACTAAGTGCTAAAATACCAGTAATAACACCAGTGATCCAATCCCTTTAAGTGCCCCCACCAATCCCCCCACTCCTCCAGCCTCCTAGTCCCCACACAAAAAAGTCATAATCTGGTATCTACCACCCCTAGTGTATCTGTCCTGTTCTAGCTAATCATGTCGTATAACTATAACTTCAATCGGCACAACTCTATAGGGGGAAATTGGCACCTACCTCCATTACAGGGGTATAATAATGGCGCCAATAATTCCAATAGTAATCCTAATGTCAATCCCAACAACAGTAATCCTGCCAATTCGTCAGATCATAGCCAAGATTCTCAACAGAATCAACATAAGGGTCAAATGCCTGGGTTCAGGAACCCTTGGTATTCTCCTGCTCAATCGGCAAATGGGTCTAGTGGATCCATGTCTCAATCTCCTACCAAGGGCCAAGGTATACCGTTATTACAACAGCAACAGCATCAAAAGAGGCTATCTTTCGCTAACCAATTGCCTACCACTTATGAATATGATCAACGTCCTCTGATTGCTCCTCCATATATACATCCTCCTACCCGTGCTGATAACCCTTTCAACCAATATTACACCAACCAAGAAGTTTCATTACAAGGAGCAGACCGTAGAATGTCTGCTGCCGTGGATGGTCCTTACTACAATGCTTATAATTCATATGGTCTGCTGCAAAATGCTTCTAACAACAATTACCAAGCTCAATACCTTCAGAATCCCATCCATTTAGGCCCTCCATTGGCAGCTACTAGAAGATCTTCTGTAGCTACTGGTAATTATGGTAGTAATGTGGCTGACTCCAGAGACGCGTATTATCCTCCAAGTCGTCTTGGAAGATCTCCCCTGATTGTTCAGTACCAACAATACCAACAAGCCCTCCAAACTCAACGTTCCGATTCTAAGAGAAGACCAGCCCCTAAAGCATCCAAAGTCTATAGTAAACTTGACTTAAAGCCTAAGATCCACCAACAACCAAAGTACCGTCGTTGCTCGGTCAATTCCATTCATATATCCCCTGTTAATGCATTATCAGTGTATTTAACTGAATCTTATGGAATTTGTCAACCAAGAAAGTTCCAATATTCCAAATCCACAAATCCAAAGAGAGTTTTAACTAAGCCCCTGGAACCTAAATTTAATAATGGTTTTGATAATGAAGACAGTGACTATATTTTATACGTCAATGATATTCTTGGTACTGAAGAAGGTCGGAAATATATTGTTTTGGATTTACTTGGTTCAGGAACTTTTGGGCAAGTGGTGAAGTGTCAAAACCTTTCTAATCAATCTGTTTGTGCGGTGAAAGTTATCAAGTCTAAACCAGCATATATGAATCAATCACTTACTGAAGTTAGACTTTTGGAATTCTTAAACTCCAATAGTGATGGAAAGAGTTTTATCAGATTATTGGACACTTTTATGCATAAAGAGCATCTTTGTTTGGTATTTGAATTATTAGCATCTAATCTATATGAACTTATCAAACAAAATCAATTCCAAGGATTAAACATTAAGCTTGTGAAATTGTTAACCCGTCAATTACTTGAATCGTTATCTCAATTGAAAGGATTCCAAATGATACATTGTGATCTAAAACCGGAAAATATTCTACTATGTCAACCTGATAAACCAGATATTAAAGTCATTGATTTTGGTTCAGCATGTTTTTCTCGTCAAACCATATATACTTATATTCAATCTCGGTTTTATAGATCTCCAGAAGTCATACTAGGATTACCTTATACAGAATCAATCGATATGTGGTCTCTTGGTTGTATTGTGGGAGAATTGTTTTTGGGATTACCTATGTTCCCAGGTACTTCAGAATATAATCAAATATGGAAGATAGTTGATATGTTAGGATACCCACCACGTCATATGATTGAAGTTGGAAGAAATTCATTAAACTTCTTTGAAAAGTCTAGCGAACCGGGTGAAGATGGAAAACCTAAATATCAAGTCAAAACATATGATGGATATGTCCAATTTTTGGAGAAGTCAAAGGGTAAAGATTCTAACCATGTTGAGCAACCTAATAAGAACTATTTCAAACAAAGGTTATTGAAAGACATTATTTTAAATTACAAATTGCCATCCAAAAAAATGACCAATTCCATGATTGAAAAGGAATGTCAAGAAAGATTATTATTGATTGATTTTTTGACCAAGGTCCTTAATTTGAATCCTTTGGAAAGATTGACACCACAAGAAGCATTGAAGCATCCTTTTGTTAATGATGTGAGGACAATCGATATTCCAGTAACTGAAAAGAAAGACTCATAATAAAAGCATTGAATTTTCTGTCTCCTGAAGTTGAAGCATTTTTTTTGAACATCCAGTCTGCACCCCTGTTTCAGACTCAAACTACTTGCATAACACGATCATGACCTATGTATTAATAGACGGCCACCTAGTGGCCAATACACGATAGCGTTATTGATTAACTGCGTGGTTAGTTGGTTTCGTTAGTCATTATAATTTCACAGAAACAATATTAGTAATATATTAGGTAATGCATAGACCTTATAGGTAAACAACTTGAGCGAAAATAGTTGTAAAAAATACAAGAAAGAAGTAAACTGAAAAAAAAAAGAAACCAAAATCAATGACAACGTTTACTCAAGTAACAACAGAAGTAAGCGGTATCCCTGCTAACAATACCCAGCACTGGTTGTTACATGGACCAAAAGTAAGTGGCGCGTTCACGTGACGCACTTATCATCTCGACAAAATAAACGACCAAACACCTTTAACCCAGTAACTAACCATGAACGTCAGTACCAGTGCCCTTGGTGTCAGAAGAAGAAAGGCCACCACTCAGAACATAGACGATGAAGAGAACGCGGCTCTTCTCAAGTTGGGACCGGAATTTCAGCTCAAGCAAATAACAAACAACGGTGAAGAAGAACAATTGATTGCGTTAAACTTATCAGAATCGAGATTATTGATCAGAGCAGCATTAAAGGAAAGAAAGAATAAGAATGGCAAGAACGGAGAGTTCGACGAAGAAGACGATGAAAACGAAAAGGAAGATGAAATAGAGAACATGAACTTAGCAGGACCTAATTCAAATGAAATAATGCACAAGACCTTGAATTACTTGTCGAATTTTGCCAGATATAAAAATTCCTCATCCACTGAAACTGTGGAGAAGTTGTTGAATGATTTCAGTGCTCTGGTTTCTGAACCGTTACATCCTTTTGAACTCGCCCAATTAGGGACTCTTGAATGTGAAGATGCTGAAGAAGCCAAGTCTTTAATTCCAAGTCTTGCCAACAAAGTTTCTGATGTTCAATTACAATCTTTGCTTACTGAATTGAGAAAGTACCAAACCTTATCATGAATTTGTTTTTAAAGAAAGAAGAAGCACGGAAACATCAAAATAAAAATTCTTTCGTCCACACACAGACACATCCACCTGGTTGCTTAGAAATGGCCCCTTTTTGAAGTATTGTAGGATATGGACCAAATACCAAATGAACCTTTTCCCAATAAAGATAACAAAAAAAATTTTCAAAAAAAAAAAAATGCTGGATAAAATGGAGCATCACTGTTACACCAGCCACCAAGAGCATACTCCAGTTGCCCATCAACCAAGGAACCAACGCTTTTTGTTATTTCCACTGGTTCAAATCTCCACCCTTGTAATCTCTATGTATGTACTATAATAGACCTACCTGCAGTACGCGAACCTATTCAACTCATCTCAACACTTGACTTGTAAAACAACCAGTAGTAACCATGGACAAGGAAGAGTACGACGACTTCGGGAACTTGATAGGCGACCCGCTTGACTCCGACGCCGAGTCAGTGCAGTCCGACCATTCAGAAGCTCAATCACCTCCAGAAGTAACAGAAGATGGACCAGTTGAAACCGTTGATACCCAAGCACTTATCAAACATGACAACCAGTTTACTCCCGAGATCAAGTACGTCACTCCCCACATCACCAACGAGGCTATCATCACTCCGATAGACAATAAGAATATCAAGTTTGTGCTTGAAAACGACAAACTTCCTCCATTGAAGTACAAATACGAATATCTCAACTCTTTGGCTAACCAAGTACCGTCAAGAGTCCGCAACTTGTGTGTGGTGGGAGGAATGCACTCAGGAAAGACCACTTTCATGGACCATCTCATCTACAAAACATATTCCACGGCACCTATGGTAGATAAACCTGCTCGTATACTCGATAACCATAAATTAGAAGTAGGAAGAGGTATCACAATCAAATCATCACCAGTATCATTACTCTTGTCAGACTTAAAAGACAAATCCCATGTGTTTAACATCATTGATACCCCGGGCCATTTCAACTTCTTCAACGAAGCAAACGTTACTCTTGCACATGTTGAGGGGGTAGTTTTGGTAATAGATGTGGTGGAAGGCTTTGGTCCAAGAGATAGACAACTTGTGGAAAAGGCGTTGGCAACCAACAAGCCAATAATTCTAGTCATCAACAAAATCGACAGGTTGGTTTTGGAATTGAACTTGCCTGTTTCTGAATCATTTTTCAAGTTGAAGTTGACTATTGATACTGTCAACGCATTCATAAGAGACCACGAGCTCTATTCTCAGTACATTCACAAGGATAAACCACTCCTCCCTAATTTGAATAATGTGGTGTTCAGTTCTGCCATCTTTGAGTTTCATTTCACTGCATTAAGTTTTGCCCAGCTCTACTTGGAACAAAACAATTCAGATATAGATCCAGTGTCTTTTGCCAAAAGATTGTGGACTGATCACTACGATGCCGAAAAGAATAAGTTCACCAAAAACACCACATTCCCTTCTGCTTTCCAATCGTTCATATTAGAACCAATCTATAAAATATTCACATACACCATGACATCCAACTTGAATGATAAGAAATTGGCTGATTTATTGTGGTACAACTTTGGACTTAAGTTGAGCAATGCTCAATACAAACAAGACCATAAAGAATTGTTAAAGGACATTTTCATCTCAGTTTTTAGTGGGAATGGTTTTGTTGAAGCTGCCAAGGGTATACCATCACCTGAAGTTTGCAGTTCTGCTCCTCCAGAAAACCATGGCCTCCATGCCAAAATCATTTCATTAACTGAATCAGAAGATACCCTGAAATTCTCTGCTTTGGTTCGTGTGTATAAAGGGTCACTTAAAGTGGGGCAAAGAGTCAAGGTTATTGGAGAGAACTTCATTGAGGATGACGAAGACTACAAGACAGAAACTATTGAAGAGTTATATATTTCAGGAGGAAGATATAAGGTTCCAGTTACCGAGGTTAAAGAAGGTGCTATTGTGATCGTAGATGGTATAGACTCTATCATCACCAAAAGCGGTACTATATTTGGAGAATCATTATCGATTAATGAAATTCAACAATTGTATGTTCCAGATATTAAACACAGTTATTATGACAAATCTGTGTTTAAATTAGCCATTCAACCTGTCAATCCTTCTGAATTACCTAAATTACTCCAGGGAGTAAGAAATGTCAATAAAGCATACATTTCATGTAACATTAATGTGGAAGAAAGTGGAGAAATTGTATTATATGGGCCAGGAGAGCTCTATCTCGATTGTATTTTGCACGATTTGAGATATTACTTCACCAACGACATTGAAATCAAGGTCAGTGATCCTATGACTAGATTCAGTGAAACAATCATAAATACTTCAGCAGTGAAAATTCCTATTTCTACCAAATCAGGTGAAAATACAATCTCCATCATGAGTGAACCTGTGGATGATGAAAAGCTTAGTAATTTCATTGAAGATGGAAAACTTGACTTGAGTCAACCAGCAAGAACTACCTCCAAAATATTAAGAAATGAATTTGGATGGGATGCTTTGGCTGCTAGATCTATCTGGACTTTTGGTCCTGATGACATGCAAAATCCTAACATTTTAATGGATGATACTTTGGAGCCAGAGACCGATAAAAATTTACTTTATTCTGTGAAGGACGCTATTACTTTGGGGTTCAAATGGAGTGTTAACGAAGGTCCTTTATGTAACGAACCAATTAGAGGAACTAAGTTCAAGATTCTTGATGCTGTGATCAGTGGGTCTGAAATAGCCAGATCTAGTACTCAAATTATTCCAATGACTAGAAGAGCATGTTACAGTGGTTTCTTGACTGCTACTCCAAGATTAATGGAACCACTCTACTCAGTTTATGCTACCAGCACTGAAGCCAGTATTAGAGTGATTTCCAAACTTCTACACACTAGAAGAGGCCGTATTATAGGAGAACGTGCTATTCCAGGAACTACCCTTTATGAAATAGAAGGTGAAGTTCCGGTCATTGAGTCTGTTGGGTTAGAAACGGATATTAGACTCCACTCTCAAGGACAAGCCATGTGCTACTTCGATTTCATCAAGTGGGATGTTGTTCCTGGCGATCCTTTGGATCCAGATGTGTATTTGCCAACTTTGAAACCAGTACCCCAAGAGTCTTTAGCTCGTGATTTCGTGATGAAAACTAGAAGAAGAAAGGGTTTAACTGGTGAGATCTCTTTGGAAAAGTATATTGATGAAGGGTTGTATGCTAAGTTGAAAGAAAGCGGGATAATATAGTTAAACATGATACATATCTGGTAATCACCAGTTATTTAAAAAAGGCTAAAAGTCACCAATGATATACTGTTCCCACAAGTATCAATAATACTAATATACTAGACCAGACATTTATTAACTACGTAGGCTATATATTATTCCTAAGTTGTGGATATCTGATTATGTTTCTGGATATTATTAGACCAACCAAAAAAGTGGACTTCTTCATCAAGTCGGTCAATTATCCTTCTTTTGAGTATTGAACCTCACTTTTCTTCTTTTAGTCAGTCAGTCGTATTTTTGACCAAGGCTAATGAGTATAATGTCATAGCAGCAGTTTTGTCTATACCTATCACTTGAATAAAGAAAAACGTATAGATTGGTCATGGTATGAAGTGCTGTCGTTGGAATAGCTTGTACCCTGATAATACTTCCACATTCACGTTTTAGTTCAGAGAACTAATCCATCTAACAAGAATCTGGTAAAGTTGTGATGGTTATAGGATTGGTGTATTACAATTCGTTGGTGTCTTTTTTTCTCATTAATCTAACCTTCTTCTCTTTTGATCACTACCCCCTTCTGTTTTGGTCGAGTGACTGTGATCAATGCTCTCAAACCCTTTACCAGCTTGAGCCAACTCAGAAAGCTTATTGTAATGACCAGTGAATCTAGACTTCAAGTAAACATTAAAGGTCAAGTATTCAGGCGTTTCGGGTGTTATTTCACTGTTTTCTCTCAATTGAAGGAAAGTAGAAATAAAGTCACCAATGCTCATTTCTCTAGCATAAACATTATCTTCAGTAATAGACAATTTATCCAACTCCACAAACTCCAATACCAATTCCTTGTTCTCATTGGGGTCTTTGATTCTCTTTAAAAACGGGTCTGATCTGAGTATGATGAAAAGACGGTCAATTGTGACTGAATGGATTCGTTCACTGCTATAGTATGAATCAGTAGCTGAAAAATCAAAGTCCATCTGTAACCCATGCATTGGCTTGAAACTGAAGCTTTGGCCGTAAATCTCCATCTTCAAATGGAGATTGTCTTCAGCAACATTGTTATTTTTGTTTCCTTCTATGTGTTCATGCTCTTCTTCTTGCTGCTGCTGCTGTTGTTCCTCTTCTTTTTGTTCTTCTATCTCGTCCTCTACAATAACAACTGCATCTTCCTTGGCTTTATGCTTTTCCCTTTCTTCTTTATCGTGTTCGTATTTCTGTATTTCCGAGGTCTCACCTGCCTCCTCCAACTCCTCTAAGTTCTCTATGTCGTCTTCGCTGTCCAATAATATCACACTAGGACGATTATGTGGCTCATCTTCAAAATCATAGTCCCCTTCTTGGTTTCCATCCTCTTCATCATCATCATCATCGTCGTCATCATCACTAAGAATATCAACGAGTCCACTTGGTTCCTCTTCCTTCTCTTTCTTTTCACCTTTCTTGACCTCGTCATCCTTCTTCTTGGCCTCTTCTACTTCACTTTCAAGGTCATCTTCAAAGATTTCAAACTCATTGACTCCATCCGGTTTGGATGGTCCTTTATCAGCACTGAAACTGTCGTTAACGTCACTCGATTCCTGAGTGAACTCTTCCCTTCCGTTCAATTCTTCCATTGGTGATAATACTTACCTAATTTGGCTGTGGATACACGTAAAAGCACTTATAGTAGTGTTTTGGTGGATCCTAAGTGGTGCAATTGCTACTCCTGTTCGCAGCATACGACTTAATTGTGACACACTTGCGACATAAACCACATCCAATAAACTACTAACTAAACCACCAATAAGTCCCAATAAGTCCCTAACCATTAGCCCCAAACTAACCTTATTGTGCTTTGTACCTTTATGGCTACCAATACAATTTGGTCTACTCTTTATCTCTTTATCTCTATTATATTAATACGTAACACTATGGAGCCCAAACCTTGAAAGCTTGAGGAGTCTTTAATGAAAGCGGTTTGAAATCGTCATCATTATTAGCAGAAGCAGATGCTTCCGGTTCTACCGAATTAGGATTTTCAGCTGCATCTCTATTGTTGGCATCTGACGATATGTTGGTCAAAGATTGTCTGGTTGGTTTATACAATAAGGACTTGGCTTCAGCAAGTAAACTACTGATATTACCATACTTAGCATCATCGGATTTAAGCGATCCTTCAATCAATGAAATCGCATCATCTAATTTCTTGGTAACATCAATGGTAGATTTAGTAAGTGCTAACCTATCAATGAATACTTCTTCTTGTTGTTTAGCCAAATGTTTTCTTTCATGTTCATAGATTTTTTCCAATTCTTCAACCTTACTCAATTTCAAATCAATCTTGGATAATTCATGATTTATTATGGTGGAACTCAATTTATGCATTTCTCTTTCTTCATAAGTAGCAAAAAGATGACTACGTGCTCCCACTATACCTAGAGTATTGGTAATAATGTCTTCAACACTAGTCTCATTATTGTTTGAATTAATTTCTTCAATTGGTGATTGCTTATGAGATCCATTTTGTTTAAGAGAATCGTCAGCATTACCATTAGAATCACTTTCACCTTCACCATCTTTTTTGTCTAAGTTTTCTTCTTTAATTTCAGAATCTTTATCATCAGACTTAGATGCTTCTTCTGCTTTATCTTCCTTCGGATCTTCTTTCTTGGTTTCAGCGTTTTTACCATAAGTTGAGCTAACCTTTTCAGCAATCTTTTCATCCATAACCTTAGAAGCACGTGCACTGGCTGCCTTTGCAACTTCGCTATCAACTAATTGAGTCATGAATGTCAAGTTACTCAAAACTGGATTATCAATTGCACTGACTGGGAAGTTAGGTGCATATTTCAATAACTTAAGAACCCCACTATCAGTTTTATCATCAAATGGATTGAACTTATCTTCAATAGGAACATTCAAGAATTTCAATATACATTGTTGAGGAGTCTTATTGGATCCAACTTCTTCGGCAATTTTAAACCAATCATTTTTATACTTTTTAATTCCCAAAATCAATTTAGAAACTTCTTCGGATGACCAGCCATCGTTATGCTTTTTGGATTCCGGTTGATCTTCTGCTTCTTCTGACAATGAATGTTTCTTTTCGGTACCATTATGAGATGCCACATTAGGAGAGTTGGTAGAAGTGTTGGAAGGTGTTGGATTAGTTGGTACAGAGCCATTTTCATCTATATTTAATAACTTTTTCAACTTACCAAGATCAACTCTATCAGGAGCACTTTTGAATGTATCAAAAGGAAATAAACCACGAGGAGTGTCATATTTCACGTGGAAATCACCAGTGTAAGGTAATCCCACCAGTTGACCATTTGGCAATTTTTCAACAGCATAACCTGGCTTGAATTGTGGTCTAACCTGATAATTAATTAAACCCCATTTGTTCAAAAATCTATGTACTCTCATAATTGTACCAACATCACCAACCAAGTTACGGCGACATGAAGTAAGAGTCAAATACTCATTAGGATTAAGTCTGTAGGCATTAATCATGAAATTACGATAGTTGACATAAATCTTTGGTGACTTAGAAGGATGGGTGGTATTGAAGAATTCAGGTAACGACTCGGTTTCGATCTGATGGACTTTCTTCATGTTAAACCAACTAGCATAGGAAGGAATGATGATGGTGTGTGTTTGTTTGACAATTGATTTAGACTTTTCATTATCATCATTGTCTTCATCGTCTTCGTCTTCGTCTTCTTCTTCTTCTTCTTCTTCTTCTTCTTCTTCTTCTTCTTCTTCCTCATTTTCTTCTTCAACCGTTTCACCAATATTAGCAGTATTATTGAATGGAGTAGAAGTGCTGGTGTTGTCATTGGATGTGGTTGCAGTATTTGTAGCAGGGAACTTTTCGTCCTCTCCCTCTTCTTCTGCATCATCATCTCCATCATCCCCATCATCCCCATCATCTGCTTCACCATCAAGTTCAGTTTCAGGTTGGACTTCATCTTCATCTTCATCTTCATCTTCCTGTTTGGTGTCTGGAACAGAATCAAGATCAAATTTATCTTCTTCAGGTATCGAATCTTCTTTGAGCATATCTATGTCGTTATCCTTTTCTTCTTTAACTTCTTCTTGTTCGTCGTTTGTAGAAGCTTCCAGATTATTTGGTGAGTCTATGTTTTCTTCTACATCTTCCATTTGTATGTCTTCATTGGTTTCAGCAGGTTCTTCTTTAGCAGGTTCTTCTTCTTTAGAAGCTTCTTCTGCTGCCGATTCTTGGACTGGAGGTTCATCTTCATTCTTTTCTTCTAGTTTGTCTCTTTCCTCCTCTTTGGTCTCTTCCTCTTTAATGTCCTCATCGTTCTTGGTCTCCCCGACCTTATCTTCTTCATTTTCTTCTTCATGCTCTACCACCTTTTCATCTTCCTTGACTTCTTCTTGATCATCTCCTTGTTCTTCTTCATCTACTTGCTCTAGTTTCCTGTCTTCTTCCTTGTTGTCTTGATCTTCCTTGGTCACCTCTTGATCTTGTTCAAAATCTTGATTAGCATCGTTGAAGTCTACATCATTTAAACCATCAACATTTTCTTCATCTTGATTACCTTCAAGGAATCCGGCCAAAAGATCGTCGTCATCGTTATTGTTGTTGTTGTTATTATTAGTATCTCCTTCCTCTTCTTCGTCTTCTTCTTCTTCTTCTTCTTCTTCTTTTTCTTCATCTTCATCTTCATCTTCTTTTTCTTTTTCTTCTTCTTCTCCAGGTATGTTGGTAGCAAAATCATGTGAGGCTTCAGAAATTTCATTATTGAGATTCTCATTTTGGGTTTCAAGTTTGTCATTGGAGTCAGATTGTTCACCGGAATTCACGTCGTCTTTATTGGCAAAATCGGCAAAATCTATGTTATCTTGATCATCTTGATGATCCATATCGGCATCTTGATCCTGAGGGTTTTCAACCAGGTCATTTTGATCAATTTGATCAAAAGCAAGTGGCAGACCACCTTCATGGTCACCCAAATTATCGGGGATAGAATTGTCCTGACTCATAGTTTATGCAAAGGATTCAACACAATCAATTATAATACAAAATAATCCCAATCCTAGTATACACTTAAACACAATAATTGAACCAAAATTATACCTTTATTGATGGATATTGATGGATGAATGTCGCGTTTCGTTTGCGGTGGTATTTGGTTTAAGTCTTTCTTTTTTTAAAACAGCCTCCAAATTGTATTAGCCAATGTTTATTGGACAGCAATCACTTTTTTGGTAGGGGAATGAATGACAGAATAGTTTACAGTGTTGTGAGAATGAGCAATAGGATTTCCACAGTTGACTTAACCAACGATTGACTTTCTTTGCCCTGCACTCTATCTTAGGGTTACTGACGGTAAGGATTGTTGTCATTTTTTTCGTTCAGGCTGGTGGGCACGGCACGACCGAGGTCCAGTCCAAGGGTGTGCGAGTGGGTGAGGCCAAAAGCTGCCTCACTACTCATTTCAATTCACTCACTTTAATTCACTGTGGAGATGAGATTGAGGATCAAAAAAATTAATGTGAGTGTGGGTATCAAGGAGGCAGCAGCCACAAATGGGGAGGGGGTCATGATTTCTAAGGGTTGGTGCCGGTCAATGATTGGTGATATAGAGGGAATTGGGCAATGAGGGTGGATCTAAGTCGTGGGAGTGGAGGGCCCCATCCCCCCCTCCCCCAGGCACTTTATTGTACTTGTTCCTCTTGGCTGGTAGTAGTTGGGCTTATCTATGGTGGGAGTAAAACGGAAGGGTACGTTCGAAAGACATGTGATGGGGAAAGGATATCATGAGATAAGGGGGAACTTTTGGAACCAGGCGTTTCCGATGGCAACCAGACCAGTATAGGACGTTCTGGCTTTTTTGTTTTGGCGGGGGAGTTCTCCTTGGTAACCTTGACCTAGCAGTCATGGGTGTGAACGGTGGTGAGAGATCCACCTTACACCTTACCTCTCACTAACTAGAGGTTCCACGAGATTGGTATAGTATATGGTGACCATTGTATACAACTTAGGTAAAGAAAAAGATGGTATTGTAGAGAAGAAACATATACTAATAATATGAATTATGCTAGAAGTTTATCCCCATCAGACGAGCTACATATTATGATACAGCAGCGGGTAATCACCCCCCGGTTAAAGATCATTATACGTTTCCGAGGCTGTTAATAAAATGTGCATAGAAGGTTGCGCGAGACGGCTGTTAATATAATGTACAAAAAAAAAAAAAAAAAATTCCGGAACTTTGGCCAAGAATCGGGGTCCTTTCCTTGGACACTTGGTTATGTTGTAGAAGCTAGTGGTGGTGATTGGAATATCATAAGACTCGTGGAGAAATCGATTCTGTTTTACGCAATTTAATATATATAAAAAAAAAACCACAATTGTGGGACCAAAGGTGGTGGTTGTGATAGTAGTTGAGATGCAACTTATGGGAGTCTTAGTCCAATTCCATGTCTGCGTCACCAGGATTGTCTGTGTAACTGAGCCAATCTTGCAGGCAGCCCGCTGGCTCGTAATTGTTTGCGACGGTTTACGGGTTGTGAGTACAGATGTAGAATCTCCTGGGGTGATTGCTACTAGCGGGGAGCTTTTAGATGGTTATACTAAATAAAGAAACATGTTGAAGAAAAATAAAATACCTACTATAATTAATAAAAAAAAAAAAATATATACATGAACATCAACTTGGTGCCATGCCCCTTTTGATAATTCCGGAGCGATGGCAATTAATAATTCTAAGCACACTCTGGTTCAAAAGCATGGCTTGGGTCATTTCTAACCAATCTGGACATTTGACAATCGAGCATTTCTTTTTCGCAGAAGAGAGAGAGAAGAGAGAAAAGGGAAGAGAGAAGAGAGAAGAGAGAAAAGGGAAGAGAGAAGAGAGAAGAGAGAAACGGTAACAGAGAAACGGTAACAGAACTATTCTGTTTATGGTGGTATCTCCGAATGAGTAGAGTGAAGCACACAGCTCACGTAAACGTCACGGTTGCCGTGTGGGCTCAGCACTAGCATGGATAGATTTATCTTATGGGATTTATGGGGCCAATAAAGCTTTTGTTACCCGAATTGATCTTCTAATTATATACATCATGCGGGAAGAGGGGTGTAAACCAAAAAGTTTTTGCGTTTTTTTTTTTGATTGAATTGGTGGAAACACCAACAGAAATCCGCTAGTTAAAGAACCTGAAACTTCTGTAGTTGGGTGGTGAAAATTGCGTATTTTAGCAATAGTCCATCCACAACAACGTCTCCGCTTCTCTGGTTAAGGGACGTATCGCTCACACCCCGTGTTTGGTGATTATATATGACTCTGTACTGTCTGGTGTTCTTCTTCTATTTCTATATATTATATGGCTTTTCCCACTGTGCTTAATCATAGATGACGAGATTAACGGTCTTATCAGTGATGGGGCTCTCACGTGCATCCCTAGAACTACCACTACCACCGACGTATACCAACACTTTGGTACCACTAGCAGCGAACGTAGGTACTCTAAGTGCTCTATTGTACAACACTGTGCATAGTAATTTGCCTTTGCAACCACTTCCAACTCTAAACCCATTCAGCCCACGTATTACCACTAGACCCACTAACCCCAGTAGTCTTTTTGGTGTCCCACAAAACCTCTGACTCTGACACGTGCGCATTAGGGCTCGTGCCCTCGTCGCACTGGCCCACTCCTCCCCATTTTCCCATGTCCGTTCGCACTCGCTCGCACCAATTCGGTTAGGGACTTAAAAATTTTCAAAACCTTACCTTTGAAAAGTTCTTCTTTTATTCTTCTTACAAAGATCAACAACAGCAAAAATGGTTCGTTACGCTGCTACCCCATCTAACCCAGCTAAGTCTGCTTCTGCCCGTGGTTCTTACTTGAGAGTTTCTTACAAGAACACCAGAGAAACCGCTCAAGCCATCAATGGATGGAAATTAGACAGAGCCCAAAAGTACTTGGACCAAGTCTTAGACCACCAAAGAGCTATCCCATTCAGAAGATACGCTTCTTCTATCGGTCGTACTGCTCAAGGTAAGGAATTCGGTGTCACCAAGGCCAGATGGCCAGCCAAGTCCGTCAACTTCATCAAGGACTTATTAAGAAACGCTCAATCCAACGCTGAAGCCAAGGGTTTAGACGTCACCAAGTTGAAGATTTCCCACATCCAAGTCAACCAAGCTCCGAAGCAAAGAAGAAGAACTTACAGAGCTCACGGTAGAATCAACGCTTACCAATCTTTCCCATCCCACATTGAATTATTCTTGACTGAAGAAGATGAAGCCGTCGAAAAGGGTGATGAATCCAAGAAGCTCAGATTGAACTCCAGACAAAAGGGTAGATTAGCTACTAAGCAACAACGTTTAACTTCTGCTTAAAGGTGTGAATATTTAAATAAGTAATAAACACAAAAGTCAACGAAAAATGAAATCGGTTTCTTCTTTTTTTATAGAGATAGACTTCCGTGCCATCATGGTTGTTTGTTCATCTATTATTTAGTTGGACAATATTGGTTAAACAGTTAATCTCTGTTATGTACATTTAATATATACTCTTCGGTAATCTGTAAACTATCAACAAGTGAAGACTTTGAATGTGACCTGGAAAATGCCACTGTCTTGCTTTTTTTTCTAATTTTTTTTTTCTTCTTTTATTAATTTGGGTAAAGCTTGGGTCACTAACTATGAGAGGGCCATCTCCTAAATATAATCTTGCCTATTGGTCTTGTCAATGGGGAAAAGTGGTTTTTTGGTTGGCCAGTTGGTCGATCACTGGTCCCCCCATCATTGTAAGCAATCTGAGGGTCTACAAACGTTGGTGGTCCTCGTATAGTGTGGCTGGAGAGGCCCCACATCTAACTGTTTAATGTGATGCATTGCATTTCCAGTGCGTAAAGATTTTTCACTTACCATAGTAGACGGTGTAGATCCGGTAAAGTGGGGACGTAACAGGGTGCGATGCAACAGTACGTTGCTCCCTACTAGTGACTGACGGCTCCCAAACCTACCAGCTTCTCGGTGCCCGTTTCGGTGGCTTCTTGATCTTTGGCTGGGTCCTGGTTATTGGCTGGAGATGTGGTCACGTGACCAGGCTCCTCCCGTACCAGCTATACCATTAAGGGCCCAAACTGAACGCTAAAAAGGTATTGAAACTAAGATAATTATTCACATCTGCTCCCTATATTTTACTTACGCGTAGCAGCCCGTTTCCATCGCCATTTGGCCCCATTCACAACACCCTGTTGCGGCCTGTGGTGGGTGTTACCTAATCCTCAGTCCTGCACATCACCAGCCAATAGCTGGTCGCAAAATTGAAAGAATAAGAATTTAAAAATTGTGATTGTTAACAACTTGAATCAAACACTAATCGAATCAACATGGGTGGTCAAGGTCCAAAAGCATACATGGGATGGTGGGGTAACATTGGTTCCCCAAAGCAAAAGTACATCACCTCCTACTCCGTTTCCCCATTCGCCACTAAGCCAATGAAGGGAGCTTTGTACAACTCTGTTTTCAACGTTTTCAGAAGAACCAAGAACCAACTCTTCTTTATTGTTGTTCCAGGTGTTATCGTCTGGAACGTCTGGGCCCAAGCCAGAGACTACAACGAATACTTGTACACCAAGGAAGGTAGAGAAGAATTGGAAAGAGTCAATGTCTAAGTCCTACTACTAGCAACTAAGTGTGAAATACTAGCCACCAACCTTTTACAGTTAAAAATAAGTGAAAATTAAAAATTCATATTAATAAAACGAAATGTGTCCGTGTGGATGGTGTATTGCCAGTTTTTATCAGTTATAACTACAAACGGTCCAAGTGAGTTGTTGAACTCAACGAAGTGACTTTGTCAGTTATAGTCATCAGAGGTGTTGGCCCAGTCCAAGCCTTAGCATATATATATATATATAAGGTTAATAAACGTTAATTGAGTAAGAAAACAGTCAAGAGACAATTTAGTGAAGTGTAGCGGTGGCATGGTGTAGCGGATAAATTGGTATTTTTCAGACTATTTAGTTTATGTAATAACCGAATAAACCATAGTGAGTCAATACCTCTACTTATCAATTGGTGTGCTAAGTACTGGTATTCAATATTTCTCTATTCTTTACTGCTTCACCTCTTCCTACTATTCCATAGAATTACTGTATATTCAAATCTATTAATTAATTGTAGCCTACATCAGTAACACACATTGGGAAATTATTAATTACTCACAATTGGTATTCTTGCATCATTTATGGTATGATTGGTTCCTTACTTGGATCTCTTGTAAACCTTGTTCAAGAAAGAAGTCAAGACATCCTTCTTTAAACCAGTAGATTCATCAATTTGATCAATCTTCTTCTTAAGGTCAGCAACAATAGATTCTTCGTAGTCATTGTAAGTCTTTTCAATGTTCATTTCCTTGAACAATTGCTTACAGTTGGCTTCGGCTTGGTCATCCTTTCTACCATAGTTGTTATCCAAAAGTTCTCTTTGTTCTGGAGTAGCCTTTAATAAAGCTTGGTTAATAACCCAAGAACACTTGTTATCCTTGATATCAGTACCAATCTTACCAATTTGTTCCGGAGTACCGAAACAATCCAAGAAATCATCTTGGATTTGGAAGTATTCACCTAATGGAATCAAAATATCATGAACTTGTTTCAAGTCTGTTTCAGAGTTAATACCAGCCATGTGCATAGCTAAAGCAACTGGTAAGTAGAATGAGTAGTATGCGGTTTTGTAGATAACAATGAAAGAGTGTTTGTCTAACGAGAATTTGTCTAAATCAACCACTTCTTCATCAGCAGTGACCAAATCTAATAATTGACCTAATTCGGTTTGGAAAGTAACATCATGGAATAATTCCAATAAGTCAACATAGTATTTTTCTTGACGGAAGTACTTCTTCAACAACATGTATAAAGCACCTTCCAACATGAAAGAGTCATTGATAGCAATGTTACCAACACCTTCAACCAAGTACCAACATTGTTGACCTCTTCTGGTCTTAGATTGATCCATCATATCATCAGCAACCAAAAAGTACGCTTGTAACAATTCAACAGCCCATCCCAAAATGGCGACCTTCTTGTATTCTTCATCACTAAGCTTATCAGCAGTAGTGTTGTTAAGAATAGCATAAGTATCAACCACTGATAAACCACGATTCAATTTTCCACCAGGAGTGTTGTGGTACAAGTTCTTGTGGAACCAGTCAATGGCGGTTTGTGGCATCTTGTAGTCGATCAAGATTTGTTCCAAGTCTTGAGCCAAGTCATCGAAAAGGTTAAGGAATCTTTGTCTAGACATTATGAATGAATAGTATGGAGATGATGGGTAATTTTATTTGGGAATCAGCTTCGTTGATATCTTGGCTAAATCTATACGACGCGCGTGTGTGCAGGGCTGAGGGTCTCTGTCCGAGAGTGAGGACCAGAAGAACCAGTTCTAAGGAAAAAAGGTAGGCATCGTTTAGAACTGGCTGGGAGGGGGGGCTGGTACAATGGAATTATATTAGGGAAATTATGGGAATTAGGGAGTTTTGCAGAAAAGGAAGGGACCAAGAAATTGTAAGTCATCTGTGTTTGGCCCTAATTTTTTGGGTTAAAGTGTCCATTGGTAATTGAGTGGTTCTGAAGTTTCGGTTAATTTTTACTTATTTTTCAGATAAGTGTGAATTGTGTGTGGAAAATGAGTTCCCAATGGGTACCCTCGTTGACCAGTACCTAACCATAATAAATGAACCTTTTCTTCTGTTTATTCGGTACACATGTACTGAAATGAGCTATTGTTTATGGCTAACCAAAACGTTCTTAGTGTACCTTGTCTTAAGCGAAATTTTTCGACCTATATTTAAATTAGATAACTTAAATAACTAATTTCTTGGAGCTTTAATCTACTCAATATTACCTTCTACATCTCACTGGTTACATGATGGCTAGTTAAACCAATTTATTATTCCTAGTTAATCTAAACTACACTTGACCATTTCGTAACGTACCAGTAGAACCGGCACAATTACTACTATCTCTAAATATTTTAAACAAACAGGCTTTGTTTAATTTTCTTCTGCAAATCATTGAGCTGCTTTTGATGTGAATCAATATTTTCTTTATTGCTTTTCAGTCAATTTAATTTCTTCTAGAACGCTTGCTCTTTCCTGGTCTGGAAGTCTTTCCCTTCAGCTTCTTATTAGAGAAGTCACTAATATCAGCAGAAGACTTAGCATCGTTGGATCTCTTGAATCTCTTCATACCACCAAAACCGTACTTGGCGTTCTTAGCAAGTCTCTTACCGTTGGCCTTACCTCTCTTGTTGTTATCACCACCTCTATCTTCACGAGTAGCTTCTTCAAGAGCAATATCAAAGTCATCTGCACCCATGTCAGTAGCACTTCTCTTCTTTAAAGACTTGATCTTTTCTAAGGTATCCTTCTTTTGCTTGGCTCTTTCTTGAAGAGTAGCATGTTGAACTTGCTTACCGAATTTCTTTAATTGTCTTTGCTTCTTGGCATCAGCAGAAGCCTTCTTATCAGCTGCCTCCTTAAGTAACTTAGTCTTTAATTTATCCATATGTTCGTCACTCTTGACCATTTCAGCAAAGTAATCAACTGGTCTAGAAAATGGAACCTTCAACTTTAATAAAGTTCCTCTAGCTTGCTTGACAGCGTCAAGACCTTGCTTATAGAATGCTAATTCTCTTTGAGTGTCATCATAGATATCCTTGATTTCTGCTTCAGTCTTTTCAGCACTGGTAACAGAGTAATGTTCAATAAATGAATGCTTAGCCCATGGTAATTCTATACGGGCAAGGGAATCTTTTAATGCAGCCATGTTATTTATGGTTAATTTGGTGTAAGGAACAACATCGGCATCGTCATCGATTTCAACGTCGGAGAATGCTACGTCTTCTTCAGCTTCTGGATCTTCGTCCTCTTCGTCTTCGTCTTCGTCTTCTTCGTCTTCTTCGTCTTCATCGTCATTTATGTCACTTTCACTGTCACTAGCAGCGAGCTTTTCCAAGTCTAATTCTTCATCTTCTTCATCTTCTTCATCTTCCTCTTCTTCGACTTCTTGATCCTTCAACTTCTTCAATTTTCTTTGTTCCTTCTTGGACAAGACTTCACTTTGGTACTCATCTCCCTTAGACTTCTTGGTCTTCTTCTCCACTACGACTTCTTTGACTTCAGGAACTATCACAGGTTCGTCTTCGACTTGCTTCTTTTGCTTGGAAGGCTTGGCCTTGGAAGCTTCAGAGTCCTTTAACTTCTGGTTCTTCAATTGTGTTTTAAGTAATCCCCCTTTAGCCATCTTGTGTTATCTGGTAATAGTATAGTGAATGAAAAATTTAGGTATGCGATGCCGATGGGATAGTGGGTGTGGGCACGACCCAGCATCTGATATGCCATACCAGTGAGACCAAATGAGTATGAGGATCAAAAGGAATGAGGGAACAAATGAGATTGTTGAAAAGGATGACGGTAGCCATTTTAAGCTTCTCTGGTTCCTTTTGACCGTGCCCATGTCACTAAAGCCTTTAGTGGTCACATGGTCACCACCTCGTAGTGTTTGTTTGAATGGTGATTTGAGCCAGATCAAAGCACTCATTGAGGAAGTTACAGGGTAGTGCCAGGTCTAACGAAAGGGTAGATGATCTCTAGGTAAAAACGACGGTGACGGTTGGAAACTGGTCTATTTGTTATTCTGTTTATCCAGTGGTTTGTTAGTTGGGGTTGTAGTTGACATCGTTGAGGAATGTCTTACCTGCACCGTACCTCCACCATCTACTCAAACAACTGTAGTGATTAACATCAATAGGTTTCGAAATGGGTTCATCGCCGTCGATTGCCTTGCATACACATCGCTTTGAAGCAAGAACATCTTCGGAGGCTGGGCACGCCATGTATGGGGCATGGAAGTAACCAATATCTTCAAAGTGGTGGATCTGGTGCTTGTCAAGAAGAATGTTCAAGGCAATGGAGTGAACTGGAGCATCACCCCAACGTTCGTAGTAAAACCCCCCTGTTTTATCAAGATAATCAAAGTAGGAATTGTAAGCTTCGGATCTAAAGAAGTTGAGGTTTGCAATCTCAAAGTTAGACCAGAAATGACAGAGATTATACTTGGTAGACGACTCTATCATTGGGGCCCAGTGATTCAATTCAGTTTCGTTTGTAGTGATGAAATCTAAGGAATTGTTAGGGTGGATCAAGTGGGGGTACTTCTCCATGAATCCCTCTACTGTTTTCCAAAGAGTAGGAATGGTGTTTTCGTAGTCATGAATAGTGATAATGAACCCGTAAACCTTATTCTTCTCCCGGAGAAGAGTGAATGGATCGTACTGAAAGTCACACATGTACTCCACATCTGGTTCTACTCTAAAGTACCAGTCATAATTGTCTAACCTCTTTTGCTTGTAGAAATGGCCTGAATTGAAATGGCACATGTTACGGTACGAACGGTACCCACCATAGATTACATTGTTCTTTTCTGATTCCTTTAAGTTACGTTGTAATTTTTCTTCATCTATGAATGCCGGTGGTTCCCAGTCTTGTTCTGGAATCAATTCGTAGAATGTCTGGCCACTGGCCATAAGGGTGGTTTGTTCGATAAACTCGTCACTGAAAGGAACTTCGTTCATAAAGACCCATGGATACTTGTAATGTCTGTTGAAACGGTCTTCAAGTGATCGCATCGATTCCAATGCTCCTTTCAAATCCAGGTTTCTGGCCAACATCACCATGGTGGCATTCTCTACACCAATCTGGGTCCTGTCTCTCTTGGGGAACTTCTTGTCAAAGTAGGAATTAGATGCTAGTTTGGGATGACCCTGTTTGTAAGGGTCGTAATTGAATGGAGGCTCTGGTGCTTGTTCTGGAGGTGAATCATTGGAGAACTTGTGTATGATGACGTAGTAGTATATGGAGAAGAAAGCTACTAGTAATGGGTAGTAGAGACGGGACATCTTGGATCAGGGAAACAGGAGGAGGGGTTGTTGAGGGCACAGCCGAGGAAGTGGGCACTTCGATGTCCTTGATGAGTGTGCGGTGTTCCCGGTATTGGTCTATCGTGATGACCTTGTAGATGTCTTGTGGGTCTTGTGTAGAGTATACCCGATTCAATTCGCAGTAATATCAGTATACGATGAAAAGTACAGAAAAGCCATAAGAGGCAGTTGAAGATGAGCGAAAATATAAGGGTGATAAGAAGAGAGGATTGGAGACCACGAAAGTCTTTAGTACTGGATTGAACGGGCTAAAGTTGAGCTGTTGGCTGGAAGGGTGTAGTGGAGAGTGTTTATTACGTAATAACTGGTATAGGTCAATACTAAGGATACCATTTGCAATACACCAAATCGACTGCTAAAGTGAGGCAACAAAGATAATTACCAGAGTAGAAACAAGCAGAAATTCTGTCCATGAACCGGAAAATATTACTTGATCGAGTCTTCGTTTCTTCCTCTCTTTCCTTCCTCCAATTCCTATTTTTCAATTATTCGCAAAATTCTGCAATATATCAATTATCACCAACTTAACAAGTCACACATAGTAAGCCAGTACGCTAGGAAAATAGAGAAAAATGCCAATTGAGCTGAATTTGACCGATAGCAACCGCTTTTCACACTTTACAGTCCCGAATATTCAAGTCCGATAATTATTACTCTATCGATTCTAGCCAATAACGGCATGTACAATGTGTACACACCCAATTTTGGGGGTTGAAAAATTCCAAAAGTAGCCAAAATAGCCAAAATAGCCCCGAAGTTTACAAAACCTGCCCACCACACAAATCTCTCCCACCTACTACCAAAACCACCCACTTACCTTACACCATCTTGACCCTCTGGCTGTTACTAAGCACCAAGTGCCAGTCGCTAACAAACTTTTTTTTTGGAGAAGCAAGTCGCACGCACGTGACGGAAGATTATCCAATAACGTCCCAGCAAATGCAATTACATACGAAATTTTTTTGGATTTGAACAAGCCAAAGTTCAAGTCAAAACTTAGCCCCAAAACACACAGTCATGCTTCGTAACTTCAACAGAAGGATACCCTTCAGAAGGTTGGCAACTAGTGCAGACCCAGCCGCCACTCCAAACCGTGTACACGGAGGATTAAAAGATCAAGACCGTATTTTCCAAAATGTCTACAACAAGTACGGTTATGACTTGAAATCAGCTCAAAAGATGGGAGATTGGTATAAGACCAAAGAAATCATATTGAAAGGAGACAAATGGATCATTGATGAAATGAAGAAGTCAGGATTGAGAGGAAGAGGAGGTGCCGGATTCCCCTCTGGTCTTAAATGGTCATTTATGAATCCACCTGGATGGGAAAAGAATCCAGGTCCACGTTATTTGGTTGTCAATGCCGATGAAGGTGAACCAGGTACTTGTAAGGATAGAGAAATCATTAGAAAGGATCCTCATAAATTGGTGGAAGGTTGTTTATTGGCCGGTCGTGCCATGAATGCTACTGCTGCTTATATTTATATTAGAGGTGAATTCTATAATGAAACCGTTATTTTACAAAATGCTATCAATGAAGCTTATAAGGAAGGCTTATTAGGTAAGAACGCTTGTGGATCTGGTTATGATTTCGACATTTATATTCACAGAGGTTTAGGTGCTTATGTTTGTGGTGAAGAAACTGCTTTAATTGAATCTATTGAAGGTAAAGCTGGTAAGCCAAGATTGAAGCCTCCTTTCCCAGCTGGTGTTGGTTTATTCGGTAGACCAACCACCGTTACTAACGTTGAAACCGTTGCTGTTTCCCCAACTATTTTAAGAAGAGGTGGTGATTGGTTTGCTTCTTTCGGTCGTGAAAGAAACAGTGGTACCAAATTATTCTGTATTTCTGGTCATGTTAATGAACCATGTACCGTTGAAGAAGAAATGTCCATTCCATTGAAAGAATTATTAGAAAAGCATTGTGGTGGTGTTAAAGGTGGATGGGATAACTTATTAGGTGTTATTCCAGGTGGTTCTTCTGTTCCAGTTATGCCAAAGGAAGTTTGTGATAATGTTTTAATGGATTTCGATGCCTTAAGAGATGTTGGTTCTGGTTTAGGTACTGCTGCTGTTATTGTTATGAACAAGCAAACCGATATCATCAGAGCAATTCAAAGATTTTCTGCATTCTATAAGCATGAATCTTGTGGTCAATGTACTCCATGTCGTGAAGGTACCACTTGGTTACAAAGAATGATGGATAGATTTGTTAGAGGTCAAGCTACCGAAAAGGAAATCGATATGATTTTCGAATTATCTAAAGAAATTGAAGGTCATACCATTTGTGCTTTAGGTGATGCTGCTGCATGGCCAGTTCAAGGTTTGATCAAATCTTTCAGACCAGTTATGGTTGACAGAATCAACCAATTTAACAAGCAAGATGCCTCTATTAGCCCTGGTGGGTGGACTGACGGTGGTAAGGTCAAAGAAGGTAGAGTTGTTGATAACCCATTACCTGCTCACCATTAAACCTGCATTCATGGTATATCCATTGTTCATAATAAAAATAAACATACAGATAATTAGCACAATATTATGTAGAGGAGGCTTTCAAAAATGCATTAGTAAAAAGGTATTCAATAATTTACCAGAGTACTAATTATGCAGGTCTTTTCTATTACAGTCAATATAGTATTTAAGAATATATAATTGTACCATTAAAAGCGAACATAAAAGCTCCAAAAAAAGGGGTTAAAATATCCTTCAAAACAACGGTTATTTTTTTGCTTGATTAACGTATCGGTATCAAGGGTATGGGGCAAGTGTTGCAAATTCCAGGCTCTATTATTAAACTAGTCTAAGCCTCTACTATGGTCTTATGAGCAAATCATGTAGAGGTGCAGGAAGTGGATGTGCCAAATCAACTCTATGTATGGCACGATCTAACGTATATGTACCAAAGTGTCAAAGCGGCACGCATCACATTAGGCCATAATCAAAAGATCTTGCCCTCCATCAATATTGAACCATTTACTCAGGTAGCTTTAAATAGCCTCTACTTGTTAGAAGAAGTCACAACATTGAAAGTGACTCCACCACAAGTTTATTGGGGTGCGACATTCTATAGACAAAATTTCCAAAACCCATACTGCAATAATAAACGGTAATCAGAGCCAAGACTGGGGGGGGGATGTATCAGTTCCCAGTATGTGATAGTCAAGTAGAGGGAATATAAAACTATATACTAGATAACAAAAAGAAAGCAAAAACGGTTTAACTACTGGTGACGTAGAGTGTGCATGATAGGCCAAGTTTATTCTGGTGGAGGTGGTGGACTGGGTGGTTATTGGCTCGGAGTTAATTGTCCCCCTCCCCTCATCTCAATGTCGCGTGTCGTATCACGGTCTCGGAGTCTTGAAAAATATCACCAAATCATCAATTATTTTACAGTTCTGTTGATTGGATCACTGTTAATATGAGATTGACAACTCCACTCTTGATTTCCACCACCTTGGTGGCTGGTGTATTCGCTGCTGTGGACACTCCGCTTACCAACTCCGAACTCGACGCGTCAATCGATGCTAGTGCCGAGTTGGTAGCTGGATTAGATGGCGGTTTAGCATCTGGTTTAGATCCTGCTTCACCTGTTGATGATCTTACACCAATGCCAGAATCCGAAAAAGCCGCTGGAAGAATCGGTATTTCCCAAATAACTGATGAAGATAATATTCCGTCTTATAAAAAGGACTCCCTTACTTCAACACAACAAGCGCAACAAGGACAAGGATCAGAGCAAGAGCAAGGGCAAGTTTCCGACCCAGAAGAAGCAGGCTCCTATAATTCATTCATTATGTCGATTTCTATGATTGTAGTGTCTGAAATTGGAGACAAGACCTTCTTGATTGCTGCATTAATGGCCATGAGACACTCTAGATACGTGGTATTTTCTTCTGCATTTTTATCATTGGCGATTATGACTGTGTTATCGGGTCTTGTGGGACATGCTTTACCTACTCTTTTATCCAGAAGATTCACCCAGTTTCTCGCTTCCCTTTTATTCTTAGTATTTGGCTATAGATTGGCTAAAGAAGGTATGGATATGCCAAAGGATATGGGTGTTGAAGAAGAATTAGCTGAAGTTGAAGAAGAAATTCAATTTTCTGAACATCATCCTAGTGATCTTGAATCAGGTCAACAGTTCAAACAAAAAGAATGGTACACTGATATTACTGATCAAGTTAGAAACTTGGCATCCTTTGTATTATCTCCTACTTGGATTCAAGTGTTTGTAATGACCTTTTTAGGTGAATGGGGTGATAGATCCCAAATTGCTACCATTGCTATGGCAGCCGGTTCTGATTATTGGTTTGTTATCTTGGGGGCCATCATTGGTCATTTTATTTGTACATTAGCTGCTTGTATTGGAGGTAAATTTTTGGCCAAAAAGATCTCCATGAGAAACGTTACGTTGGGTGGTGCTTTTGCATTTTTTGTCTTTGCATTGTTGTATTTTTATAATGCTTATTACGATATTGAAGATTAACCGACCTGAACGATGAGATGGGGTGGAAGTCCAGTGGAGGAGGGTTAACTCAACGTATACACAAAACACACACGGTGATGCCACCAATGTTGATATCTCTTTACACAGACTGACTGGTTGGTATCTGGTGTATAACTAAAAGATGCAGGTATATACCGATAATATAATAGATATGATACAGGAAATTAATACCTCCAGCTAACGTAATAAGATAAGTAAGATCATTTTAGCTTTATTTCAATGGTGATCCGTTTGGTTATTATTGTCAATTAATATTAATTAATCTATACAATCATTTAACTCATTATACTATACATCTATACTTTTAACCCGTTAATCCAGGCAAGTAACGAAAAGCGATGGACTGGTATTTATTGCTATTTTGTTTCGTTTGATTTGTCTTTATCTTTGTCATTGTAATTGTCATGTCTTGTCTTGTCTTGTTTTTCAAGAACCTTCAAAGGATACCTTGACATAAGAACTTCTGGATCTGGTTCGGGTTCAAGGCCTTGGCTCCACCAGTAATGGCCTTCTCCTTCTCTTCCTTTTCTTTCTCCACCTTGTTCTTCTCGGCAGTCTCTTTCTTTCCTTCGTCTGTTTCCAAATGGTCCAACTCTTCAACTGTGTGGAACCCATAAAACTGGAAATCATCTCTTAGTTCTTGTACTCTAGAATAGCACCATTGGGCAAACTCATCTCCATTGGAGGAGTCTACGTTTTCGGTCAATGCCTTATTGACCCAGTCCTCCACCTCTGGTAACACCTTCTTCCGGAGAAGGGTCGTCACCAATCCTTCTTGTTGTGTAGTAGGAAAGGTAGGTAATGGATACACGTTGGTATTAGCAAGTAATTCATCATTATTGCTCAAATTGGAAGCTATAGAGTGAAGCTGAGTGATCAAGATCTGGAACTGGTTCTGGAAGTGGGCATAGTTCGGTAGCTTCACCTTAGTGGGATGTCGATTGTGATGATTGACTTGTTCGGCCAATTTACGAAGTGATAAATGGGCTTGGTTTAACCGGTTACGGATCGACTCCAACGAGTCGCTAGGGATCTGCGAGTTATCAAACCCGTTGCTAGTGCCATTAGACGCCATGGTGTGGTGACCTGTGTATGGATGTGGCTGGTAAGCTGGAAGCGGTTAAAGAATTAAGTGGTGATAAGTTTGGATGTCTTGTTTTTAGATATCGCACTATCAAAAGTCTTCGCAGTTCAAATTGTAGGCATCAATAAGACAAGAGTAAAGAGTCAAGAGGCAACAGTCAAAAAACAAGAGTCAAGAGCAAGAGCAGAGTCAGACGGCTGTGAACATTCCTTTCCATTTCATTTCCATTCACCAACTGTCATTCCAATTGGACTGCTCTTTAAATCCGATAGCTCCATTTACTTCAGATGATCCGCAAAAATTGGAGTTTGGCAGCCGAAGTAAGGCAGAACGAACAGAAACAACAACAGAGGGTCCAACAGCGACAAAAGCACCAGCACAAGCTCGAACGGACCCAAAACATTGATCCAGTACGATTGTACTACCAAATACAAAGACTTGAAAAGGAAGAGAACCTCTCGGAAAGGGACGTCAAGCGTCTAAAGACACTCAAAGAAGACTGGGATTTCATAGAGAAGAACAAGCTCCACAGCGACAAGCTAGAGCCGTTCAAGCAGAAGCTCGAAGCAGAGAAGAAACAGAAAGAGACCGTGGCCAAAAAACTCTGGGGTAAGGCTTCCGTATACTTCAACCCAGAGTTAAATCCCCTTGGAAAGGTGCCTACCAAGAACGGAGTCAGGCTAGAGAATGCTACCATACCGTTGAAGCGTTCCCAGTTCCAGAAATATGATAAGGATCCAGTAATTGATCTGTTGGGGGTGGTGCTACCTGAAGGAGAACCACCCAAGTTCTACAAAATTGTGGTTAATGCCAATAAATCGGAAAGAGAAGTAAGAGGAAGCGCTACCGCCGCATTGACCATGGCTCCTAGAGTGATACAGAAACGTAAAGCAGACGTTCAAGCCAATATGATCGACGCCGCCAACGATGGTTATGAAAAAGAATCGAACTTAGCACCAGAAGAAGAAGAGTACAAGACCAAAATGCAAAAGACAGAGTAGACATAAAGTGAATAAGACTACAGAAAATAAAATTTGGAAAGTTCACCACATGAACATATTGAGAGAGGATGACAATAAGAACCATCCTTCTTGTATTACTGATCTATCATTTAATTGTGAACATACCCCATTATATACGAACCTAGCCCACAGCCAGAGATGATAGAACATCTCTGGATATTTACATTGGCATCCGGGCGGCTCGTTTAATATACACTATGTACAAGCTATTTACATGGAACCACTGTGAAACCACCACTTACGTGGGTGTTGATGAATCACGTATTTTTTTTCCGGGATCTTAATATGGCAGGTATATTTGAATTCTAGGTTTTGGTTTGGGAGTTTTAAGGGGTATTTCTTAGCAAATTTATGATAACATTCTAACCACTAATTCCCAGGTACCAAACATGATGATGGAGTTTGGCACTGTTCTCAACATATGAGGAGTTAAACCTCCATACATGCTGGCAAAACCTTCTTCCTTAATAATTAATTTGAAACATTGAACCAACCCAGTATATTTAGGTTTACCAGTGGCTTCCAAAGGAGCTTGTCTCAATCTAGTACGAACAACCTCATGAGGATAAGTGATTAAAGAAGCAATGAATTTGGCGGCACCAGCGGCACCAGAACGAGCACCCCATTCAAATATATAATCTCTGGTGGTTTTATTTTGACCATCAACTCCATGAAGTTCTAATGATCTCTTATTAATGAACATTCTCATTTGTTCATATAACACCCATTGTAATGTAGACTCCACCCCTCCCAAATAAGAGGCACTTAAACCTTTGTATAAACTTTTGAACCCTTCAGTCTTGACCACATACTTAAGACAGTCCCAAGAGTTCTTATAGTGCATACCCTTGGTTTTATCCAATTGTAATCTAGTTTTGATCAACCATATAGGATTGGTGGCGGTAGAAGTGACCATCCCGGCATTGATACCCGATACCAAATGGACCCAAGTGGCTTCTTGACCTTGAGTAAAGTTATTAGAAAGAAATTGCTTGGTAGCTCCATAAGTAAAAAAATTAATAGAACGGGCAGGAATCACACCCACCAAATTAGGACCTAACCCTTTGAATAATGCACGGGTTCCTTCGGTAACATAAAGTTGTTTTATGGCAAGGAAAGTTTCTTTTAAATGTTGGGCGGTTTGTATGACTGGATTAGATGATTTGGGAGTACGGTTATAAAGGCTATGGTAGGCATCAGATTGAAGTCTGGTTTTCACCACATCCAAAGGACATGTGACGATGGCACCAACCATACCACCAGCACCACCAGCAATGAAGTTGACCCATTTTGGAGTCTCTTTCACTGTCAATTGTTGATTAATGGCAGTTGGTTCTGCCGCACGAGTGGTAGAAGACTTTTCATCTGAAACAAGGTATGGAAACGAAGACTCGGCATCCTGCTCTATTTGTGCAAGATCCTTCTTCATTCTGGAAAAAGATATATTCGTATTATTGGACAGAAGGCAAGTGTATGATGAAGTATCGTGATGTTAGAGGGTAGTGATAAGATGATGATGGCAATGAGATGAGGTTGGGTTTTGATAGTGCGACTGAAAAATTTGACTCAAGGAACACACCGCAGTTCCAAACAGGGCGAGTCTCGGAAGTGACTGGTAGCAGTGGTAGCAAGAAGGAGGCTCAGCAAAGAGGGCCACACTACAGAAGAGCCCGCGGACGTATTGGTGAAGAAATAGCGGTATTGATGGACCATATACGGGTAATTATACATTATTAGATAACTTGGCCATTTAGCAACCTACTTTTTGCACCTTTTTGGAGCTTCTACTACTATACAAAGCGTCACCTCTCGACAATTAAGACTACACTTTCTTTTTCTTTTTTGATCTATGTGCTAATGTACATTCTATAAGCGAATTACACGGGTGTAATCGCTGAATCTTACTTTTTTTTTGGGGGGTTCATATATAACAATTGCCATATGCAAATGACACAATCATCATTTCTTATTTTGCTCACTTGAGAGTCCTGATAAAGTTATCAAGATTATATTCTTCTTCATATTGAGATTCATCCCATAAATCGGCCAATTCTCCCACAGCTCCTGCTGCCTTACCTGTAAGGCCACCAGCAACATCATCTGGAAGATTATTTTCCTTTTCTTGTGGATCATCTGATATCTTGGTAGCAGCTTCATCCACATCAAAAAGATCAAGCAATTGATTAGTATCCATAGATGTTAATCCAGCATTTTGTTGATTAACAATAGTAGATGCAATATTCATCTTAAACTTTTGAAGACCCATAATCTTTTCTTCCAAAGTATTCTTGGTAATTAATCTATAAACATTAACCACCTTCTTCTGACCTAAACGATGAGCTCTATCCATAGCTTGTAAATCATTCATTGGATTCCAATCATGTTCAACAAAAATAACGGTATCAGCACCAGTCAAATTAAGACCTAAACCACCAACTTTAGTGGTTAAAAGAAGAACATCGATAGATGGATCTTCATTGAACTTTCTAACAATCGATTGTCTTTCTCTTGGATCAGTACTACCATCAAGTCTCATAAAAGTAACCGATGGTAAATGCTTTCTTAAAAGTTCATTTTCAACAATATCTAACATATCTTTAAGTTGACAGAAAATAAGAGCACGATGTTCAGAAATGACTCCTTCAGTAGTAATCATTTGTTGTTTTTGCTTTTGTTGATATTTAGATGAAGTATATGAACTATCATTCACTCCAATACCACATTCAAGCAATAATGTTTTCAAGGATAAAAGCTTAGGAGAATGTTCAATATTCTTAATATCTGAATGATGAGCTTGTAAATATTTACCAACTTCAGCAAATTTAGGATGATCTGGTGAAAGAACCAAAGCTGGATGGTTACATAATTTTCTCATATATTGTAAAGCTTGGAAAACATGAGTTTTAGCTTCAGTTTCAATCCCATCACCTTTACCAACTTCTTCCATAACAGTAGTCTTTTGCTTTTGAGCAAAATCTTTATATAATTCCTTTTGTAAATCACTAAGATCACAATAATAATCTTGAATAATCTTTGGAGGTAAATCAGATAAAACATCTTCCTTAAGACGACGTAACATAAATGGTAACACTTGTTTATGTAAAGATTCTAATGCCAAAGCACCAGCTTCTTGTTCTTTAGATGAAGTTTTACTGTTTCTACTAGCAGCAATTGGTTTAGCAAACTTTTCTTGGAAAATCTTTTCTGTACCTAAGAAACCAGGCATTAAGAAATCAAATAAAGACCATAATTCTAACACATTGTTTTGAATAGGGGTACCAGTCAAAATTAATCTATGTTCAGCTCTTACTCTCTTGACAGATTTAGTAAGTTTGGATGCTGCATTCTTAATAATATGACCTTCATCTAAAACACAGTAGTTATAATCATGAGCTGAAACATGTTCCACATCATTACGAGCAACATCATAAGAAGTAACAACCACATCAGCATCTGGAATTTGATTTCTAAGTGGAGCTCTAATGCTTGGACCACCAGCATAGACCAAAACCTTTAAAAATGGTGCATACTGGTTGATTTCTTGTTCCCAATGACCCGTCAAAGATGGTGGACAAATGACCAAGGAAGGAAGTCTTCTAAATTCAGCTGATTGATTTTCCTTAAACTTTTCTTGTCTGATATAATGATCAGATGAAACAATACAAATGGTTTGTAATGTCTTACCCAAACCCATATCATCACAAAGAATACCATGTAAATGATATTTGTTCAAGAAGGCCAACCAATTGACACCTTCTTGTTGATACTTTCTCAAAGTGGCCTTGATAGAAACTGGTAAATCAAATGGTTTGATTTTAGTTGGATCCATCATTTGTTGAATGAAATCTCTTTCTCTATCTCTTCCTTCCAATAAATCTTGAGGCATATCTTCAGGATCTGGAATACCTGCTTCCAATGGAACCAATTTAATAATGGAGGCAAATGTGGTAGTTGCCAAGATACGAACATCTTGATCAGAATCACTCATTCTACCCAAGACTGGAACAATCAAGAATACAATATATGGTAAAATATCCGCACCCATAGTGGTAGAGATATGATAAATGGTTTCAATAGCACCTTGTCTTTCTTTAACTTCACCTGCATTATTCAACATTGGTAAAATAGACTTGACCAAAAATGTAAATGCTTTAGTAGGAGCAACTGAACATATAGTGGCAAGACATTTAGCAGTGGAGTAACGGAAAACAGAATAAGATGAACTTAATCCAGGGGAGAATAATTCAAGCTTATCAGTAATTTCTGCACATAAGGTAGGATCCAATTTAGGTAAAAGAGCCCTAAGAACTCCTAAAGCATCAATAATACTTTGACCAGTCGAATCATCAGGAGATTCAGAGATCTTATCAAAAGTATATAATGGTTCAATCATGATTTCCTTTAATTTAGGTACTTCGGTAAACAATTTAGGTCCATAAACGTTCAATAAAGCTTCAAGTGAGAGAATAGCACCATTACGTTTAATCTTTGCTTCATGGACAGCACGTTCATGTACAGCAATATCAGCTGGATCAGTCTTTGCTTCTTCCTTTCTTAAAGATAAAATAATATCCTTAAACTTGGAATTATGATGGAACTCTGGAACTTCTGAAGTATCAACACATAAGAAAGCACACAAGTTTTTAACAATCTTGTCAACAGCACCCTTCTTTCCAGCCTTACCTAATTCTTCAATAAGATGAGCTACTGATTTGGCAGATTTTTGTTGCAAAATCCAGGTTTCTTCTTGCTTAACACTATCCATTAATGATCTGATAATAGGATTAAGTTTCTTTGGAATACCAGATAATTCCAAAATAGATCCAGCATAAGCAGCAAAAATACCAGTAACTCTATGAGTTCTGACGGATTTAGCTTCTTCAATAGCAACAGTAATTCTATGCTTACTATCTTCCAATGCTTGGTTAGCAGACATACGGTAAGTAGATGATAAGTACTTTTTAAGCTTGGTGAAAGTTTCATTGATAATGGTTTCAGCATTTTCAAGACTGAATGCCCCAGGACCTGCTTCTGATTCACCTTGAACCAATACAGGAAGTTGCGGAACTTTTGATGGTGTAAGCTTAGCGGTGGTGATGAAAACATCAAATAATTGTAAGCAAGAAGTTCTAACAGATTTCAATGTAGGAACCAATTCTCTGAAGTTTGGAATTTGTTCAGGATTTTGAAGAAGATTCAACATATGATCACTGAAAGTTTCAATAGCCAATTTAGAAGGTTCTATACCTCTAGATTTAATTGAAATGGCATACTCTTGTATAGTTAATGCAGCAAATAATCTTGGAGTAGCATGAGGGGAGCTTAAATAAGTAAGAAGGGATGTGAAGACTTGTTTCAAGATATCTTCAGATGATACAAATGATAAAGCGTTACCTAAGGCATGAGCAGCAGCACTTCTGGTTGCAATGAAAGTATCATATCCAACCAACATAACATCACCCTTGAAAATAGGAGAGTCAATATTAACCTTCAAATCATCACCGAGTGGGATATCACTCACAGGTTCAGAATTCTTTCTCTTCTTACCCTTTTTATCATCATTCAAGTCCAAAGTACCCAAATTATGACCAGACGGACGAACAATTAAACTGGTATCCATTTGATAGTTGTGTCTGGAAATACCAATTGGAGTCATCAATAAGGTTAATAATGGTTGGAAACTAGAGCCGAAGATTTCATCAATAGATGGAAGAACATCTTTATGATTTTGAATTTCATCAAGTAAAGAATCATAAACTTTTGATGATAATTTCAAAACTTCGGGATTTTGTTCAACCAATAAGTTTTGGAAAATTAATCTTACAGCCTTGGAATCTATCCATGCTTTTGTGGTAGCATCTTTAATGGTTAAAAATTCTTGAATAGTTCTTAAAACAGCCTTTCTAACATTAGTAATTGAATGTCTTAAGAAAGGATATAAACGAGGAATTAATTTTTTGAATGATTTTTCTTCATTTTCAGCAGCATCCTTTTGCATAATAGCAATGACTTCATGATGAGTACATAATTTAGCTAAAAGATCCATAACAGAACCAATAGATGCAGATAAATCGTCTCTTAAATTGATTAAAGAATCCCAAATGGCATTCAATAAAGTATGAATTAAAGATCTTCTTGAATTAACAAATTGATTGGCAATTGGAGCCAAAATTAATGCAGCTACTGATTGAACATCATCATCACTTTCCTTCAATCCATGAAGAACCATATTGACAACCATATCCAATAAATGAGGGTTTGATAATAACACATCTGTTCTTACACTCACAAAATATCTTACACCAAGCATACCACCATGTTTAGCTTCCCAACATTTTGCAACCATATTATCTTGTAATACCAATGCATATAAACATTCAAAGGTTTTAATGACAACGTCATCATTAAGATGAACAAATAATGCAGCTAATGTTTGAGCACATGATTCTCGTACAGGAGCAACAACTGTATCAGAGACATAATCTCCAAATCTATCCAAACAGAATAATGCACCTAAACGAACAGCCAAATCTTCTAAAGTGGCTGCATTATTAGAATTGTTTTCATCTAATGATTTTTTCATGACTCTACCAGCACCTTTACCATGTTTTCTAATTAATTCTCTTAAACCCAAGGCAGCACCATGTCTTATTTCCCATCTATCATCAAACAAATCAGCCAATAATAATTCATACACACCTTGAAATTGCCATACAAGACCAGCAACTTTGGCATGTTGTGATAAAAGAGGAGATAATTCAGGAGCTTTAGTTTCAACCACTAATTTTTCACCACCTTGTTGAGAAGTAACATCGAATTGAGGACCGGTATTATCATCAGTTGGTAATGCTTCTTCACCATTTTCAACCAATTTTCGTGATATACTACTTTGAGAAATATCCACAGGCTTTATTTTACTGGCATTAGATTTTGCATTGGCCTTAGCTCTTCTTTTTTGCATTGCTTTGAGTCTGGCACTTGATATAGATTTACCAGGAGCTGAAGGTCTTTCATTAGGAGGTGGAGATTGTTCTGCCTTTACGGTTGGGGTAGATGCAGGTGATACTGAAGAAGGAGGAGATTCAGATTTTATCATTGGAGTATCTTCTTCAACAGGAACTAACGAAGATTTGTGTTTCTTTAATTTACCAATTAAGGAATCGTCAGGAATAGAAGAATCTATTAATGGATCGTCATCAGACCTATTGGCAAGAAAACGTTTACCACTTTTTAATAATTCATTAAGATTGAAAGCTTTGAAACTTACAAGGCTCAGTAAACTTTCATCCATTTTCTTTAATTCTTCATCTTGTTCTATTTTGATTTTTTGTTCGTCTTCAATTTTTACCTGTATTTCTTCTTCAGCTTTAATGAATGCTTGTTCTTGTTCTTGTTGTTCAGTTTTGATCTCTTCTATTTTTGCACCAGAATTAGTGGATGATGATGATGACGATGATGCTGATGATGATGCTGATAATGGATCTGATGGGTCTGATATTTCTGGGTCATGTTTCTCATTAGGATCCCAAAGATCGGCATGGTTGACTATACCACCAAAAGCTCTGGCAGCTGCTATTCTTGTTTCCCATTTATTTGACTTTAAGTATGGATATACTCTTCCCAAAAGATTAATGATTTCTTCAGGATGACCCTTGGCCAAATCAGACAATTGATCGGCGGCTGTATTACGGATAAACGGAGTCGATCCCGTTTCCAACAATATAACCAACCTTTCTAATCTAGACATTTCTCATCAAAATGTATGTTATCTTCAGATATATGGATTATAATTATTTGTTTAAAAAGAAAAAAATGCTACCCAAAACTACTGATAGAAGGATTCTCTATGGAACAATGATCGACGATTAGATAAGAAGGGATGGTGATGTAGTAAATTATGAACAGAGAAACTGTTAAACTTCCGGTTTTGAAATTAGGGCCGATCTGAGGGCCCCGGGGCGAGGATTTCTTGACGTATTTATACTTCTGATGTTGCAAACATATCTGGGCCACGCACGACACGCACTTGGCTGATTTTTCGCGATGATGCTGTGCTTATTTGCGAACATAGAACTGGTAAAAAAGGGGAGGCAACTGAATCATCAATTGGCGAGGTTTTGGTTGGTGGAGATGACTCACTAAAATCAGAGAGTAGGCACCCCCAAACTTGTGTGTCTTTTTTTTTTTTTGTGACATAGTCACATGATACCCTACGATTTAGGCTTATTTACTGGGGCAAATATACTAACCTACAATTGTTGTTCTAATTTCATTGCTATTCGTACACAGAGATTTCAGAGGTTTTGCACACTCCCAGGTATTGTGTGTCCGGGTGACCCCAGTCCAGAGAGTGAGAGAGTGAGAGATCAGAGACTCAACTTTGAGATAAAACCAATCTCTGGCTGGGGGCACGACGTGGTCCATACAAAAACCAACCAGGTGACTTGTAAGATGGAATCGGAATAGAGCAAAGTTCTGAAGGGTGTTTCGATCAAACGCTTTTTTTTGTTGTTGGTTGGGACTAATCCGGGGGTTTGGATCAATATATACATTTACAATAGCGTGAAAAAGGCCCTTTGGAACTTTGCACCTAATTCACATCCCAACAGATGTATGCTAAATAGCTGCCAAATAGCCGAAAATTGAACCCCATTAATGGCCAACGCGGTTTTGTTTGTCTAGTTCAACATCATTTTGTGGTTGAGCCACAGCTTCAGTTGAACTTGGCTTCTCTTTGAGCCTTGACTTCCTTCTTCTTAGCTTCAATTTCTTCCCTACTGGCATTGAAACTAATGTTGGTGTCTTGATTCATTGGGTTTTCAGCAGACTTTTGGAACTCTTTAAAAATCAAGTTCTTGACTTGTTGAGTTCTTAAACCTGGGTTTTCCTTCTTGATTTCTGGCATTCTTCTTTCTTCAAATGCAGCATAAGCAGCCTTGACTCTTCTTTCTGGATGCTTATCAATGTCCTTGGATTGAATACCACCATCTCTCTTGGTCAATGCCAATGCATCCAAGGCACTGTCAATACCACTGGCACTCAATTCTGGAGTATCCTTGTTGAAATCCAAGAAATCATCAATCTTACCAGTCTTTCTGGCAGCAACCTTTTCAGCACCTCTTTGTTTGGACTTAAGAGGTTTCGATGGCAAGGCGCTTTCTTCGGCTTGTAACAAAGCATCTCTTTCGGCCTTTTTACGGGCAGCTTCTTCCTTTTTGAATTGTTCATCTTCCTTCTTCTTGTTACCCTTCTTGGAACCCTGTTCCCAAGTGGCGGCTTCTTGAGCTTCTAATTGAGCGTCTTGGGCTTGTTTCTTCTTGTTGGCATTATCGGCCTTCTTGGCATTACCGGCAGCCTTCTTGGAATTTTCTCCTCCTTTCTTAGCCATTGTGATATGTTGTAGTAGGTTGATCTAAACTGGGAAAGTTGGCTTTAAGGTTGGATCGCAAAACTTTTAGTGATAGTCACGTGCATTACCGATCATGGAATTGTAAAACTCGACTACAAACGATTGAGACTTTGGGGTGGGCACTTGTGATGGAAAACGATTGGTTTAGAGAAACAATTTTGATTGAAATTTAGGTTGGAGTATCAGATTTGGTTTCCAACTTTCTCCATAATTTTTGGACCAAATTCCACGTTTTTGCAGCTGCCTTTTCTCAAGTATATGACGTTTTATGGCTTGCAATCCGTATATAAGTCCCAATTGGGCATATCAAGAGATTCGCTGTTTGGCGAATTGTCTTGATACACAGGTTAATTATCAGGAATAACTGATTTTCGTATTTTCGATCATATTTTTTTTTTTTGTAAAAACTTTCGAATGTGGTACTACAGTTACTGGGAACAGGGTGAGTTCAAATACGTTGATTTTTGTTAGCGTTTTAAGTCCTATCTAAAAGCCATTTAAAGGTATCAGATGCAAAAAGAATTGGATATCTCTTAAACTTGAAATGACCAATAAACTACTAGAGATTTCCAGCAGTACATCTATAACTTGGATGGTCTGAAAACAGCTCTACCCTGTATCTTACCTTCAACCAATTCGTGCAAGTACTTTCTGACATCCTTGAAATCGTAGACAGTGTAGATAGGTTTGATCTTACCCATATCGATCCACTTCATCAATTCAATTTGTTCAGCAGAACGGCCACCGAAACAAAAAATGTATTCGACTTCTCTTCTAGCCAATTCGTAATTCTTCAAAATCAACTTGTACTTACCTAAACCGATACTGACAATCTTACCTTGAGACTTGACGTAGGTTTGACAGACATCACTGGTTGGTTGAATACCAACGAAATCGAAACAGAAGTCGAAACTTTCTGGCTTGTGTGTAGACTTGGTTAAATCAGTGTAGAATTCACTGGCACCATTATCCATTGCAACTTGCTTCAATGATTCCTTAACATCACACGCAACGATGTGAACACCATAAACCTTAAGAATTTGGATGGCGTTAGAACCTAAACCACCCAAACCCATGACCAAAACCTTGGTTAAAGGACTGAATAAGTGTTTAACCTTGGAGATAGCATGGAATGGAGTTAAAACAGAATCGGTAGCAACAGCAGCGGTTTCGTAGTTCACAGTGTCAGGAATTGGAAGCAAAGATCTCAAGTTTCTGACCAAAAGGTATTGTTGGAAACCACCATTTTGGTTCAAACCATAAGCCAGTATGGAGTTTAAACATGCTTGATCCTTACCTTCACGACAGTTTTCACAAGAACCACAAGCAAGAGCAATTTGCATAGCAAAACGTCCACCGACCTTGTATAAAGGATGAGACTTCAAGCCATCACCAACGGCAGCCAAGGAGCCAGCGATTTCGTGGCCCATAATGAATTTTTCAGGAGCCCGCTCCTGTTCGGTTTCCATAGGACCAGCAATAAGAATATGAGGATCACTCATACAAAGCCCAGCAGCTTCAACCTTAAGCAAAACTTCATTGGCCTTTGGAACAGGAACCGGTTCGTCCTTGAATTGGATAATGTCCTTAGTACCTCTAATGTAACCGTAAGCAGATTGGGTCTTTGGAATAGACATAATGATGGCGGTGATATGTTTCTTGGTGATGAGGATATTTGATGAGATCAAAGAGTGAAATTTTGCTAGTAACTGAAAAATTATAATGTATACAACCACAACTGACAAAAGCACAGAATTTCTCGATCAGAAGCAATTGGTATAAGTTTAATAGTTTAATACCGTTGAAGGAGATCTGGTAGCCATATTATAGGGGGATCAACCCTCGGCATTACTATACTAGTATACAAAGGTGCGGGGGCCTACAAAGAATGCCGAATCGTGGGGATACTGGGGTACAAAACCGTGAGAGAAGAAGGGAAAAAACAGGGGCCACGGCACCAGAGGAGAAACAAGACGGAAAAGCCAAAGTGGAAGTAGAGCATGGTGCCATCGTCATAAACGAGCTGTTCGTATAAAAGCCTATGTTGGGTGGAATTGACTTGAGTAGTCTTGTTCCTAAAGTGTAGATTATTAGGCACCAACCTTTTAGATGATACGTACTGCATGGTTCAAAAGCGATGGCATCTTGCAACCCCTACTCTCCGTTTTGGGACATGGAACACTCGGGCAACTGCATATTTAGATCGGGTTTATGTTGTCGGTGACGACTCGGGCAGAGATTAGGTGTCCCATAGGAGGGGAACTAAGGGAGGGGAGGTACCATTTGCAACAGGGTCGTCTCAATTAGGTGAGTTAGGTGTGGTGTATTCGGATTTGATGGAGATATGCGCCAACGACATGCGTCCATGTTTTTGAATTATTATGGTGGATTTGTAGGCTTAGAATATGTACAATTAGCCTGTATAAAGATTGGGGACCAGGCCAGAACCAACAGAGTTCGCCAGCCAGGCCCACCACCAAGTGTAAATCCGCCCTCACAAATCCGTTCCGAGCCGATAACCTAGCTGAATGCTATTCTGGATACCTTAATGAGCACGGTAGAGAACCAACCGAATACTTCATACTAATGCTTTAGTTTCAAATCTGCCAATCAAACCCTTCCAGAAGCCAATGAATAATCGTAAAACCTTACCCATTTCGATAAGGACAGTGGTCAGACAGCCCTACGATCTGTCTAATTGTAATTATAATTATAAATGTGACGGGTCTTGTTTTCTCGGTGGACTCTTAGTGATATACTATTACTGGTGTCTACAGGTGATGGTTCCATAAAATCTCACCCACAGTGGAGTTGAGGTGTATTATAAATAACAAAACGAGAATTGAAGCTCTGTGGAGCAACTTTTTTTTTATATATATATGCATTACTCCGACTTTTGCTTTTTAGCAGCCGGTTCGTCACCATTAGTTTGAGCAGGAGTGGTTTGCTCAGCGTGGAAATCCTTAATAATGGAATCCACATCATCAATATTCAATTGTCTGACATCACCCAATAATTTAATCTTACCAGTGACTTCCTTACATTGATCATCGGTCAAATTCAAATTCAATTGATCAACTCTGGATTTAATAGCATTCCAACCAGTCAATCTATTGGCGAAATGGATATATCTGGTTAAACCGAAATCAGAAGGATTCAAGATTTCATAAGTAGATGGGTTAGCTAAAATGGCCTTGGCATGAATACCAGCCTTGTGAGTGAAAGCACAGAAACCAGTGATTGGGTTGTTGAATGGAACATTAACTTGGACAGCATCAGCGACCAAATTTTCCAAGTCTCTTAATTTATGCAATTTATATTTAGATAAGACATAGTCTCTGTCGGCGGTGATCATTCTAGCCATTAAAGCACCCAATGGAGTAATACCATTTCTTTCACCAATACCCAACACAGAAACATCAATCAATTTGGCACCGGCTTCCAAAGCAGTGTAAGCGTTAGCAATAGCACAACCAGTATCATTGTGGAAATGACATTCAATATCACAGGAAACCACGGATTTAAGGGTCTTGACCAATTCATAAACTTGTCTTGGGTTAGCACAACCAACAGTGTCAGCAATACCAACTCTATTCACACCAATCTTATCGACGGTTCTGTAAATGTTCAACAAGTCAACAATATCAGATCTGAAAGAATCTTCCGATGAGAATCTGATTTCAATACCCTTGGATTTGACGAATTCAATCACTTCAATAGCACTTTGAGCAATATAGTTCATATCTTTACCATGAGAATATTCACGAAGGAACTGAGAAGTACCAATAACCACATCAACACCATCAACCCCAGTTTCAACAGCAACTCTAGCATCGTCCATGTGACATCTGATATGAGTTAAAATCTTGGCCTTTAAACCTAATTTACAAATAGCTTCACAATCCTTTCTAGATTGTTCAGAAGCAACTGGAGATGTTAATTCAATATAGTCAACTCCAAAATCATCTAATGCCTTGGCAATTTCAATCTTCTTTTCAGTAGTGAAAAACGCATTGGCAAATTGTTCACCTTCTCTTAAAGTACTTTCAATAACTTCAAACTTGTTGACGTTGGACAAAAAGTCGGATGGATTAGGTCCATATGGATTACTTGCTACTGACATCTTTGTTTTGTAGTTCTTTCTTGTTTTTGTATGATATAATTACTCAACAATATTTCAGGAAGAGAAAAAATTTTAAAGGCTTACAACTCCGAACCTTTATATATGAAAAATTTTCGGCTTCTCCAGATCATGAAATTTTTTGTATATTGGTCATAGGTCGCTTGGTTCCGAAATGAGTAATCTTATACAGGCGGCAAGCGTTATCTGATTACACAAAAAATGTCAATGAGTCACAGAAAACATATAAGCAGATCAAAAGGTTACTTTTGGTCAAGATAAAGAGCTGAAAATTGGCACATAGACCATATGAAGCGAGCTGATTCCGCCAGAGCTTTTTGCCTCTTCATAACATGCCTGGTTATCGTTAGCGACACCCACCATCTGTCTATGATAAGGCAATTACTCATGAGTCACCATGCAGTAGCGCTGCTTGTTAACCGCGGTGTTGCCCGCTAAACCGAAAGCTGCGTCACGTGCACATCGTCTTTTTTCTTCTACTTTCAACTCTCACCCCCTTTTACCCCCATCTTCTTAGTCCATATATATTCTCGATAATTCTAGAAGATCACGTGGACTCATCTCCTTTGTGTAGTAGTAAGCCATTACTGATGTTTGATAATGGTGCATGGGAACTACTATTCACCAGATTCCATAATGGTCATTCATCCCCCCAAGAAGGAGGGGGAAAAAAGATTACCAGGGCCTATTTCAAGTTATACGCAAGTCTAGATTCTCTTGCATAGAGTTGAAAAGCTACTAAGAACGGATTTAATCGCTTGAAAAACAATGTGTGGCAAATGCTTTGAGGAAAGTTCGTCTGTATCATATTCAAAATATAAATTGTTATAATTGTGCCTGTTACCCAAAATGGCCCTCCTATTGTTCCAATGGGTAACTGCCTTTTCTTCTTTAGTTATCTAGTCTACTGGTCCAGGGTTCAGTGCTCAGTGCTCAGTGTTCAGTGTTCAGTCACCAGCTAAGAAGAAAGTTTATACTTTATGTATATGTAGTGTGCTGTAGGAAATGCATTAGAAGTATTCCAGAATGTACATATGACATATCGTGGCAGAAAGTCTAATCTATCAAGCATAACCAGAGTATATTGATTGGAAATGGCCCCAAATGGCCCCACTTGAGCCACTTAGATCATGTCAAAATACGAGCCATATCTGATAAAAATATTTGACAGATTTTGTACTGCGAAAACTAAGTCGATCACATTTCACCATGGTACCAACAACCAGAGAAGAGAGGACCCTTCCACCAATCTAGACCAGCTATTATTTGGCTCTTTAACATGCTATTTCTGGCTGGTTTCTACTGGTGTACATAATTGTATTGCTATTAGTTGCAAAAAAAAGTTGCTCAGTTAAGCGCCAATATGGACAGTATGAGTAACCAATTTTGCAATCTGTGTAATACACAACTTTGAGAGAAGTCCAATGATTCCAAGCTTCAAGTTGCCAATTTTACCATCAAATTACGTTGTAGAAAAAGCACTAAAAAAGCCGGTAGAAATAAACAGTTTATGTTCTTTTTTTTTTAAATAAAACAAACACATGATAATAAAAATCAGTACACTATATAGTAGAACCTTTCGGTAGAGTAGATTGAGGCCAGGCCTCCCTAGAGAAGTAAAATTACGCCATTGGAGTTGAAACTCCAAACCAATTTGGTGAGTCTGATAGAAGCAGCAGTATCATCTCAAACCAAGTCAACAAAGAATTATGCTTGAACATAAACGTAAAGCCATGAAGCATGTAGTAGCAAAAATCCTCAAAAAGAAACTTTTGAAAACCAAAGTTAGAATAAGCTATACTTGATAATCAATTTCAAAAAATAAAAAAAAAACATGAAAGGGTCCCACAAAATAGTAAATCAGAAAACATCTGGATTTGAAAAATAAAGTTGCAACAATGAAAACATTTTTTTACATTGTAGTAGTTTTGAAAATAGAGCAAAGTAGTACCTGCGTAAACACTAAACTTCTGTTGCAACCATCTTGACAAATCTGAATATTTCAGACTTTAATTTAATCAATTCGATGTTCTTAATAATTAATTTTCCATTCATCTTGGAAACAATTTTCTTAACAATAGTATTAATTTCTTGATTTGGAAGACCAGTTACATGTTGCCAATTGTAATCAGGAATTAAAGGAGCGGATGACAGATCTGCCATCTTTTTTTCTCTCATAATAGCCAATTTAAAACAGCCCACGATTAACTTCTTCAATTCAAATCCCATGTGAGTATAATTAGCATAATTGTTGGATTGGTTAAGATATCTTAACAAGTAAATAATATCCATATAACGGAAAAGATAAATTGTACCTTTCATAAACATTGGAAGGGACAATTTCAATCTGCTAGTTAATAATAAAAGGAATTTGTCTAAAGGAAGTTCATCAGGGTTGGTAAGTCTTGGAGATTCTGGAGGAAAAGAGTTATTAATCTTAGTTGCAATGTATTTAACAATAATGGTCATTAATTGTTGTCGTTCTTGCCTAATTTGATTCACTGAAAGACCACCAATATTAGTATTTGATTTCGATAAACTATTAGTTTTAGTTAATGTTAAAGAATATGAATCTTTCATAGACTGTTTAATCTGTTCAGCAGCTGCAAAAGTCTTGCTAGGAGTAGCCACACGAGAAACAGGCAGTTGAGGAGAACGATCTTGATTTTGCTGAATGGTTTGAGCAGGAGGTTTATACTTCGTAGAAGATTTACCAGAATAAGTGCTCTCATTATCAGAATAACCATCGTCATCAGATACTAATAAAGGCATATCTTCGATAGGCTCTTCCATTGGATTGGTATCACCATTGCTGGTGATATCAAGGGTGGAAGTAGCTGATTCAAGAGGATCATTATTTGACATTTCAAAATGATTAATAAAAGAAGAAGTCATGGAATCTACTGGAGACTCAGCAGGGGTAAGGGGAGCAGCCGCTTTTGATCGGGTCGCTTGAGAGGACGCTTTCTGTTGGCGCGAAATTGGATAGATGTTATCTCCAATAGTGACCATTGTTCAAGTTATATAAAATAGTAGGATTAACAATAAAGTAAAAAGTTAACCAGTGGATCGTGGAAATTCAAGCTTCCTATAGATCGAAAATAGTTACAGTCACTTTATGATAGGAATGATGATGGATGGATAATAATAAAAACAACAACAACAACAACAAAAAAGTATATTATTGAATTGTAAACGGGATTGAAAATTACAGCCAAATTGTTCGAATTAGATGAATTATATGATATGAGTAAAGCCTGGATAAATTTTGAATGCCCACTAGACGTCTAGTATGAAATAAAGTACATGTTGACAAATATAGGGAACAAATAGGGCTAGAAAATGGAAGTGAGGACAACTTTTATTATTAGATTAGTATATCACGGCTTTTGGAATCTTTGGCAGGTCTTGATTTATATCGCAGAGGAGCTTTGGCTGAGGCGTCTTGCGATGTGATGGATCTGACTAGAGTGATTCAAAGATGAATAGGTGTGAATTTTTTTTCTTCTTTCTTTGCTTTGTACTGTGTTGGACGTACAATGGAGTAATATCGAAGCTATTTACTGTTGAATGGTAAAGAGCTGGGAAAGGGTGAAATTTGATAGGGTAAACAGGGATATAAGACTGCTTGCTGGATCAAATACGATGGGTCGCTTGGCTATGGTGGCTTGGGACTTTTTGGCTTGTTTGGCTTGTTTGGCTTGAAGGCTGAGATGGCTATAATTTTTTTGGCTGGTTGGCCGGTGATGAGGTTTGGTGATTTGTTATCCCTTTTTTTTTATGAGTCAGAGGGTAGCGAGGAAGAGGAAGGTCCAAGCAAAAAAATGCGACCTACAGTGTCACGAGCACCAGCGACAGCGACCACAAGACAATTCGACAACAAAAACCGTAGCGCCCAGATCTACAGGGTCTGGGTGGGGATACCTGGCGAGTGGATATACTTTTACACGAACTTTGGGGGTGCTTGTGGTATGGTTCTAGGCCTCCACACCGTTGTGCTGAGTACGGTTCAAAGACCTTCCATATTTAGTAGGTACAAGTGGTACAGGGGGAAATCAGCAATGTCAGTGGTTAGGTGCCTTAGACGGCCATCAACTAATGGCATAGCATCAGATGGGATCTGCCCCTGCCGAGATTGTTGGCTGGCGCTATACGCTAACTTAATAGAGCCACCACAGTACCACGGGCCACACAAGTACTGGGTACTGTGTGTCTACTGGTACAAATAGATAGTCCCCCACCAGTCCAGTCTCACTATTACGGTACTACTAGACTGAACCGTACCACGGTAGAGATACTACAGTAATGGGACAGATGTAATGTAAAATGCCCTGGGCAGTGGCCAATTAAAGTAGCGTAAAATACACCGGGTCTTTCCTTCTAGCAGGGTGTTTTCTGCACTGGTTGTGTCTGTCTTTGCTAGTACCTATACTTTCTGATCTGGTTGATTCAGAGTCAATCCTCACTTCCATCTTGGCTGAGGGCGCACTGGGATTGTTGATTACCTTCTTTGTCCACCGCCATTCTACTGTGACGGCGGCTTATCTTATCCTGCTAAACCTTGGTATCCCTTTTCACTTGAGGTAGTCTTAAATATCAGAAGAAAGGAGGGGGAAAAAGAGAATAAAACTGTGGGTAATTTCTGGTCTTTCTTTGTTCGCTATTAATTGATCTTTATTAATTGTTGGTAAATCACTCACAGTTAATCCTTTTTTTCAGTCAATTTTCACCAATTTTTAACAATCCTGATTTTATCTATATGACCCAAAGTCCTGAACCGTTAGGCCTGGCCGCCCAATCTGAACCCAATCGTGTTGATTCTGCTTCCCCTGCTATGAACAGAACTTATAAGGATGCAATCAGTGCTTTGAATACTTTACAATCCAACTTTGCTTCTATTGAAGCGTTCAAGAAATTGGGTCCAAATGTCAATCGGAATGAACTTTCAATTAGAGAAGTTTATGAATACACTCGTCGTTTGGGTTACTCTCCAAAGGATTTCAATCGTTTAAACATCATTCATATCACCGGTACCAAAGGTAAAGGCTCCACTTGTGCATTTACTGAATCAATCTTAAGAAAGTATCAAAATGATGGATTGATCTCCAAAATTGGCTTGTTTACTTCTCCTCATCTTAAATCAGTAAGAGAAAGAATTAGAATCAACGGTAGTCCAATTACTGAATTGAAGTTTACCAAGTATTTCTTTGAAGTTTGGGATAAATTATCTGCAACTACTTCATCACCCGAAGAATTTCCAACCTTACAACCAAGTGATACTGTGAAACCAATGTATTTTAAATATTTAACCATTTTGTCATTCCATGTTTTTATGCAAGAAGGAGTTGATTCTGCTATTTATGAAGTTGGTGTTGGAGGTCAATATGATTCTACTAATATTATTGATAAACCTACTGTCACCGGTATCTCCAGTTTAGGTATAGATCATACTTTTATGTTGGGTGATACCATTGAATCTATTGCCTGGAACAAGACCGGGATCTTTAAACCTAATACTCCTGCTGTTGTTAGTGAACAAATTGAATTTCCTGAATCCATTGAAGTAATCAAATCAAGAGCTGATGAATTAAAAGTATCAAGTTTAGATATTGTTTCTTATAAAGATATTCTTCCAGAAAATACTAAACTTGGTTTAGCTGGCGATTTCCAAAAACAAAACGCTGCTTTAGCCATCAAAGTAGCAGAATATCATTTAAAAACTTTAGGTGCTTCTCCACAAGATTTGCCAAAATACAATGATCAAGGAATAGTAGAAGAATTACCTGAAAAATTCATTCAAGGTTTGGGTAAAGTCAACTGGGATGGTAGAGCACAAATCATTGAAAACAAACCTGGTTTTGAGAAGATAACATGGTACGTTGATGGTGCTCATACTCTTGATTCTATCAATGTTTCATCCAAGTGGTTCAAAGATGAACAAAATAAGAATTCTTCCAAAAAACTCAAAATTCTTTTATTCAACCAACAAAGCAGAGAAAATGCAGATGCCCTTTTAACTAAATTATATGAAAATATTGCTGCTGAAGATTCTAGTTTCAGATTTGATCACGTTATTTTCACCACCAATATTACTTGGTCCGATGGTAAGTACAATTCCGACTTGATTTCTTTAAACAATTCCCAGGAATTAATTGACAAGTTGGTGATACAAAAGGGCTTGGCCCAAACCTGGGCCTCCTTGGATCAAAAAACCAAAAACAATTCCAGAAAACACATTTTCCATGATATTGAAACCGGGGTTAATTTCATCAAGAGTTTATCCAACTCCAGTGATTATGCCAACGGAGTAGATGTGTTTGTGTGTGGATCATTGCATTTAGTAGGAGGATTCTTGGTGGTTCTCGATAATGAAAGAGACTAATTATAAAGTTGATGGAATGTTTCTTTTCCCATCAAATAAGAAGCCTTTGATCCTGGAAGCTGGTTCTTAATATCTTCCCCTAATATTGTAATGGTTAAAACTAATTGAACTAATAATATCAAAATTTAATAGTTAAATTATCAATCTAATGCTTCTTCGGCTGATGGACAAATCCATTTAATTTTCCCTTTAATAATCATATATCCTGTTTTACATATACTCATATTTTATACTATATTACTTTTAGTTACTTCAGTTACTTACTACAAGCACAAACACTATCTCACAATTCATTCCGTGGGTGGGGTTGTGTGTGATTCTTTCTCGTATAGATCTATTTATTATACAATATACACTAATTTGAACCGGCATTAACAATATTCTCTCTAGATGACTTGACAATATCCTTGATATTACTTAAAGAAGCCTTCCATTCAAGTAATGCTTGTTTAGCTTGTTGCCATTTTTCAGCATTTTCTTGATCTTTACCAGCAACAATTAAACTGTTGACTCTGGATAAAGTGAAAGATTCTTCTAATTGGTTTAATCTACCTTCAATAACACCAGTTTTAATGGCAGTAACCAATAAAGATTCCAATTCAAAAGAAGAACCAGTGTTTGGTATTTCATTGTAGTTGAAAACAATTTTAGAATGTGATGCTTGACTGAAAAATCTTGCTAAAGATAAGATTTTAGATTTGTTGTGAATAAAATCGACTGGTAAATCTTGAGGAATTTTAGATGGTTCAACTATTTCACCAGAAATATATTGTTTAAAAATGCTAGCCAAACCTTCTTGTTCATTAGCTGCAGAAGCAGCAGCAACGTTATTGTTAACCAAGAAGGAAATATCAACGGTTTCAGAAGATAATGAGAATTTAATTAAAGTTTTTAATTCTTCAATATTTAAGGAATAAGTTTCAGTAAATTTCTTAATTAATTGTAAAGATTTGTAGGTGAATTTAGTATCTAATTGAATGAATTTCCAGAAAAGAGCTTTAATCTCTTCATCACTAACTTGAGCAGATTTACCCCAATTAACAAGATTATTACCAATGTTATCCTCAATAATTGAAAAATCAAAATTAGAAGTTTCAATAATAGATAAAATTTGGTTCAATATGAAAAGTCTGGTTTTGGAAGTTTCTGGTAATAAGTTGAACATGGTGTTCAAAATAGATAAAATAGTTGATGTCTTAATAGATTTTCTATCTCTTAATGATAATTGTTGTTTTGGATTAGTATCAATCAAGATTTGGAAAAGTGGTGATTTAGAATCATCTAAACTTTGTTGACCTACTAATTCTCTAACAAGGTAAATCAACAAGTTGAAAGCCGGCTCGAATTCTTTGTCGGTCAATTTACTTAAAACTCCATCACTAGATCTCTTGTAAAGCTCTTCAACAACAGCTGGTTTATTGGTGATTTCATTGGAATATGGCTTGATATATTGTTCTAAATCACGGGAAAATTGCTTGTCCTTGTTGGCACCATCGATGATGGAAGCGTACTCAAAAACTGAGTCCTTTAAGTCGTTGTCGACCACTATAACAGAAGCCATGGTTAAAGGTTATCAATAGTGTATGGGTGTATATATGGTGATCTCGATGAAATTTTTCTAACTAAAAATTTTCTCGTTCGGGGGACGACCTTTTTGTCAGGGAAGGGAAGCGTCTTTGGTGGTAGAGGAGGGTTGGGCTAAATGGATCAGATGGGGTGGACGTAGCCAGAGAAGAGTGGCTACGGGCTGGTGGGATGCTACAAGGGCCATTTTCGGGATTTTCGTATTTTTCAGTCTCTTTGGTGTGGGTATAGATGGGCCCTTTTGGTACTGAATAAAGTGAAAAATTAGGTATATATGTAATTACAGGCGACTGGAGGTGGATAACCGGAAGTGAAGGAGAGAAGGGTATCAATTGAGTCTGGTACCAGATCGCTGGAGTAATTTAATTGAGGTGGAATGGCAGGTGTGGGTGATTTTTCACTTCCTTTGCTTATCATTGTAGCTGGCCCAACGCACCTCTATCGCGTCTCACGATAGTAGACCAAACTGAGGGGGGGGGGGGGGCGACCAGGTAAATGGGCCAGCCGATAAGTGAGAGAATAGTGATAATTCAAGCAGTAGCCTACGATTGATCAGGTGGGTCTTTTCCGACCGTTCCCGCTTTTCTAAGACATAAGTTGGTTTCTATAGCTGAGTACTGACACTATCCCATCTCGTAGAAGGCATCGCCACACGTAGAGATGAAAAATTCACAACTCACGAACTTAGATAGATTCAATTGGACCTAGAGCAAACGAGATGGAGCTGAACTGAAATCCATTACTTCGCTTTTATTGGTAATTTGATGGCTTAATTTTTCCAGTATTATTTTGTTCAAATGGTTGCGAAATTTAGTCTCTATAAGTAGGTAGTCTCTGTAAGTAGTGTTAGAACTATTCTAAGCAAACATACTACCATACTGTTGCAACATCCAATCTATACTAATGACCCAAATAATAGCCATTTGGACAAGCTACCCCTACACAAATAATACTTTAATTTTGATATGTATTTATTAATTTGTACATAGTTGTTAACTATGCAACTTTATATGGTTACTATGGTCTGACAGTAATCACCTGTAAATCTTCACTTTCTTCCTCTTCATTAATTACAGGTTGGTATACCTTCTTAGTAGGTTCGGAAGTTTGTGTAGCTTTATTGGTCCAAGCACCAGACTTGGGTGGTGGTCCGTTTTCCAGCACATTCTTCATCGGTTTGACACTCTTACTCAGTTTGGTATAGTTTTTAGGAACAGGAGGAGAATTAGATCTGAAAAATGGTGTATCGGATTTATATGGGCCTCCAAGGGCTCCAGGCTGCAGTTGGATACCATTATTAACCAATACTCCATTAGATACCAAAACATTTGGTTTGGCAGTAGTGATCTGGGGACCATATAATCGTTTTTCTTTCTTTACCAAATCAGGAGAACTGGATCCGGCATTCTGCACTTGCGATAAGGTAGAATCAAGAGGATCTGGTTGGATAGGTTTGGTTGGAATTGGCATACCAAATACATTATTGGATTTGATAGAACTTTCTTCCGATGAATTACTAGATAATTGTGACAATGAAAACTTTTTTTGATGCTTATAATTTGTGGTTGCTGTAGTAGATGTTGATTTAATTGACTGCTCAGATGAAGTGGTCCGTTTATAACTAGGTCTCTTTTTGAAATGGCCCAGTTTAGTACCTGCACCTGGTGGTTTGATGAAATCTTGTGAGGTATTGATACTTGGTTCATATATTCCATCATCATCATCGTAATCTTCTTCCATAGTATCAGTTTCATCCAAATGATCCAATTCTGATTCAGACAACATAGTAGACATCTGACTGATTTGACTGATTTGACTGATTTGTGATACCATCGAAGAAGGTCTGGTTCTCGAAGTCCTAGGGATCGTTTGTTCGCTACCTGGCGATGATCTCGGTTTATCGTCATGGAATCTACCATTTTTATCTTCAAAAATGCGAGGACTACTGGTTTCTTCCATTTTCTTCAAGTGTGAATCGGTATCTAGGGCAATAGTAACGTTCTGTTGAAGATGCTCCATTTTAGGAGGAGTAGTTCTCTTTGCCACAATTTCTAATGGTCCTCCGGATTCATCATTACTGACATTAACTTCACTCTCTGTACTGGTGAAAGTACGAGGATGACTGATCAGACTTTCATTATCGGCATCATTACGCTTGGTACTTTTCCAGAACTTCAACTTATTAAGGAACTTGGCATTCTTTGATCTCTTCTCTAAAGTCTCATTAGATTTTTGAGGGATTTGTGTCACCCTTTGAATATTACTACTTTCAGGATAAAATGAAACCGTTCTTTCTAAAGGAGTTCCGTCAACAGAAAGACGAGGACCACCTGGTCTTCTAGATTCTGGTGTGTTGGCTTGAAAGACTTGAGAAGTATTTTTAGGCGATGAGGGGGAAGATGGAGGAATAAATGGCTCCTTATTAAGACTGTTTGGGAATGAATATCTAGACAGTTGAGAATCTATTCTTTTTTGCTCAACCGGTTCATATCCTTTAACATTGCTCCTGCTGGCTATACTCAAGGAAGATTTTATTTTCTCAATTGGTTGAGGAGAGTGGGCTAAATCAGTTAATGATAAAACACTTTTCACTCTACTTCTAGATCTAGTAAGAGACTTTTTATCGAAATAACCTCTACTCTTTTGACGATAATATTTCTTTTTCTTTCTCGAGAATTCTCGAGTCAAAGATAATTCATAAAATGCAGTCAATGAATTCATTTGATTATTTAAAACACTGGTTTGTAATTCGTCGGTATTAAAATTAAGTTTTTGCATTCTTTTTACAAGATCTTTTTCTATTTTTGTTTGGAATGGGGAAGTATTAACACGATAATGTTGATTGATGGATAAAACAGATTCAGCATCATTACTGCTATGACGCGATGCTTTATCTAAATGCTTATTGTAATGGTCTATCAAAAATGAGGAGTTTAAAATTTGGGAAGTATTAGGCCGTTTACTGGGATCTTTATTAAGCATAGAAGAAATTAAATCTTGAACATCTTGAGGAATGGAGTCTCTATATCTTGGCTCTTCATGTAAGATTTTGAATTTTGTTCTAAGATCATCATCTTCATCAAATGGCATTTCTCCATATAACATAGTGAAGAGAATAACTCCCAAGGACCATATATCAATAGCACATCCTGAATATTTTTCATTTTTCAATAATTCAGGTGCCATATAAACTGTGGTCCCACATACGGTAGATAAGTATTTTCTTGCTTGAGGATTATATTCTCTAACAAAACCAAAATCAGTTAGTTTAACAATGGTTTTTCTTTTATCAGCTAATAAAATATTCTCTAGTTTTAAATCTCGATGACTTAAATTCAATGAATGGACGTGTTTTAATGCCAACACAATCTGGAAAAATAAGTTACAACATTCTTTTAATTCTAGACGTTTTCTTTCATAAATTAAGAAGAATAATTCACTTCCTTCACAATATTCCAACACTATCCATAAATGATTTTCAGTTTTAATGACTTCATAAAGATTAACAATATTTTTATGTTTGAGTTGTTTATGATAATATATTTCTCGTACGATATTTGGATCATCCACAAGCCCACATTTTAGTACCACCTTAACATTCAAAAGAACATGGGTTGCCAAGTATACTTTACCAAAGGCACCTTCGCCAATTTCTCGTATGATTCTATAACTGCCGATTTGGCTAACATTAGGGGAGGTGATTTGAAGGTAAAAATCGTTGAACTGGGCGGCTAACTGGGCTTTATGGTTTTGGTCGTTAATCAACCGTGATGAACCGTTCATCGACACACGATAAAGTAATACCGAAACACGTTTTAAAAGTTTATCAGATGGATTTCCCCTGGTACTGGCGCTGATACTTGGTAGAAGTCACAAAGCCAATGGAATTAACTAATTTGAAAAGTGACACGGTCGGAGTCGAGAGAGAGAGTGTGTGTGTGTGAGACCTTTTTGTTGTAGTCTGTTGAAGAAAGGTAATTATTGGAGTAGTCAAGCCACGTTGGGATTTAACTCTATTTCTTTCGCAGAACTGTACTTGCAAGGGATCTGGGGACGGGCTGATGCCACTAACTATGAGGGTTGAGCACCTTCTATTGGCGGAGGAGGGTTAGACGAAGGAATGGACTTATGAGTAGGAACGGCTTTAGTTGGCTGGTTATGGAGTTGGTGATTTTCTGTCACGTGACACCAGATTGAGATGTTAGTAGGTTTTAGTGGAGCAAAAAAGGTGCAGGTTTGAGCTGAGGTGGTTGATCAAGGTGGTTTAAAACAAGAGGATAACTTCCGAATAGACAAGAGCAAATACAACGCATATGTGGAGAAGTCGAGGATGGCTTCGGCCGCGCCTTCCAGTGGCCAGAAGTGGCATAAGAAGCCCAAGGATGCACCGCTGTATGGCCACCAATGGCACCAATGGACCTCAAATAGGCAATACTCATGCGATGGATGCAATGGAAGTACCAATTGACAGCAATAGAACACCCACTAATACCACCACCAGCACCATAAACAACGCAAACGAAGCCCACTTGCTCTCCTTGCAGACAGTAGTGGCCCAGCCGCTCGATCTACTTGCAGAAAAGCTCCAAAACCGCACTTTCGATGCCCCTTTCACTTCCCTTAACAAGCTCAACCGAACCGAAATAGAGCATTTAATAGAACAGTTCCAATATCGACTTTACAAAGAGTTTACCCAATTCTTAAAGAACCCAGATCATGCCTCCATAGACTCCATAAGTGTCCTCCACTACATGAACCCCCAAATATCAGATATTTCCCAGATCATATACTCGATCCAGCTCCAGAAATACCCCCAGGATTACGTGAAATTCCATGAAATAACGAGCCACCAGCAGTTTCTTACCGATATCCTCACCAAATTACTCTATAAGGAATATGTCAGGATTAAAGTGAGGGAAACCAGGCCAGAAAGCGAGATGATTGACCTTTCCAACCCGGCAGAATGGTTCCCAGAAACCCGTAAAATGAAGAGAAAAATCATCCTTCATGTTGGACCTACCAACAGTGGTAAGACATATTCATCGTTACAAAGACTTAAAGCTTCCAATTCTGGTTACTATGCGGGTCCACTTCGTTTATTGGCTCGTGAAATCTACGAAAGGTTCAACCAGGAAAAGGTCCAGTGTAATTTGATCACGGGTGAGGAAGTGATACCTTCTATCGATGAGTTTGGTAAGGTCAGTGAAATTTCGTCTGGTACTATCGAAATGATCCCATTACACAAGAAAATGGATGTCTGTATCATCGATGAGATCCAAATGATTGCCGATGAGCATAGAGGTGCGGCCTGGACCAATGCTGTTTTGGGAGTATTGGCCAAGGAAGTGCATTGTTGTGGTGAAGAAAGTGCGGTTCCTTTAATCGAGAAGCTCACCAAGATCACCGGAGACGACTTGGAGATCAAGAGGTACGAAAGGTTGGGAAAGCTTAGTGTTCTTCCTAATGCGCTTCAAGATGTGAAGAAGCTTCAAAAAGGTGACTGTTTAATTGCATTTTCCAAGAGAAAGATTCTTGAGCTCAAGTGTAAGATCGAACAGTCTACCAAGTTGAAGGTTGGTATTATCTACGGTGCCTTGCCTCCTGAAATTCGGTCTCAAGAAGCTAATAGATTCAATGAAGGAAAATATGATATTTTGGTGGCTTCTGATGCTGTTGGTATGGGATTAAATCTTCTGATCAAGCGGATAATCTTCCATGGAGTGAAAAAGTTTAATGGTAACGAAATGAAGAACTTGACCGTTTCAGCCGTTAAGCAAATCGCTGGTCGTGCTGGTAGGTACAGTAAGGACAGAGGTGAGCTGGAAGGGTTCGTCACTGCTTTCCAAAAGAAGGATTTGGACTTTGTACGTGGCATGATGGAATCTCCAACCAAGGACCTTAAGAAAGCATGTATCTGGCCCACAGATTTGGTTTGGAAACACTATATGGCCAAATTTCCCAAAGGTGTTCCATTCCATGAGATTCTTCACCATTTTGAACAAGAAACCAGCTCTCTTAACATGAAGAATTACTTCATTAGTGATCTTGATTCCAGAAACGAAATGTTGAAGCTTTTCTTGAGAGAGGACCTCTATAAACGTACAACCATTGAAGACCAGTTGGTCTTGAGTTTGGCTCCAGTTAATGTACAAATGAACTCACCTGAAGTCATTGAAACTGCATTCAAGTTCTTGAGAAACATCACTGTTTGTGCCACTAATAACGTGTTTGACTTTGATTTCTTGCATGAAAAACTCATCAGAAGAACTCCAAAAATCAATACTACAATTGCCGAAACAGTTGAAAACTTGAGGCTCTTGGAAGATAACCACAGAGTGGTTCTTTTATTCCTCTGGTTGAGTCAAAGATGGCCCACTCTATTTGTGGATAAAGAGGGGGCCATGGACATCAAGTCTTTGATCGAAAAGAGAATCAGTCAAGAGTTGAACAATTTAAGAAGACTCAACAAAGGTTAGCAGATGAACTAGTTCAAAGGGAACGGTCTAATTTCACTTTTGCAATCATTTCCCACGTTTTTAGTATGGTTGCATTTTGAGTAGAAACCAAACATGAAAGACAATGCATGTGGGGACTCTCTCAATGCTGTCATTTTTGCAGCTACTTGAACTATAACTAATAGAGAGGCAACCAGGTTGGTTTAAATAGACGGTGTGCTTTTAGTGATAATCATACTGAGAGCTCAATCGGTTCTTTGTGCCAAATACCAAGTGATGAATAGATATGGCTGTACATATAAAATGATCTATTCTTTAGTGTTAAGGGCTGGAGAATTACATATTGTATAATACTTGTATATAAGCGAAAAAAATAAAAGTTGTACAAAAGGTATTCCTATTTAATTGTTTAATGTTATGTGAACAGTAGTAACAATAACCATCTGTCCTACTAACGCTAACACGCTCAGAGGTTACATCTGTGCTGGGAGACCTGTTTTATTTGTTGAGTTAGGAGTACTGAGACCGTAGGTTTACAAGTTGCCTATTTTTATCAAGGAGTTGTTGCTCCAATCATTCCCATTGGCTTAGGTTCTTTTAAATTAGAAGATATCAAAGAATCTATGGCCACTGGTTTCGATTTATCTTGAGAAAAACGGGTATCAGCCACACCCAATATAGTTTTAAAGCCTCTGGTTTTGACTTGATTGTGTCTAATATCCAGCCATGAAGTTATTTTGACCTGCCATGTTTTATCTTTTTCTTGTCTACATTACAGCCTTGACATGTAGATGCAAAAGTAGATGAAGAAGCAGCAGTGGATGCAAATTAGTTATGAGAGTAACGAAGAGAAATACTGGAGTAGTTTGAGGTAAAAAGAGCCGGGTAAGCTTGCTGAGTCCGAAAAAAGAAATGATACCAGGATCCCAGTATCAGGTTATCAACCTATTTTAATCGGTTCATTCTTTGATTTGCTAGGTTAGAATATGGCGCCCAAGATCCCCCACCTTTTGACCCCCCACACCCCCACACCCCCACGTATCAAGGTTCTGATTCCCTGCATATCGTCCCACATCATTTTTTCAGACAGGTTCCCCCACCATTTGTGATAAATTTTGGGGAATCGCGATACCAAACAAGCGTGGGGGATTGAGAAATCTTTAAAAAATCCCTTCTATATATATATACATTTATATATCTCGTCTTTCTAACCATTAGTTTTGTTAATCATTATTCCAATCATTACACAATGCCCACCGCAACAGAGAACACCGTTTTGGTGGTAGGCGGACCCGCTGGGACAGGTAAAACTACCATGGGAGAACTCTTAGCACAGCTGTTATCATGTCCATTTGTAGAGGGAGATGCTTTACACCCCAAAGCCAATATTGAAAAGATGTCAAGAGGAGTCGCTTTAAATGATGAAGACAGATGGGGATGGCTCAAGACGTTAAGCGAAGTGGCAGCTGATAAAAGCCGAGCTCCTGATAACGAATCACAATCCGCCGTTGTAACATGTCTGATGTTAAAGATAGCATACCGGGAAGTTATTAGGGAAAGTACCAAGACCAAATGTCGGTTTATTTTCTTACATTCACTGTATGAATTGTTAATGGAAAGAGTTAATGGACGTCAGGGCCATTTTATGAAATCAGATATGGTGAAATCTCAGTTTGATATTATGCAAGTTCCCCAGGGAAGAGAATTGGTGGAGAATGGAGGGGATTGCATAGCCATAGATATCGAAGGTAAAACGCCTCAACAGTTGTATCAAGAGATAATGGAGAAGTTGCACTAAAGTTAGGTTTAAGGGGAAGCAATCTAGGAGTTCTTCCCTCTCCATAACATTCTACAAACCTCATCATGAACCCATATCATCATCATCATCATCATCATCTACACAGCTATAGAGTAGTTAGCAAATAATGTCATAATGAATACCCACGACGGATATTGTAATTCCGCCAATAAGCAGTAGTAGTCAACTAGCCCACTAGTCCCGGTACCCTCAATACCCAACCAACCAATGGAAAAACATTAAGGTATTTAGCCATAACCACAGTAGCAAATTGGCAAATAGGTAAATTGGCATATTGAGGTATTGGCTGGTTTGGGGGAGTGGGGGGCTTTTTTTTTTGTATCCTCCTCTTTTTGATTAACTTCGCTCCCTTCTACTCCACTTTAGTGGTGTGGACTTAGTGAGACTTTGGAGGTACCTCTCCTGATCACGCACCACCAACAGTGACAAAAAAAAAGTCACACTGGACAAATACCTCTTCTCCCGTAAGAGGTCTAAAAAATCCTGTCCTGCGGTAGCTCTTAAATTTATTGTCCCCGCTACCACAGCTCCGAAGCAGGTTTTGTCAACATTGTCCGCAATAACCAACCAAGTATCCAGCTGCACTCTATAAGGCTCCAGGCTCCTCTCATACTCTGGATACACAACCCATCAACACATTCGATCCAAAGGTGTGTTCTCTTCCCACACATACCAAAATCTTTCACACTCACTTCAAACATCAACCAAAAACCTCTTGGAATCCCCGATGCTGAACTTTGACCAGCTTCCTTATCTCAATCCCAACTACGACCGAAGAGTGGCCTTGATTACTGGTGGTAACTCTGGCGTTGGCTTCTACACTGTCCTTGAACTTTACCTCCATGGCTACGTGGTATATATTGCCAGTCGTAGTCGGTCCCGGGTATTGAAATCCATAAAAGAGTTGAAAAAGAAGGCCACTGCTCTTAGAAAAGAATACACTGCCGAGGCTTCACAACATCGGTTCCTTGGTGAACTCTACTTCTTGGAGATCGACTTGGTTAGTTTGCAATCGGTTCTTAAGGCAGTAGAAACCTTTAATTCTCTTGAAGCTCACCTTAATTTACTTATCAATAATGCCGGGGTAATGGCTCTACCTTATTCTCAAACTATTGATAATTTTGAAATACAATTACAAACCAATTATGTTTCTCCATTCTTATTAACTACTAAATTATTACCTTTATTGGAGAAAACGGCGGACGCTTATCCTCATATTGAACCTCCTAGGATTATTCATTTAAGTTCCATTGGTCATCAATTTGCATTCAAATACTTCGATATGAATTCCACTTTCCACTATCAACCAAATTTCTTCTTTACTTGGTTGCGTTATGGAATGGCCAAAACTGCAGGTATTCATTTTATGAAATTATTAGCATTAAGAAATCCAAAGATTTTGTGCTTGTCAGTTCATCCAGGTTTTGTCATGAACACAAATCTCTTTTCTTATTGGACAAGATTACCAATCATTGGAATGTTATTCTGGTGTCTTTTCCAAATCTTTGGATTTTTCTTTGGAGTTTCGAATGAGCAAGGTGCTTATGCTACCGTGAAATGCTGTCTCGATCCGAATTTGACTTTGGAAAAAGATAATGGGAAATACTTTGCTACTGGAGGTGTGGAACTGCAACCTTCTCGTATTGCTAGAAATATGGATTATGCTGCACGTACTTGGATATGGACGGTACATCAGTTGAGTGAAAGGGGAATTTCCATTAATTAGTCCCTCCACAACTATCACTACTTTCATCACCCCTAAAAAAATACCATGTTCAATAATAATGACTAATTTGAATACCCTTCAACGAATGGAATTCCATTAATGTTCATTAACTATGGATTTTATTAAACTCACCATCAAACGATAATAAGGACTCCTTGTGGAGCCTGCTCTTTTCCTGGTGTCTGCATTACCACGATTTAACCTCGTGGTTCCACTTTAATTCTTCGCATAACACATATGTTTTAATAGAAATCCTATTGATAATCATTTGTTTTTTGTACTGTAGCCATCTTTTATTGACCCTCTATAAATATCCTTATTTTGCTATATTCACGTCGTTGACTCCTTCTACTAGTTCTTCTACCACTTGTTCCAACCTTTCACCCTTTTTCTCGTCCTGTTCGTCGTCATAGACCAATGCATCCTCTTCGTCGTCCACATCGACAATTTTGTCTCCATCTACCAATGCTTCTTCTGGGGTGAAAATAGGAAACTCTTCTCCATCGCTCTGGTAGTCACTATCATCATTATATTCGTGTTCCTCTTCGTCGTAGTTTCTTTTCTTGGACTCTGGCCCTTCTATCTGATGTCTTTCCTCATAGACAAAATTGATGAGGTCTGCCAATTCTGGATTATCTTCAATGCTCTGGACTAATCGGTTGTACTCGCTATCATTTTCACTTCCACTGTCGAACTCATCAAAATTGTCCTTTTCTATTTGATCCTTATGCTTGGCAATGAATGCTTCAAAATGTTCTTGCATTAACTTTGCGTCAGCAACACCTCTATATTCTATTTCGTCCTCGTCAATATCGGCCAAACCTATAGTTTCTTTGAAATCACGATAATCAGGCTCGATCTTAGATTTAATTAAACCCAGTTTGATTAAGGCTTCCTGGAGAACATTTCTAGAATTATCCTTTTCATTAAAATTGTCAATTGTCACTACTGGAAGATTGTTGAACCCGGTTTCCAATATTTCAGAAGCAGAACTCAGATCAACCAGTCCATCAGTAATAAGAGACAAGTTGAGAAAAGTCATTAAATTCATGGATATCGTCAGTGTTGAATATTCCTCTATTTGCTCTCCTATTACTTTGAATGGAGTGGGTCCCTTTTCAGGCCTCCAAGCTTGTAGGGCCTTCCCAATCAACCAGGGACCGTTCCTAAACGTATCTGCCATTTGCGTTGGCAATGTCACCTCAAGATCATATATATGATGTAAAGTATATTTATCAAGGATATCACATAAAAACCGTTTGACTTCCTTGGTCATAGCATCATTGATCTCAAAATCGCCATTCCGGAGCTGAACAATAGCTTTCTCCATAGGAAGAAAGACCTCCGACTCTTTGGCATCCTTATCGAAGGCACCATGGGTATTTAACACAACAACCTTGCAATCGTGTAACCAGACCCTGTTGACAGCCATGATTCCTTCTAGATCTTCGGCGGCGTTGGCTCCGTAGACCACCACCGGCTCCAACTCTTCGGAGTTCCACACATGGACATAGCAGCCGTTGAGACTGTATTGGAGTAGTAAAGCGATCAAGAGGTTTTCATCTTCATAAAAGTCCTCGTAAACGAGCTCTCCATAAACGTAGCCCGCTGTTTCCTCAAAGTACGGTCTGTTGACGGACCACGGGTAGTATCGTATGAACGGACTGATATAGGTGATGAACTCATTTAATGAGCATCCAACGATGAGAAAAGACACGGTCCTGTTGGGGAACTGCTGGCTAAGCGTGATGGTGTTGGGCGGTGATGTTTCCCATACGTAGGCGGTGTCCATGGTAGCCTAATTGTGCTATTGGAAAGATCAATGGAATGTAATAGTGAAAAAGTGGAAAAGTGAAAAAGACTGGTGTAAATGATGGTATGCGTCAGATCAGGAACTTGGAAACAATAGATCAGTGGAAGATCAAAAAATCAATTTAGCGAGGACAAACAGCACCAAACGCAACATAAAGGTGGGGTTGGTGTGGGGAGGAGGGTCTATACGGTAAACTACAAAAGTGATCTATCAACTAATTGTGTTGACTATCTAAGTCTAAGTAGCATTATATAGGGATCCAAACGCGTTAAAGAAAAGGCATAAGGCATAGCTGCAGGGAGAAGGGGATGATGGTTTTCTGTTTATTTATGTGTGTTTTTTGTTGATTGTTGGTTCGTTAGTTGTGGGTCAGGGGTAATAATCCTAATTCTCTAATTACAATTTGAAGTCATCACCGGTCTTTTCAATGACAATAGAAGAGGCACCACCACCACCGTTACAAACACCAGCGACACCGATCTTACCACCTTCTTGAGTCAAGACAGATAATAAGGTAACAATGATTCTAGCACCAGAACAACCCAATGGATGACCTAAGGCAACAGCACCACCATAAACGTTCAATTTGGATTCGTCAAGACCAAGGATCTTGGCATTAGCTAAACCAACAACGGAGAAAGCTTCGTTTAATTCATAGAAATCAACTTGATCAGCAGTAACACCAGCGTGCTTCATGGCCTTTGGAATAGATAAAGATGGAGCAATGGTGAAATCAATTGGAGCTCTAGCAGCTTCACCCCAACCACTAATCTTGGCCAAAGGTCTTAAACCTAATTCCTTTAATTTTCTTTCAGACACCAAGATAAGGGCAGCACCACCATCGTTAAGTTTAGAAGCGTTTGGACCAGTAACAGTACCGTTTTCCTTTTGGAAAGCAGTTCTAGCGGTCTTGAATCTACCTTCGTTGAAGTTCTTTGGTTCTTCATCTTCTTTAACAATGACATCTGGCTTACCTCTAATACCCTTGATAGTAACAGGAGTGATTTCATTATCGAACTTACCAGAAGTTTGAGCATTAAGAGCCTTCTTGTAAGAGTTAATACCGAAAGCATCTTGGTCTTCTCTGGTGATTTCTTGTTCCTTAGCACATTTTTCAGCAGCAACACCCATCAAACTTTGAGAATAGACGTCCAATAAACCATCCTTTTGAACACCATCGACCAAAGCAGCATCACCGTATCTAGCACCGGTTCTAGCAGTTGGAACGTAATAAGGAGTGTTAGACATAGATTCAGCACCTCCAACAACGACAACATCATTGGTACCAGTTAAAATAGATTGAGCACCCATGATAACAGATTTCATACCAGAAGCACAAACCTTGTTCACGGTGGTAGCAACAATGGATTCAGGTAAACCGGCCTTTAAAGCAACCTGTCTAGCAGGAGCTTGACCGACATTAGCTTGTAAAACACCACCAAAAAGAATTTCTTCAACTGATTCTGGAGCGATTTGTGGAACCTTGGCCAAAGCACCTTTAACGGCAGCAGCACCCAAGTCTGCGTATGTTAAAGTACTTAAGTTCCCTTGGAAAGATCCAATAGGAGTACGGGAAGTTGCAACAATGTAGACAGAAGGCATGACAATAATTCACTCGTTAACTTTTCAATAAGAAAGTTGGTGACTTTTCAATATATATTTGCGCACACGTCTACTTTTATATAATAATTTCGCTATACGACGTGTGGGTGGTTCAATTAGCTGAGAAAACTGAAAAACCCCCAACCTTTTGACAATACTTATCCAACCAACAAATACCAATAAGAAATGTTTGTGAGCAGTGCCCGGAAGGGTACGATATACGACATCTCGGCTTCCATTCGTAAGCTTAGCGGGCTAAGACATGCCGTCGCACTCACCTCGCCCCACGCTCCTGTTGTTGGTACCAGAAGGTTGTCGTTGTTGTCGCATAACTCTGGATCCTATCCATCGTTGTCGTACCGCCAGCGTAGGGCCTCGCTAGCACCCTGCCACTGGACCGACACCAAGTGGTTCCACCTGTCGAGGATGTCTATGCTCTTTAGGGGCAAGAAACAAGGTACTACTGGTTCCAACACCACCAGTTCCCCTACCGGCTCCCCCACCACTACTGCTACTGGTTCCTCTACTCCTCCTCCTCCTCCATCATCATCTTCTACTGGTGCTACTACTGGTGCGAAGACCCTTAATGGTACCACTACCGAGGGACCGAGGCCTAACGGAGGGATCCCAGTATCTGAAGAAATGGCCATGAATGCCCATCCCATTTTGAAGAGAATCCCCAAGTTCCTTCGTCCCTTCACCCTGAGGTTCATTCATGCCCCCATTTCTCATGTGACTGCATTTCTTATTTTACATGAACTCACCGCCATTATCCCCTTGATTGGTATATGGTATGTTCTCCACAAATACCATTTAAGTGTTCCATTGGACCTTCCATCCTGGGCCATTGATAAGGGTACTAAAATCATCGACTCTTCTTTGGATAGGTTCGATTTTAGTGACTGGAACGTCAATGAAAAATTCACCTTTATTATGGAGGGTGCCTACGCTTTTGTCATTGTTAAGTTCTTAATGCCTGTAAGAATAATGATCAGTTTGGGGCTTATGCCATTATTCTCCAAGTGGGTCGTGGTGCCCATCACCAACATCTTCAAGAGAAAGCCAAAGAGTTCTCCTGTTCCATCGACCCCACAAGTTGAGAACAGGAAGAAAATCGATAAACCAAGATTGTGAACAAGCTTCTTGATGATATTTGCAATATGACGGTCCAGAACAATTAACTGGACGCTCAGCAAAACAAAAGGGCCATACTGTCCTAATTTGACCTGAGCTGTTTGATCAATAATGGTAGATCCAGAACCATCGTAGGTTTACGACGTACAGCATCAACATATTATAATAATAACAATAATAATAATCGTATATAATAAAAATATAAATTTACGAATGAACAATTCAATACGAAAACCAACAGAAAGACGGTAGACCCAGAATATCAGTCATAATTATTACCAATTCATCACCAAATAGACTGAAAGTATAGTATGACTTACCATGGTGTCATCTACTGGTAGCAATATACTTAAACTAGACCAACCAGAATTTCATAATTTTATAATAGTAACTTTTTCAACAGTATTTCTATAACCTATCCGGTTACTTACAACTACACTAATCAACTCACAAAGTGAGTCTTTATTCTTTCGTTTACTTTTTATACGTTAATCATGGCTATTCAAGAGTAACTTTCAATTGCTCTTCTGTCAAGGGGACGAAATCATTCAAAGAATTTAAATTCTGAGAAAGCCTCAACTGGTTGAATGCAAAATGAGGAATTAACCTCAGGTTCAATGAAGGATCAACCGATAATTCACGGTCATCAAAATCAAATAATACTGGCAATTCTTTAAGATCTGGTTGGTTAGCATAAATTTGATAATTAGCATTATTTGAATGATGAGATGCAGACGTGGAGTTATGATGGAACTGTTGACTGAAAATCTTACGGTAATTTGGAAGTTTGGTGTCAGGATTTCTTAATTCATCAAAATAAGGATCAATAAGAGCATCAATACATGATATTCTATCTATTGGAGAATATTGTAATACTCTGATAAGAAATTGTATAGTATCAGGAGACATTTTCTTAAAAATTTTGGATAAAGGAATTGGTTTAATTTGAGGGAATTTATGTTCCATATAATTTGGATTCATATTCTTAATTTGTTCCTTGGAAGGAGTTCCTAAAATCTTAATGATTTCAACCAATTGATCAATCCCTGATTCACCGGGAAAAAGAGGTTGACCAAGAATTAATTCAGCCATAACACAACCAGCTGACCAAACATCAATCTTGGTAGTATAATTTGTAGCACCAAAGATTAATTCGGGAGCTCTATAATACCTGGAACAAATATAAGAAACATTTGGTTCACTTGGATTCAAAATTTTGGCAGAACCAAAATCGCATAATTTTAATTCACCGGTTTCAGGATTAATTAATAAATTCTGAGGTTTAATATCACGATGACAAATTCCTTGAGAATGAATATAATTAAGAGCCCGAAGCATTTGATAAGTATATAACTTAACTTCAAGTGGAGGCATCAGTAATCTTTTAGAAACATAATAATGAGATGCTTTGTATAAAGTTTCTGGAACAAATTCTAAAATAAGATTCAAATAAAGTTCATTCTTATCATTATTGGTATAGAAATAATACTTTAAATCAGCTATATTTCTATGATGAACAAGTTTCATGATTTGAAGTTCTCTATTTTTGAATCTTTTATCTTGAAGAACTCGTTTCATGGCAGCAATCTCATTACTTGGTAAGATTTGAGTTTGAAACACCACTCCAAATGATCCATGACCAACCATTTGAGATTGGGTATATTGAATCGTTTGAGATTCGCCAGTATGACCGCTTTGAACGGTTTCTGAAATAACCTCTATTTTAGACATGTTAGTAACTAGAAATAATTATGATTCCAAATTTTAAAATAAAATAAAAGATCACAACACAACAGAGAAAGAATTGTGTGACAACTAAGAAAAGGTGAACGAAATAATCAATGAATATAATTTGGGGAAAAGGATTGTTGAAAATTGAGGCAAGCTGGAAATTCAAATGCAACGGGGAATTATTTCATAAATTGAACTACTCTTCAGTAATAATCAAGTCTATCATAGACCAATGACTATAACCTCAAAAGTGATAACAGGGGAAACAAATAAGTTTAAAGATGGTGGAGGGACGGCAATTTTTGTTTATGGGGGACGGGGAAATCAGGCAGCAACCTGCAATATTCGCACTGGCACCAACCTGTAAAAACCTGCGAAAGGTCGACAAAATGCGTGACGCTCATTTGTGGTAATTTCAACCCTCGGAGTGACGTGACGTCGCAGCATATCCGGGCCGGTGGTACAAAGGTATAAGGCTAATATTAAAACACAAAACATCACGACACAAGAAACCTTAAATTTCGGAGCCCGCAACCCATTTAGCCTAAGTTAAAAACCTTCCCCGCGTTTTCCCATGCACTTCTTGATCTTGACAATAAGCGCAATCAAAAAACACCCTAGAACAAATGCCACTCGATTATTCACTTAGTCTTAAGATATCGGTTAAAAAGAAGGATGAAATTCCGGCAATTCCCATGCTTCCATTATTCTCCGTTCGATACGAAAATCTCAAGTATTTTTGAATAAGGATGATTTGTTTTAGACTTGTTTGCCCCACTTTGCCCCTTTTGAAGGCCCACTAATGATCCTAAATTGTCTGGTTAAACCCCTCATCAATTCTTTGTCTGATTGTTTTCCCCAAATTCAAACATGAATAATCCCTGAAGCATTTTCGGCGCTTTGCCCCACTTTTTTTCCTCAAACAAGTAACACCAAAAAAAAAAACACTAAGAAAATAAAAAAAAAATAAACTCCTCATGGTTTAAATATAAAAAAATAATGCTGTCACAAAGTTTCGTTTTTTGTCGTTTTCGTTTTTATACATACCAATTTTGCGGTGAGTCTTACTGGGTTCACCACCGAAAGTTAATCTCATAAACCTGCTTCTAATACCCTCTGGTTTTTTTCTTAATGAAGTCATAGTACTTTTGGTTTGGTCGTAACTATTGGATTTGTTTAAAGGATTATTGAAATACCCATCCTCTTTAGCTGGAAATGCATGGATGTCTTCGTCTGATGGTGGAGTAGATATACTATCATCACCATGATTTGTTTGAGAATTAATTCTGGCTGGGGTAGAAGAATCAGAATCGGATGATCCTCTGACCAAGCTGATTAATTTGGATGCAATACTATTGTTTCTCTTTTTAGTATGATGAACATTGGAAAGAATGCTATTGGTTAAAGTAATGGAACTAGTTCTACGATCTCTAGTAGCAGTGTAGTTATCATATTTTGCTGCTCCTAGTGGATCTTTAACTGGGACTTCTGCTCCTTTCCTAAATGGATCTTTGAATTTCATACCTTCTTCAGTCTTTTTATCATGAACTTTAGTGATATTGGTGTTGGTATGATTATTGTAACTATTATTGAACTTTTCATAGGGGTTCTTGTATTCTTCTTCACCTTCACCATTAGATTCTCTCAAATTGAAATTATTTAGTACCAGACCAAATGTGAAAGCATCATTACTTCCGTTTAATTGAGCCAAATCTTCTTCTTCTTCTTCGTCATCATTTTGAACCGGTGGCGGTGGTTTCCGATTCCTATACTTGTCTCTCAACTCTTGACGTTCAGCCATATGATCATGACGAAGTTGCTTCTTCTCTTCAATATATTGATGCTTCATCTCCAACTTTTCCTTTCTTTCGGCTCTTCTTTCTTTGATTTTGTTTTGAACCTCCTCCTTCTTTTTACTCTTCTTCTTCTTCTTTTTCTTAACATGACTATTGGCAGCACTATAAATGGGCTTATCAACAATCAAATCTCTAATGACTGGTGTAGCAACCTCACCATTATGAATATAAGATGGAATATACTTATGAATATTATAATTTGCCTCCAAAGCAGCATAATCAAGATGCTTGATATAGTCTTGATCAGAAGGCATATTCTTTGGTGATGATGACGAATTTGCAGATAATGGATTCAAGCTGCTTGGTGATGACGTGCCGTTGAACGAGAGTTTGTTCAAACTCTTACTTAAGGTGGTATTCATGATGGCGACCCTAAAAGTAAAGAGGTATGGTTTTGATGGTAATGGTTAATTGTAATGAGGTTGAAGTGGTTTTATTCTATGGCTTCCATTTCCCTTAAACCACTTTTGCCGGTCGTGTCTCGGGTGAAGAGATACTGGTGTAATACAGTAATACATGTGGGGTACATTTGTGTCCGAGATGACAATGCACCCTGTAAGCCCTCGCCGCAATATTTTTTTGTGATCCGCCTTCCTGCGGCTCGGACTTCACCAATCGAGACACCGGTGCTCCGGATACTTGCCTTTTTTAGGTGAGGGTAGGGCAGGGGAAGAAAGAGCTGTTAGAGAAAAAAAAACTGTGTTGTGTGGAGAGTAGTTAGTGTAAAATGTGAGCTTGCGACTTTTCGTAGTAGGAGCCATGCCAAAACTGTTGATAAGGAGACAAAGACAAGGCTTTGTGTGTATAAGTGGGTGACTGGGTAAATGGGTGAAGGAACGGGTACCTGGAAGAAGCATATTGTGTTATTTTAGCTTTGACTTTTTTACCCCAGTTTATTCCCCGCCGGATGCGACCGGTAATGAACTAATAACCAACCCAATCTTTCTATACCCGGTATATGCCCTAAATCAACCCCCCAATTACCCCCCTTATTCTCTTTATTACTGTATTTCTCTATTTCATATCTCTGGGGAAGTTTTTTTTTTTTTTCCTATTGTATTATTTACCTCAATTGGAATTCATCTACTTACTTCAAGATTGTGTCCCAAATGCCGCTCGTTACAAGCAAACTTCACCTTTCTTCACAAGCTTCGCCAAGCTGCACCATTGGCTCCGCAAGCTGCACAATCGTAGCAGAAAATCAAACAGGGATTTCTGCTCTATCGTTATTATTATTCATTGCTTCAAACCTATCCTGAAATCAATGGTTAATTTGGATCTTGTAAAACCAGCTTTTTTTTTTTTTTTTTTTTTGATTATTGCTTATCAGTCAATAGTTAACTTCTTTTAAGAACTGATGCATATTGAGCCTTGAGTAGCGGTCATACGTCATCATCCTGTCAAATAAACTCTTGAACTTTACATTGGTACATCTAGGAATGATCGCCAGGTCTGGTTTCCGATTCTGTACCTGAAATTCAAACTTATTAAAATAATATCGATCATTGGCCATCTCAGGCCAATATAATGCACTGGATTTATCAAGTGATGGAGTACCAAAAGTGTTAAAAATTGCGTTGATTAGATAGAGATCATTTACGACAATTTCATCTCCTTCGGGGGGTTCGAGTATTGAATGATTATTATTCAGGTATAATACTGTCATAAGTACTCCCAAAGACCACACATCAATTTCGGTTCCATAACTGGTTACTCCAAGACTTATTTCAGGTGCCTTATAAATTCCCGTACTTACATCTGTAACTTTTGTATCAGCATTTTCTTCTCCACCATCTTCATAACTTATTCCAAAATCTCCTAATATGGGGCTCTCAATCGACTCGTTAAAATAGATATTGGTAGGTTTAATATCTCGATGAATAATCCCATGGCTATGCAAGTATTCTAACGCTTCAGCAATGGCTATCAACATTTTTTCGATTCCGTCCTCTGGCATTTTATTTTTCGTCACCATAACACTTTTAGATGGGTCTTCAAAATTATGTCTCATGGATTTAACGCTGTACTTGTCAAGGATTGTTCTTAAATCATATTGATATAAAGGCGTCACAAGCACAATGTCGTCGTTCCATTCAAAGTCATCTTTGTATGGAAGCACCCGCGGGTGGTCAAGACGTTTCAAAAGGTCGATTTCGTGACGGATGTCATGAGGCTTCATTCGAATATCGCAATCCACGATTTTGAGACAAACAACATTGGTTTGATTACCATCTTCACCACTGGCAGCAACACTACTGTTGTCAATAGCACTGTAGACATCAGAGTAGTGACCGCTGTAGATTCGTTTACGTTGGGTGTACCTTTTGTTCTTTTCCATGGTAATGCTTTGGGTTGTTGCCTTGGGTGGTTTTCAGAGGTTCTTAAAGGTTCTGTTAATCTGGATACCTCAAGAGGTCTGGTTCAATGGCTATGGTCTGGATCAGTAGGTCGTATTTGCCTATCAATTGTGTGGCCGGAACTAATGGGGTGGTGGCCAAGGCGATGTGTCACTAATTCTAGGGCCTGCCACTGATGTGTTGGATCGTGGGTCGCCAATTTATGAGTACCTTTACAAACGGTGTGCGATGAGTATTTTTGATTCTCACTAAACGATAACCGAACATCGCATTCCACCATTTGGGACTATTGCGCTCAGGTAAGATTAAGCGGTTCAACGCTAGGGGCTGCAAGCACGCCATGACGTGCCTACCACGAAGCGAATCCAATTAAAGATGACACCTCCCCAGACAGAGACAGGTCAGCCATTGGCACGTTTCACTCAGTTTCAGACCTGGTCTAAATTTCTATTTGATTGAACCAAACTTTATTACCAGACAATTTGGATCCAATTACTGGTGTAGCTCATGGCGTCCAGCTGCTTGGCCTTAATTTAGACCTTTGTGCAATGGTGTGGTGATAGGCTGGATAAATACACTTGCTCACTAAAGAAGTCGTGACACATTACACTCGACGTCTGGTCTGGTCTGGACTGGACTTGTATCGATTCACAGTTCCGGAATAACTTGAAGCCTGGTCAATTTCGACTATATTTGTGGGCTTATATTAACTATACCTATTCGTACAAAACCTTATCTTCTGAAACAGTGACACACCAGAACTTTACTTGTATGGGCAATTTTAACGGCTGGCTGAGTATATTTCCTGTTACTTGACAGTGCAGTCTAGACATTAGCTAAGCCATTTGTTTAGTAATTGCAGAAATAATATTAATCACCCAACGGCAAAAACGGCTCGTCATTTGTTCTGATCCTACTAATGTTGATTCTGGCCTGTTTCCAGACCAGTTCATTAAATCCTGTAGATCCTGTGGATTCAGCGACTTGGTTTCTTCATTTTTTTTTTTGGTCCTGATATTGTACCCAAAAAAACAGTCACTTTTCTAACGTCCAGAATATCCAGAATATTCAGATGGGATAGATGTAAAATTTACCAAACTACGAGGAGACCCGTTGCTCATATTTTCAATAAACTATCAGCCTCTTTAGTTCTCACATCACTATATGGTGATGTTTATGGGTTTGTCTTAATGATACGCTCTGTTACAATTGATGGTAATTAGGTCCTGTAGCCATTATCATCTTCGAATTCTGGGTAAAGGGTAACTCTATTATTAGTGGTCGTGGTACAAATGATTTTGCTGACAGCATCCTTTCCTGATATACAACTACAAAACCCATCTGGTGTAGTAACTTTTTTGCTTTTAAACTTTATGGAATTCATTTATTGCCTAATTATTCATTATCATCCTGGTTCTTTCAGGTATAAAAATTTCTTTGATTCTTTTTCTCCTTTTTCTTCTTCATTATTGGGGCAATGTACAACTGTGTCTATTTAGTATGATCTATATCATATTCGTCTGTTGATTTCTTGTCATGTTCATGTTTCTTGTCGTTCATCATGGTATTTATCTGTTTCCATCAAGGAAAATACTTCACCCCATGTCCTTATAAGGTGAAAACCTATTTCACAATTTTATGGAAACCTGGCGGATTCTTCTTATCATAGATTCATTAATATAATTCATCCGCTTCACTTCTGCCTCTTTCTAACAGCATTTCCATTTTCTTCGTACAACCCTCCATGTCTCTTATAATTGTTGTGAATAGCTTGATTTGATATTATGTCATTATCATCAGAATAGATCCTTCTCTTTGGATATGTCAATTCTACTCCTTCGAATGCATTTTCATTAACTTTTGGTAATTCCAAAAAGTATGGATGTAATAAGGCCGAATCAGCTGTTAATCTGGTAGATGGATCATATTCTAATAATCCTTTAAGTAATGCAAGACATTGTTTATTTGTTCCTCCAATTACTTTATACCAATTAACCAAATTTGATGGATAATTTCCAGAAAGTTGTTGTTGGAATGAAACAAATTCAGGATATTTGTTAAGAGCAGGCCAAATCTTTAAATTTGGAGTACCCAAAATTTCTATAATTTTTTGGAATTGATTATGTTGAAAAGGAACCGATTTTTTATTATTTATATCTATCTTTGCTTCTTCACCTTTAAAAATTGGTCTTAAAGAAAGTAATTCAGCTAGAATACATCCCACTGCCCACAAATCAATTGCAGAGGTATAATGTCTAGCTCCCAATAATAATTCTGGAGCTCTATACCAAATAGTAACCACCACTTTATCACCAGTATATAAACTTTGAAGAGGATTATTAAATTTTCTTGCTAAACCAAGATCACCAATTTTAACCACTCCTGAACTTGAAACCATAATATTGGCAGGTTTTAAATCTCGATGGAAAATCCAATTTTGATGCAAAAATGTCACTCCGTTTAAAATTTGCCATGTAAGTGACTTTATAGTACTTTGAGGTATAGGTTTAATATCTGGATGAGAATGATAATGAATGATTTGAAGTAAATCATGTTCACAGAATTCAAAAACCATATAAATGGATTTATTTTCAAGAATAATATCCACTAATTTGGTGATATTGTTATTATTAAGTTCTCTGCAAAGTGACATTTCACGAATAGCACTTTGAGATATACCAGTATAATGAATTACTTCATTACCATTTATATCATGGTTATGATGGGTTTTATTTGTCAGATGATTATCACTTTTGAATTTTTTAATAGCAAATAATTGAACATTGTCTTTGTCACCATTATCTGATTTATCACTTTCTTTAGAAGATTCATTTTCTTTATTTTTCAATCTTGCTTTATAAACTTTACCATAAGTACCAGCCGCTATATAACCGATAATATGATAAGTTGATAAGACCGATTCTCGGGTTAAATCCTTTCTATGTTTGTAGGGACCTATGGTTAATATGGAATTCAGGGCCATTAATGCAGGTTGAGGAATCATAGGTACTGATTGGTTGGTGGACCCACTATTTAGTCCTACTGGACCTGAGCCATTCCCAAGCATTCCCGATCCATTAATCCCACTATTGACTGTTCCATTGCTGGTCATGGTATGAAGAAGCCCGTTACTTTTAGCACCTGCGCTGTTCATTATTGATGATGATTATTATTATGGGTGGGTCTCTCTCTATCTCTTTCTCTCTCTCGCTCTCTATTGGTAACAGTTTTTGGGGTTGGTGTTGGAGAGGAACTTGAGTCGAATCAGGGCAATTTTTTTTGATGGTGAGATATATGGGTCTATGCTGACCTTTCTATGGGACTCGAGGATCTGGCGGACACTGATAAATGTATCAACTGTGATGTCCCTGGCTTGATCTATGGGTGTATGGTTTTACAAGGTATCTCGGCGGCGATGGTATGGTGGGTATATGCACGATTGTAGATGACTGGGGAAGTGCGAGTTTAAGCTAACTGGGTGTCACAACTACCAACTTACGAGCCAATACACCTAGAAAAATGGCTTCTGAGCCAGAATCTGTTGGGAAAAGAGACTACAATGCGAACGGTGGTTTAAGCGGATTCAGCCATCGCCGAATGTGACCAATGTGACCAATGTGACCAATGTCACACTTTATTTATCTCCTACCACACGTCCCTATAGAGCCAGGTTTACTTGTGTATACTTGTGGTTTACTTGTGGTTTGCTTGTGGTTTACTCTACTGTATTTCTTGGGCAGTTGAAGTCCCTTAGGTCTTTTCGTTGGGTGTTTGGTATGTACTGTTTTTTTTTTATTCGTATGCATGAATTGATCAATCCTTACTGTATATGTGGGAGATGCGTTGACAATCAAAGGCGACTCTGATAAATACGAGATCTGGCACCAATCCAGTTATGGAAAAGGAGAACGAAAAGGCACTTCCACGATGTACTGCGTGTATATAGCAAGATTTTCTTGCACCATTATGATAATCTAGGTAGAAAATGTTAATGATACATGAATTATATTTTTACTTAGCATATTTACCATGTATCCCTGGCTTTTTATTGGAGAAGTAAGGGAAGACCAAAAAAAAAAGGGAGTATTTGTACATACACATAAGTACATGCAATAAGTACGGTCTATAACTCAACAATTACCACTGTGTATGTTGCATAGGGGGCGGCTTTAACCACATTCATGAGGTTACTAGCCTCCCCCGGCTCCTTTTTTCTCTCTCTCGCAAGACTGTAAAATGGGCTCCACCATTGGTCTGGTTTTCTGTTCCCACATTTCTTCCTAATTAGTGATGAAGGTTAGTTCCCCCACAAAAATTAATTGAATCTCAATGGAGAATGGAGAATCAAGAATGCAAATTTTAGGAAATGGAGCCAATGGACCAAAACCAAGACCAGGCCAACAGACTCCTTTGGGTTACGCGATGTCATGTACAATGCAGTCCAGGGTCTAGGCAAGTTCCTGTTCTATTTACATGCCTGGGATTCAAGTTTCAGTTGCATAGCCCTTGCTTTTTATTATATTAAGCATCATTTTTCAATTTCAATACGAGACATCAAGCGTAAACGAACTATGGGGATGTTACATGAACATCAAGTTGTTGTCTCCCCCTATTCCATCGTCATTTACGGTGTAGTTTTCTTCGTAATCCATTTCTCCATCATTATCATTATTATCGTTTGGCTGGTGTAGGTCGTGTTGGTCGTGGCTACCCTCGGTAATTCTTACGGCTTCTTTCTGGACCTTTTCTGCCAACTCATCTAAATCGTCTTCTATTAAATATTTCTCGTATTGGAGGTTGTATGGTAGTATTTTCTCCAATTCAGAAGATGGTTTCAAGGCAACCACAGGAGCGTTGGTATCTTCATCAGGCACAGCCTCGGGATTCACTTCATCTTCGATATTTATCACCACATAATCATATTTATTGATATTATCCATTTGTTGTCTTAATTGTTGGTACTTCTCATTTGATCCAGTTCCTTTCATTACGGGATGGAACTTTGGATTGGTCTGGAACTTAAGAAATTCTTGATATAGCGTAGTGTTGACAAATTTAAGATCATGTCCTAATTTTAAATCTTTTTCTATTAAATAATTCATCCACATTAACTTGTCTTTATCTGATATAGCATCATTGTCTTCATCGTCAATTTCTTCGTTCATAGTACTGCTGTTCCCAAGAACATCATTGAGCTTTAACTGGTTATAATATTCTTGTCTTTCTTTATACTTTCTCTTCTTCTTCTCTTGATCAGTCTCTCCGTCATCAAGCACCAACTTTCTCTTTTCCATTAAATTCTTGATAAGATTACTAGGCAATTCGTTCAACTTACGTGATACTCGGAACGAGTCGCTATACTTGACCCAGTCCCGGAACGAGTCCAATGATTTCGTATTGTATGCTGATTTGCTCTTCTTGGTTAACGAATAAGCATTCTGTTTTTCACTATCCTTGGTGTCATCGAGCTTGAGGTAGTTCTCGGGCTTGAACACCCCGGTGAGTTTCATGGCCTCGGTCACGTCCTGAACCTCCACCTCGCTTGATCGCTTTCGTAACTGGGATAGTCTGGTTGTTTCTTTGGCTAGTCTTTTGAGGTAGTGTATGTAAATATCAGTCAACGTATTGAGCGTGGACGGTTTGCACTTCTCGAACCCGTTGGCCTTGAGGATCTGGGCGATGGAGATGCGGAGGAGCGCGAAGTGGAAAGAGTCGTCCATTTGGGGGTTCGTTGGTGGCTAATTGCTGGGTTGGTTGTGCTTTTGGTTGGTGAGTTGTGATGTCTGGAGAGGGTCGTGCGCGCGCCGAGAACCGAAGCCTACAAGATAACCACCACTGGTCTGGGGTAGTGTTCAGGGTGGGTCGTGGTAAGGATGTATGGCTCTACTTCGGCTTGGGTCTTTTTGGCCCTTTTTTGGCGCTGTTTTAGCCGACTTTTCACCATTATCAAAGTGAGAAAACACCAATAATCAGGTATAACCACCTAACAATATGATAAGAATACCAAACCCCTTTCTACCAGTGGCACTATCAGTGGCTCTTTTTTTTAATCTACATTGCTTTGTTTTCAGGATATCCAGTTTCTGCAAGGTCCTACTCTACGTGTTTCCAATTTTATATCTATTCTTGTCACGACAAGATCCTGAACTATTTTAGGTGAATGGTTCTAGTTATTCTAGCGTGCTATAAAGCGTAGTAGTCAATATAACACCACTGTAAATTTCAATAAATTTCATTGAGAACTTATCCACTTGACTATGAATGAGTGCTCGAAGCATCACAAACATTTTTCGTGTTTGATATCTTGGATGGCCAGCACATTTGTGGAGGTCCAAAATCTTTTTGATGATTTTGGTCATAAACTCAATTCCAATTCCATTTGCATTAATCTGCTATTAAACAATAACATTGACTTTTGGTTTTGGGTTTGACTCAAAGACCTTGTTGCAATTTGTCACCGATTCTTTGGGCAAGCTTGAAAGCACTGAAAAGAGAAGTGCTGTTGACTTCAATAGGAAGGTTGACTTCGAATTCAGGAGCCTTGGTGACTCTACTCACAATAATAGCAGGATCGATTTCAATCAAAACACCATCGTCCACAGTTTCATCCACAGCCAAACTGACCAAATCATACTTCTTCAAAATGGTGGCCTTGTCCACGTTATTGGCCAATAAAATGTTGAAACTTTCAAACAAATTGGCAACCGCAGAATAGATCAACGATTCATTTTCATTGATCTTGGATACAATCACCAAAATCACATCGTTGGTTTGCTTGTAGGTGATCAAGTGGTTATCGTACAACACGATGTCTTGATGGATCTTATTTATCTTTGGAAAGACCGATTTTTCAAACTTCAATTGTTGTGCAAGGGTCAGAAATTCACTGTTTATAATGTGACTGGATCCATCTTTAGGCTTGTGTTCAGCTTTGTTCTGGTAGTAATTGGCGTATAATCGAGTACCCTCGTTGTCTAGTATCAAGACCGCCGAGATAGTGTATAAAGAGGTGTTTAAGGACATGTTCCGGGGTGGGTGGGGTTGGTAGATGGTGATGGAGGTGGTGAGTTTGGTTGGTGATACGATTAACACGGTGGAGATTTTGTCGTGGCGCGCACGACATTTGAGTGGTGTAACTGTTAAGGGCGACGAGAACAAATGAAGATAAACGAAGGAGATAAAAAGGAAAAGGGTAAAATGCTTGGTTGGAGAATATTCGAGGTTGGTATATTGGGAAAATTGGCCTCTTTGTGGTTTCGTTTTGGCTTTTTTTGGTGGAGTTTGGTCCCACAATTCAGCCACTATGTGCACTCCTCACTACTACCGTACAAGTAGTAACCACTGTCAAACTGGTCGTAAAAATAAACTAAAAACAATGGCGAACACCAGGTTTTGCTATTCAGGAGCCACCTCATTCTCTAAGCAACTTTTACGGCTTTCACCCTTCTAGTCCTTCTGGACCTATAGTGAACTGGTCACGTGACTAACAATATACCTAAACCTACTACATAGCCATGTTAATTTTGACCTGTTGAAACAGCTCTACAACTGACGAGCTCCTTAAACCATTTGACTTATTCGCCAGCACTTTAAGTTATCTGGGATTGCAATCTCACCACCCGTGGCCCTCAGATACTGCCAACAGCATCATTTTGAACCTACTCATAGAAGTTTTATGAGACAAGTGAAAAGCTTCAGTGATTGGCGGATGGCTGATTCAAGCCTTTGACATTCTCAATTATTCAAGTCCTCTTAAGCTCTTGGTTCCACCTGTTCTTTATTTAACTTTTTTTTTCTACTTTTTTCTTTGATTATATTCTTTATTATTATGCTATTATAAACAAAACCCAATGGGTAATATAAATTTTTAAATTGCAACTGTTATGATAAAATGAATCATAACGAGTTGTCTGGATAAAGTTCTTATTGATCAGTTAATGGATTCAACCACAAACTCTTGAACAAACTTATGGAACTTGTTGTTGGTATAGAACTCATCATTAAGATCAATGTTCAAGTTCTTCCATCCCAAAACAAAGTTTAAAATTAAAGCAAGAGCCAAACCGAATGCAACAACTAAAGGACCAATAATGTTGTCAAAATGCTTTGCTGATCTTTCAGTAATGATGGTTCTTCTTCTCATGAAAATGTAGTAACCCCAAATACCAGAGAATACGGTTAAAGTGAAGTAAAAGTAAGCCAAGTAATCAGAGATTTGACTAAAGTTAGACTTCTTGGAACTTGAATAAATAACAAAAGTTAATGTAGATAACAAAGTAGTAACATGTAACCAACGGTTAAAAGTTCTTTCATTTGCTAACCAAACCTTTGGTTCGATTTTAAGAGGACCAGCGTTCTTAATCCAACTATCTGGTCTAGAAACACCCAAAGGTAACTCAACTTCTTCATCTTCGGAATCGGCATCAATTAACTTGGAGAATTGAGATGGAATATTCCAAATCTTATTCAATGGGTTTCTCTTGGTCCTAGAAAGAAAATCATCTTCATCATCTTCATCATCATCAAAATCAGAAGATTGAGTGGTTGGATTAGTTTCTTCGACGATTTCACTAAGTTGACCTTGAGGTTGTAAAGGATCAACTTCTTCATCCTTGGAATTCAAGTTAAGTAAAAGAGAACCAGAAAATGAAGCAGATCTTGGTTGGAAAGGACTGTTGTTATTCTTTAAAATCATAGACTTAAACTTAGATAAGTTATCTTCATTAGTAAGATCATCCTTAACACCTTCATCATTAACTTTTCTAGTTTTCTTCAAGTAAACTTCTGGGTTGAAAGAAAGATCATTTTCTAATTCATTGAACCATAATGGAACATTTTCCAACTTTTCATCTTCCACAAATAAGGCAGCAATACCATGAATGAACTTAGAGAAGTTTGGAATTTCCTTAACCAAATGAGAAGAGCTAATTAATTCATTAATCCAGTTCAAATTCTTTGAACTCTTTAAAGTAGACTTCTTAATCTTAATTTCCATGGTAGAATATGGGAATTTAGAGAATTCACCCTTTCTTAAGTATTGAAGTGGGTTAGAAGTCTTAGAATCGATATCGGTTCTATGCCAATTAGATGGGTCTCTAATTGGTAATTGTTGATCAAAAGAATCTTCTCTAATGAAAGTTAAGTTGGAATCGATAACCACTCTAATCTTATCATCACCAGGAATTTGAAAAGCGGTTCTTTGATAAACAGTTCTCAATACTGGTTGTAAGTTGAATTCCTTAATGTAGTTAAGAATGTGATCTAAAGAGACTTGATCATTGATCTTCTTTAACTTGTTTGGGATTTCTCTCTTGATAATAAAATCATTGATGTACTTTGGTTTAACTTCAATCTTGTCATCAACATGGAATTGAGAGTTGGCATCGAACCCCTTCTTTTCCAAAGTAATTTTTGGTTTATCTTGTAATTTACCAATCCACTTTAATCTTAAAGTGGAAGAGTTGACGATCTTGGTCAATTTACTGTTGTAGACTTCGAAATGGTCGTTATCAAAGTAAAGAGTATTGATGGTTTGATCAGATTGAGAGTTGGAGTTTTCTTCCTCTTCATCTTCATCTTCTTCATCTTCGTCACCAAATTGTTTACTGTTGTAAACAAGAACCGGTAAGTGTCTTAAAATGGTGGTTTTAACTTCCATCAAGTTTTCAGGATGAATCCAGAATTTAAACGATTGGAATTCAGTATTGGAAGAAGCTTCGGTAAATGAAGAAAGCTTTGAAACCGCTTGGTCCACATTATAATTGTCTCTTAAAAATTGGAAAAGAGTACCAATCTTGTATAATAAAGGAGAATAATCTTCAGAATGGAAAGGTAAAGATTTCAATCTAACATTTAAAAGCGGTTTCACCGAATAAGCTGGATGAAGTCTATCGTGTTTCTTAACCACCTTGATAAACCCAGTGTAATTGAGTCTTTGGAAATGTTCCAAATCTTGAGCAGCATTAAGAAGTTCATCTAATTCAGTGGTGAATTTTTCAACCTCAAACTTTCTGTCTGCATTCTCCGTTTGACTTTGTAATTCATTCAATTTTTCATTCAATTCTTCATATTTGAGATGTTGAAAAGTATACACTTTTTCCAAATCGGAATCCAAGGCACTAACAAAGTTTTGCTCATCTTTTTCACTCCAATTGTTCTGAAGAATCACCCCTTCTTTCAAGAGCTTCTTCAACTTATTGTAGTTCAAGTAGTATTCTTTCCATGGCTTGTAAATCTCGTGCTCTAATTTATTGGCAAACAACATTGGCTGAGAGTCCGACTGAGGAGTAGTCGAAGGTTCAGACATGACGACCAGAAAAACCGCCTTTATATTTGGAAACAACGACGAATATTTATCTAGAGGGTTCGCCAGGGCTTAAATTGGATGAACAAGGAAGGATATACACGTGGGGCAGGTCGTGGCCGCACCGGCGCCATAATAAAAGCAGCTTCAGCACCAGGCCACAATGTCCAATCTCCAGCTCGTCAGGTTGGAAGATCAGGAATGAGGTGGGCCGTGGTGGGGGCGGGTATTGCGAGGGGGGTCGGTTTCAGGGCTGGTGTCGGGCTTATGTGCTGATTGGGTTTGGTGGAGTGGAGGGAAACCTGAACGGGTGGCTCCAGGTCCCATGCTGCACTATGTTTGTATCAGTAGAGTTTACGAGATGATATGCGAGTGTCTCAAACAGGCGGGTGTCGAGCGGAAATAGAAATTAGACTATTTAGTATATTTGAGATACCAAACGGGAAACAGTGGGACTGGAAGACTCCATTCCATAATTGTGGTTTGGATGCTTGGATGTTAGTGGGGGGGGTATATTTAGTTCTAGCAAGCAAGCACATTGTATTGGCTGGGCCGTTCTAATGTCCTGGTTCCAGATAGAAATGCATGGTTTTGAGGCCACTAATTTAACCAAACCAGGGTCTGGTGCAATAAACGCACTGACAAATAGAGATAGGTTTTATTCTGGCTTTACCGGTGGTGATATTAGTGCGATGAGATGAAACTAGGACTACAAACCAGAGTCTGCCTGAGATGGCTAATTAATGGTCCGTTTGGTTTAAAGCGGTGGATGTGTAGTATGATGTTTAGAACAATATCAGATTCTTTTTTTTTTTTTTTTTTTGGTTCTGGGTGGGTACATGAGCAGAAAATAATAGACTGTAGGTGGCCACGATGAGAGTGCATGGCATAGCGTCTAAAGTAACCGGATATCATAGGCATCATATTAGTGTAGGAACATGTGCTTCAATGTACATGGCTGAAAAGTGCCAGTATAGTATAGAGACACATCCTAAACCGCCCGAATTGAAGGATGTCGGAACTGAAAGATTTACGATCCACAAAAAATATCTGCAGAAACAGCCGTTTTGAAAATATCGACAAAAGAGGACACTGGTTCCGTCATACGGGCCACAAAGCTGTCCCTTAGTTCGACTGCAATCCAAGTGCCTTCACTTGCTGAGACATATCAAGTCCATTATTTTATCAATATAAGCACTCCTCAGTTGACACATCCCCGTTTTAATCAAGTTCGCAGCTTCACTTGGAAAGGCAGAGAAGTAAGGAATAAAACTCGGCTTGATTGAGTATTGATATTCATTTCCATCGCAATTTATCTAGGACTGCTCCATCTGTGAGTTGTTATCGATATCGTCCATGTGTCTTGGCACTCTATTGTCTACTTGCTGATAAGAGTGACATATCGCCATTTGACAGCTCAATCTGGAGGAGAAGAAGTAAAGGAAATATTGGTCAAAATATCCAAAAGTTTTGTTGTTCATGTTAGTTGGTATTTCAAATGGTGATGGGTTCGGTTCCAAGACGTTTATTTGTCAAGTCTTGGATGCTCTTCCTAAAAATATCAAAAAGAACCGGTTAGTCCCTTATTTCAGTATCATGTTTCCTACTGGTCCTCCCTTTTCTATCAGCTATGTGGAAGCAATGTAAAGGCTGTGATGGAAGCTGGTAAATTAGAATTCTTGTACCCTAAGATTATAAAACCATCCTTACTCATTTCGCAACCAGTCCCGGATCTTCATGCTTTAGATCATGCCAAATTTTTCGGGGAACTTGCCGACAATAACATCCTGCTGTCTCTGGTGGATTCGCTACAGGATGGCTCATTGACTTGAAGTGCTTGTTTGATCTAGTGATTGTTTTGTATTTTTGTATTTTTGCAATTTTGCAATTTTGCAATTTTTTCACAGTAGTAGACGAAAGACGGAATGACAGTCAATTGAGCAGACAAGAGATATGGTACAAACGGGATATGTTGAAAACCAAATCGTTCATCTACTTAAAACCTCGATGCAATAGTGGCCTTGCTATTCTTCGATTAGGTAATAGATAATGATAGACTCATCGTGTCACCCAGTACCAGTACCAGTACCAGTACCAGTACCAGCTTAATAGATATGGAAACGACTGGACATAATTTTCATATAATTTTTTATCTAAATAATCAAGGCAATCTGGTACTTAGTCTGCACACTAGTCCAAGAACCGATTGACCTTTTTATAGAATTGTTTATGGTACTGGCATAGTTTGGTGGTGCTTGGCTACGTGACTGTAGTTGGTCTGTTCTCTGGTACTGGTTCGCGGTGGCCGTAGTCTCAGTAACTAAAATTTGCCCATCTCTCGCTCGGTTCTCACAGGGGACAACGCTATTTCACAGGACCACTGCTCCACTTTCTCGCTATTTCTCGCTATTTCTCGCTACTGGTCGTGTTACACAAACAATTTGCAACTCCACTTAAACTCACCAAACTGGACCACTCCACACTTATACACCCCAATACCATGTCTTCGCTGGACCCATTGCCGGAAGACCGGGACCCGCCACCGTCCGTGTACCGCCAACCGTCCCTGATCTTCCTCTACATCCTAAACTTACTCAATATCCCCATCAAACAAATCTATGTCCATTTGAAGTCCGCAATCAACCACGATACCATCACAGTCATTGAAGACTACAGCACAGCAGAAGAGTCGTTCGACCTGGCGCCTGACGATGCCGGTGGCGACGCCGATGGCGACTCCGACGTGGAGATCGTTCGGGTCAATCAATTGGGCAGAGTCACCAACGACTTCCATATACTTCACAATAACTTGATACGGCCCCACCCAGACAACTACAATCCTCATAATAATAATAATAATAATCATAATAATAATAATATCAACAACAACAGCATTCTTGTAGACGTGTCGGAACTAGGCAACATCTCCACCTCCACAGGTATAGACCATAATCCAAATAGAAACTTGCTCAGGTCTTTGGTCACTAAAAGAATCCAAGAATCGAGGTCCAACAATAACACCTCATCGAATCAGTATGGAACCGACCTTCTTCTTTCTAAAGACTACTTGCGAAAGTCTACGTACCAAGAAAACTACCGTCCATCCCCCAGACCTCTGCGAGAGGAAAAAGAAGAAGAAGAAGAAGAAGAAGAAGATGATGATGATGACGAAGCCGAAGATTATGATGATTTACTTAATCTTACCATCCATGAAACCCCCGCCACAAAGTACAAAGAGTCCATTCTTAGATACTATGTTCCCAGCAAACCGGTATCATCCAATAGCTACTCCGTTCTTGATTCCTTGATCTCGAACTTCTACATAGACAAAAAAGCAGCTTCTGATTATGAAAAGTCACATTTACAGTCTCAACATCAAATCTCCCAAAAGAGGATTCTGTCGGTGTCTAAGATCACTTCATTGAATTCAGACCAATTAAATAAGGTCATGGCTATCTGGAATTCTCGTGCCAACAAGCAATTGTTCAGCATTTTCCAGATTGACGTCTTTGTTGATGATTTAAAGACCTTAAGAGACGGGAAGTGGCTCAATGATAATATTATTGATCTTTACTTGAATCTTATAACCGAAGCATATCCTAAAACTTACGCCTGGACAACTCATTTTTTCACGACCTTGGAATCAAAAGGTTACCAAGGCGTGGCAAGATGGGCCAAACGTCGTAAATTGAATGTGTTTGAAAAGGACCTAATCTTGGTTCCAATAAATATCATGAACACTCATTGGGCTTTGGCAGTTATCAATAACCCAGAAAAGAAAATCGAGTACTTTGACTCTTTGTCCAGTTCAGGAAACATCAATGCCATCAAATTATTATCCAATTATATGGCTCTGGAAGCTGACCGTTTAGGTCGTCCAAGAATACAGTACGAGTTGTTCCCCAACGTTAAGTCACCTCAACAATCAAACGGTCATGATTGTGGAGTCTTTACATGTACTGCTGCCAGATACGTTACAGAAAAAGCACCATTGGGTTACTCGCAAGGGGATATGAAGACTATTCGTAGAAGAATGACATTTGAAATATTAAGTAAAAAGTTACTTAGAGAGAACTAATTTATATACATAACAACCTTGCAACAGAAAAGACACAGGTTTTTGAAACTGAAAATTGAGGATTTAAATGGAACTGGAAAGGATTTTTTTTTTTTTTTTTTTTGATTTCTGTTGGTTATTTTTTTATTTAAAATAACTTTAAAAATCCCTTGGACTCTTTATGACCATTGCCTAACTTTTTAATTTCACCGATTTTGGTTTCAAAGTCAATGATTGCGGTGTTTGAGCTTTCAATCTTTCCGGTTAAATATTTGATTCTACTATCAACACCTTCCACAGGGTTAATAGCTACCAATTCATTTTCTAATTTGACAATCTTTTCTGTTTCTATCTTGATTAAACTTTGTAAGAGATCAATTTCATAAACCTTGTAAATTCTGAGATCTTCAATCAAATTCTTGAACGCCGCTCTATACAAAGGTCTTCCTGATTCAATGGTATCAAGTAAACCCTTGTCTCTCTTCAATCTGACCAAATCATACTTTTCTAAAGTATTGAGAGTTTCTAAAGTAGTTGCTCCGTTGCTGAATAATGGAGAGCTCACCAATTTTTCATACTTGATATTATCAAATTCACTTAACAATTTCATAATAGTCCAAATTTGAGCTGGAACCCAGTTGTTTTGAGAATCTTTATCCAACTTGTGGTTACTCAAGAAGAATGTGGTGATTTGTTCAGCAGCCTGGCCGATCATTTCGGTGATTGCATCACGAGGAGATTCACCAGATTTGATTCTTCTAACGAATGATTGCAAATCTAACATCCGTCCACCCAATGGAGCTAAGCAAGTTTCAATGGATGATGAATCGTTTAATTTCAATTGACTGAGCAAGAATTGTTTGGCATTCTCACCAGAAGCATCGGATAATGTAACTGTCTTGAAAACTTGGTTTGGTAATGAGTCATTCAAATGTTGCATACCTCCCATATCAGAACTGATATAAATCACATGAGCTTGGTTGTTTTGGATCAAATTGGCCGTCCATTGAGCAATCATTGGATAGATGAAATCATTGTTTGCCGACTCGGTTCTACTAGCAAAGTTATTGACAATCACAATTGGTTTAACTTCAGGGAATTGCTGCAAATATTCATCTTCTTTAAGGATACGGATTTTTTCTTCGTTTGGTTTCAACTTTCTATTCTTTTTGATCACCGAGTGCTTATACTTTTGATAATCAGCCAAGGCAACTCTCCTGATAGCTTGAGTGGTCAAAGAGAACATATTTTTGATTTGACTCTCTTTACTTTCACTAAGACCAGATTTTTGTCCAGTAACACTTTGAACACCCAAATCAATAAATTGTGAAATTGAGTTTGTCCAGGTGAAAACTGGGAAATAACCCAATTCCATAGAAGTGTTACCAATTAAAGCAGCATCAGATCTTGATTTACTCAAGTTGTCACAGTTAATAATAAGAATCTTGTGTTTCAATTTTTCATCATGACTCAAAGCATGGTCAAGCACAAACTCTTGTTTTCCTGATCCCTTTGGACCCTTGACAATAATATAAGTGTTGATATTTTCATAGATCCATAATTTGACCTGTTTTGCCTTTTCATATCTTTCTTCCCAAATGGTACCTAATTTCAGGTCAACTTCTGGTTTTATATCTTCCGACTTACTATCCAACGCATCATGTAATTGTTGATCAATATAATCATAACTATTAGTTAACCAACCAGTGACGGTTCTAAATGGACTGGCAATACACTTGAAGTATTTGTTATCCTTGTAGTAATCCAAAGAATATTTCTTGGTAATCTTTTGTTCAATGAAGAATTCTCTAATTGGATCAAAGATTAACACAGCTATGGTGGCCAACAAGGCAATGATAATTGGAACAGAGATTCTTTGATGGTTCACAATGAATTCAGCCACGTAATTGACTCTCTTGATAGGAATATACTGGATGTGTAAGGTGGTAGCACCTTTGTTCAAAGAAATACCAGTAACACAGTTTTTGGCACAGATACCAGATCTCATTTGTTTAAAGATAATGGTGGCAGAATCTGAAGCTGGAAGGATATCAACGATAAGACCATATCTTCTGAATAAAACATATAATTCCTCTTCAGTCAATGAGGAACCTTCATAGATGACCTTAATACGTGGACTTGGGAATCTTCTTAAATCTTCAATGAATGGAGTACCTTTGACAGCATAAACCGATGGGAAATGATAGTAGAAACGACTTAATTGTCTTGAGAACCAATTGTCGTCGTATTTGTCCTTATGTTTTTGAATATTGGCCTTGATCTGAATAATAAAGTCTCGGATAGACATTTCTGGAGGCACCAGGAACTTCACAAAAGCACCACAGTCTCTTGGCAGAGGAACCAAATCACTGATCTTGGAATTGGGAGGTAATGGAGATGATAATTCCTCAACTCTACCACAGAGTTCTTCCTTGGTATAGGCTGCCTTGATAGGCGAAAACATGAAACGGAAATACTGTTTTAGGGTACTATTGGAGGTACCAGCTTGATGGATATGATCAAAGTAAAGAACAGTTTCATTGGACGATTGGTCCATCACACCAGTGACCGAAGCAGACCCATCGGCCTCCAGATAATTTGCCTCCTCTTTAATCTCCTTCAAATCAGAGCTAAGATTTCTGGTTGCAACAACCCCCCGGAGAGGGTGTGAGGGAGGGTGAGGGAGGTGTTGATAAGCACCACCAATTGACCTTGGAACGGAGGTCCATGGTCTGGCAGAGGCCATGATCCGGGCACTCCCCGAAATGAGCCTAATCATAGTGAAACAATAGCAATATCAATTGAAACGGGGAAAGGAACCAGGAAGAAAGTCGTACGGATATATTTATATATCTAGCGGACAGGCAGAGGCAATTTGGTGACTTCGCGGTAGCAATTGCTATCCGAATCGGGATAAAGGCCCACAGCTTGAGACAACGCGGGGGGATAAAAAGGCAGTGGGGGATCCAGCCGTATGGTTGACGTAATAGCGATACCAGAGAGGTGTCAGACAGAGGTGGAGTGGGGAGTGGAGGTATAGCGATCTACAAATGGTATAAGGCTGGGGCGACACCTGTAGCGAGGGTCGCAAAGTTGCACTCGGCCAAAGATACGCTATCATCGTGAGGAGACCTAGCGAGACACCATTAGGGGAAGCCCAGCTGACACCAAAGGCACCAGTGGTTTAGCTAGACGGAAATTTAGAGAGATCAGGAAGTGTCATAGTGGGCCTAAATGCTCTACGGGCCCAAGACACCACTACCACCACCACCACCACCACTCCAATGAGACTGAAAAATAGGCCTCCACTAGAAACCACACAACCAACAGGAGACGTGCTTCGAGGCATCTTTCGTTCATAGATTCCATTCCTACCAAGCAACAGCGTCAATTTCTCTGCAGGTTCTCGGCTCTTGTTCTCTTTGCTTGAAATGGATCCCCAGTAGCTTGTCTTGATGGTCTTGATGGTCTTCCCGGGTCTCTTCATGCCCTTGCTGGTTTCACTGATGTTCAGTTTATGGGCAAAAGAATCGTCACCCCACTGAACTCACTCAGGCGAGCCAAGTGTCTCAAGTCCCTATGAGACTGTTCGAAACATCCCTCCCTTTTGCTACAATGTCTCACACTATTCGGCCAGTAATACCATACTGGTTTTGCTCCCCTAACGTATTCTTACTGAGAACAAATTGATATAGTAGTGATGGTTCATTCTAGGCTTCGCTTTGAATCATTATACTACCGAATAAGTATAAGGATCTTCGAAGAGGCCAGCTTACATGGTATCTGGGTGAAAATTTCGTATATTAAACCTATGATGGTGTATGAGTTTGGTGAGGGGCGTTGGCTGGCTTATATAGTCCTGGTCGAAATCCGGGTAACAGAAGAGCCCTAAATCCAGTTAGGGCTGGCACGTGACCGGACCTCCCAATTTCAATTTCGCTAGAAGCCTATTAAGCGCACCAGGTGGCGAAGAGTTCACCTCAAGCTGGGTCTGGCAGGTACCAGGGCGTCCAAAAACGAATGGCTGGGCCTGTGCTTCTATAGACAAGGAAAATTTGGGAAATTTTGAACTTGGAAACACCACCAAAAACTCGAATATTTGACTTCCTCTCGCCATATAGAGGAAAAGAAAAAGGCAAGGCTGATATGTGATATCCTTTGCGGCATATTTCTTAGGTGTTTAAACTGTAGCTAATCGACCTAATTCTCTTCCACTTGAATGTGTGCCATTTTCTCACCTTAAAATTCCAAATCTATTTAGTCAATGTTGGATGATGGTGGTGGAGCATCCTTGATAAAATCAGAGGTAACCAAAGCTCTCACTGGTAATTCTTCACCATTTTCCAACTTTCCACTAGAGTAGTTATAATTTTCTCTGATATATTCTCTCACTGGCAAAATAGCGGCTTCTCTAGATAATTCACGAAGATCAGAACCACTGTAACCCTTGGTATGAGCTACAATATAGTCCAAATCAAAATTATGTTTATCAACCTTGGTGTCCTTTAATATTTTCTTTAAAATAGAAGCTCTTTGTCTTGCATCAGGTTTACCCACAGCAATGGTTTTAGGTAAACGACGAAGGAAAGCTTCATCAATATCATTTTTTCTATTAGTTGCCCCCATAACCATAATACGACCATTTGATTTAAGACCATCCCAAAGAGTCATAAATTCAGCCTTTAACATGGCACTAACTTCATGGTCACTTGAAGATCTATCTCTTAAAAAGGAATCAATTTCATCTATAAATATAATGCATGGTTGTAATTTATTAGCCAAAGAGAAAATCGCATCAGTAATTTTATTGGATTCACCATACCATTTATCCATAATAGTGGACATTCTAATCAGAAGGAAAAAGGCACCACTTTCTTTAGCAATGGCTTTGGCCAACATGGTCTTACCACAACCAGGAGGACCATGGAACAAAACACCCTTGGGACTTTGAATCAAACTCAGATGACTAGCAAAAAGCTCCGGCTCGGTCAATGGTAAAATCACCGTTTCTCTTAGTTCATCAATAATCAGTTGTAATCCTCCAACATCATCAAACAGAATGGTGATTTCTTCAGGAGTAACCAATGAATTCAACAACGACCGTTCATATTGGTTGAATGTGATATCCTTAAGGTGGGGATTTGATGCTTGCAATTTCTTAAGAATACCCTTCCCCTTTTTATCGGAATCCTTGTTCTTAACCGACAGATCAACATAATCATTAAGTATAGAGCTCAATAAATAGTACACGGAGATCCCAGCTCCAGCCAAGATAAAGATATCGCCCAAGTACTTGAGGTCGACTTTGAACTTGCCCAAGTCTAATTTGAATCTGTTCATGGTGATGGTAACGTTTTGATCCTGTTTTTGCCTTGTTCTGGTTCAAAGATACTTCGATTTATAGAAAGCCCGTGATAATTTGTGAAGCGAGGTCCAAGTTTTGTGAGATTACATGGCGGGTCGTGCGCGTGCCTGCGAACAAAGATATGATGCGATGAAGCTCAAAGAATAAGACATAGTTTTTTGCATCAATCGAGACCAGGCCCATCGCATAGTTCCAAAACGGGATCGAAAGCCCACACACCCACCAGAAAAGACCAATTTCTTTTAACCAGACGCATCATGGCCAAGGAGAAGAGGGGAACCGCACCGGGATCCCGCACCGGAACTGACGAGCATCACGAAATCAGGTTGCCGTCGCATCTCATGGAAACCATCCAGAAGAGGGAAGAGACTGGAGACTATGAAGAAGAGTCTCGATTCCAGTACGACGGGTCATCCAAGAAGAGAGGTGCCAATGTTTCCAGAAAGGAAAAGAGACAACAGGAGAGACAGCTCAAGAAACAGAAGAGAATAAAGGGCACCGAGGCCAGAAAACACCATGTAAATGAAAACGATAGAAAGGGACACCATCACCAAAAGCAACAGCAACAGCAACAGCAACAGCAAAAAGCTTCGAGACCAAAAGAGACCAAAAGCGAAGAAGTCAAAGTGAAGGGCATCCTCAAGAAACCCGCTAAGGAAGAAGATCCATTGGCGTTGTTAGCGGAGATCAAGAAGAACAAGAAGAAAGATGCGCAAGAAGATCCGTTAGCACAACTAGCCGCCTTGAAGGCCAAAAAGGCTCAGAAGCAGTCTGATCCGTTGGCAAAATTGGCTACGTTGAAGGCCAAGAAGAAGCAAGCTTCAGAAGATCCTTTGGCGGCATTAGCAGCCTTGAAGGCCAAGAAGGCCGGTGGGAAGAGTGACGAAATAAGAATCGTTAAGCAAGATGATTTGGACGAAGACGAATGGGACGAAGACGATATAAGTGATGAAGGTGATGACATAGACGAAGACGATATGGAAGGATTGGAAGATTTGGACGAGTCTATGGATGAGGATGACGACAAGGATGAGGATGAACATGGCGACGATGATGATGGTTCTCAAGATGCCGACGATTTCGACGACGAAGAACTTGGCAGCGATGAATCTGATTTTGGTGGTTTTGACATGGACGAAGAAATCTCTGATCTTGAAGAAGAAGAAGACCCATTAGCCAAATTGAAAGCCTTGAAAGAAGCCAAAAAAGCCAAGGAAAGTGGCAAAGCTTCTAAACAATCTAATAAGAAAGAAAAGTCCAAGGAATCTAGAGATTTATCTGTTGAAGATAGAAGATTATTCGAAAAGGACGATGCCGATATAGAATACTACGCAAAGAAGTTAGGTCTCAAAGATGGTAAGAAATCCAAACTTACCAAGACTGATGATGATGATTTAATTGGTGGTTTATTGGATGGTATTGACTTAGATTTCAGTGGTGACGAAGGCAGAAGCGGAAGCGACGAAGATGAAGATGAAGGTTCTGGAAGTGAAAGTGGTGTCTACAGTGGTGATAACTCTGATGAAGAACCAGCTCCAAAAAAAGAAAACCCATACGTTGCACCAGGAGGAGACAATTCAGAATCTGAAGCAGAAGAATCTTCTACTAAGACCAAATATATTCCACCAGCTCTCCGTAGAAAGATGGCACAAGAAGATGGAACATCGGAAGAAATCCTTAACCTTCGTAAGGCCATCAAGGGTCCATTGAATAGGTTATCTGAAGCCAACATCAACACCATTACCGACGAAATCAACGGATTGTACTTGTCTAACACAAGACATTCGGTCAATGAACAATTAACCAATTTGATCATGGAAAGTATCATTCAACAAGGTAGACTTTTAGATACCTTCGTTTACCTTCATGCCACATTGGTTGCTGCCATTTACAGATTACAAGGTGTTGAATTTGGAGCTCATTTCATTCAAACTTTGCTTGAAAAATTCGAGGCTTGGTACAAAGATCCTTCAAAGACCAAGGAATCTTCAAATTTGGTTTCCTTGTTATCTTCCATCTACTTATTCTCAATTGTCGGTTCCAAGCTCTTGTATGATATTATTAAGATGCTTATTGCTGACTTAAACGAAATTAATGCCGAACTCTTATTAAGATTGATCAGAAACTCTGGTAACCAAATGAGATCAGATGATCCAACTTCTTTGAAGGAAATTGTTTTGTTAATTAACCAAGTTGCATCCACTTTATCTAAAGATAAAATGACCCCAAGAACTCAATACTTGATTGAGACCATCACCTCCTTAAAGAACAATAAGCTTAAGGTCAATAATGAAGCCAACCATCAATTGTCTATTCGTCTTAAGAAGTTCTTAGGTTCCATCAATAACAATAAATTCAATGATCCTATTCAAGTTAGTCTTGATGATATCCACAACATTGAAACCAGAGGTAAATGGTGGTTAATTGGTTCTGCTTGGAAGGGTGTTGAAAAGGAAGAGCCAACTGAAAACATCCAAGCAGTCAATGATATTTTGGATAATGCTGAACCAAACTGGATGGAATTAGCTAGAGCTCAAAGAATGAATACCAACATCAGAAGAGCCATTTTTATTTCTATCATGTCTGCCAATGATTATATTGATGCAGTTACAAAGCTTGATAAATTGAACTTAAAGAGATCTCAAGAAAGAGAAATTCCTAGGGTCTTATTGCATTGTGCTGGTGTTGAACCAGCATGGAATCCATACTATGGTATCTTGGCCAATAAGTTATGTGAAAACCATTCTAACAGGAAGACCTTTCAGTTTATGTTATGGGATATTATCAAGGAATTTGAAGGTTCAAATGGTGATGATTCTGATGCTGAAGAAGAAGATTTCATGGACTTTGACCAAGGTGACGATGAAACCAAGCTTAAGAGAATTCTTAATTTGGGAAGATTCTATGGCTTTTTATTAGCTGAAGGAGCTTTACCATTACATATCTTGAGAACCATCAATTTTGTCACTGCTACCAGTAATACTGTTTTGTTCATGGAAGTGTTGTTTGTTACCTTTTTGGACCAAATAGCAAAGAAATCTCAAATGAACTCTGTTGGAGTTGGTATAGGTAAGAAACTGTCCAAGGGTAGTGAACAAACCTTTACTGATAAGTTACTTATTGAAAGAACATTGAAGGCCCAAGAACAACCAACTTTGTTAAAGGGTATCCAATTCTTCTTGACTGACAAGGTTGAAAAGAGTGACATTATCACTGGTAGAAAGCAAAGAAAGAGAATTGACTGGGGTGTTCAAGCATGGAGTGATATTATAGAAGAATTGTTGAGAGGAAAGGATGATGATTACGATTAGAAAACATTCAATTTGAAGCGAATAAAAAGAAATCTCATAAAAGGCATTTAGCCAGGATTAGCATATAGATTTTTAATTTCGAAATGTATATAGTAGTTGAAACAAAGCTGCAAAATTAGTATCGCAACTGTAGAAGGAAGTTACGAAAGACTAAGAAACTTCCAAGCAGCTCCAATATAAGAGCAACAGTTTGTTGATCAACATATTACTTGAGGCTTCAAGCTACTAAGTGCCTTTATACGGTGGTTATTATGTATTCTATTTACACTATTATACAATGTATGCAATATGTCCTATGGATTTTGCACCCAAAAGACATTAATGATGCTACCTCCTCTATCATCAGCTATGACTGTTTCTTTTTGTACTAGTTATCGATTCTTTCAAGAACTGCAACCGTTTCAACGTGTTTGGTTTGAGGAAAGAAATCAAAACCTACCAAGTCCCTCACCCGATACTCTTTTTCACCTTGTAAGGCGAAGAAGTCACCCAAATCACGAGCTTGGGTGAAAACGTTACAACTAATGTAGATGATCAACTTTGGCTTGAATTCCAATAATTGTTTCATAAAGGAAACATTGGACCCTTTTCTAGAAGGATCCATTATTACAATACTATCTTGACCAGTTATACCAGAGTTAATAAACTCCTGGTTCTTGAACAACGAATCAGAGTCTCCTTCGATAAACTGGATCTTGTCTGGTACATTCAAGCCGTTAAGTTTAGCATTGTGAGTAGCATACTGGATACTCAATGGAGAGAGCTCGATACCAAAAATCTTACCTTCCTTTGCAATATTGCTGGAAAGAGCAATACCAAAAAATCCAGAACCACAGTAGGTATCCACAAGATACTTGTAGTCATGGCCTTCAAGGTGGTAACGAATATAGTCTAAAACGACAGGTAAAATGTAGTTGTTGTTTTGGAAGAAACTAGATGGCTCGAATTGGAAAACATAGTCGTCTACTCTTTCTGTAATAACCTTGTTCTTGGCCTCAGTAATAGATATTCTATTGTGATTACCTGTGTTCTTGTCCACTTCAAGACTTTCCCTTAAAAAGAGGGTCTGTTGACGTCCCTGTTTCTGCGGAGGAATGTTGGAGAGAGAGTTGCGGATTTCCTCTCTCTTCTTTGTCAACAGCTCGTTGATAATTGAAGTAGCAATTTGGCACTTGTCTATGTCGATAGTTCCCTTTGTAGGGTTGATATGCTGCATTCCGATATTGATATTGGGGATCGGCTTAGGTCCATTATCGTCCATGTCAATGGCTTCACCATGGAACCTTCTTTCACGAGGATAGGTGAAATGAGGTGTGATCTTGTTTCTATAGGAGTATTCCATTGGAGACCCGTAAACAGTTCCAATTTCCTGCTCCAAAATTTCAGGATAGAAGAATTTATATGCTTTTTTCACCACCGATTCTTTGAACTTCAACTGGTCATCGTAGGTCATCATTTGGAGCTGACATCCGTTACAGTCGTTGAACTTATCACAAACCACCAAATCGTTGTTTCTGTGTTTTGCTTGGCTAACTACATCCAACAAAATACCCTCAGCATAGAACTTGGTATGGAGGGCAAGCTGGACCTTGACTCTATCACCTACCAAGGTCTTAGGCACCTGTATCACGGTGTACTTGTTGAAAATGTCTTCTTCGTTATCGGTGAAAGGAGATACATACATGGATTTAGGAACAATAGCGAGACCGTTACCTTCAAAGGTCTGGTAAACGATTTCTACTGACGGGATGGTGATGCTGGGTCTGTTCTTAGAGAAGAGAAACGTATCGATGAGGCCTGAAGAGTTAGCGATCTCATCTATGCCGATATTCAAGGACTTTTCATGGTTGATTACGGCCAACGCTTCCTGGATTTCGATGAAGTTCAAGTTCTCTTTGCTTGTATTGTCTGTAGTGTCTCTCTTGGTCTTCTTTTTGACTCTTTTCAAGTCTTTAAGTACCCGATGATCTGACCGTGGTTTTGGCGATGAGATGACGTTTATGTCGTCATTCACAGCCTTTCTTCGAGAAACAAAGATGGATAGGGTTGTGGATGAATGGAGACTTCTGAGGGGGGCAACATTTAGTCTTCCCCTGGCGAGTTGTCGTCTCATAATAGCGTATGGTTGTTTATGTATTGGTAATGTCTGAAAATTTTTTGATTTGTGGGGCAATGATAGTGCGAGTTTACGAGACTACTTGGTCCTAAGATTACAAGAATAGAATGAATATCAACAGAAGTAGATTTAAGGATGGATAAAATTCCGTTTATTCGGAGTGGTCTTTTGATATGTGCAACAATTCTATCTGGATTTTAGCACTGCCTTTATGAAGAGAATATTTGTCTGTGTATTTCAAGAATCGATTGCAAATTATTACTGGCTGCAACTTTTTATCAGCCAACGATTTCTTGTTGCCTTCAAAATGCTCTAATGAAGAGCTTGGTAATGCTATTGAAATGGTTTGACATGGTATAGTAGTTATGAGTTGGTGTCTTATGATTTATATAAATTTTATTGGGGAGTGATGGTGTTCTGTTAATTACTGAGAAATGGTCAACTACTACCTTTTTGGAACCTTTTCTGTTAATTCCTTTCCTTTGGCATATATTAATCAAAAAATCGACCTACTAAAATTGCAGCTGTTATCTACCGACTGTGAGGCAAAGCAGAACTGGTTGATTCCATCATTTTGGATATTGCAATTTGAGCACTGCAAAACCTTTAGTTGTAATGAAGTGGATATGTATCTGAGGTTATATGTGGAGGGGAAACAACAGTGACCAGAAGAATATATTCGAGATTTCTATAGGAGATTCAAGACACTACTGGATAACTTCGGAAATGGACTTCTCGATATACAAGAGCTTTATATTTGATTTGCACAAAAAACTGAACTCTGTACCAAACTTGAGAGCATGGTCATAATTAGTGAAGTGGAAAATTTTCTACGATTGTTTAAATTATTATTCATATCAACTAATTATTCCTAACATTATTATCCTATAATCCTCTCCACAGCAACATGTTACCACCAAATTTGAATGGTCTCGATATATTAAATAGCATTAATTGGGACATCTCCAGCAGGATAGTCTCTCAAGTCCAAAGTCAAGGTTCTTGAACTATTTTCCCTTTGTTCCCTATATATACCAACCAAAGCATCAGACTTTTCAAACAAAGAGTTCTTCAAACTAATAACAATAAATTGGAAGTCTGGTCCTGCGTACTTCTTGATATAATTAGCAATTTTACCCACGTTAGAATTATCTAAAGCAGCATCTACTTCGTCCAAAACAAAGAAAGGTGAAGGTTGGTAGGAATGGATAGCAAAAAGCAAAGCCAATGCAGCCATGGTCTTTTCTCCTCCTGACAACAATTCAATATCTCTGAATCTCTTAGTTGGTGGCATGGCATGGTACTTAATTCCTGAGCTGAATGGAGATTCTTCATCTTCAAGAATCAAATAAGCAGATCCACCCAATGGTGAAACGTTGGATTTAGTTAATTCTTTATAAATAGAATCGATTTTACCCGAAATATGTTCAAATGCTTCCATAAATAATTCATAACGTTTGTTTTTGATCTCTTGGAACTTGCCACTAACCTTACGTTCTTGTTGTCTGGCCAAGGTATGATCTCTGTCGAATTCCTTAAGTTTGGTTTCAGCCTCTCTCAATCTTTCAATGGCTTTGGAGTTAGGAGTTAATGATTCTAATTGTTCAATGGTATTTTGAAGTTTAACATCTAATTCTGCTTCCAATTTACTATTGAAGGATTCTTTGAACTTCTCTTCTAAATCATTATAATCAACTTCAATATCATAGATTCCTTTAATAAGATTATCTGAATTTTCACCAATTGGAATAGAATCCAATAAACCATCCTTCAATGGAATATTGATATTTTGAATCTTACAATTCTTTAAGATATTCACTCTTTCGGTATCAACATTCAATTTTTGTTCTTCAATTGCAGTGGTAGTCTTACCCAATGTTGAAATGTCAGACTCAGTGTCTGAGACTTCAGATTCAACCGATTTAGCAGACTTCAATTTAGTTTGAACGAGCTTAGTCTGGTGAATTTCTTCAGATTTCAACACTTCTAATTCTGCTTCAAAATTGTCTACCTTCCCTTCAAGTTCCTGCTTTTGGGTGATTAATTCCAGTAACTTCTCTTCCAAAGAAGCAATTTGCTTTTCCAAATTATTTCTACGTTGTTCAGTTTCTTTTGCTCTTTCGGATTCGAAATTAAGCTTGTTGGTCAAAGTAGAAATAGCCTTGGTGAATTGAGCTCTTTCCTTAGCTCTCACTCGAAGAGCAGATCCGTGAAGACTCTCGTAATCTTGGATACCATTGGAAAATCCATAATCATTACAGAAATCTCTGTAAGTTTCGTCTTGTAAAGACTTCATCTTTTCATTGATCTTTGAAATTTCTTTATCCAATTTAACTAAAGATTTCCTCTTTTCCTTGATGGAATCCTTGAAGTTCTTTTCAAGATCTTGTTGGAAATTGATTTCTGTATTTCTATCATTAATAACTCTTTCAACATTCAGTTTTTGGTTCCTGATGACTGGCAACTTATCATCCAAGGCACTGATTTCTTCAGCAATAAGATTAATTTCTAATTCTTTTGGACGGCGCTCTTGTAAATTAGCTAATTTACCAGCTAATTCTTCTCTTAATTCGTTTAAACTGTTCCATTCATTCTTATCCCAGTTCAAACTAGCAGCAGATTTTTGAGTTTGTTGACCACCAGTCATGAGACCAGATTTATGAATAATGGATCCTTCTAAAGTAACCAATTTGTTATCGAGCTTAAAGTTCAGATCCCACTTTAATTTTCTAGCGACTTCGATACTATCAACTACCAAAGCATTACCAACAACGTAATGAATAGCTTGTTCTAATGACTTATCATCATATTCCAAGATATCAACACCAGGTTGAGCAGATTGGTGGATAGATCTAAGGTAATTTAAGTTGGCTTGGTCAGATACCACTGAATCTAATGGGATAAATGTAGCAATACCAGCTCTTCTTTCTTTTAAGATTTCAATACACTTATAAGCCACTGAAGTAGTTTCCACAATTATAGCATCAAAATTTCGTCCTAAAATAGTCAGAAGAGCAGTTTCATACTTTTGTTTTGCAGGACGAACAAGATCATAGACTAATCCTTTGATGGCACCTTTAGGGAAGAATCTTTTAAGCATCGAAACAATTTCCCTAAGCTTCTTTTGTTTATTGGATTCACGTTGTTGGGAGGAAAGTTCTTCTAATCTAACCAAAACATCACGTAATTGAGAGTTCAATTGAAGTTCTTCATAGTTATACTCTTCCTTTACTTTGATAAGAGCATTTCTAGCATCATTCTTTTCTTGTTTTAGGGTCAAAATATCATTAATCTCGGTGGTGAGATCAGAAAGCTTTGATTTTAATTCTAAATTAACAATTCTTTCAAGTTCAGAAATTCTACTTGTGGTATTGGTAGCTTGATTTCCAAGACTAGTGATATGGGTATTGACAGAATCTTTATCATTTTCCAATAAAGCCAATTCTTCTTCCAATTCTGAACCGCCATTGGCTAAAAAGTATGCTCTTAGTCTTTCATATTCCTTTTGACCTTCTGCGGAAACTGAAGATGAGATAGAAGAAGCAATTTTATCTTGAAACTCTTCAAACATTCTCTCGGCTTCTTTCAATTGTTTTTCAACTGCTTTTACTTGATCATGTTGCTTGTTGAAATCCGCAGTTAAGTCCTTTATCTTAGACTTTAAATTGGATATCTTGGAGGTCAATGATCTTCTACTTGCTTCGATTGGGATCAATTCTCTTCTACTTGCTTCAGCTTTGGCTGCGAGTTCTTGCAAATTGGATGTATTTTGTTTCGATTCCAATACTAACTTTGAATACTCGGCCATTTGAGTTTTGTAGGCTGATTCTTGAGTAGATAGTTGCTTTTGTAGCAATTTTAATTCATTACCTTTATGCTTCAAGTCCTGTATTAATTGGAAATGTTTCTTTTCGTTGTGGAATAGCTTGTAAAGATTGATACTTTTGATGATGTGGGACTTTTGGGTCAATTTATCTTCGAATTCGATCTGTTCGGCCATTTGTTCTTTATATTGTTTGGATTCTGAATGGAGAATACGACGCCTGGAGAAAACAGAATTGGAGAATTCATGGGCGATTTCTGTTTCTTCATTTAATTTTTCGTATTCTTTGGCATAATCATTGGATCCACTGATGGTTTCAATCAATTTGGTTAAGTCTTTAGGAGACTGAGAGGCGATCTGTTCCACGTCACCTTGGAAAACCAAGAAGTTACGCGCTTTAATAAGGATATTTTCGGCCTTCAAGACCATGGAATAGTTGAGAGACGTCACTGATTGATCATTGATTCTATAGTCACTGTTCCCACTGGCAGTAATGGTTCTTTTGAGCTTGAGAACATCTCCATTGCTCTTTTCATAGATGGCCATGACATGGGCTCTGGTGGGATCTTGCGAGTCATCCATAGACGTTTCTGGATCGTTTCTTCTCCCTCTATAGATCAAGTCCTTGACATTATGGGATCTTAAATGGGACGATTGAACACCTAAAACAAACGAGATGGCATCCATCATGTTGGACTTACCAGCCCCATTTGGACCAATGATGGAAGTGAAGTAGGAGGTGCCGAACCCGATGGTGCTTGTGCCTCGGTACGACTTGAAGTTGTGGAGCTCAAGGCCGATGAGTCTACCCATGGAGATGAAGAGTTGTTGTAGTGAAGTAAATGAAGTAAAGACGCGACGCGTATGAAAAGTGATATCAAAAATAATGAGACATACGTGCGACAAGAGCCACCACAACATCAACAACAGCAACGGGAGATGAGGAGAACTTGGTATTTTCCCCCAAACAATAGCTGGTTATCACTAGCTTCGGATACCTGCGGTTGAGGACAGAATTTGTCACGAGTAGAAATCAGGATCTTGGAAAGTGTGGCCATTTGGTTTAACCAATGCCCGAGAACTTGCAAACAAGCAACAAACGGCCAATACGTATGTTTTATTGCGAATCATCGAGATCAGTGGGTAGTGTTGAAAGAGCAGTGCTAAGTCGATTTCTTCAGATCCAGAGAGTACGTGGCGATAGATGCCTTCAGCCGCTCAATGAACGGAAATGCTGGAATGGTTTCGTACTACGCTAGAAGAAAAGAGAAAGATTGGCTATCTAAGATGTTCACAACATTTTTGAAGACAAGATATGAGACACAATAGATGCGAAGCGAGAACAGAAGAGAGCAGAGTAAAGCATAATACAGAAGTAGAGGTAACTAAATGGAAGATTTCTTAATGATCAACGTCCAGGTATGGGAGAGGTGAGGTCTGGAAGCTCTACAGGGTAAGTCTATTGGGACTATCCCTTCTGTGAGAATGGGTGCAAATGCTCACAGACAGTGAAGATGATAGACCAGGCGGTGTGATGGAAGTGGTTGATACAAGGAAAGCAATGGTGATGCAAGGAAAGCAATGGTGTGCTTCCGCACAGGATCCTATTGAGAGATGCAAAAGAGTGGAAGATAACAACCAAGTTGTACCAGACCAGTAACAGCTTGAACCATAAGTCATAACACCTTTACCTATAGCAACCCTACCGAGCTGTGCTGGGTCTAAGGATATGGTTGGCCAATGACTAGTTTTGCTTCTTTGACTATTTCTCAGATTCTGCTCTTTTTTCACTTGCCTCTTTCTATTCTTCTGATCTTCTGCTCTTCTCGTCTTCTTCTCTTCTGGCTTGGTAGTAGCCTTGACCAGTACTCCCGATTACCCCATCATCTACCACTTGCCACACTGACCACTCCATCCTTTCCTCCCCTTACTCTTTACTCACCCTCCTGTTTAGCTCCATTGCTTCTCCCGGTCTCTTCTTCCTCGCCTTTATAGCCCTTTGTTTGGTGCGAGCCAATCACTGATATGGCTCCTGCATCACCAATCCCGATATGGTTCCTACCTCCCTGTTTGATAATCCATTGATACTGTACCCTTCTCTTTCCTAGTTGCCAATTGCCCCAATGAGCTACTCGGAGAAAGAACCCCTCTTGGGCGGCGAAGCCTCCGATACTTCCACCATCGGGTGTCCGTCCTTCACCAGCCTTCTCTCCAAACCATTTCAATATCTCCCTAACTTGGCAAGATCTCACTTGACCAACTCCGACGACCAAGACAATGATGATGACCTGGAAATCCCACACTTGCCTGAATCAGCACTACCAGCTGTGTTAACAGGCTCGGCCCTTTCTCCGGCTGAAAAACTCCATAAACTCAGAGAACAGATGAGAATCCACCATATCGGAGTCTATATCATTCCCTCCGAAGACGAACATCAGTCTGAAGATACTGCATTGGCCGATAAAAGAAGAGAATTCATTTCAGGGTTCACAGGAAGTGCTGGAATCTGTGTGGTCACCTTGGATGACCCCGTTACTTTGTCTGGTAAGGCAGCGCTTTCTACCGATGGTAGATACTTTCTCCAAGCAGAGAAGGAACTTGACCTTGACCTTTGGTGGTTGATCAAACAGGGAAACCCTGACTATCCCAACGTGAGAAACTACATTATTGACCAGGCTATCGCCAACAAGTTCAGCAATGTGGTTTCGGTAGACCCTCGTTTGATCAGCTTAAGTATGGCCGAATACTTCCTAAAGGTCCAAACTCTCAAGTACTACAATAAGTTCCAGTTCAAGCCATTGCTCAATGTGAACTTGGTGGACAAGGTTTGGGGTGACCAGCGTCCTGTCCGGTCCTTGCTGCCTATTTATAATCTCCCCTTAAAGTACTCGGGGATGGAAGCTAATGATAAATTGGTCCAAATTAGAACCATCATGAAGGAACAATATGATGGCACTCATTTGATTATCACTGCCTTGGATGAAATCGCTTGGTTATTTAATTTGAGAGCAGATGATGATATTCCCTTCGTACCCATGTTTTTCGCTTATGCTATTGTGACCTTGGACAAAGCATACTTGTTCATAAATAAGACTAAAATCGACAATGGGTCCATTGACCTACATCGCCATTTGAATTCTATTCATGGCCTTGAAATTAAAGACTACACGGACTTTTACCAAGCATTATCCCAATTAAAAACAACCATCGACCATAAGCTTTCTATTATTTTACCAAATAAGTCCGCAACTACTTATGCTGTCTATAGCAGTCTTCCATACTCTGAAGCTAGAAAATCAGTGACATATGAGTCAATTATTGCCAATACCAAAATAGTTAAAAATCCTACTGAGCTCTTGAACGCAAAGATTGCCCAGTACAAGGATTCTTTGGTATACATTTTATTCTTTTCTTGGTTGGAACATACTTTGATTATTAAGAAGAAGAGAATAACCGAGTACGATGCTGCATGCAAAATCTTTTCTATTCGGGCAAAGCTTCCTAACTTCAAGGGTCTATCATATGAAACCATTGCTTCAAGTGGTGCAAATGCTGCCATTATCCATTATGCTCCAACCAAGACCTCCAATTCAGTAATTGACCCATCTAAAATATTTTTAATTGATTCGGGAGCTCAATACTTGGAAGGTACCACTGATATCACCAGAACCTACTTGTTTGATAATAAAGAAATTACTCCTAGAATCCAGAAACTCTATACTTTGGTCTTGAAAGGACATTTGGCGGTATCTCTGGCTAAATTCCCACCTAACAGTGGTGATACTGGGTATCTTTTGGATTCCTATGCCCGTCTGCCTTTATGGAACGAAGGTATTGATTACAACCATGGTACCGGGCATGGGGTTGGAAGTTTTGGCTTGGTTCATGAATCTCCATTATACCTCAGTAGAGGAGATGGTACTCATGATCACTTCAAAAAGGGAGCAATTCTTACTGTTGAACCGGGTTACTATGTTGATGGCTCTTTTGGAATCAGAATTGAAAGTGATTTGGAAATCATTGAACACGATGATAAGTTCGGTAGGACCAGAAGTGGCAACAATTATTATGGATTCAATTACTTGACCAAGGTTCCATTCTCTAGAAGCCTTATCGATACCAAGTACTTGTCAGAAGTTGAGATTAACTGGATTAATGAGTTCCACAAGAGTATTAGAGAAGAGTTTGGTGATAAGATTTTGGAATTGGGTGATAAGAGAGCCTATAAATGGTTATACAGAGAAACAGCACCATTATCTAGATCCAGTGGACTGATATGGTGAATTGAAAAAAAGAGGTTATAGACTTTCTATGGGTATTAGTATTAATATGCTGGATACATAATATATATTATATAAGTATATAATTATTAAATTATAGTACAAGAACTAAATAGACTGTACAAGACCAATTTTCTATCTGGTCTTTGTTGGGGGCCTTTGGAAGCTACCAGGCTTCCTTAATCCGGTGCTAACGGGTTTGGTACCTTTGCCAAAATTAGCTTTGTTAGAAATAAATGGTGAAGGACTTGAACTTGAGAATGGAAGTGGTTTTCCCATTGGAGTACTCTTGTATGAAAATTCTGGATTCCTATAATGAGGCATCTTCAATACCGGGGTGCTCCAAGGAGATGGAGAATTAATACTAGATTCAATTCTGGTATCAAGCTTTGCCTTTTTGGGATCGTTACCTAATGGCTCCAACTTTCTTTTCTCAAATTCCATGTTTCTTCTAGGTTTGGTGGTAATCACAGCCTTATGAAGTTCAAATCTACTGATTCCCTTGGTCAAACTAGCCATTCTTTGATGTTGACTGACGGTATTTATCTTTTCAATAATACCAGTAATAACTCCGGAAACAGCAGTATCGACCTTTTCAAAGTCAGTGAACTTTTTATTAGCAGCATAAAGAACTGCAGTGCAAGCGGTGGCTGTAGACGTGGCTGTTAAAGCCGTTTGAGGATCTTCGTGATGGGTGAAACCAGAAACAATATTGAAAATATCAGTCACTATTTTGGTGAATTTAGAATCGTTGCTCAAATTCTCTTCTTTGGTATTATTCACTGGTTCTTCGGGTTCTGGTTTAATTGTTTGCTTTTCGCGTCTAGCGATTCTCTTGTCCCTACGCTTTTCAAACTCTTGATCTGCCCATTCTTTCTTTTCTGGAGTATCCTTTTCTCCAAATAAAATGGCTGCTCTTCGCCAAACCCTTGATCTTAAATCATTATCTTTATTTCTCTCGGAGTTTTCTTCTCTCCATCTCTTTTTACGAGCTCTATTTTCGAGCCTGATTTTTTCTCTCAAATCCTCTTCTTCCTTCACTTGTTCATTACTGATGGTGGTTCTGTGGATCTTTTGAGAAGTAGAGTAATTCGAGATGGCAGAGATGACTGATTTGCTGATATTATTAATTATTTCCGATTTAATCGGAGGAGATTGTGCTTTGACTTCAATGTTAAATTGCTTGATAACATTTTCAATCAAAGTCACTGCCTTAGGATTGTCTTGTTTGTCCAAATGATTTTTTGCTAGTAACAATGACTGAACCATATTTTCCCGGTCCTCTAATTCTTTGTAGGTGGAAATGATCTCAGTGACACTAGGAGTCTCTCTTAATATGGATAAAAGAGCTACATTATTGACATCGGAGTCCGCAGACAACATGCTGGTCATCTGTTGGATCGCACCAAGCAATTCAGTATCGCTGGATGTCTTCACCCGATTATTCATACGAGAATTAATTGAGCTGATCACATTAGATATTTGTGAACGTATTGGTTTGTCTGACTTCAATGCCTCTTCTAAAGATTCAATGGTGGAGTAGTCTCTTCTAGGAACATTGTTCATAGATTGACGATGCAATGCAAGGGTTTCTGCGATAGATAACGACTTTCCTGATGTTCGACCATAACCTGGTTTCTTTGGTAATTCAGGAAGTTTGGTTCTGGTGAAAGTAGTATTAGGTAAGGTTCTACCTGTTACAGAAAGATCCTCATCCATTTCCAAATCTGAAAGAAGCTCTTGAGGATTTTCCATGGCCATAGTGAATGCATTTTGAAGAATATCATTCATGTGCAATTTTTCCAAATCAACACCATCATTATTCTTATCTACTTGTTGGTCAGTAATGGCGTTCTTCACAGCTTGGGCGATTGCAGTGGTATTAATTTTCTTTTTGAATTTATCATCCTTGTGAGCTTCATTTTGGAAATGGGCCAACACATTATCTTCAATCTGAGGCAAGTCAGTCATGGTATGCTTCTTTGAGGTTTCATTTTCAGTCAAGTGATCCTGCACTTGATTGGTGATTTCCAAAGCTAATTCCTTCAATACATCTTGAGAAATTGGTAGCTTTTCATGAGCATCTGTTTCTTCGATTTGGGTAACCAAATTTTGGACCAACTTGGAAATATCCACTGCATCTGATTTCCTTCTTTCTTTGGGTTTTTCTTGTTTCATAGCCGAGATAAAAGCTTCAGTGATTGCACTTTCCATGAACTTATCATCTTCAGCTTCAGCTTCGGGTGCTTGTTCGGGTGCCTTTTCAAGTTCTTCTTTTTCTTCAGACTTACCCATCATCTTCTTGAAAGAAGCAGAAATCATCGCACTCAATTCGTCATCATCGACACCTTCATCCTGTTGGTCCATATCGGTATCTTGATGATGCTGTTCATGATGAGTTTGTGGTTCTGGTGCTGGTTCTGGTGCTGGTTCTGGTGCTGGTTCTGGTTCTGGTACTGGTGCTGGTACTGGTGCTTGCTTATCGGTAATAGACTTGAATGCTGCACCAATTGCACTTTTAAGATCGAGATCATCGTCATCCTTTTCTTCATGAGCTACATTCGTTGGAGACTCATGGGTTGATTGAATATTTTGCTCCTCGGAAACAGGCTCATACTCTTCATCCTGGGGTTTTTCATGAGGTAAGACACTCTTGAATGCGTTTCCAATAGCATCCTCAAGATCTTGTTCACCGAAATCGTCTTCCTTTTCATGATTATCGACCTTTTCATTTATCAAATTATCAAAAACTGCATCAATGGCTCCATTTAAGTTGTCGTCTTTTTCTGGTTCTTTCTTTTGAGCTGCAAAAATATCGTTGAATGCATTACCAATAGCGTCTTCAAGGTTCTGGTCGTCCTCATCATCTTTGTCCACAAGTTGGTGACTACTTGATTCCGATGGTTGTTCGGGTTTATCATGGACAGGTTCATGTGATAGGTCTCTGAGGGATTGTGGTTCTTCAATGTTCTGGTGGGATTCGGAGCTTGAAGGTTCAACACTGTGGTGATCTTCTTGAGGCGCAGAGAAATCTGATTCTTGGTGGGTTGCCTGGTTTTGAGCAGCTTCTGGTTGATTCTCTTCTTTGTTTTGTTCTAGTAAGTTCTTGAAGGCATCGCCAATCGCATCATCGAGATTGGCATCTTCGTCGTGGTTCTCGGGAGAAGCAGATTGGTTCAAGGCATCCTGGAATGCATTTCCGATGGCCTCGTTCAATTCCTGCCCTGATAAATGATGTTCTTGTTTTTCTTGGTGGTGTTCTGAAGGGATATGAGCCGATTCTTGACGGTGTTCGGGTTGTTGGGGGTGCTCTTGGTGGTCATGATCATGGTTCTGGGCCAGCTCGTCTTGGTGCTGGTACTGGTGCTCTTCATTATGTTGATACTCCTTTGGTTCGTGATGTGAAAAGTCAGGTATTTGTTGATCCTGGAGGCCATCGTACTGTTGAGCTTGCTGTTGTTCTTGATTCTTAGGCTGCTGTTCATGCTCTTCAGGTTGTTCTTGATACCCTTCAGGTTCTTGCTGCTCTTGCTGCTCCGGATCTCCAGCTTGTGGTTGTTGATCCTGGTCTCCGTACTCTCCCTGATATTCTTCAAGGTCATCCTTATCATGATCACGATTGACCTCCTCCTGCTGGGCTTCCTTACCGAAATCAAACTGGCTGAACACATTCCCAATTGCACTCTCTAAGTCCAAGTCTTCTTGGTCCTCATGGTAATCATTTTGCAGCAATTCCGATTGTTTATGCAATTGATCGGAATGAGATGGTTCCTCGGCAGAAGACGTTAAGGTATTGATGGAATCGGCTATGACTTTGCTTAGATCGATCTCGTCGTGGTTGTGATGACCATCATTGGTGTCTACCATGGTCCGGATCGAAAGTGTGGGGTAGACGTGACTTGTGTGACTGCTTTTTGGAGGGTTTGTTGTGACTGCTTTTTGTTTGTTATTGGTGATGGTTGTGGGTAAGTGCGGTAGACACACGCCCGGCCTTAATTTGGGTGGGCAGGGCTAACGAGGTGTAAATTGGGTACAAATAAGCTGGAGCAGGGGGCTCAATATTGCTGGGTAATACGCTCACTCTACTTGCACTGTCGTCTGTTCAATGCGTTTCTCCAGTGCTGGGGTCCCGAACTTGTGGTCAATGTTGCATGGCATCTGGGTATCGCGTCACGTGCCGTGATGTCACGTGACCTTTCCTTTTGATACAGAATGGTGTGTAAATGTGTTGGTCCTAAGCGTAGGCGGGCATAGTAATCGTATAAATGTATAAAGAGTATATTGCATGTGTATAGTGAGCTGTTGGAAAAAAAGATCGTGCTCTTTTTGGCTCAGGTTTCAGTGTCATATTTGCACCCAGTTGCACGCAACAAAAATGGGCAATCTGATACTGAAAAAGTCTCTAAAAAAAAATCATACTTCATACATGAACTTTTCCCCAACCAGAAGGGATCGTCAGGTACACAATCGGGGACAGCCGTACCTATGAAAAAAAAATCCGTTTATGTCATAATTTCAAGAGTACCAATTCTATTTCCACTTCAAATGGTGGGCTGTTTAAGCGCATAAGTTGAAAATGGGACCAATCCAACCTCTGGATATTTTTAGCAGTGAATAGTGGTCACGGGGTTGACATTTCATGTTTTGGCATAGTTCGTTGTAATTGGAGGACTGAATTGGTGTTTCGTTGGTGTTTCAGTTTTCATACATCCTGAAACATTCAATCGTTCATGTGAAGTCAAGCTAGCTTCACGTGATACATATTCAAGTTTCAGTCAAGGGCCACCTCAAACACCAGCAACGAAAACTAGAAAATTCGTGAAAGTTCATAAGTAATTACAATCAGGTGGTTCCATCATTGCGTTCCAACTAAGCTTGGACAGTTTCATCCAAGCATGACGTCATAATTGGCTGGTGGTTGAGGTTGATAGTATACGGTCGGAACTCAAGTTTGGGTGCAAATACAAAAAACCAAACCATCATCATCTTCAACCTTAACCATTCAAAGGGATTGTTGATCATAAGTCTTCCAATGTAGCTCAATAATATTTTCGATTTCGATTTCTCCAAACTGATCAGTTACAGGAAACAAAATATCATAGACTTTGGCGTGGCCCCATCTCATAATTGCTGGAGTTCAGTTACGCTTGTCTGCTTCGTCTAACAATGCGAAGTTGACAACCAAACCCAAGATCCCATGGCCCACTCCCTCGAGACCACCTTCCTTGATTGTCCAGTTGAAGTTGTTCAAATGCTCGTTTGCATAGGTGGAAACGTCAATATCAAAGGTCTTGCTTCCAAAAGTAGGGATGGAAACTGCATATTTGGAATCAGCCATTTTCACAGATTTGGTATCAAACTGGAACAAATATGAATGAGCTGGCTTAAAGGTAAACTTCTCGGCCTTGTCCTTGTCAGCAAAGAATTTCTTTCTGGCGAATGAATTATCAGGCACGTCCAAGCCATCGCCATTTTCTTTAAGGTTCTCTCTAAAATTGTAGAGATCAGTAGATGCTCTTCTGGCAGGAGCCACCACCTCCAAAACATCCCCTGGGCTTTTGTTAAGCTCAAACGAGGTGAAACTATTCAATCCAACACCATAAAGAAATGGTTTATCACTATAAACATCACCCTTAACCGATCTATTCATAAACCAGGTGAAGAATTTCAACCCCGTAGCCAATAAAGTGGTTGGAACGTAATCCCTAATGGGGACTGTGAAGTCATTACCAAACAAAAGCTCAGACCCAACAATTGATTTCTTGGGTTTAAACATGATTTCCAACCGAAGATTAGGAAGAACTTTTTTCACGAGTTCATCGGTATCAATGACATCGGAATTGATTGGTTCACCATCCAAAAACACCTTATCACCAACGTTGTATAAACTATTGGACAAATGAGGAGTGGAGCCATCGAAGTTCTTGATGTTGACCAGGAGGCTGAACACGCCGAGTTCCGATTCAATTTCCACAGGACGGTTGCTGTTGACCGGCACGATCTTGAATCCGGAGTCGTAGTTGCTGGACGCTTTGATGAGGAGTCTTTTGACGATAGCCATCGTTGGTACGGTTGAGTAGCCGGTGATTGCTGATCTGTATGTCGGGTCACGTGACTAGTGGGTCATGGTGATAACGACATTATGGTGAGCTGGGTAATGGAAGGGCCGGATAGGGTTGTGCGGCTGACAGGGCCCAACGGAGTGACGGCGAGATCCGGTGGTGGGAAATTGTTGGCCGGAACTAGAGAAATGCCCTCGAAACTCCGATTACTAATTCCTCCCATGGCCCCGCCAAACATCGACATACGAGGGTCTCATTAGTAACGAGTCGCAAACGAAACGCAAGCAATCGAAAATTGAAAAAACGTCGCTATTTGGCAGGGGAGACTCCCTCCTAACACTTGGGAAAACATCGTTGGTCGCACGGCCATTTTCTCGGTGCAACGTTCCGGGCACTCCGAAGGCCAACCCTTAGATCCACCCCGATCCAGGCTCAATGGCTGCGGCCACCACGCCATGACATCCCCAAACCCTTAGTCATCCCTTGGTAAGCCCCCGTGCCAAACGGCTGGTACCAGTGACGGTGTATTGGTGTGAATTGGTGTGGTGTGGTCGCGATAGCAAGCGTTGTGTTACCCGCAAAAGAAGCTCGTAGAATGTCGTTTTCCATAGTTGGGTCTGGGGCGAGGGAGACAGCGAGACAGTGGGTGAGTGAGTGAGAGGGGGGGTAAATCGTGGCCGGGTCCAGCCCGAATGTCGGCACCCAACGTGGAAAAAACTATATAAACCCCAGGATTCCGGCCCCCTCCTCCAGTTTGCTCCTGTAATTTTTAATTCATCACTAAATCTCAATAGTAATAATTATAATGTCTAACTCCTTAGAACAATTGAAAGCCACTGGTACTACCATTGTCACTGACACTGGTGAATTCGAATCCATTGCCAAGTACACTCCACAAGATGCCACCACCAACCCATCTTTGATCTTAGCTGCTGCTAAGAAGGCTGAATACTCCAAGCTTATCGATGTTGCCATTGAGTACGCTAAGGACAAGGGTTCTTCCAAGTCTGAAAAGGCTGCTATTGCTTTGGACCGTTTGTTGATTGAATTCGGTAAGGAAATCTTGAACATTGTTCCAGGTAGAGTTTCTACTGAAGTTGATGCCAGATTATCTTTCAACAAGGAAGCCACCATCAAGAAGGCTCTTGAATTGATTGAATTGTACAAGTCCGTTGGTATTTCTAAGGACAGAATTTTGATCAAGATTGCCTCCACCTGGGAAGGTATACAGGCTGCCCGTGAATTGGAAGCCAAGCACGGTATCCACTGTAACTTGACCTTGTTGTTCTCTTTTGCTCAAGCTGTTGCTTGTGCCGAAGCCAAGGTCACCTTGATTTCTCCATTCGTCGGTAGAATCTTGGATTGGTACAAGGCTTCCACCGGTAAGGAATACGATGCTGAATCTGACCCAGGTGTTGTCTCTGTCAAGCAAATTTACAACTACTACAAGAAGTTTGATTACAACACTATTGTTATGGGTGCTTCTTTCAGAAACACTGGTGAAATCAAGGCTTTAGCTGGTTGTGACTTCTTGACTGTCGCTCCAAAGTTGTTGGAAGAATTATACAACTCTACTGAAGCTGTTCCAAAGAAGTTGGACCCTGCTTCTGCTAAGGCTGAATCTATCGAAAGAGTTTCTTTCGTTGACGACGAAGCTGCGTTCAGATTGGCTTTGAACGAAGACGCTATGGCCACTGAAAAGTTGTCTCAAGGTATCAGAGCTTTCGGTAAGGATGCTGCTACTTTGTTGGAACAATTAGAAGCCAGATTCTAAGTTAATTGAGTAAATACGAATCAACGAAATTTAAGTGAAATAAAGAAAAAAAAAAAAGAGAACAAACAAACAAAAACAAAGAAAAGAAGTTTGAGTTCTTTCTTTAACTATAAAATTGTAGCAATTTGGTCTTTTTAGATCCATGGTGGGGGCCGGAGTTTACCAACTAGTAATTGAAAAATCCACCAAAGTGGGCCTTAGAGGTTCGGAAGTTTTGGATAACGCAATTGGCCTCAATTGATGCAATTGATAGCGCAGCGATTGACTGTCCCTGGTAATCTACGCTTCTACGACATTTCTGACGTGGCTGGTGGTGTGGTTATGGAGTAGTGGGCAACTTTTGCTGTTAGTAATGGATGATTAGTGGTGTTCACGTGCCCAGCTTTGGTGATTTTTCTCGTGAAAAATGTCGTCTGGTTAGATCCGGGCAAGACCTCGTTATGTCATATTTACTAAGCATTACGTTTCCGTAGATTGTGATGTCAAGGTGCGTGGGGCCAAAGATGAATAATAGGAGTAACGGTGATTAGTCAGTTGGGTCAGAAATAGGTAATTGGCGGAGCCGGAGTCTCTGGGGCGATGAGCAGCAGCGTGGAATAGCGGGCATGTTTATTGCTTTAGTGAAGACTTTAGTGAAGGCTTTAGTGAAGGCTTAAGTGAGGGTGGTGGTGAGACTCGCTAAGTATAGATCTGGCTAGCGAGGAAGTGGAATTAGTGAGAGTCTTTGGTCCAGCGAGACAAGTGCAAAATTCAGTCCCAGTAGAAACCAGCTCGCTAGACCAATTGGGTAGCTGGCAGAGCCAATGAGTTGCCTCTCTGGTTCTATGGTTCTCTGCCAGATACATACTCCTTGATACGGTACTCTGGTGGTTGGTTTCACCCTTTTCCCAGCTCCAGGAGAAAAGCCAATTGGTGGTCCCATTAGCCATGGCTTACCTAATCGTGATCCAGTGATAACTATCGCACTGGCCATATCGCAAATCCATCCCATCACCACCACCACCACCACCACTTGTTCCCAATGAGACCGGACGTTCCTATCCCAGAATCCCCTACAGCACCATACCCAATACGTCAAGAGTCCGTCATTATCAGTGGGTTCGGTCGTGGATCCTCCGAGTTGGGAATCCCTACTGCTAATATGCCAATCAATGATGAATTGAACAGTTTAGAAACCGGGATTTATTTCGGATGGTGCCAGTTGTCCCCTGTTGATGAGCCAGATACCGCCATCGAACGTAATGGCAACGAGCTTGTGTTCAACCACGGCAAGAACCTTCAAGAAGATGAGTTGGTTGCGCTTCCAATGGTTATGCTGATCGGATGGAATCCATTTTATCACAATAAATCCAAGGCTGCCGAGGTCCATATTATTCACAAGTTCAGAGGGACTTTCTACGGAGCCAAGATCAAGTATACCGTTTTAGGATACATAAGACCGGAGTTGGACTACACAACCAAGGAAGCTTTGATTGAGGATATTATGACCGATATCAGAATTGCCAAAGAAGTCATGGCCAAGGACTGTTACCAGGTGTTTCCATAGATGGGGACTATGAGGACCCAAGAACCGGACCAGGTCCAAAATTAACCACCAAGATCAAAGACATTAGACCCTGCTTTCTCATGAGTTAGATACACCAGTATAACCGTTAATAAGCATCATTCGCATATAGTTCATCCTCCACCACCAGAGTACGACTAGAAGTCGGCCCTAGGTCTAAGTAGCCATACCGCTAATTGTACGATAAACTTTTCACACCCAGTAAAATGGGAATTACAGGTGGTACGGCTGAAATTGCTACCACGGGTAAATCACCATTTTTCGATATAATTGGCATCGTTAGTAGAACCAGCTATACGCTATAATATAAAGTCAGAAGACCTTTATATTTGTGGACTAAAAAATCACCAGTGCTATCACCAAGTGCCTGGTAACGTCAGCTTTGGTGGTGGGTCGGGCCCCTTACCTTTGACTGGTAAAGCCCCCGTTCGCCCTTGCCTGTTACCAGTAGTTGCTGGGCCTGTACACCGACACAGTACCACCTTTCTGGGTGCTATCGTTGCTCAGCCTGGCATGGTTCCGCACCAGCCGTGGTGGAAACTAATGGAGGTATAGAAATCAGCAAAGGGCTTCCAGAACAAGACAAAATACGAGCTTGACGCTGATCTTACGATTTTCACTTTCTCTTGGACCTGTTGATTTTCACCTCTGATTTGCCAGCCTTTCCCATCGCTACCTTTGGACCCTTTGCCCTGCCCTTTGCACCCTATTCTGGTCTAACGGTTTGTTCCTGCATACCCTTATTGATAAAGGTGGAGTCATTTGACCAGGCCCTCATCTGATACCACTGAACAGTTGCTTAGAGTCGCCTTAAACTGCCCCTTTTCAGCCGCTAACGGTCTTTCAGTATCACCACTTGACTCGCTGGCTCCCGGAACACCTCCAATTGCTCAATTCCACCACCACCTCCTCCTCCTCCTCCTCCTCCTCCTCCTCCTCCAGCTCCTCGTATCGCTTAACCACCTTATTGTTCAACGTTCCTAGTGGACTGCCCCGCAATCATAGATACACGGCTGAGTACTTGGCCTCTTTCATCAACACTATCACCACCGACAACACCATAGGGACCGTCTTCAACGCCACTTACCACTACTGGTTTCGCCTGTAAACCTCCATTTACTGCTATCACCACTGTCGGTTGCTCTTTCTTTGGTGTAGCACCATTCCTCCCTCATCTGCTAGCCAATATTCTCACCATTACCTTCACTCGATAGCAAGCCACCTCCACCTGTGGCCAGTACCTACACACGATGCCGTCCAGAAAATGGTTCCTTGTGCTTCCCATGGCCCTCCTCCTTTTCCTATCGCCAACCGCAACTCTTATCCAGACGGCTCAACATGGTAACTCCTGTGAACTACCCCCAAATACCAACATTTGCACCCATATCAAAACCCAATGTGATTCGTCGTACTTCGTCATAGCAAGACTCTACTACTGTTCTGCTACGCCATCATGGACCCTCTTGATCCTTATGCTGTTGGCAATCTTGGTGTGTCTTGTGGTGATTCTATTCTCATTGAGCGTGGTTGTTGCCAACTTTCTATTCCGTAATCTACATGAATTGACCACCACTTTGAATATCAACAACAAGGTCTTGAGCTTTATACTTATCCCTTTGACAAATACGTCCCTGGACTTGATCAACTATTATGTCATTCTAGATTCTGGATCAACTGACTTGGTGCTAGGCCAATTGGTAGGCTCCATTTTGCTCATGTTCACCATAATCATAGGCTTAATTAGTTTGATGACCAGTCCTCATAAAGTCACTCATCAGAGAACATTACTCATAGACTTTCTATGGGTGCTATTTGTATTGGTGATATTCATCTACATTTTATCTGACTCTAAAATTACTCTATACGAGTGTATTATGATGATAGCATGTTATGTGATCTACATACTATTTTTGAGTTATTTTGATAAAGAAAAAATTAATCAGGTGGATGATTGTATGGCATTAAGTCCATGCAATAGCAACCAAGATCATCCTTATAATATTGAAGATGCTTTAAGTATTTTATCTGATGAAGAGTGTCCAAAATCCCCCACATCTCCAATGCATCCTCCATTCCTTGACCCAAATAGTCAGTATTCTAGCTCGGCCCTTTTAGAAAGTAGTCACAATATCGATTATGGAAATACTGAAAATGATGATAGACATCACTATCCCGGAAATTCATTACCTTTACCCAGTCAATATTTGGATCGATCAAATTCATCACATTCACTGCATCTCTCAGCAGAAGCTATAATTGTTCACAATTCAATAGATTTGGTGCAAGTTGGTATAAATCTAATTCATTACTTATTCTCGGTTCTTATTCCTGTGAATTTATCATCACAAGAAATTTTTGATTTCAAACAAAAAGTTTCGAAGGTGAATATAATTGTAATATCAAGAATTTGGTTTTCAGCAGAAATTTTATTGCTCTTGAATTATCAATTTTTCAATTTATCAGTGGCCAATATCATTCCGGTAGCATTATTGGGAATATTGTTCGTTCATTATGTTTACAAGATGATTCCTTCTGGTTTAAACACCATCATAGTGAATTTATTTGGAGTTTTAAACAGTATTATTGTTCTTTCAAATATATCAGTACTAGTACTTCAAATTCTTAAGAATTTTGGATTATTATGGAAAATGTCTGATTACTTACTTGGATTGCTTGTATTTTCAATAAGTAATTCTATCACTGATATAATCACCAATATCACTATTTCTACTCGTATTGATCCTATTTTGGGGATCAATGCATGTCTAGGTACTCCAATATTAATGGTTTTATTAGGGATTGGAGTAAATGGATTTCTTGCTATTACCAAAGACAAAGCACACTCTCCATTGACTTTTACTTTAAAGACCGATGTTGTCATCAGCACATTGGCATTGACAGTTATAATTGCATTTTACTTATTGTATCTCCCATGGAACGGATGGGTATTTGATAGAAAGTTAGGGTTTATTGGCTTGGCTTGGTACTTTTTGATTACCGGAATGAACTTTTATTTAGAATAGTTTTTTTTTTTTTTCTATGTGGCCATTAATTTTATATTTTTTGTCCCAACACTATTTATTTAAAAAACTTTTGGGGGAACCTCTTGATTGAGTTCCCTAATTCACTTCTCTAATGATGGATTATTGGTATTTTAGTTCAATTCTCTTCTATCTATTTTCAATTCTTCACATAATCTGAATTAATAAAGAGACAGTTTATTTTTATTATTGTGCATGAAATTACTTGTATTGTTCTAACTCATCATCAAAGTCGATAAGTTCGGGCTTTTCGGTTTCACCCATTATTCTCTTCAATTTCTTCAATGCCTCTTTGAATACTGTAGACTTGCTGAAACTTTCTTCAAACTCGGTGAACAACTCTCTCTTTTTCTCGTTGCTGATATCATACAATAACAATCTGTTGAGCCACCAGTCCTGGTGAGTTTCTGTAATTAATTCTCTGAACAATGAGAGCAAATACTCGTCATCTTCAGGGTTGATCACTCTTTCTAATTGGATCAATTTTTCGTGTATGGGAATTGGGACAGAAACGGTATTTTTGATGTATGCCAAGATCAAGTCTCTAGCCTTGATCCATTGGTTTTGGTAGATGAGAGTATCAACAAGTTTCACCAAGAGAACGTAGTCACCGTTGCGAGAGAACCCTCGGGATAACACCTCTACTGCTTTCTCGAAATTGTCATCGGAAAGGTAATAGTCGGCGTACTTGATCCAGAACCGTGAGTACAGAGCAGTGACCAATAAACACCTTTCAAAGGTGAAGATCACGTATTCTGAAGGGTATTCACGGACTTGGAGGAAGTTCAAATATGAGTCCCATACGTCCAATTGTTGGCGGGAAATGTAGTTTGTATTGAAGAACTGTTTGGTGAGTTTGCGTTCGAAATTAAAGAGCTCATACACCTTGTACTGGGTGGTGATATAGACATCAATGAACATTTTTTTGAGTTGATTGGCCACATTCTTAGGGTTTCTGACATTATAAAGTTCTCGTTGAGGAACCATTAGATGCATATTTTTGGCGTCGATTTGGGAAATCGACGATAAGAGTTTTTTGAAGAAGTATTCGTAATGATAAATAGGCAATTCCACTATTATTCTCAATAGTATATGGTACTTGAGATCGTACTTGTTAGAATCGGTCTTGTAGCTGTCCAAGAAAGACAAATAAAGGTCGTAGAATTCGTAGCTATGGAAGTGGAACCCCACTTTTCCTCTTGCCTCTTCAAATAAGTCCAATATCTTGTCTTTATTCTGGTTGGTATCGATTTGGAATTGCAAATAATTGACCCAGTAGTCGATACTATAGGATAAATGGACCAATCCGGTGCGGTAGATGGCCTGGGCCAGGTCAATGTTGCCCAATTGAAACTCCCATCTGGCGTATTTGATCCAGTAGTTGTATAGAAGCGGGAATTTGTCAAGAAACTGTTGATAGGTGGATCTTAATAGGTTTATTTCATTGATATCGGTGGACTTGTTGATGCCCTTTTTGTTGTTGGATTCGGCTTCGGTCACGAGCTTTTGCCAGAGCTGGAGGTCGTCGGGGTTCAGCACGAGCTCGGTGGAGGTCGCCGACCACTGTTTGTTGGGGGTAGTCATTGGAGATAGGGTGAATGTGTGGTGGTTGAGTTGTGAAAGATAGAGATGGACTGGTCATGTGGGTGGTCGCGTGACATGGATAGAGATTGGCAGATCCACCAAAAGCGACAAAGGAGTACCAAAATGTATGCGAAAAAAAAAGAGTAAAATCGAAATATCTGGGTAACAAATGGTTACTGGCTTCTGTCTTCTTGTTTCTGGTTTCTGGAGGTTTGTGATGGAAGCAGTTTTTTATGGAAGCGTGTGGTTGTAGGTGTATGTACGGAGAGTGGGATTACTATTAAAGAGAAGAATTATTCCATTAATTTATGGTGAAGACTAAAACACAAGTGAACGCCGCACTTTTGAAGTTATTCGGGGTTTTTTTAAATGGTTGCAATAAGGACAAGAGAGTGAGAGCTACTCTTTATATTTATTTATTTCCACTTTACGAGCACTTTGGTCATTTTAATCGTACAGTTTTATCTGCCATGTTACTTTATTCACTGGCAAGAAATTTGCCATAATAAAGATGAAAAGGCGACCAAGGAATATTCAAAGGCTTCCACTGCACATATCTGAATATTTGAATCGCTATGACGTTTAATTTAAAATAATGGTTAATCTCCACAAGGTGATGGATTGTATAATTATGAGAAATTGCAAAAAAAAGAAAAAACTTGAATAGGGACAAAAGACAATACCATCGAATTAATAGCGATCTACAAGATGATATAAAGCCGCTGAAACCATATCATACAAGCGTGCCCTACCATAAGTATACGCAAATTGAACTTCTCTCTACGCCTGATATTTCGCTATCAAATTCTCCCATGGCTTGCTCTATACACCTTAACTATAGGACTTGGACTAAACCAACAGTACACCTAAAAATTCACGAGAAAGCCCCAAAAAACGACCTAGTTATTCGAGCTCCATGTTCTCTTCTTCCTCATACAACGTCCTCTATCTCTCGCTATCTCTCACTATCTCTCACTATCTCTCACTATCTCTCACTATCTCTCACTATCTCTCACTATCTCTATCACTTTGATGTCTCACGATTTCGATTACCAGATTGGGCTGAAAAATTCATTGCGAAAAGTGCAAAACCCATTTCATACTACAACCCACCAAGATGTCCGATGATGAAGCCATTTTAGAAGGAGGAATGTTCGATGAACCAGAAGACTTCGTCAAGCCCCCACCAGAACCCCACTTTGCCTACTACGACCGTAAAATCGCCGGTTCTCCAGCTCAAGTCAAGCTAAGATTAGTTGGCTCATCACCATTATGGGGTCATCTCCTCTGGAATGCCGGTATTTTCACTGCTGATTACTTGGACAAGCATGCGTCTGAATTGGTTGAGGGTAAAAGAGTTCTTGAGCTCGGAGCAGCTGCTGCTTTACCTTCATTAATTGCTTCTCTTAACGGAGCCAAAGAAGTCATAACTACCGATTATCCAGATCCAGAACTCATCACCAATATTCAATGGAATTTCGATAACTTGGCTGAACAAGCTAAAATATCTTCCCATACTGTCAAGGGATACATTTGGGGTAACAATGTTACCGAAGTTATCGGTGAAGAAGGTAAAGAGCTTACTGAAGAAGACAAGTGTGATTTGATCATTTTATCTGATGTTGTGTTCAATCATACCGAGCACCAAAAGCTCTTGAGAACTTGTCGTAACGCATTAAAGAAGACCGGAAAGTGTTTGGTTGTGTTTTCTCCACATAGACCTTGGTTATTGGAAGCCGATCTTGAATTTTTCAAAACTTGTGAACAATTTGAATTCAAAGCTGAAAAAATCGACTTGGTGGTATGGAAGCCGATGTTCGAAGAAGACGAAGAAACCGCCGAAATCAGAGCCAGAGTGTACTCCTTCTTTTTGAATCCGCAATGGTAAGTTTGGCCCACAAGAAAATAGAGAAGGTGGACTACTAGATATCACTAGAATTAATTCCGGCAGTCTGGAACCTATAGATTTTAAAGAGGCCAGTTGGTCCAATGAAAGTTCCATTTAGGTGTAATGAATGAAAGATAATAGTAAAACGAGTGTAAATAAAAACTAGAAAGGGACACATAAATAATAGAAACTCATCTAAAGCTTTGGTTATGGTCAATTAGTTGGAACTATTACAAATTGTAACGAGTAAGAATATATATATATATATATCTTCAATGAATAAAGTTTGAGAATTGATGTGTCATTTAAGAGATTTGCTAATATGAAAAGACTAGTATTTTTGAATTGCAAGGGCTGTTATTATTCAGTACGTAGACTGGAACACCAAACCTAAGTTACAGTATATCAGTTAAGTTCGTTACTGGGGTCAATTGGCAGGGATTTTTTTGGTTGAAATTTCAAAAGTAAAAATTAATTTTATGAACATCTCTCAATACAGATGAAGATCAATAGACCTTGCTTGTGGACATAAGTGTTTCTATTCCCTAGTAGGTGATGAAATTTGCAAAAAGTTGGGGCCAGATGTCAACTCAGGGCCACTCGCATGTTTGTTAGTATCCAAATGTCTGAATATCTGGCCAAAGCTAGTATCATACCACTAGACCCCTATTGTAAGGTAAGGTGGTAATTGTTTGAGTGTTACTGTTGCAACTCTTGTGACATGATTAGGTGTTTATTACGTAAGCCACACATTAATGATTACGTAATCAACATCAATATCTTAGAATACAGATCCTACCTAGATCTGGTGATAGTATCATCGCTAGAGTTCGAAGAGGGGACCTTAGAGCCGGGCTACTGGGCTGTGAAGTCCTAGTTCGTTTTGAAAAAACAACTTATTAGGTTGTATGTAACACCCACAAAGAGGACTACCAATATCATCAGCAGGATACTAAATTACCATGGAGGGATACGTTGCAACAGATTGTGTGCTTATCCTGGTCTTTCTAGTTACTCTAATTTTCCGCTTTAGCTTCCTTCACTTACAACTATGTTCTTTTGTTGATCGTTTTTGCTCTACAATAAACCTGTTCAGATAAACTATGGTTAGCTGATATTACTTAACGATATTTATTAGATAAACGAACTAATGTAACATGAGGAACTCTCGATTATAAACATTAACCATCATAAACTATTAACTATTAGCTTATTGAGAGGCTGGGGATGGGTTCATCTTTCTCTTACCGTTGGTCAAGGTGACGTTGATGAATCTTCTGGTGTATAACAATCTCTTGTAAGCTCTACCCTTTGGTTGCTTTGGCTTTTCTTGCTTGTCAACCTTTGGAGTTTGAGATTTAACTTTACCAGCACGAGCTAAGGAACCGTGAACTTTACCCTAAAAATTAAGTTAGTATAATGCAATTACGATTTGATTTGATTTCCAACAACAGAAACAAGAACGAAAAGAAAAAAAAGATTCCCACTGGACCAGAACAAAAATTTGACCACCTTTTTCCTTAAAATTGAATCATTCGCCATACGCCAACCAGTTCACCTCCAAACTGTTTCTTTTCGAGACATGGTTCTTCTCACACACACTCTCTCACCACCCACTGACGTGGTTCTTTCCTCATGGATACTGGCGGGTGTTTTCTTGGGAGTCTTGGAGTCTTTGTACTGGTCATGTCTTCGCCATTGAGGGCTTCTCACATTATTTGATGATGGCGGACTGGGACGAAAAGTCATCGATTTCTGGACTCTTTTGATTGCGTTTTCGAGCTGGCGGTTTCGGGGAACTGATTCGTTACATGATCACTCTGGGCTTGCTGTTGTCTCTGTTTGTTCTATTCATTTCCACATACCATTTTGAATTATTGTGTATATTATTGATGAACAAATTGTAGAAAAGAAAAATTTTTAAAACCTCAGAGCGAGTGCCAGCTGCGGTGCACTGAGGGTACAGGTTGGGGCTTGCCGGTTGAAGAGTGCGGGTTGGCGCACGTGAGCACAATCTTGCGATCACGTGTAAGCGCCGAGCGCCAGGGCTGGTGCCCTCCCGTCTGTGCTGCTGCTACTTTTGCACCCACCAGAGCCAGAAGAAGGACACTATGGAGGTGTAGGACGGTAAGAGTGGAGAGCAGCCGATAAGTTGGGCGAACTACTGCCAGATCTTCTTGGGCTCCGTTTGGCCTTTCATATCAGAACACTTTGGCTGAACAGTGTGACCGTTTACAGGCAATTGGAGGCACAATGGTTCTCTTTAGGGAGCACAATTCGTGTCTACAGGGAACATCATTGATCTCCAGAGGATGGCGTTCTGCTGGTAGGGCCAGAACGGGCCAGTTTAATGCCTGTGGTGTTCATACTTCGTGTGTGGTGCCTCACTCCATAGTTTTTGTTGGTGTTGATGGCTCTTTGATGGCTCCTTGATGGCTCCTTGATCCAGAACCAGGGACTTTGCGGGTCCACTTCGGTCTCGACTCTACACTACGGTTCCAATTGGCTGGTCGCTACATCACGTCAGTATGCTTTAATCATCGTTATTCGTATAAGTCAATTCGTGGTCGTTATATGATGGGATACTGTTGGGGATCTATTCAATTTGTGAGGCGATTGGATCTATGTTTCTGGGCTAAGAAGCGGGATGAAAGTCTGGGCTGTTTTAAGAGGAGGGGAAGGGGGGGGGGAGGGTTGCCGCCATCGCCAACAACATCAACTGTTCAACTGAGCTGTTCAACTGTGTCCATTCTAATCAATTGGTTCTCACCACCATTGCGAAAGTGGTGAAAACGACCGCCAAAACTACGGTGATCAATAATACCAACAGCAATCTAGAAGCAGGGAAGTAGTTCTTGGTAAGCATGAATTGGACCTTGAAGAACCGCAAAATTCCCAAGATCAAGGTGATGATCCCAAGGACGATAAACGTGGCTCCTAGTGGTTTCCCATACTTGTTGATATCGTTTGGTGTGTGGGTTAAAACCACATTTACACCGTCATCACTGGATTCAGTGGGTTTGTTCTCCAACCGGAAAAGTTGGGTCACCCCGATTCCAATGGTAATGAATGAAAGGGATGTACGGAGCCAAGCAAGAAAGGTCCGTTCATTGGCCAAATGATCTCTAGCCACTGATCCCTTATTCTCAAGATAAACAGAGTGGAAATTGAACACCCCCATCGCCTCCGACACACTGATTGAAGGCACCAGATCTCCGTCTGGCTCGTCTTTGTTGGAATCCCTTGGTTTTGGTGGTGGTGGCTTCTTATTGGAACTGCCAGCAGTTCTCATGATGGGGGTTGATTCCCGAAGTGGGGTAATGCTATGGTCAGAATCAGAATGATGAGGAGAGTCTGCAGGGGATTCGTTACGTCTTCTCATGGCCCGATTGGAGTCTGACTCTGATGTTGAATCGTATGATTGTTGCCTCGAAGACCTTAGGAGAGACATCGTGGAGATAACGTCACTTGATCGTCGTTTTTAAAGGATCTGTCTAGTAATATGCGTACCGCACGACCCATCTTGGCTGTGGCTGGCGACAACAAAAGTGATTTAACCCCGATCAATGACGTAAGCCTGGGGGGACTGGGAAAAGAGGTGGTGGTTATTAAGTGGAGGGTGTATGGGGTAGAGGGAAGCTGATCTATCAGACTAAGATTTACTGGACCATACTAATTTGAAAACGGTGCATGATAATCCTTGGATGTTCTAGGCAATATTGCATCAAACTTTCATGTCATGTAGTAGATGCAACTAGTGTATCAAATAGAAAAGACAAAAGACAAAAGACAAAAGAGAAAAGAGAATCATAGGACTAAATGCATAGAGCCTTTAAAAGGATTGCTTGTATGCTTGTAGACCCTGATTGTGTCATCTCATGTCCGGGTCGCATACATACTAAATAATATCGTTTTAGTCGTTTAGTTGAAAGTTGTACTTGAAGTTGAGCCGATCTTCGTCCGTTGGCCGGCCCTAATTCACTCTAGGTTTTTGATGTACCATGTACAAAAACGCGTCACGTGCCCTCCGTTTCATCACCATGCAAGACACTTTCCGTTTATTAATACTCCTGTCAAGAATTGTCCGGAGCTCAGTTCCGGGGGCAAAGGTTTACGTTGTTAGTGGGAGCCCGTAAATCGTAAAAGTTAGAATACTGGATCTGGTGCCGCAAACCGGTCAAACTTCTTTGAATTTTTTTTTTTTTTTTGGTAAGGGATTGCCCCACCTTGACTCCGCCTACGCATGTGTGACTAAGCACAACTGATCACTGGAACCTGGCTATGCTAGTCTTGGCTTATGGGAGACAAGGTCTTGGCTATTTGTCTTGTATACTTGGTCTTTCCCTTGGCTTTTCCTACAAATCGTGAGATATTAATATTTGGCCGGGCTGCTGGTTACGAGACATATTCGTCATCGGTTCCATTTACGGGTTTTTGCATTTTGCATTTACGGGGGTTAATGGAAAAAAAAAAGTCTTGCATTGATGATTCACAATATGCGATATATGCAATTGTAACTAATATATGAAATGAAATGAAGATGCCAGGCCGGTAGTCTAGAATGTGAATGGAATGGAATGAAGCTACCTGGGAAAGTATTGGATGGAAGGGGGAAGGGGAGCCCTCCAGCTCATGCGGAATGTTGACCGATCATGATGATCTTGTGGTCAAATGATAGTGATAGTGAAAGTGAAAAATGGGTGTGCAGATTGATATTCGTTTTTGGATCTATTAATTGTAACCCGTTTTTGGTAATGATTAATGATTAATCATTAAAGTTTCACCCTTAGATGCAGATCACACCGGCAACGAATGCCATGACTAACGCAACCAAGCCAAATAGGCCAAATACAGAACGATCCATGGTGCCAGGAACTAGAGGTTTGGATCTAACACCAGCGTTGGCACTGACGGTAGTTCTGGTGTATGATCTGATTCTGCCAACATTACCAGTTAAAGACCCTAAACCAATAGACCCACTTCCAACAGTAGGGGTTTCGGTATATAACAGTTGAAACTTTTGGCTGAAGGGAGATTGAGTAACAGTAAGTTGGCCTGCAGCATTGGTACCAGTAACCCAAACCATGGTTGGGGAAGCCGAAGTGGTGGTGGAAGTGGTGGAATCGGAATCGGACGAGTCAGCCGCTAAAACGGAGTGAAGTATTCCTAGTAATAAAAGAAAAACGATATTCATGACGAGATTATGGATGGAAATGTGAAAGACTTTTTCTAAACCTGTTGGTACGGGCCAGGCTACGATGTTATATATATACGTATATTGTGTGTGTGTGTGTGTGTGTGTAAGGAAATGGCCTATTTATAATTTCATGGCTCACCGTCTGTCAAAGGACCCCCGGAATAGGGAATCCGAGGTATAACCAAAGTCATCAGAGGCATCATCCGACAAAATTGCAGTTGTGAAAGAAAGTTTTTCCGTTTTTCGAGAGGTGATTCTGGTTATGTGTCCTATAGATTGCAAAAAACAAATTGCAGTGAGTAAACTTGAAATTGCTTTTTCCTGCACCAGCTGCGCAAGCGATATTATGCCTTCTAATAAGGCCACGCGCTATTGAGGAATAACCATGCCACAGACAACCGGTAGTGGTTTCCTACTGACAAACAATAGATTGTGAGCATCAATGCGACACGGATACCAAAGTATACGAGGACTTGTTTTGTTTGGGTTTTGTTTGGGGCTCCCACTATCTGCTACCACATATCGTAAAAAAAAAGAATGAATCAATCACTTAAATTACTTGATTTACTTAAATTAGGTTTTTAAGCCACATTACACATATACACACACACCCCCCTCTCCAAACCATAACCGATCTCTGAGTTGAGGGTCTTTTATTCAGTATTATATAGATGCACTGTAATATTTTCTTTTTTTGGATTGTCATTAGCACTAATGTGCAACGTACCTTCTTTTTAGCCCGGAACTCGACCAGCTCCGGATATGGCTGGTGCTGGCACTGCGGGTCGTAATTGCGTTACCAAGAATCTTATTTCCCTCTCGATTGCTCCTAACATAATTTCTTGTTGTTCTTGACCTCCTTCAAATCCTCGAGAATAAGGAAGGTATGTCGAAGTCCGCCTAAACCTACAACATCTTGAGTAATATGATGATATTACCACATAATCCCAAAGGAACCGTTTTTATTCACACTATTTACCGTCCTGGTACAACTAAACGACTTGACCTTGACCTCAACACTATTTCACTTGGCATTTTCACCTCTATTTAAGAGGGGGAGGAGGGGGAGGAGCGGGAGGAGCGGGAGGGGGAGGAGGGCGTTGATCACTTGTGCTATCTATAGATAAGATCCCATTACGTCAATAAAACCACAAATCGAAATCCATCAGTCACTTATGTACAGGGCCCTAAACAATTGACTAAGACCGAGACATGGAAATTTTTTGTTCTTTTGTTTTATGGTTTTTAGGGCTTTTGTCACCTACCAGGACTTCAAAATTGGGCCATTCTTGTTGTATTTGATCATTGCTTATTCACCTCGGCAATATTTGGATAACGCGTGAACATGTTTGTTTATTGTCTTGAAACCCAATACTTAGTTGATATTTCTGGTCAACCAATTACTCCAAATGAAATACATCGCAAGGCTCAAATATGGTGAAGGGTTGAAAATTCGCCGCAGTGTTCCATGTTTTTAGGGCGATTCAACAGTATTGACTCTTGTGGTTCTATTGTAATTACAACCGGGTCCGGAATGCGCAAGCTAGATTGCACTCGTGTAGTTAGTTGTTGGGATTGCATTTCATAGTGTAACTGTTTGGAGGATAAGGTGACTACTCACCACTGTAATGAAAATCTTTTTAATGTAAGTTCGTGAAAAATTAACTATTTGTGTCAATTGCAACATTACCTGTCATTTGCAATTGACCACCCCATGACGCCTCATACTGAAAATAAAGGAGTTCAATGGCTCACAATTGAAAAAAAAAAAGAAAAGGTGCTAGAAAACTAAGGTTTCATTCTTATCGGACCAAGATCTGACCTTATAATCGACTAGCCTAACCAATTGGCTTCAAAAACCCATTAATTCATTCCAGTATACAGAATTGACAATAATGTGTCTAGAAATGAATGTTGTAGTATAGTATCAGAAATCAAAGTACCATTTCTATACTTAATGGAAGACCAGAATTTCCTCATGGGTTTGTTTCCTATTTATTTAACTTGATCATATGAAATATTCAACTGCTGGTTTTTTGGACGGTATCGAACCCACATCTTGAGTTGCAGCCTCAAACACCTTATAGTCTCTATTTAAATTATCATCAATTGTAAGCACAGAAGCAATATTTCCACATCTATAACAATAATTAGGGGCCAGCCACACTGTAACTAGTCCCAGGTTAAACATTTCCTTATAACCTTCCATTACCAATTGATGCGCCCGCGCAATTAACAGGATATTATTGTGATGCAAGAAGGTATTGACTTCATTCTCTCCAAATAAGAATCCAGCACCTCTTGGACTTATAGCCCATCCCTGAACGTCTTCAGGATCCGACCATAATAAGTCACACATTCCTCCTTCATGAGGAACCTCTTGTTTTCTATCTAATATTCTAATTTGATCAACTGTTTCAATATCCGGACTTAAACCCCCATGAATACAGAAGACTCCTCCTTTACCACCGACTATGGCACCTAAAGAAAGATAATCAAAAACTTCACAGCAGTATCTCCACACATTAACTGAACCATATTTTCTCACACATTCGTCGTAAAATCCATAAACAGTGGTGATTTGTCTAGACTCGTGATTACCCCGGACTAGGGTGATTCTATCAGGATATCGCACCTTAAGAGCGACCAAGAGAAGGAAACTTTCAAGAGAGTAAAATCCACGATCCACAAAGTCTCCTAGAAATAAGTATTGAGTACCTGGACATTCTCCCCCTGTCTTGAAAAGAGTAAGAAGATCATGTAGCTGTCCATGTATATCTCCACAAATGGTGACTGGGGTGTCGACATGCTGAATATTGGCTTCTTGGATGAGAAGCTCGATCACCTTGGAGCAGAGCTCCTCGACGTCAGCCTCAGGAATATGTTTACATGCTTTGATGTTTTGGATGGTTCTATTGTTAGTAAAAGATGAATCAGTATATCGGTGGAGCATGCTCCCAAAAAATAACCGATTGCTGTAATTGATGGGGTTGTATGAGCTGGTAGATTGGCGATAATAGTGCTTCCCCTATTTTCGGCACTCTTTCGAGCTTTCTTCACTTATATGGGTTATCTCCTCTCTAACACATATGAGTACTATATCATCGCGGATATGGTAGTTTTGAGGTTCGTCGCCACTTATTTGGTACCTGGCTGCTTTAAAGTTGGCTCGTTCGACTCATCTCTGGGGCTGGTGCTCGTGCTCTTCTTGCTGCCATGGATCTTCACCAGAGTCTCTTCTGATTTATTCTGGGCGCCACTTTGGGCTCTTCTGTCCTATTTTCGACTGCTGTATGTGCAGTTTCAGCTGTTCGGACGTTCTATGTTCCAAAAGCGTCCGAAAAAGTGACTTGTTCATGCTTTCGACGCCAAACCTCTTTTGATAATCATTACATTGGTGGTTCTCATTGAAGATATCGCAAGGCAACGGGGACCTCGGACTCCATCGGGCCTCGCCAAACTCATTCGCGCCAATCAGATCTCTCGGCGACTCGTGATCTCCTTGTACATACTCTTCCAAGTTCAACATCGTGGTGGTGGCGATGAGTGTTGTGCTGCCCGTTTGAACGCGTTGATAGTGGTGCAACAGTGTTTAGTCACGTGACGCGATAACGAGAGGAGAAGAGCCTAGAAGACTGGAAGCACGTAAGGGGACTAAGGAATCAGCAGGAGTGTCAGTCGATAAGCCATTGGTTACTGGGGTATTTGTTTCGGCGGGGTCCTTGCTTATTACTCGCAACCCCGAGTAGAATTAAGCCATTAAGTGCGGCACACGTAAAGAAAGCACCTAAACGCTGAAGAGGAGAGCTTTATAGCACCCGTAGCCCGTAGCCCGTTACAGTTCGTTCCGATATCTTTGTTATCACCTCGAAACCACCGGCTGGTTTCTTATTGTCTAATATTTCCAACATTCTGTGACATGTATAACACCGATATTCACTGGTACACTACCTACACCTGATTCATATTTAAATACATTAATATACTAATAACACAATATAGAACAAAACCCATTGAGTCCTGGAGATACCAAGAGGTTCTCGAAAACGCAATACCCAAAACAGACACTTTTTTTTGCGGTTGCAAAATGGTTGCAAATTATTGTTGGCTGCGATATACAAAAGTCACCGTGAGAAAACTTCCAGGTGATTAAACACCTGTTTATTGGTTTCTGGTTGGCAAAGTATACTTTTGGAAAGATCTTTGCAATTGTCTTCTGACAGTAACCTTTTGAGCACCCACAAAACTGTCGATACTGACCTTAATAGCTCTGTTCAAATCATTTTGACTGACGAAATCACTCAATCTCATCTTGGCAAAAGCTTCAGCAATTCTCAAGATACTTTCCAAGTGTCTGACGGTAATTGGGAAAGAACCAGTAGTAATAGATTCTTTTCTCAAATCGGCATACACTCTGGAAACCTTGTCCATATCCATTTGGTGCAATTTGGGCTGGATCTTGACTCTAGCATAATGGATATATTTAGCAAGTAATTCTTGTGAGATAGGCGAGATTTCACCTTCCTTTTGTTGGTTCAATCTGTCGGCCTTGGCCTTTCTAGATTGAGGGTTTTCATCCATGTTTTCATCATCGTTTTCATCATCTGCTTCACTTGGGTGAGATCTCATATGACTGTCAATAACGAAACTGGCCAATCTTTCATCCAGCTCCGGATTCACCAAGTCTCGTACAATACATAAAATATCAAATCTAGACAAAATAGGTTCGGTAAGATCCACATTCTGAGACAATGGAAGAGTGGAGTTGTATTTACCACCAGTAGGGTTAGCAGCAGCAATAATAGAGCATCTTGCTTGAAGACTGGTAACAATACCAGCCTTGGAGATCGAAATCAGCTGTTGTTCCATGGCTTCGTGAATAGAGGTTCTATCTTGATCGTTCATTTTATCGAATTCATCAATAAGACAAGTACCCTTATCGGCAAGCACCAAAGCACCACCTTCCAAGGTCCATTCTCTTGTAACTGGATCTTTTCTGACAGAAGCAGTCAAACCAACTGCAGAGGCACCTTGACCGGTTGCAAAAACAGCTCTGTTGGCGGTTTTTTCAGCATATTTCAAGATCTGGGACTTCGCAGTACCTGGATCACCTAGAAGCAAGACGTTGATATCACCTCTGATGGAAAGCTTACCGTTGACATCCTTTGGAACACCTCCAAAGAGAGAACAGGCCAATGCGGTCTTGATGTCCTTATGACCATAAATAGAAGGAGCCATGGAAGAAATGATCTTATCGATAATTCCTCGTTCACGGGACAACTTACGGAACTCTCTTTCTTCTTCTTCGGTCCAAGCAGCAGCTCCACTATCACCAGACGCTTCCTTTCTACGAATAGAGTTGGCTTCAATAATGGTTGCGAAAACTGGAAAACCGTTCTTCACGTTCAATTGACCATCGAAGTTGTTCTTGTAAACACCTGTGACTTCAATCTCTTCGCCAGGCTTGGCTTGGTCGACCAAATCGGCCAAAAGAATGATTTCTCTGTGTCTAGGAAGTCTACCGGCTGGAACAGTACCCGGACTTTCTTGGAGAGTGATTCTTTGGTAGTTTCTGTAGAGAGTCTTTTCAGAATTGATCTTGAAAGGACCCTTGGACTGACAGTTGGTACAGAAAGAGATCTTGACTTCGGTGTTGGAGTCTTGGATGTAAGGACCCAAAACCACCCCACACTTAAGACAGTCAAACTTGACGTATTTCAACTGTGGGAAAACACCAGTACGACGAGTAACCACACCCATGATCTTGACCAATTGGTTCAAGTTGTTTTCTCTCAAGTCACGGAGGTTCAATTGGTTGGGGAACCCTACAATTCTGACGTGAATTTCTTGGTGAATTTGGGAATAGTTCGGGTAGTGCAATTCGGTAGCTTCCATGGCCACGATATCGAAGATCTTGAGCATTTCGGCGGGAGAAGTGGCCAAGAAAAGGGCCAAGATGGCCTTGGAGTCAGCGAGGTGTTGGTAAGTGACTTCGAGCGATTCGGCGTTGATTTCACCCAAGGTTCTAATTCTAGCACCGTACACGGAACGACCTTTATCATCGGTATATTCCAATAAGAACGACTTAAGTTCACGAGCAATGGAACGGGAAACCGCAGGCTGGAGAATCCACTCGGTGATGCTTGGTGCCTTGATATCGGTCAAACTTTCCAATGAGAGTTCTTCATTGAAAGGGTCGATTTCGATGTCTTCAGCATCGTCAATGTGGTCGATTTCATCGTAGTCTCTTCTTCTTCTTCTTTGAATTGGCAAGCCAAACTGGTCCATGGTGTCATCGACCTCGTCCATGTCTTCGTCCAAGAACGCTTGTCTTCTGGAACGGTTCAGGCCTCCCATGATTTCATCTCTTCTGTTCAACTGTTCATCGATTCTTCTTCTACTAGCAGCATCCATCTCATCGTACTCCTCATCATCGATGTTTCCGTCGCCCAAATCATAGTGGTCTTGGTCGGCACGTGAACGGTAGTCTCTTTCCAAATTGTCCATCAAATCTTCACCTTCTTCTTCGTCAGAAGGGTTTAAATCAGCGACATCATTGTGAATTTCGTCTTCGTCATCGGGTTGTTCAAAGGGAATGGCAGGGGAAGATGGTGGAAGTTGGGGACTGGAGCCGAGGATGGGCGACGATGGTTGGGTGGTGTCGTCCTCGGCCTGTCTCTTACGTGAAGGGGTCGACATGGTGGAAAGAAAGTGATGTAAATGAGTAAAGGTGAAGGTGAAAAGATGGAGGATATAGATGGACGCGTCTAATTAGCCCAATTGGGAAGGTGAATAAGGGGCGGCTTCGGCTATATGCAGGACCATCAGCCTGGCAAGCATGTACAGGGCACAGAGGGCCATAGAGATGGCAAGACATGGCGTTGTTGAGCGGAGGCTACGGTCTTCTGGGGTCTTCCAGGAGCTGGCCCTAACGAGTGAGTGGTTCGAAGAGGAAGCAGTTACAAGCTTTGAATTGGGCAAAATGGGTGCAAATTGGCTAGACAATGCTAAGATTAGTCCTTTGCTAAATAATAAAGAGTGGCTAGAACCTCAGAAATAAATACTGAGAAGTGTTTGGCATTCGAAACTCACCTTACAGAGTGGCTGTTTTCTCTATCTGTTCTTTTCAATTTTCACATTATCAAGACAAGACAAGACAAAGAAAATCTGGGACAGTCTCTGGGACAGACCAGAATATCCAGAGTTCTTTCTTTCTTTGTCGATGGCATCTTTGAAAGAGCCTGTTCAGCTCATTCCCCTAGTCTAGTGGTACTTTCCTGGCTGAATACCTTTGACATGACTAGGCTACAGATGGTTAAGAGGAGTTCATTCCTAGCCTGGTTAGCTCAATCGGTAGAGCGTTTGACTCTTATTCTGAGGTATCAAAAGGTTGCGGGTTCGACCCCCGCATCGGGCTTCTTTTTTACTGCCCATCTCATCTCGAAACTGCACTATGGGCATGTGGTCACGTGACTTGCTGCTATACCCTCCAGACAGCCAGAGGTGATGGCCAGCACTACAGGCAAGCTCAGTTTGGGGATAAGCTCTCAATGCGAGATTGCTCTCACTATTGTGCTCCTCTCGTATTTTTGGGCCTTGAATTGGTTGTCCACCGGCATTTTCCAGGCGATGGAGTGAGACTTCATAACCAGTGTAACTTCATAACCAGCTTAGATATGAGCACTTTGGACACGGACCGGTAGCCCCCAAAGCCTTCGTTGCAGGGTTCGGCCGTTTGTTGGTGCCGTGTGGACATTTCAGTACAGGTCTGCTAGCTCTGGCTGGAAGTTGACTGTTTCTCAGTATAATACAAGCACTTGACGGACTTGGTTTAGTTCAAGAGATGAGCTGGATCAAACCAGCTAAATCAGCCACACAGTGTTAAAGACCCGTAGCTGGCCATAATAAACATGCCTATACTTTCCTATTTTGAATATTTTTTGGATTTTTTGCAACTATTCGCAATTTATACAAACATATCCAAACCAGTTGGGCTCTACACCTAATTATTAATTACATATATTACACTGGCCTCAAAATACAAACCACCTTCACCCGAACGGAAGGCTTAATTTAACACGATTCGAAAGGTTCGAACGAGCCTGTCCGTGGCCCATGCACACACCGTTAATTACGGCCAAACCACGTTTTTAGTTGACTCAAATTCGATCGCTTGTTTTTTCTTATTTTTTTTTGTATGAAAAAAAGATTGGCATAGGGAATTAGCTGGTTCAGTCAGGACCCCTAAGCAACGGCACACCCAAGCCAACAGCGTGGACGTCTTGGTGGTGGCCCTGGCCATGTCCGTGGAGATGGCCACATGGACATTCGTGGGGCAGGGCATCGGACATTACGTAATCGGTATAGTCCTTGGGAGCCAAAGAGGTGCCAGCAACAGCACTAGCATCGTTCATGATAATGTCGACGGAAGGAGTAACAGTTCCAAGGTGGGGGTTCATTATGGTTCCGTGTATATTGACCTCGGATAAAGCTTTGGTAGGCGTAGGATGTTCGAGCTTTCTTCTTTTTGGAGGATTCTGGTCCATTATGTACTGATGGGAATGAGTCTGGAAATAGAAATTACAAATGGATGATCGCAACGTTTGACACGAGCCTCGTGTCTGGGATGTGGATGCGTCTTAATGTGACTACTTGGTACGGTATGTAATGGAAAATAACCGGGTGAACAGGAAAAGTTGGGGTGTTGGGGGTTTATGAGTTACCTGTTTAAGGTGGTTGAGGTGCCGTCCCGAGTTGGGTGGATTATTTTTATATATATTTTTTTTTTTTCACACCAAGACACCGGAGAAGGATCTCGGAGTTTTTAGGAGAAGGGAGACCAAATTGCTGAGGTTAATGCGGGGAGTAGAGCCAGACCACACGAAGCACCGCCGACAGTAAAGTATGGCTATGTAGGGGGTATAGTTAGTTAGTTGCTTCCAGTGTTGTTATGGATCTCCATCTCTGAAAATATGGAGAAGGTATGCAGGAAGGGCCGGGACTACAACTATTCCCCTCATCACCTCAACAAAGCGACACAAGCGAAGTTACAGGGTTTGTGAGTAAGGAGTGGAGGCAGGTGGAGGTCGAGACAGTGGAGGTTAGGGGAGAGATCTACCCTCTACAGTTCCGAGACTGGGGAAATGGGCCAGACAGCTCTGCTAGGATGTGGAGAATACAAAAAGCGCTGATTCCGCTCGGAGTGGAGCTGTCGGAGAACGCCGCAGCCACTTCACGTCTTCATGTGTCCCAATATGGATAAATACAACGGATAAACACGAGGTAGCAAAAGGGAGGGGTTCAGGGGGGTGGCTTGCTATTGGCTGAAATGGATCTAACAAGTGCTTTCTTATGGTATAGTTGCAGCCGATCCAGAATATTTTGGCTGCATTAGAGCAGCAATCTAAGAGCGCAGCATTCCTTATGCAAATGGCTGCAACTTCGCTCTGCAATGTAGATCGATTTTGGTGACTGCAAGAGTGACACCAGTCATATGCTGGTCGATGCTTATGGTGGATCCCTCTTGCTGGTAGACACTGATGTGACCTACTGGCTGGTTACACTGTACTAGCTGCAAAATTCAGTATACCGCAACCTACTTTTGGTGAATAGTCACGATCAGCACCTGCCAAGATGTCTCCATCCAGTACATGTACTGGAAGTAAACAAAAGGACAAATAGGGGACAATTCGTCTGCTATGTGCCTGCTGATGTACATGGGTGAGCTAAACTTCATCATCTGTCCAGTCTCCAGTATGCCATGTAGTGCCATTTTGACGTGCAATTCACGCACCACAACTGTCTCAGACTTGCTTGTTTTCCACCAATAAACCCAACCCTGGATCATGGACTGCACCAGCCAAATCGTGACTAGTTACCTGGATATCAAGAGACAACACTCGCCAACCGACTCTGTTCTCCTCCTTATGGCGACAATAGGCTTGATCAGCTGGTCGCGTTTAGTTTCTCCACTATTTCATGTTTTGGTCTATATGACGTCATACAACAAAACTAACACTCTACACGCCTATAGTTCTGCACCCGCTATTATTAGACATACATTGCCGTAGATCTAGCGCATCAACCAAACCACTCGCTAGTCATAAAAGTACCACCTACCACCCCAACAGACACAACTACTTTTACCTGAGCCCAATGGACCCTTATCGCGTACTGCTACGGGGCTGTCGCTAATACAAGGCGCCCCCACCCCCACCCCCAACCCCCCAACCGCTCCACTATGCCTGGCCAACCTGGCAGCCCTTTGGCCCCTGTCTCTTGTCCTCTTAGCCCTGCCTGGCCACGCGGTTGCACGGTGACCATCCCGTGACGTCAGATCATAATCAATAGTCGTGCCCAGCAAGATCCCAATCAACTGTTATCTTTTGAACACTCTCGCTTTCTGTATTTCTACCCCATAATTCCTTACCGTTAACTTCACGGATTCCTTCCATTGGCTTCTCCTCCAGTATACGCTCCTCTGGTCCCGCCAATTGCCGCTGTTCAGACTCTTGGTACCGTCTCCTGATCCAACAATCTCCAGACTCAATTCATCTTTAGTTGATAACCTTGATCTCATTTGATCATTGAATGTCATTTTCGCTACTTACGCCAGAACCATTCACAAACTACAACCATCACCCAAAAGCTCTCCATAACCGCTGTCGTTCATCATGGAACATAACCACGTCCAGATCAAGGAGTCGTGGCTTGTAGGCCGGGCTCTCCTTAACTTCACGTCTATTTTCGTGTCCTTGGGGGTGTTTCTCTTTGGATTCGAACAGGGTTTGATGAGTTCTCTTTTGACCAACAAATACTTCAAGGAGTACTATAAGAACCCCACTCCTGCCGAGGTGGGTACTATGATTGCCATTCTTGAGATTGGGGCTCTTTTCTCGTCGTTTGCTGCTGGTAAAGTTGGTGATAAGGTCGGTAGAAGACGGACCATTCGTATTGGTTCGTTTATCTTCGTGGTAGGGGGCCTTATCCAAGCCACCTCGGTCAATATCTTCAATTTGGCCGTGGGTAGATTCATCGGTGGTATTGCCATTGGTTTCTTGACCACCATCATCCCTCCATACCAATCTGAAATCAGTCCTCCTTCCGATAGAGGTTTCTATGCCAGTTTGGAGTTCACGGGGAATATCGTGGGTTATTCCGCCAGTATCTGGGTTGATTACGGATTTTCCTTCATTCAAAATGACTGGTCCTGGAGATCTCCTCTTTTTGTCCAATGTGTGGTGGGGTTCTTATTATTCTTGGGTACTTTCGTCATTGTGGAAACCCCAAGATGGCTCCTTGATCATGACCACAACCACGAAGGGATGATCGTTATCGCTGATCTCTACGCTGATGGTGATGTTGAAGATGAAAAGGCCAAAGAAGAATATAGAAACATCAAGGAATCAATTCTTGTGGCCAGAATCGAAGGAGGTGAAAGATCCTACCATTATTTATTTACCAAGTATACCAAAAGACTCTCTGTTGCATGTTTTTCCCAAATGTTTGCCCAATTGAATGGTATTAATATTATCTCCTATTATGCACCAATGATCTTCGAATCTGCTGGTTGGGTTGGTCGTGATGCCATTCTTATGACTGGATTTAATTCTATTGTCTATGTGATAAGTACAATTCCCCCTTGGTATCTCGTGGATTCCTGGGGAAGAAAACCCTTGTTACTTTCTGGTGCCATATTCATGGGTATTCCTTTATTAATCATTGCATTATCTCTCTTTTTAAATAACCAATATACTCCAAATACCGTGGTCTTATGTGTGATTGTCACCAATGCTGCTTTCGGTTACAGTTGGGGTCCAATTCCATGGATGATGAGTGAAGTGTTCCCCAACTCAGTTAGATCAAAGGGTGCAGCAATGGCCACTGCAACCAATTGGTTATTTAATTTTATTGTGGGTGAAATGACTCCTATTTTATTAGATTCCATCAAGTGGAAGACTTACTTGATTCCAGCAACTTCTTGTGCTCTTTCATTCCTTGCTGTCGAATTCTTGTTCCCAGAAACAAAGGGGTTGAACTTGGAAGATATGGGCTCCGTATTTGATGATAACTCATCCATTTTCTCCTTCCATTCCAGTGGAAATACCGGCGCCAATTCCAATTCCAATTCTAATTCTAACTCAAACTCAAACCTCAACTATGGAGCTACTGAACAACCAGAGCCACACAGAGGCAGTTTCTCGGCAGAAACAAATAGTCATACCAGTGGAGTCAATGATGTTTTCCGTCAAAGCAACGCTCCTTCTACCGCCGCTTCTAAGGCCAGAAACCCCGCGTTGATGAGACCTGAATTCGACGGTATAATCACCGGTAACACCCCGCCTCCACCAGTTCCACCTCAACAATTGAAGCCAGTCCAGTCCGACGCATCTTCTGTTTCTGATCTTAACCAATTCGATCCCAACGCTATTCCTCAAGAAATTCAACCACCTTCTCTCGAAGAGATTTTGCAATTTAAAGTGCAACAATTGGAGAAGCACAATTTCTTCACATCAATCATGAGCAGCCTTTTCGGTAGGAAGAAGGCTTTGGGTGCAAGTGTCAAGAGTCTTGATGAAGAGAGTAGGTTATTGGAACCAAACCAATGAAGGATAATTTTATTTTATTTTATTTTAGCCTTTAAGCAGGCATTACTTAACGAATCAACGTCTAAAATGTTATTGTCACCATAAACTGGTGATTGCTAGATTAATATTTATATACATTAGAGTCTAAATGAATTAGTCATTGACAATTCTGATAAATAGCAGTAACAGTAGCAACTACAGTATAGATATACTGTTTTTCAAGAGATATTGCTACTATAGGCTATCATTTCATTATCAATTTTTCACCAGCCCAGTGTGGACTTGCTTTTGGTGTTTGAAGTGATAGTGTGATCCAATTAGATCAACTTATTGGTTCACTTCTTCATGTGGATATCCATTTCGATTGGGGCATCTTCATGTCTGCTCTTTTTGCCCAGCTTGGTATTCTTTCTCTGGTCGAATAGTTTCTTTAATTCTCTTTCAATTTCATCTAATAACTCATCGTAGCCTGCACTCTTACTCCTCACTCTAGATTCTCTTAATAATCTTTCGGACTTATCATAGTCTGAAAGATGGAGGTATACCACACCAAGACCATAGGTGGCCAAGGCAACTGTTTGGCTGATGTCCTTGTTACCATTCGCAGTATCTTGAGGAAGACTCTTGGCAAAATCGAGAACTGACTCGTAAGATTTAATGGCTAACTGAATACATTTTTCTTTGGAAGAGATGGCATTTTGATAAACCATTTTATCTTGTTCAGAGATAGTCTTGTCCAAAGCAGCCTTTGCTTCTTTGTTATTGTTCAACAACTCTTGAGTCTTGACTTGTTCATATTCGAAACCGGATGCTTCAGCAAACTTTCTTCTCATGGCGACTTCTTGAGCTTCAAATTCATCGGCTTGAAGATAAAGAAGAGATCCCAAGTTACATTGAGACATTAACACTTTGAAAGGTTCTGCGTCAGCCAAGAGCATGGCTTCAGTCATGGAAATCTTGACTCTAGAAGCAGTGGCCAAGTCACCGATAGAAATACAGATTGCACCCAAAAGGTCCATGGCATTAAAGAATTCATCTGCAAATGGCTCCCATACCTCAGGAGTCTTATTGATGACAGTGGTCACACCGTTGTTGGTGATACTAATGGTACCTTGTTCCAGGACCGCTTTGTAGTCACCGGAAGTGTTTGGTTGATTCTGAGCCATCTGCCCAAGACCAATCTGGGTGAGTTGGGCTCCCTTTAGTTGCTTGTTCACTTCATCTTGAGCAATGATAAGATGGGTAATCAAGATAGCTCTGGAAAGCTGAGGGTCCGCCCGGTTCAACTCCACCAACTTGATGGCAATACGAAGATCTTTTTGGATCAAATGACGTCTATGGTCTCTATCCTTAATACGTTTGCGTTCTGGTGAGTCTGGTGGTGCGGTTAACACGGTGAGATACAAAGTCCCAATCTCATTGTAGATGAATCCAGCGTCTTCCATCATGTTGAGTCTTTCGAACATCTCACCGATCTTCAACTGGATCCCGGTGTACTCGTCTGAAAGCAGATCAACCCCAACTTCTTTACATTCTTGTAATGCTTCGAGATAATGCTTAAGGGCCAATTGATAGTCATTTTCGCCCTTGTCACTTTCGGCCCAGAGGCCCTTACGGAGGATCTTGGCCACAGACGTGGGGAACGTGTGACGGGGCCAGAACATGTAGTAGGCGTAGCCACCGACGGCCCCTAGGACCACCATGGATGTGAGGATTCTTTTGGCCCAGGTGGAGCTACGGGGCGGTTCCTGGTACTGCTGGTGGTAGTTGTAGGAGTAGGGCCGGGCCGTGCGGCGGAGGAGGTCCCTGCGAGGGACACATAGGGCCGCCCGCCTGGCGGCTGGTCTTAATTGGGGGACTCTAAGCATTTGCTTTTGGTAGCAACGGTGGTACGGTGATGATATGGTTGGCGACCGGTCACATGGCACGTCACGCGACACTCCTTACAAAGGATCGTCAGATCCCGTCTGGGGTTCAGTATCATGTCGAACATTCTTTCGGTATTCAACCCGCCCCCCTCGCGCCCGTTGTCGCCAGAGGAGCTTCTGGAAGGGTGTGTTCCATGCACCGCCATGCAATCGATCATGGCCATGGCCGGTGGTGTCTATCTCGCATCTGGTTATCCATTCAAGGACTTTGACACTGGCAAAATCGACCTCAAGAAGAACCCGGTATGGTGGCAGAGAAGTGTCAAGACTATGGGTGCAGTGGTGATAGGATTTGGAGTGTACCGAGCCGTGGAGGTAGTGAAGATTTTGGGCCAAGAAACCAACGAGAGGGTCCATGAACTGAACCCATGAGTGATGAGTGATGAGATGAGAGGGTAAGGATTGACCATCGAAACAATCGACCCTTATTTCAGGCTTTTTCTTAAGGGCGGTAGGGGAATGGTATCAAATGGCGTTTCAGTGTGGTCAATGCTGATACGAGTGGTACCTTTCAATGGTGGCCTGGTCTATGTACTCGTAAGTAGAAAAAAATATAAAGCCAATAAGATCAAAAGACTTAAAGATCGAGAAGATTCAAGATAAGAAAGCGAGCTCGTATCTAAGTGTATTGGTAGTAATTTTCGGTAGAAGGCAATGCATTATCAGCCACAATTGTAGCAGTCCATGGCATGAACATGATTGGGTTAGTGAATAGCTTGAATTGAAAATGTGGCCAACGGCCAAAGAGCATGTCATTAGCTAGAGAAAGAATAATATCCTGTAAAAGCAATGGCTTGGATATCGGACTGAGTAGATGAGCTATGGCCACTTATTCGTTTTCAAGAGGTTGTGTCAAATGGGTGCAAATTGAACACACTTAAGTAAAGTCTCAAGACAGTATTACAGCCCCAGCCCGATAGACGCAAGAACTACCCAAACAAACTATCCCTAAAGTGCTGGTTGTACTGGAGCATAATAGTGGGATGCTATCTTCTTTTTTTCAGTTTTATGGATTGGGTGCAAAATTTCAAAAGAATAGAAATGATGAGCAACCAGGCAACGAAACCACATAAGAGAATAACAGAGCCCATACTGTATAAACAGGGTCAATAGCATCAAGCTTGAAATTGAAGATTGCGGCTCTTTTAAGCCACTCAGTATTGAGATCTTTCGTGGGGATACTAATTCCACTAGATAGAGCTGGAGCAATGTGAACCCAAAAGGACCCAAGCGATCAATTCAGAAGTAATTTCTAGATGACTAGATAGCCGGCTGGCACTGCAGCCTCGTGTCTCAATCCAGCTAGCCTGAAAGCTGCTTTCAGCTATGGTACTCACCCCAGTTGAAGCTAGAATTACAGGTATGGCCGTTTCATGGTAGCAGCTATTCTACAACCCTATTTAGTGTGTCGAGTTGACCTATTGCCTAATTTTTGCAATAATTAAGAAACCAAATTCCTAACCGTAACCCCAAGTTGACACAGTATTAACCACCAGTGTTTACCCGAGCTTCAGTAGCCTACACAACGCACCCAACAGACATGTTCAGTGACCATAATTTGGGTGCAAATTTGCTCCGTTCTGGTGAGACCCACCAGCTCTTCTCTACTGCCCACCTTACTTACCCACGGCCTCTTCCACACCGTCTAGCCAGTCAATAGCTTGCGGTTATCGTAGTACAGCCCCAATGCGATGTGGTTATGTTTCGCCTGGCACCGCCTACGAGCCTATACTAAGCTTAGGACCAAACGACAAGCTGTTGGTTTCAGGTATGGAAGATTCACGACAAGAATGTTAAAAGTCCTACCGAACAGGCAAAAAAAGCCCCTTGGTTGAAATCTTACTGAATATGTAAATTACACGTAGATCAGAGGAGGAATTGAAAAATATGTTCTTGAACAAGTACATGCTGCAACTCGACTCCACACGTCAAAGGCCACCGAACCAGGCACATTCACCTGGCTTGTGTACGAGAGTTTGTCACCCGTGTCCAAAGACGGAGACATCGTGATTTTTCCAAGGATTAACCAGTGGTGGAGGTGGGTGATATGTGCGATGACTGGATGTTTGATGGACTTAGAGAATCCCAGACTTTTAGTTCGTCAGGCTGTACCCCTTACACCAACGGTCATGGCTCAAACTTAGTCATGAGCTCTAGACACCGACGAGCGAAGCGAGGAACCCACCAGGAAAATAGCCATTAGGCACATTTTAATCATAAGGTTAGGAAGTGGAAACGGATGCAAAATTCCCGATTTTTCAGTACCAGTGACGCACTAGGGTTTTTGCCAGGATTATCAACGAATGAAAACCCACCAAAAAAGGCCACCAACTCGGGAAACACCAGCTCGTGAAGCAGATACGGAGACAGGAGAGTTTCGTTGGTCGTGGGGACATATACACTGCCACAATCTGGAATGAAATAGGAGATTCTGCAGAGAAGATTCAGGTCAAGAATGGGGCTCATATCGCCGGTACCGGCACCTACACTGTTGATATAACAAACGACATAATACAAAGGAAAGGTTTTTAAAAAGAAAATCGTACGAATCAAAGTATCGGGTGGAAGGTGAATCAATGCTTTTTGGTAGATCTTGTTGATTTTGTTGATGATGTAGGCCCGTCAAAACCTGTGGACATGGAAAATAACCACCACAATCTGATTGGATCGCGTGGTTAGATCCCAATTGGGATATTTATTCGGTAAGTTTGACAGGTCCAATGGTTATGGTAGTCCTGGCTTTCGCGTGCCCTTACAGATTCCGAGACCCTCACCGGGTGGCGACAGTAAGGGAAGGGTTATATTGGGGATTCTATTATTGAGAAAGAGAACAATAGCCAGATAATATGCCACAAGGACACACACCAACTTTTAGGTAATATGCTCATGGGGTTCTGCAAAAGCAACAACAACAACAGCAACCACAGCAGAAAAAAAAATAACAGATTCATGTGTATAGTTGAATCTAAAGGCGAGGTGGGCTCTGAATGTAATGTCATGTTATGCTACATGCTATGCTGAGATTATGTCGCCTGCTATTCAACAAATAAGTCTACTTTTCCGTTCGTTAGTATAAGCTCTGGTTGATCGGCTGGTTGTGTTCCCTTTGCCTTCAGGAACCAACAACAAGGTCGATGGCACGGCGGCGACTCTAAGGAACCTGTGTTCCTAACTAGCTTCTTTTTTTATCGTATGCGTTGTTGTTTGTATATAGAGCAACGTAAGTGGGGCAATTAGTGGCTCCTGTTAATAGCGATGGTGACATCATTTTGGTAAGGCGCTATTATAACCCAAACGAGCACTGATAGATGATAGGCTGTGCGTAGAAAATAGAAGACAAGAGAAGTAAGATCACCAAAACGTCATCATGCTGCCTGACCAACTGTGCTGATCCTAGCTTAATGGTTGTTATAAGGTAATTAGTGGTCTAGTAGGAAATCTGCCCCGGATCGGGCTTAACTACCTATAAATCTCAGACATTTAGGATTTGGATGACCCCGGGCTCATAAGGTTCAATTGACACAGCCTGCGGGTAAAACCATAATCAAACGGACATATTGTACATTATGCTTTTGATATAGTTTCACGCGTTTCAGCTAGACGATTTCAGGAGATTTCACATAAGTGGCGAAATGGAGATGGGTCGAAGGAAGGAACCCCGAGCACCTTTTATAACTAAACTAGGAGATTCAAAGGTTTAACCAGATTAGATCAAATGTCGTTATTACGTCATTGACACTGAGTCCTGTAAACTGTAAGCGCAACTCAATTACACAAATATTATTTGTGTAGCATTCCCGATTTGTCCTCAAAGCATATTAAATGTAACATATGCTATTTGATCTTGCATAGAACGCTCAGGGCCGACAACAATTAAATACAACAGCCTATTTTCTGATGCAAACAGTATGATCGAGTACACACCAACGGGTGCGTTAATGTAAAATTTACCTTTAACAAACACACAAAAAGAGGATTTTATCTTGGGAGGATTAAAAAAACATTCATCGCCCTTCAATTTGCGAAGGGCAAATCATACATTGATTTTTATGCAATACCTGTACATCATCCTTATTATTTTTTTCTTATTCAGGGGAAGCGGAATAATCAATTCAATTGCCGTGATCCTAATCCCACCGAGATGCGGTGGATACACTCAGCGCGCTGCGTCAAAGCCAACTTTTTGACAGACATACAGCACAAGACAGCCCGAGATAGTGCAGCAGCATCCAATCGGTAGTTCAAATTAATAAGGTAGTCGGGGTTATCACAGGATCGTTTGCTAAACTCCTATATTATTTCTTTTGTACATTTGCTGTCATTTACAATAGGTAGTATAGTGTTAATACTTGATTTGCCAACTGTTCTTTGGAGTTGATATAAACGCAGCCGGTACACGACCTTGGTTCTGGTTTGCGGCTCACACAAAAAAAGTGTGCGTTTTGGACATTGCTTTTTAAGAGTTAGGTAGATTGCATTGCATGGTCTCACAACCATCAGCAATTCTTAAGATTGTGACCACTGGTTGCCATCAAATATCATATCATTCCTAGACATGCGATCAAAAAAAAAAGCGCGCTCTGACACTGTAACGTTAGATATCCAAGATACTCCAAAGTACCCAGGATAAGTGTTGATTAGAAGGACGGGGACCTTGGACCAATATGATACTAGTTATGATGTAGGGTGATGTGGGGAGCTGTCAATAAATTATGAATGCCGGCTATCCTTGCTTTAGGAATGTTAGGTAGGAGATGTCAGTCACTGTCCCCCATGTTACATCATTGGATGGCTTTTATTACACAAAGCACCTCAGCTGCAACTTTAAAAAAAAATATTTTTATTCCAGTTTAATTTGTGTTTGTTTGCTGCCTGACGCTTTGGACCCCCTACTAACTGTGTAGGCTTCCTGCACTATCAAAATACCTTTGATTATATATATCGATCATTTCCAGGTGATTAAATCATAACGGGTCCGATCAGATAGTCATCTTAGTCAACCAAACAAGCAAGAAAAAAAAAGAAGATCCAATACCTGGAGAATCCATTATTAGTTATTCACCACAATAATAGACTTTACCCTCCAAGCTTCAAGCTCCAAGCTCGAAATCAAGCCCCAGTCTTTTCAGTTTTTTGAGTGTTTATTCTTGAGAACTTATGCCCACCTTGTATAGTAACTAGCGTACAATTAGAAATGGAACAGTCGTTTTTAGGTGTTGAGACTCTGATAGAGCCTCAGCTTAACCCATCGCCTCAACTGCAGCACTCCAGCTCGACCCAACCAAGGATCATCAACCACGCCACTGACCACGGTAAGGACTTCGACCTTTCCAACCCTTCCAACCCTTCCATCGCCACAGCACAGGCCATGCTTCCAGACGGCAGATACCAGCAGCAACAGGCACTGCAGGTGCACCAACAACAACAACAGCATCAACAACAACAACAACAACACCAACACCAACAACAGCAGCAGCAGTATGCACAACTGTACCCTCAGCTCCACCCTCAACATGTTTCGATGCCGGGCCAGTACCAGCTCCATCACCATCTTCCAACAGGCTCCCACCTCCAGCAAATACCTATGAACGGGCAACAGTACAGCAGCTCTCTCCTGCAGTTACCACCACCTCAACTTCCTCATAGCCACCACGTCCAACAGCCCGTTGGCCAGCCAGGATACGGCATGGATCAAAGATTCGACGACAACAACGGTGCAAGCACCCAGAACTCTCCGTCCGCCAGCTTTTCCGAAAAGGGCTTGGTGGCTCCTATTCCACCGCTTCATATCCAGCAACAGATTGTGAACGGAAACGAAGGAACCACTGGTGCCAACCCGGTGATCAAGCTGGATCCTTCGCCAACGGAGGATAAGCCGTCTGCTCTTGAAACTGGAGCCGAAGTGCCACCAGACCAGATGCTCAGGTCCTCGTGTTCTCGTTGTAAGAAGGAGTTTGATCAGCCTATCATTATTCCTCAAAGCAACGAGGAAGGAGGTACCAAGTTCCTTGCTGAGCCAAAGATTTTCAAGTTGTGTCAACACTGTCGTGACCTTCAACGTCAAAGATCCCGTAGATGGCAAAAGAAGACCAAGGACAAGCTTGGTGCCTGTCGTCGTTGTGGATCGGATATTCCTCCTGATGAACAAAAGTATGTGTTGTGTCCATCATGCAGACAAAACTTGCGGAAACGTAAGGCGAATCGGGCAGCCCAGGGACGATGTGTACATTGTTCGGGGCCGTTGAATGCTTCGATTATCACCGAAGAGAAGAAACGGTCCACTTCACCACCAGGAAGTGCAGGTGCAAGTGCTGGTGGGACTGGAGACTCCAAGGCCAAAGATCGAACGAAGGCTGGCAACTACAAGGTTTGCGAACGGTGTCGTGAAAACGATAAGATTAGAAGAACCAATTTGGAAAAATTGGGTAACTGTAACCGTTGTGCAAAGGCCTTAGATGCCAAGGATATCGGTAAGCACAAGGTGTGTGCCTCCTGCCGTACTAGAAAGAAGAAACTTTCTCAAAACATTAACAATACCAGTAATGGTGGACTGATTAGTAGATTGCATTCTATTACCAATGCAGGTGCTACTACTACAGGTAATGGAGGTGCAGGTTTACTGGTTCAATCAATTAATCAAGATCCAAACCATGGTTTAATCGCAGCCTTACCTCCTACTACTAATGTTCTTGCCCAACCACCAATGGGAATGATTCCTTCAGATATGGCTATGTTATCTAATCAGAATGGATCGGTACCATTTGCGCAAGTTCCAATGGCCCAACATTATACTACTGCACAATACGCCCAAGCACAAGCACAAGTACAATATAATCAAGCAGTAGTTCAACAACAGGCATTCAACCAAGCAATTGCTCAAGCACAGCAGCAGCAACAACAACAGCAACAACAGCAACAACAAGCTGCCCATAATGCCAGACAGCTTCAACAGCAACAACTTCAGCAGCAACAATACGCTGCTGCTCTCGCACAACAAAAACCTGATGATTTTACATCTTATGGTGTGAATCAACACCAATAATAGATTTGTATATTAGCGCACTGGTGCCCCATGTATAATAAACATCCAACAGATGAAATAAATATTAATGTTTATGTCTAAAGTAGTTGATGTATCGTTGCTGCACCTCTTGAAACCGAAAATGATTTGGTATTGATAAGGTGCATCGCTTTTTGCGCCCAAACCTTAAAGGGAACGGTTTCATTACTTAAACATGTTGGTGAGTGCAGCTGTTAATGTCAAAGGGTTAATTTTCAGCAGCAAAACAGGTGATTGACATAATGCACCAGTGGCATCGCCAACCTTCACCGGTTGTGCTGTTCCTGAGAAAATAACACTATAATGGCTGGATCGTCTAGTAGCACCCAAAATGCCCTTTGAAGAGTCCGCTTATACTTGCAGTCCACTTATACTTGCAATCCCCTATAACCTTCTGTGTTTCAATAGTTGACCCACCTTTTCTTAACCCAATCTCGTATAAACCAGAGTAGAGTGAAATAATCGGAGTACGCAGATAATATCAGTTTCACATAATGTCAGTCCAGCATAGATCCGAACACTTGAGAACTGGTCGGTATCATATAATTTGGTCTTATATGCTTGATGTTCAACCATTTTCGCAGCAATTCCATCCCTCACTTCGTTCCTTGGCTTTTACTCCACAGGTTAGAAACACCTGTACTTTTTGATGTAAACCACACTACTACCACGAACATGGTGAGGCTGGTCTTGGATTGTACCTTAAACACCACCTACAAACCACACCGTTCGTTAGACGTGGCCAGTGCTCATACCCTTGATTTACGATCTTTTTGACCTCTGCAGGGCAAGTGCTACAGAGCAGAATTAAGCCCTGTTAGATGTTCGCCAAGACCTTGTCAGGTATGCTCTAACATGTCACCTAACCCAGATACATTATCACTAGAATCAGCATAGGGAGCCTCGCTACATGCCCTACAGTACACTATAGAGCCCTTCACCGGTGAAATATTTAGACCTGTTATATATAAATAAACCACTTTTGATGTATGTAACAACATGACTAAAAATTCTTAGACACATTACCATGTTGTTGATTAACATCATCCTGCACGCCATGAAGTGCCTTAATTAGACAGATTATGCCAGTTTCAAATCTCGTTTGATCTGCAATCATTAAATAATTAATTTGACTCCGGCTAAAACTTAAATGGTGTGGTCTAACTGAGACGATTATTGGCACGAGATTAAACCCGCTTGCAGCATTGAACTTGACATCGCATGAAATTATATGCCATGTGCACCCCCTTAATGTAGTTAGCTTGCCTCACAGGCAGCTTTTGTTGGAAGTCTTGAAAATTGGTCCCCCAAATTTCCTCCACTTTTTAATGCACATTTACTTAATTTCCAATTGATCCGAAGTCACGTGACCAGGGCCATTTTCCCACATTTAGTCTGGTTAGTTAGCTGGGCTGATTTGGGCTGGTAGCAACGGATCCTCGAGGTCTCAGTGGATGAAAGACGCGTGAATACCATGGGTACAGAATGGATTGGTTTTTCTCTGGAAATTGCAGCCGAGAGCACCAGCATACGTGAAAAAGTGTGAGAGCTTGCAGCCTGTTGACAGGCAACGAAAGCAATCATGTAACGGATTATTAGTCTCTATGCAACTGGTGTCAATAATACCTCACTGGCCAATAATAACTGTGTTGCAATATCATGTAATTCGTGCAACCAATGAAGAATAAAATAATCGAGTGAAAAAATATCACCAACGCCTGGTTATTTTTTATACCCATATAAGACGATATAAGATGGGAGGGTATTGCTGGGCCAAGGCGAAGACCATGTTGACTGTTTCATTTGTACCACCGCTCACTTGCTTGATTTCACAAGTCGAATTTCATTCCAAGTATAATTTATAGGCCCGATGCGTGATGGAGATACCGAACAACCTGCTCATGAGGTCCTGGTTCTTCCAAGGAGAGCCGTTTTGCAATTAGTAATTGAGATCAATGATTCAGTGCAGCGTACAGAACACACCAAGAGCCTACGGGCCGCTTGAGAGCATTTCCTCGCTGGCCTAGAGCAAATGGGCTTGAAATCACTCCAAAGACGACATTGGACCGTAATCCAGCTCCTCTACACGTCTAAAACCGTACTTAATTGGCCATGCCATGTCCACTATCTCCACATAAATCGAACACATCTAACTTGCTCTGATTTTACAATTTTTCACTCCTATTTCTCCGCTTCGACCTCCTATTGTCTTAATTGTCTTAATTGTCTTAATTGTCTTTAGGCTGTGTAAAAGAAATGCGCTTTTACCAGAGTTGGCGAGCCTATGGATCGGTACGTAGCTGAATTTTGAACGATATGTCCGGCTGAAAAATTGTAACAATTGCAAGAACAGCAATCGGTAAATCTCTGAATTTTTGATCCCATCCTGGGGCCAATCTCGTGGTTCTTTCCTTCTTTTATCTTGGTCCACGCCTCACGCTTGCCTTGGGGCTGGTCTTTATTGACCCAGCTGGCCCACGCTATTTGCAATTCCAGCCCCCCAAAACCCCACAAGGGCCCCCACGAGAAAGCCGTATCTAGCTTTCCTGCCCTACAGTTGCACGCCCAACCACTCTCGTGCTGCCCCTTTACATAGTCCACGTGACCGGTCGCGTGACAACACAACCTTCAACATCAACCACACGCTTATCGTTCCCCACTGCCGTCACCCCTTACCTCCCACCAATCCTTGTAAGCGTCCCAGCTCAGCATCAGCATCCCCCGAGTCCCGTCCGGCCGCCACAGCACTCGCCACAGCCCCTCAGCATGATGCACCTCAACAACAACTCGCTGTCCTCGTTGGGCTCCAACAAGGACAAACAGCTACCACCCATTCCCTCGCCACTACCGTCCTCTCCTTTGACGGCTGCCCCTCCCAAGACCTCTACCGGACCTGCCGATGGCGTTGCGCCAGCGTCGCCGGTGTCTCCCGACCCAGAGATCCTCCAAAGCAAGACTTTGAGGAGGAAGAACTTCAAGAAGCTCTCACTAAACGCGTCACCCGTCAAGGATCCCCAGCCAATAGATGACATTAAGTTTGAAAGCACGTCGTTACGACAAAAGCGAATGAACATGCGGCCAGCGCCGGTGTTGAACCTCGATACCCGGAGCTCTAGCGGTACCAGCGGCACCAGCAATGCAAGTACCAGCACCAATACCTTCACCACAAGATTGGTGGCTCAATCTGTCACTCGTCATTCTCCCACAACCACCCTTAATATCAACCAGAGTAGCAGAAACATAGACCCCGACTCACAATCATCCCATGACATTATTGACGAACTTACTAACTTGGAGCTTTCCAATAAACCAGCCAGTAGAAAGAGACAAACTGTGATTTCTTCAATCTCCCCGACAAAGTCCACGGCCACTTCTCCATCGGAAAACAAAGAAGCTCTCATCGATACCATGTCCCCTATAGCAACCACGTCTTCTATAAAACTCAACAATAATGACTTGGTGACTCTTAAAAGTTTGGGGTCTGGTAGTTCCGGTTCTGTCACTAAGATTCTTCATGTACCATCTCAAAAAATCATGGCCAAAAAAATCATTCATATCGATCTGAAAACAGTAATCAAAACTCAAATCATTCGAGAGCTTCGTATTCTTCATGAATGTCATTCTCCTTATATCACTGATTTCTTCGGAGCTTTTGTTAATAATAACAGTACCATTGTTATTTGTATTGAATACTGTAATTGTGGTTCCTTAGATAAAATATTACGAGCATGTGATGGTAAACAATTCCCACTTTTTGCATTGAAGAAATCTTCATACGCCATTTTATCTGGTTTAACATATCTTTACACTACTCATAAAATTATACATCGTGATATTAAACCAAGTAATGTGGTGATGACCCATAAAGGAGAATTTAAATTATGTGATTTCGGGGTTAGTCGTGAATTGACAAATTCTTTGGCCATGGCTGATACTTTTGTTGGTACTTCTACTTATATGTCACCAGAACGGATTCAAGGATTAAATTATGGTGTTAAATCGGATATTTGGTCAATGGGTTTAATGCTTATTGAATTAGCAAGTGGAATACCTGTATGGACAGATGATGAAAACGGAGATCTGGCAGGTAATGGAGGTCCAGATGGTATTTTAGATTTATTACAAAGAATTGTTAATGAAACTCCTCCAACTTTATCCAATAAAAAGAACCCCATTACCAAAGAACCATATGATCCATTACTAAGTGATTTTATTGATTCTTGTTTAATTAAAAATGATTCAGAACGAAAATCACCATGGGATTTATTGGAGGGAAATCCATTTTTAAGTGGTGTTTCCGAGGGAGTTTATGATAAAGACGTAAAGGCATGGGCCAAGAAGATCAGAAAGAGTCTCAAGAACGAATCTACCGAAGCAAGTTCATAAGGGCTAAAAGAAAAAAAAAAATTACAAAAAAAAAAGAAAGATAGGTCTTTCAATACTAAAATATAGCAACAGAAAGTTTGCTTTAAACACTATTTGTCCATAGAGTTCATTTTAAAAGCATCACAGGTTCTACCACTAGTCTTGCTGGTTAAACCTCGAGTTACGTCCAGTTGTTACAGATATATTCCCCCGTCTCATCTACTTTTTCACAGATATTAAATTGCCCTTCATGGCATACCTCAATACTGGGATCATCACTATCACCACTCCCTTTTACTTCGAATTGCTGTGATCAACCAGCCCTTTTCTCCTCCACTGTGCATCATGACTTTTAGCATATCCGTATATAGAGTTAAATCGGATAAATACATTCTTCTACTGTAGACCAACCAAGGTCTATTGGTTTGGTATTAAACACTACAATTGTATCATTGGCATCATTCATACAAATACGTAAATAATCAGAGCGGTCTATAAACCGACTAAAAACAGTGGATAGAATTCTTTTGAAGGCAAGCAAGTAAATTAAGTCTTTTTGTCATGTCTTGGTATCAACATTACAGATCTAATTTTCTTCTTCTTCTTGTTCTTTTTTTTTTCTTTTCTTTTATTTTTATTTTACTTGAGGAAAGCCCCGTTGGTCAACTCCAATTCCAACTCGTAGTCTGGTTGGAATTCACCATATAAACTTTCTGGATCACCAGTCAACTGGAGACTGTATTCCGCCACTTCATCAGAAATAATCTGTTTCTTTAATCCAGCGGAATCGGCCAACAATTGTGCATGACAGGAGCTTTCCAACAAAGTGAACAAGTAAGCTGCTTCATCAACAGTGGAACCAACAGTAAGAAGACCATGGTTTTGTAAAATAGCAGCAACACGGTTTGGACCAAGAGCTTCTGCGATTTCTTCACCTTCTCTTTCATCAACAGCGACACCACCAAAGTTGGTGAAGACACATTGACGCTGATAGAAAATACACACATCTTGGTTGATCATTTCAAGTTCCTTACCAAAGGTGGAAAAGGCCTTACCATAGATCAGGTGGGCATGACAAACAGAAATGACATCTGGTCTAGCCTTATGAATAGCAACGTGGATAGAGAAACCAGCAGCGTTGACGGCCGCCTGGTTACCGTCTTCCAAGATATTACATTCTTCATCAACGTGGACAAAGTCACTGACCTTCATCAAGGAAAAGTGTCTACCCAATGGGTTGATCCAGAAAGTACCGGCTTGAACAGGGTCTTTGACCGAGATATGACCAGCAGTACCAACAGAGTAACCCAATTTACCAAACACCCTGAAGGCGGCAGCCAAATGTTCAAGCATCCACTTTCTCTTGGCTAATGGATCAGTGAACTGTGGAATAGGATATGGTGGTGGAAGACCTTTGGCAAGGTTATGGGCTCCCTGTATGACTTCATCGTAACCTTTGGAGGTGGCAGCTTTGGAGGCTTGGGCAGCGGTGGTGGCGGCGGTAGGAGTCATGATATACAATAGCGTGGAGAAGTAGTCCGAAAAAAAAAATGTGATGGTGGCCAGATAAGGTGGATCGCCAGGTATTTATAGTGGAGATGGTGGGAGAGATGGGCCATTCCGTCTTTATCAGTAGAAGATACGCTTACTGTCGCGTAACCCTATTGGGAGAGGCGCGATGTCCTGGAGTTGAGATAAGCATATTTCCGCAGCCAGAGTGTGGGGAACGTCTATATGGTTCCAGTTTTGAGCCTACAGTTGCGGAGACTAGCGCCAGTACCCATACCAAGAGCTCCCCTCAGCTGAACAACATAATAGAACTGTATACTACTGGAGCTTGCTGCTGGTGTTGGGCACTTATACCGGTCTGTGAGGTGCAGGCCACCAGTGGTAGTTGCTCTAATTGATGGAGGTGGACACCAGCCACTGGAACAGTCGTCAGGGCTTTGTTGCAACCAGTAGACTTGGGACAAATGTGACTGTGGGTTGTTGGTGTAAGCCCCCGGGATCTTGCCTGAACCAGGTGGTGTTCAAGTCAATGGTAAATTGCCTGTTGCAGCCAGAGTCCCTGGATCCCGGATCTTGCCTGTGGACGGTATGATACATTGGATATGCGGTGTTGATTTAGGCTGCGAAATTACAGGAACACCAAGGTGACTTGTTTATCAAATACTTACCCACGGTTATTCAGCCCGCCTGGGCTCCTCATATTGATAGAAAGGTCATACTTCAAGGTTAAGAAACTTCATATCCAGCAGTTTGGGCCTCAATAGAAGTATTATCCTTCTCTACAATGAACTAAGCATCATTGAAATCATTGAAACTATACACACTTCTCCGAAATTGAACATACAATATCGGAGTATCTGATGTGCCCGTGAAGTTGAAGAGTGATATTGCCGTGAATGATCTCTAATTGACTGGGTGTTGGCCTTCCCTTTGTTCGTCTCAAGATCTTATAGCTCTTCATATCAGCTGAAACACCCCGACCCCACCATCAATTTTTATCCGGACTCCGGTCGTCTTCATCATCAGCTCCAAGAAATAGACAAATACAATCATCACAGATTGCAGCGAAACCAAATCTTGCTTTGTTGGGCCCACAATCTACAACCTTTTACTTTGCACGGAGTTGCAAAATAGTTCTGCATACAACCCACTTCAATTAATTTCTCGTGGCAACGGATGAATTAAGATAGCCCCCAAACACCCCTTCACAATTTGCGTGGGGGCTACGCACTCCAGTCTCCTCCACTTTCAAAGAGGGCTAACTGCTGTAGCCGCAAGAAACGGGCATGATCCAAATAGGTTAAACTAATCGCCAGGAAAAGGTTCCAAAAATGGATGCAAATTGCGCGGAACTCAAATGTATAGCCGACCCTCATCTGATACTTTACAAATAATGTTCCTGTTAAACTAAAATCTATTATTGACATCATAACTACCATTGACACAGTATATATATATTTATCATGTTGATCCAAGCCACCGTATGGATCTAGTTTTGGGAAATCTTTCCGAATTTGCAACTAGTTCACGATATGTTTCCATTGACAGACTTGGAAATTTCAACACCTGATACCTTTTGACTATAGGATGTAGTTGGTTGAAGTTTCCTAGTTGATCTGATTTCATCCATAGCATAACCAGGAATTCTGATATTCCAATTCTTTTCCAAATGTAATTGAACATCCTTGGCATCAATAGTATCCACCTTACGATGTTTGGCCAATCTACAAGCAAAACCAGTAACAGAGTTGATAAACTCATCTGCCAAATCGAGAAGTAATTCCTCCACATTTCCATCAATATTGGTCTTTCCATCTCCTTCATCCACACCTGTAGTACTAACCAATTCACTGAGTTTTCTCTTAGTAAGCACCCGGCCTTCCGCATCTGGTAAACTACCTGTGGCACCACGACTGGCGAGGTCAAACATCGGCAATTTGGTAATAGCTGGAGTGTTTAAAAGAGCACCCAAACTACTTGCTGCACCTCCCGTAAGCGATGGTCTATTATCTCCATTGACCTTAAGTGTCACTGATGCTGGTGGCTTGACGTTGATGGTATTGGAAATTGGAATCGATGGAACACTTGGCTTCGTAATACCTGATAAGTTGATATGTGGAGGATCTCTAGCCAGTGGTGATTGTGACTTCTTTGGTGATCCTGATCCTTCCTTAGGTGTATCAGCGGAAGCATTGGCAGTGGTTACTGGTGCAGTAGCAGTAGCAGTAGCAGGTCCCAGTCCAGTTGCCAGTGGAGTTGATATCTTTTTGTCAGGACTAGCAGCACTTGAAGGTGGTCTGACCTGTTGCAATGATGGCGATCCTGCTCCAAGTGTAGCTGAAAGGCCAACTGGTGTTTGACCTTGGCTAGGGACAGCAGATACCGGCTTTGACAGCTGTGGTGGAACACTTGGTACTCTTGACTGTTGATGAAGCTGCTGTTGTTGCTGAAGTTGTTGTTGAAGTTGTTGTTGTTGTTGTTGTTGCTGTTGTTGTTGTTGTTGTTGTTGTTGTTGTTGCTGTTGTTGCTGCTGTTGTTGCTGTTGTTGCTGTTGTTGCTGCTGTTGTTGTTGCTGCTGTTGTTGTTGCTGCTGTTGCTGCTGTTGTTGTTGCTGCTGTTGCTGCTGTTGAAGAATTCTTTGCGCTTGTTGTTGAACCTGTTGGATTTGACTGGCTTGGGGTATTGGTCTTTGGGGTGCTGCTTGTGCTCTTTGAGGTACAGCGTGTGAGGTTTGAGGAGCAGGTTGTTGCAAATTCATGGCTGGAGAATTAATCTTCTGTTGTTGGGTGACCTGTGGCATGAACTGTTGTGATTGGGAAGGGGTTGGAGCGGAGACTGGCGCTTGGGTTGGTGTTTGAGACAGCACTTGACCCGGACTACTGCCCACGTCACCAGCTGTTCCATTATTTCCCTTTACCTGTTGCATCAACTGGTTTCTCATAATAATTCCTACCCTTTGGAATTGAGCAAACTTAGCCTTCCAATCATTGATCTCTCTATCAAGGGCAGCCAGCTGCTCAGGAGTCACATTTCCGTTCTTACTCTGCTCTAAGATCCGGATCTTTCTTGCAACTTCCTGCAATCTCTGCTTGACCTGGTTGAATCTTTCCATCGTCACTGCATTTGCAGGAATTGAAGGGGTGTTGCTGTTTGGTTGTCCCAGCAGGTTAGAGGTCCGTAGCTGCTGCTGTTGCTGGAAATGCTGTTGAGCCTGCTGTTGAGTTTGAGTTTGTTGCTGCTGCTGCTGTTGCTGCTGTTGCACCGGAGCTGCTTGTTGTTGCATCAACGGAGACTGTCTCATTTGTTGCTGCTGCTGCTGTTGTTGTTGCAAGACTGGCAGCTGATGCTGCATCAATGGCGACTGGTGTAAAGGGTCAACCGGAAGACCAGGCGACCCCATAAGCGGAGTGGCCTGGGTAGATCCTTGTCGCGTTTGTTGCATGTTATTTGGAATAGGTGATTGTACACTGGCAGGAGTAGGCTGCGATGAAAACCCTTGTGGAAGAGAAGGAGAGCCAGCTGCTCCTCCAAACGTCAGCTGCTGTTGCTGTTGCTGTTGCACTTGCTGTCCTGCTCCCTGCAGCTGTTGTCCCAGTTGTTGTTGTTGACCATTCTGATTCTGCTGCTGCATTCGGGACCGCTGTTGCGCCTGGTAATTCAACAAAATCTGCCTGATGTTCTCAGCCTTACTGTAGTGCTGCTGCTGCTTGGCTGGATCATCACCAGATGCCTTCGCCAAAGCAACCTCGTTCTTAAGGGCCAGCACAAGGTGTGGAACTTGACTTGGATGAACATTGATTTGTCTTTGACCCTGACGGTTCATGCCGTTTGCTGCACCATTCATGTTCGGCTGCACCTGATTGGGCATGGAGCCGTTGCCGCCTTGCATGTTCTGATGGTTGGAGAGATTGTTCATGGTGAGAACGGGGAGAAATGTGATGGATTGATTGAAGTTTGGTATTTGGCGTTCAACTGGAGAATAAAAGTCACGTGAGCATGCTCTAGTAGGACTTGGTGGAAAGACGTGTGCTGGAAGTGGAAGGTGGTGTTTAGCGGGTAGGTGGTACGTTTTAGAAGTGGATACGGTGCAGGGCGCGCAGCGGAAAAAAGAAGTGATTTTTAAGGGCTTTTTCCGGGAAGTTGTAGGTGCTATTAGGACGGAATTGTTGTGTTGACAAGGCCAACCGTGTATTTGGGGTACAGCCGGGGCATAGGTAAATTCAATTGGTTGAGCGACTCACATATCCACTATAAGGTACACTACCCATGCAAAAGCCATCGAATGTGTTGAGAAAGCAGACTTCAAAGGACCTGTATTACGTAATACATTACTAAGCGACGTATACAAGAACATGCTTCGAAAGTGGGCAACCCGGGTCTACAGAGGCCAGAATAGAGTGTGACTCTTAAATTATAGCATTATCATACGGGTTGGGAAGACGCTCTGAGAAAAACGCTAAAAATCTCAACCTAATGGAAGGTCCAGCACCCGTAAATCCTCACACACACCTTAACTATACACACTTTATAGTGTTGGTAACGGTTGAAAGTCCAACTATCCAATGTTTAGGAAGCTTCTTGAGTATCTTCTAGTTGGGCCTTTTGCCACTAAAAATAAAGAGCTTTAAAACGAAAGATGCTGAGAATATACCATGAGATATCTTCTTATATGATTATTTTTAAAAGGTATCCACTTCTTAAAATTCTCTGACATTAAGCATCCTTTGATTTAGTCTTCTGGTGTACAATCATTCAATCACTTCATATTATTATTTAGTTCATTGATAAATAACCAGACAAATAACAATATAACCGTTGGATCTAAAAAAACAGTATACTTAATGCGACCTGTCCTAATTAATCGATCTACATTATTCATTAAATCTGTTGTTGGTAAATTATTAAATATTATATATAACAGCTAACTAAACTTGCTGAGAAACGGCCTCTTCAGGCTTTTCGTGAATATTATCGTTATCGGTGGTGACACTTTTGTCTTGTTCAGCACTGGAGGATTCAGGTTGAACTTGGTTGGCCAATGCAGCTTCTTTGGCGGCCTTTTCAATGGCCATTTGCTTAAAGAAAGCAGCATAACCAAACTTAGATCTTGCTCTAAGAGTTGGACCATATCTTTCAAAAACAAAAGGAACTGGAACCATAGCAAGAGCAATGAAACCTAATAAAGAAGAGGCCCAACCAATATGTAACTTTTCATACATTTGAACGGTAAACAATGGGAAAACGGAAGCCATAAGATAACGTAAAAGATTATTAGCAGCCAAAGCAGAAGCAACATTTGCTGGAGGGAAAGACATGGAGAAGTATAAGACAATGGATAAGAAAATTAAGATCAAACCAAAACCGAATGGAAAACCAGCAGCAGTTGGAGCCATCCAGTGAACACTCTTTCTACCAGTCCATCCTAACCAGAAAAGAGCTGGAGGTAAGCAAACAGCACCAATTTTACCCACTAATAATTTCTTTTCTGGAGCATCCCAGATCATATTACCATTTTCATCGTATTTACCTCTTGTTCCATCGGGGTTCTTTGGGAAGAAATATAACTTATCTAATACAATGTAGAAGAGAACACCAGCACATAAACCTAAACCAACACCAATAAATGGAAGACCAGAAACACCTTGGTCCATACCATAGACACCTCTGAAGATGATTGGGAAAGCTTCGAAGAAACCGAACAAAACAGCAAAAACGAATGCAATATAAACGGACATGATCAACACAATTGGTTCAACAACCAAGACTTCTAATGGACGTAATAAAATGTAGGAAGCAGTTTTCTTGATAGATTCCTTGGTAACTGGAGGAGTGATAACATGGTAACCTCTCTTGGTGGCTCTTCTCTTTAAAATGACTGGCTTGTAAGTTTCTGGAGTAATTAAAACAAAAGGTAAAAGAGCACCAGTGATCATAAGAAGAATCCAAGAAGAACTCCATTGCCAGTTCTTATGTTCGGCTGCGAAATTACCAACAACTGGACCAGCAATTGGACCCAAGAATGGAGCCAAACAGAAAAGCGAAACGGCAAAGGACAAGGCCGGTGGGTCATTAGCCCAAAGATCAGAAATTGTACCACCAGCAATAGAAAGTGCTGGAGACAAACAGTAACCATTGAAAAATCTGAGAACCAATACAACATGGATCTGCTTAGCTAAACCGACACCCATGGCAAAAAGCATACCAATTGGAAGGGAAAATATGTAGACATAACGACGACCAATGGTTTCAGATAACGGAGCACTAGTAAGAGGACCCAAGGCCAACCCCAAAATATAAAAGGTCAAACCAGAAATCACCAACTCTTGAGATGCACCAAATCTTGCCATCATTTGTGGAGTACCACTGACATAAAGAGAAGAGCCCAACGAACATGACAAACAGATAAAGGCCACTTCGAAGGTGATGGCCCATTTCTTCCATACTGGCCAGTTGTGAGGGTTTCCTGGATCGTTACCATCGTCCCAGTCCAAATGCTCGACTCTGATTTCTTTCCTACCTTGACTATCCAGTGTTTCTTCAGGGACATTTGCTTGATCTACGTGGGACTCTTGCGAGAATCTTCTGTTGAAGTTGTTTTCATCATTGACGGTATCGTCCATCACGTCGGAGTCGGCTCCGGACTTGGCAGCGTCCTTTTCTTGGACATCAGCACCCTCAATGGTAGCATCATCGTTGTCGTGATCGTTGTCGTGATCGTTGTCGTGATGGTGACGATCTTGCTCATGGTCATCGTCATAATATTCCGGTTGTGGTGCGTCCAGATCTATTTCTTCGGCAGTCTTGTAGGAAACGGTAGCGGAAGAAAACGACTGTCTTGATTCTTCATGTTGGTCAACACCAGCAGCAGCACGGAGCTGGTCTTCTTCTTCTTTAGATGCACCTAAGAAACCCATAGTGGTTACTTTGATTTGATATGAGAGCAATTGAACAAATACATGGAAATTATGGCACTACTTATAGGATGCATCCCCAACGTTTAAAGTTTACGGAGTTAACAATACAATTGTACATATGTGATGCATACCAGAAACGGATGTTCAGCCGAGCCTGCCAGCCTTATGACTAGAATATGGGCAACCATTTGTCTGGGCATGTTGTTCCTCGGTACGGTAGATAGATATTTAGGATGCATGGTGCGGCGAGTAAAAGCAAAAAAAAACTAGAAAACAAAAAACGGGGCGTCTGCACCACAGGTTTCGAGCGTCGGTGTAGGTGGCTGCCCTCCGTCTCTACTTGAAGATTCAACTGAATACATTTCAACGACTATTCAGTAGGTGGTTATCGAACTATGTTAACAGAGTTAGAGGGCTGATCTTTTGATTATAGCCGATAAAAATTTTCTATTGGTATTTTCTTTTTTTTTTCTTTTCATGCCAGCTCTGCAGATCCTGTCACTTATTCCAATGGACCGGCTGTGCATATGTACAATCACTATCAATGCACCCAACGGAGATGAGGGGGGCACTAGATGTTGTCCTATGTAAAATCTGCCGCTTACGTAACCCATGCAACCACGGAGTTTCCCTGCTACTACCGACACCAATCCTAGACATATCAGGCTACACACCACACCACCCAAGATCGCATATGGATCTGTAGCAACCCTTCGTGCAGCTGGAAATAGCTGCTAAAACATGACAGAACCCACCACCTCCAACCACCTCCAACCACCTCCAACCACCTCCAACCACCTCCATCAACTCCCATCCACCCAACCGGTTCACACCATAAAATGCCTCTATTCTTCCTCTCAATCGTTGCTTTGTTCGGAAGTCAGCTAAATTGCCGAACCATCCCCAAGCCTTCTCAAACTTTAATACCCCTAAAGAAGGAGGCATAGCTAGAATTACAGGCACAATTGCCACAGGGAAATTTCACAATTAGGTTCCTGGAAGAGGGGACACTCTCTCTCCTTCAAAGGTACCGGTTTTGTTGGTATTTCACCACCCTCAACCTCAACTACCTCACCCACCATAAGATCTTGACGCATTCGAGGCTCGGGTTAACTGTTCGTTAAGGAAGGTGGGGACCCAATATCGTTTCACCTGGGCTTCAATTGAGTTCCACTTCACGTCTTCTACCCCACTGTCTGCCAGAACTATCATATACAAAGCTTGATTGTTAATGTTCAGTTTTTCACACGCATATTGTTTGCATGAATTGTGTCATGGCGAGCCCTTTTGTTAGTCTGTGAATTTTTTTTTTTTTCCGAACAAACCTTAAGGAGACCAATTTCCTGCCAAAACGTAATTTGCATCGCTCTGTATATACGCCTACCTGTGTTGATAGATAAGATTAGATTTTGAACGTCTACAATGGACACTATAGTGGAAGCACTGGGTTGATAGTATCTAGCATGCTGTATCATTCCGCAGCCCACCAACCAATGCAAACGTAACTTTAACCAACGCTGCACAGTCAAGAAGTAAGGTGACTGTTCCTGTAACTACTTTTCTATGCATTGGCGATCATAAGGAGCTGCGTCAATAAAGACAATTTGGTAAGTCTACTACAACCACCACACTATTCACCCAAATAGACAGGGGGAGCAAGAAAGTGGCAGAATAATTCTCTCCACTCACTATGCTATTCTGATAATTGGGCCATTTATTTTCTAGTACCTCACAGTCATGTAAGAATTTTATACCCAGTTGTGGGATGGCGATCTTTTATGTAATAAAATATATTTGATTAAACTGGTCACTTTTAACGAAGCACTAATCGCTGAATAATCTTACGTTACGGCCGAGAAAAGCAATACCAGTATGCTCTCGCTTACTAGCTCAAAATGGTACACTGAAGAACACTGTCAACCTTGGTGTTCAAAATATACTTGGCACGGTTTGATTTCAACCTCTAAAATTAGTCCGTTCTATGGTATCCCGGCAACAGTGCGAATACGAGCATCTCAATCCAGTAACAGGCCGAGATGCGATGGCTCCATACTGCCTTGAAATTTCGGACTTCTTGTGTTACTCAGATGTGGTTTGTTGAGCATAATCTTGGGATATCTATATGTTGGAAAGATCGGTACAAATGTTGATTTGTAGATATTCTCGATGACTCAAAGAAATCAAGTGATTCTCACTATACCATTTTAACCAAGGGCCAACCCAAACACCCAAAGCGAAGCGAAGTGAAAACCACACCATGAGAGTCACACCCATAGACTATCGTACGCAATAGGTAAACCCTTCTATTCGAAGTAAACCCTGAGATTTTAGATTTTTGCGCTTTTTTTTTTATCCTCCTAAAACTTTTTTGGAGAACGATATTGCACTTCTATTTTGTGGTTCACTATTGTTGGGATCAACTTACCAAAACTGTAGATCGTATTGTCCATACCCTTACGCCTTAATTGCAACACTACGGCATTTCAGGGTCCAAAGTGTTGATAGACCCGTAAGTTAGTTGTTCTTTAAGGTTTTAACTTCTCGTTGAAGGGGTTGGCTCCATCCATAGTACATTTTGGCTCTAATGTATCCAAAAGTGACATTGCACCCAAAAATAACCACTATAAATGCACTAACCACCATGAAAAACTTGAACCCTAATGGCTCCACCAATGAATTAATAAGAATCCCGATAGTCTGGGCACTAATGGAAGAGGTGTTACCTCTTTTCGAAGGATCTTGACTCATGCACTTATACCAGTAAGCACATTGCTTTTCCAAGGCCGGAACAATTGTTTCAGGCATACAATTATTCTCGTAATAGGACCGACGACAACTTTCAATCTCAACCATGATTTGTCTAGTCTGCTGTGATACCTTAAACAGGACATCTTGTCGTATAGACAGAATCACCGTGTAGACGATATAGCCTGCGTACAAAGACATGGCTGCATTGACAACAAGCTGAAGATAAGATGATAAAATATACGGAAGATGCGAAAGTGGTCTAGATGCTGGTGACCATGGCTGAGGCAATGGTACCAGTAACATATGCGAGGATACAGGGTGACTGAGTTGATTATGGACCACCTGATGATTGTGGGGTATTGGTTGATAATGTTCAGATTTTGCAACCTGATAATTATTGTCCTGTTTTGGAGCAGTCAGATCGCCATAGTAGTGATGATGATGAACAATGGACTGGGGGAAAAGCAGAGGACGGTCATAGTTGAAGCCCATAGACTTACGAAGATCATAACTCTGGGTCATGGCATTGGCCTGCAACGGGAACCCTGCTGGCATCACCTTATCATAGTCTCCATGCGCAGGGTTATACACGTACTCGTCCTCGTCACTAGGCTTTTCTAGGAATGATGATATGTCAGATTTGGAGGAAAACGAGCTAACATTGGCCGTCCCACGGTGACGTGTCACCGGGGTGCCTAAGGTGTACTCGTGGTCGTAGTCAAAACTAGTTGATAATGGTGCATGTGGTTGTGGAGATGCTTGATTTGACCTCGAATCAACTGATCTAACTGGTGAGTTGGCACCAGCCTTATCTGGAGGAGCCATCAACAACAACCGAGGACGAACCGCCAATTTGGCGCCTAGTGTGGTGGGGGAAAGAATGGCCGAGACAAGACTGGTGTCCGCATACTCGTCCTCCTCCTCTTCCTCCACCAGGACTTGGTTTGGACTCTTCGTCTGACCCTCCACTTCTAAAAGGTCCTCGACTTCCTCCACCTCAAGCACATCCCCAAACTCACGTGGATCGTCGATATCCATCATGTCGTCGTTGTGATACCTGCCACCACCGCCGCCGTCCCGCTCTTCCAACGAGAGACTCTGCAAGAACGACCCGTCGAACTCAAATGCCATGTTGTGATGCCGGCAGGCTGTTCTACAGGGTGCCATATATCGGAGCTTTTCGGTGTGCGCACGACCCGATGATTTAAGAGATGAGGTCTCAAACTGGTACCAGATGAAAGTTATGGGTTCCAAAAAGAAGAAGGCTGAAAAGCGCAAGGATTTCGTCAAGCCCAAGCTCAGGGTCGGGAAGACCGCCGCCAAGCCCGACAACCATACCGACACCTCGTTCGTGGCCCGTACCATCAACTTACCCAACCAATCGCTTGCCAAAAGAGCTGGCACCTCCACCACCACCGCCAGTGGTGATGCTCAAGAAGTGGATTTGACCCACCATTTGTCGCTTACTAAGCACCATGCCTCCACCACCCGTAAGGAAGTCTTGGGATACATCCAGCTGCATCTTCCAGCCAACCCTTCGTTCTATAAGAACATCTTAACTGCAGTGACTCCATTAATTCTTGACCAATCAAGCGGTGTAAGAACTGCTTTGGTCAGTTTATTACTTGCATGTTCCGAAAAGCAGCCAGGGCTTTTGGATCTTCATTTACGAAGCATTGTGCTTTTTATCTACTCGGCCATGACTCACATTCAACCAGATATCCGAAATGATTCAACCAAATTTTTACAAATAGTAGTTGAACAAGCCGGTCAATCACTTGCACGAGCATATTATGTGAAAACGGTCAAGAATTTTTTCGGTCTTTTAGCTTGGACTTTGACGGAAGATAAAAAGGCTCAATCTTTGGCTATTACCACCAGTCTGTCTCTTGGAGGATCTACCAAAAAGGCACGTATTCTCCATTTGATAGTGTATAGAAAGTTCCTTGAAGCTTCTCTTTTTGAAGAAGAGGCCAGGAAGGATGAAGAAATCATTGCTGTGCATCCTCAATCATACAAGTACGTTGTTTCTCAGACCGCACAACCATATGCTCCATTAAACCTTTTCACCAGTACTATTCCAAGATCAAGAATAGTAGAAAGTGAAGTTTCTAGCATGGGGATTGATGATGGAACCTTTTCACTTAAAGATTTAGATACCATTTCCTCTGAAGATTTGGAAACTAGAAGAAAAATCATGAATGATGTATTTTTGAGACCTAGTAAGAAGAACTTGAGAAGTTTGGTTAAGGAAGGAGGAGAAGTAGGAAGAGAAGCCAACTCGTGTATGGCAGTTCTTGACAAACTCACTGCTTCTCAAGCAGCAGCAGAAGAAGAAGAAGAAGAAGAAGAAGAAGAGTCAAACAAATAGACCAAGTGAAAAGTTGCATCCACTCAAAAGGAAAACGATAAAAGTGCAAAACTAGTTGCATAAAAACGTCTACTTGCCACGAATCTGATCAGGCCTGAATTTTTTATCTTCCACCATGATAATTGGAATTTTAGACATAATGACTGGGACAGTATGAGAAACTGCCAGATTTCTGCCTTACCAATTGAACTCCCTATTGTACATTAATAATAGACACTAATAACGAAAAACCACTGTAATCCTCAAACCAGAGAACCTATTGTACCACTCCATAGCACTGTTAGTCCACTAATTGGCACCGAAAAGGTTCAATTACTGCAAAAAGGCCCCCAATCCACCACTAAAACCGAAGCAAAAATACCCAGTTTTCGAGAAAAAAGTGACGAGTCCCAGCCAGACCGCCCCCAGCACACTTTCCACTCCAACGTCCTCTTTCATACCTATTTTTTCCCGTTTATTATCGCCCTTTGGCCCACTTCTTCTCCATACATCTGAGTGTGTCCTGCACAAGTTGCAAATCCATCCTCAACCCACAATTGGTCGCTTGACACTTACCAGACCTCCTCCCCCAAAAGCACCAGCTCCCCATCCACAATCATGTTCAGAATCCCTGCTCTCTACAGGCCACTTACTGTGGCGCTCCCAAAGTACTCCACCCTCTCCAGACCATTCTCCGCCGCCCCAATCTTACTCAAAAAGAAGCCCAATAAAAAAGCAGGAGCAACCATTCCAGCTGAAGAAGAGCCAGTCGAAGTATCAGAATTGATCGACTTTGAAGATGCCACGTCCAAGTTCCAGACCGTCATTGAAAAGTTCACCAAGATCGCCAATGAGAGCAAATTGGGCAAGACCAACCCTCGTATTTTCGACAAGTTAATTGTCAATGTTCACGACGAAGAAATGCCATTCACGTCGGTAGCCCAAACCTCGATGAAGGGAAGAAACTTCATCGTTACGTTGTTCGACCCAGCCCATTCGAAACACGTCATCAACACCGTCTTGGGCTCAGGCTTGAACATGAACGCCCAAGTGGATCCTTCCAACAAGTACACTTTAAAGGTTCCTTTACCACCAGTCAACACCGAGACCAAGAAGGAAAGCGTCAAGCAATTGAAGGAAGTTTACGAGAAAATGAAGAACGGCTCTGCCAAGGGCAGTTTGGCCGCCATCAGAGCCGATGTCAAGCACAAGTTTGCCAAGGTGGTCAAGAAACAAAAGAGTGATGCGGAAAACAAGGTGTTGCAAGACTTCGAGAAGTTGCACAAGACCTATAGTGAGAAATTGAGCGAAACCTTCAAGGCTGCCGAAACCGCCATTCTCAAGTGAGTCAGCTCCGACCTGACTTATCGGCCTCTTTATTGAATTGGTCCCAATATAACTACGAAATTATCACTGGTAAAGGTCTCTACATCGGTACATGTTTCAGTGATACTGATAAAATGCATTGGTTATTAAGCTAAATTGGCTAGAACGATATTCCTCCTCCAATAAATAACCTCTTGGAATTCCGTTCACACCACTCAATCACCCTCAAACTATAACTGATCAACTCCTTCGAGTTCACCGACTCTGTACATAAACAATAAAACTCAAAAGAATCATCTGAAAGCATGAACCCCGTCACGTTTTTCCATTTCGTGTAGGTCAACTTCTTGTTGCTGAAAGAGTTCAAAAGCTTGTTCTGAGGCTTAAACACTTTGGTAACCTTGGTATTTTTAAGCATAGAATAAAAGTACACCAATTGAAGTGTACTATTGATGTTCCTTTCTCCATTGAAGTTGATGATATCACTCATAATGTATTGGTTAGTCTTGGTCACTTTGTATATGAAATGTTTGATCACCGGGACCTTTATATCATGTAACGAAAGTCTAGATGACAATATCAACTCTTTGTATAATTTTGTCTTGAACGATTCATGTTTGATGAGTTTCCGTATGGTATGCTTGGCCACCTCTTGCATCTCAAAGAACGAGTTTTTATTACCACTGATAAGAATGATGGTCATAGGAGATACCGCAAGTTGTGAGCCAGTATTGATATAGTCTGCCAAATTGAACTTCTTGACGAAGACATAAAGAAACCCGTTTTGATTAAATCTAGGCATGCACAATGGGACCCAAAGATCACCTTCTACTTCGCTTTCATGAGACTCCGTCGATTCAATCATTGAAAGTAAAAGTGTGATATCTTCATTGGTTAAATTATGGTTTTTGGGTTTCATGTAACTCAATATTTTATTGGAAACTGTAAGAAACGAAAAGAGCAAATCTTCACTAATATTTCTCTCTTCATCTTTCTTGAAAAATCCTGTTTTCTCGGGATCTTTCTCCTTAATTTTTTTGGAAGAAAGAAGAATATTGTTAAGTTGGGTCCGTGTGGTATTGGTAATTTTAATATTCTGTAATGAGGACCCCAAAAGTTGGCCAATAAAGTAATCGAATCCAACCCGATTGGATCCATGAGGATGAAGCCCATATGTCAGCTTCATACACAAATTGTCTAGGTTATGAAAGTCCAAGGGAGTCAAGACTTTCCGTAAGTCATAATTCATCCGGTTATGGAAATTCTTTTCCAAGGTTGGTTTTGATAATATCAGCAATAAGTAATTGTACAATGTTTCAAGTTGGCTTTTGAGTATACTATCTTCATCTTGTCCCATCAGCTCGTAACCGATTTTGGTGATAGCCACAAATATGAGCTCTTTCTTACTCATGACCACGATCTTAAGGTCATCACCCAAAGTCATGGAACGGATATCTTCCTTCATATTCTCTTCAAATGTAGACACAATTGTGGTGATTATTCCCATATATCCTATGATTATATCGTCTGATCCATTCATAGAATAAATGGGTTTACCAGCAGACGATAGTATAAAGAACTGCTTGAGTTTGGTGTGAAATGCTTTATCATCAGCCGTTTTGTCAATTTGGACATATTTCTCATAGAAATCATTCTGCAATGCTGCATTGGACCGGGTAGTCTCGTTCTGGGCCTCTATCTCTTCTTTCCATTCGTCAATACACCTATCTCTGACTCCAAACACGTTCAAGTCGACGTAGCTGATGGGCTTGGACTCCTGTTCTTGTCTCTGTTCGTATCGTATCAAATCATTCAATATCGTATGCAATTCTTCCTCCTCTTGGGTATGGCTATGGCGGTCATACTCCAACTCGCTTTCGTAACTATGGACCGATTGATGCACCAGCTGACTATCGAGAATCTCGCTAGCAGACTCGATGGTCCCGTTACCCACGGTCTCCAAGTTGATAGCAGTGGTTGGCAGACTGATAAACGAGCCTGTTGGACCGCTTAACTCGGGCCTGAGTGGACTGGCTGTTCTTGGAAAGAGAACAGAGAGGCTGGACGCCATTCGGCGAGGTTCTAAATGGGGGGACTCGCTGGATGGCGAGTTCGACTCAATTGGGTCCTGTGGCTCTTGTATTTCGGGCGATTCTGGCGATTCTGTGCTCCTTCCTATTGGACTATCTGGTGGCATTGTGGTGATCAATGGTTTGGTAACAGTCGATTGGGTACAATAAGCGCGGTGGCCCGGTAAATGAAGGACACTGGGATGAATGGGGCCTGTTTGGGGGGCGCGGCTATTGTTTGCTTTGCTCCTGGTGTGGCTGACAGAGTGGAACCTGATACACTTGTTGATGTTTAGGTTAAGTCAGTCTAGGGCAGTCTCGCTAGAAAATAGTGAGAGTTGATGGTACACGGCGGTAGCCCTCGCGCCAGAAAGATAAGACCTACTGCGACAACCTCCTACGCTACATAGCAAAACCACACAACAAGTATCCAGACACCAGAACAGGCAGTCAGAACGTCTGAATAAAACAACTGCTTTAGTAAAATAGAATAAATGATTCAATGGTATTTTAATCCACATATAGATTTTTTAGAACTCAAGAAACTCTATTTTACGCTAACCATTAACTGTTATATAGAGACTAACAGAGTACCTTGATTATTGTTTGGTCATTTTACAAATTAAAGATAAAGACAATTCCAATTATAAGCCGCTACTGAGCAGAAAGATAGAGTCGGGGTAATTCGGAGTTTATTGTTACATAACATATTAGTTGATATTAAGATACCATCGGCCACTCCGTTACATTAATAGACAAAAGTAAAAGATGAATGAGATAAATGATAAATAAAGAATTTTAATAATCAAATTATAATATTAACGTTTAAGTGTTATGATAGTCAGCATATATATCTAATAATCTCTATTTAATACTTTAGAACAAAAAAAATGGCAAATAATGTTATTACATATTTTATATATACTTATATAATAAATATGGGGTATTTTGTTGGGTTCAAAATCTTTTCAATATTCTCTTATCAGAATATCATCTATATTCGTATCGTGTAATTTCGAAGCTTTCTACTTCTGATTTTATATATTAATTTAATTCTAAAGCGTAGAGATTGGATGCTCTAGGCATATCTAAGTTTATATAGATATATAAGTGTGAGCTACCAATGCAGCTAGGTAGAAGCTTTAATTGGCAGTATTGTGCTTATCAAGCTTAGTTATTGTAACATTGGAAAACCATGATTATCATATCTTCCAACTTCTTTCTACTATCAATTCACTATATACTTCCATAATAATGGAACCCATTATAATCTACAAATAATTGTTTGCTGGATAACAACACCATAATTTCACAAGTCAGGTCCATATATGAAGTACAACCTACGGTGTCTGGATTGTTTCGAAGATATTCGATGTTCCTGTCTTCTTCTTTATGGTAAATCCTTAGATCACTTGGTGCAAAATTCAGTTCTTCTTTGAGCTCATTGGTGCCCTCAACGACCCAATGTCTTGATTCTACCAATTAATTTTTCTTTCTTGACGTATATTATTTATGCTACGGACATAACTGGTTATTATGAGTAAGATTATTGATCATGACTCAGCATAAACTATCCCTATGAATAATGAAGGGTATAAACTGGTAGGTTGATTATATCTTTGGTTATTGAGGTTAAAATCCACCCCATTCAATCCCTAGTCTCTCATTTGGTTGGTGTTTGGTTTGTTCTTTTTTGGACTAATTCTTAACAAACTCACATTGTTCGTTTATGTGTATAGGAATTCTACAAGAACTTATACCAGATAATGAAAACAAATATCAACCCGACTCCAACAATTGGAATGTATTGTCTTATCATTGCTTCAAAATTAATTCTTTGTGCTCTTCTTCTATATTTAAGAGAGTCTGTCTTTAAACTAGAAGACAAATCACTCATTTTATCTAAAGAATCACCTCTGTAAAGTAAATCTTCAATATTTTTGGTCATAACTTTCTTGACATCAGCCAAATCATTGTTCAATTTATCTAAATTAGATTGAGCTCTTTGATCTTGATAAATCTTCTTGGTTTTACTTAAAAAGGTTTCAAAAGAACTGAATCCAAATGGTCTAGCACTGCTACTTAAAGCTTCTTGACCATGAGAATGTTGGAATTCTTCGGAGATTTCTTGCAAGTATGAAAATGCCAATTTTCTAGGGTATGATTTCTCGCAAATGGCAAGGTAAATGATAGAATTGTTGATAAGGTAATGAATGTTGTAAGCACCAGATTCCACAGTGGCTTGTGGTTCAGAGTTTGGAGTAATTCTGGAAATAAGAATCTTACATTTCTTCTTTTGGTCTAACAATGCTGGGTCATTGTTGTCATCGACAGAGCCGACTAAAGGAAGGGCTAATTGTTAGTATCACCATATAATATAAAGATATAGATCTTTCTCATGAAGAATGGGAGCTCGCTAGTGGTCATTTCGGGATCTAGACTATTCAGGAATAACGGCGTGATCTGGCCCACTCCGATATTATGGTTATTTGCCGTTTGTATCGGTTCATCTTGATTCATAGACTTTTGGCTGGAGATAGATGTTGCCATGTCACAAATAACCCTAGCACTAGATCATGGTATGCCCACACCATTGGAAAAGTTCGCGTGGTTGTAAAACATCATCATTGAGCGCTTGCACCCCCTATTAGTTGATACTTCATCCACTTCTATCTATTTCCATCTTGATAGTCTTTGTTTGTCCATGAACATTGGACGTTGATGCACCGTCTTTTCCTCTGGAACATTCCACAGACCTGATTTTTCCAGGTCCCGCATTCATCCGCTCTTCCACAGGTACTTACCATCGTATCTGTATATCAATGTCGATTGCACCATGATGTTGTAGTGTTTTGAATACGTGTAACAGAGATTCGTCTACTGCACATAGACTAGGCCCCAGATCATCAAATCGGCCTGTACACAGGAAATAGAGATGATTACCAATCGATTAGGTAATTACACCCACCATAAATATTGGCAGAACGAAAACAAATTGAATAGTGGACGAGGCCGGGTGGGGTCTCTACTTTCTGGAAGATGGAATTTCCTTCAAATGGAGCAGTTCACTTTGAATGTGGACAATTGCGTGCTTATTCTGGTTGAAGGCCCGAAATGACCCCAGCTCTAGCCAAAACATGGATAAAACAGATGAATAATGATTGCAAAAGAAGCATCAACGACACCACTAGCTCATACTACCCTTTGACGACCTACAGATATTTTCTCTCCAATAACATGACTACTGATGATAAGTACTATCTAATCTTGTATTCCATAGAGATCACGTGCGCATACACGCCTTTTTAAGATCATGCCCGCACGTGATGCTATTTCCCATCCCTCTAAATTTTTTAGATACGCCTACTATCACCATAAACACAACCCTTACCCTTAAACCCACCCATTCTTAAGTGCTGGAAACCACAAACCACCAGTCACGTTTAATATGGATTTGTCGAACTTGTCGTCCGACCTTCCCCCTACAAAACCCGTCAGCCAAAAAGCCATTGATGATCTTAGTCGAGACCTCACCACAGAATTCAAGAATGCCGCCAAATCCGTAGCCAAGTTATATAACTCATCGGTTACCGGAGGAGCCACTTCTTCCAATCACAAGACAGAGTTTGCCAATGCTGCCAAGTCCGTGGCGGCCCTTTACCGAATTACTCATAATGCTACCCTGATGTTAAAATACAATGGATACTTAAACTGCTTAGATGATTTACTTGAGATAATTTCTAATGATGGCGATGTTGAGAACTGGGCTTTGACAAAGAGAGCGGAAATCACCAATACGAATAATACCGAGGAAAGATCAGTGGAGTCTTGTGAGCGGAAAGAACAGATAGAACAAAAAGAGCAGAAAGAACAGAAGGACCAAATTCTTGCCAGTGAGCAATTTCAATTTCCAGACGATTTCAAGTTTTCATTCAATCACGATATTCAACCCCGCAGGCCCTTTGTGCCTGGAGTGGCTCCATTATCTGTGGAACATAGATATAGACCTGTTGGACGAAAAGAATACGCCTCTTTCAACGCGGTTCTGTCACCACTGAAGTCCAGTAGCAGCTCTGATGAAGATGACGAAAGGGTGATAATGAAGAAAATGAAGCTAGACAAGAAAAAATGGAAAAAAATGGGCGAAAGGTCCAACCATCACGAACGCAATCATCACGACCGTAGTCATCACGAACACAGTGAGATATGAATTATTAATATAACAAAGAGTGCAGTCAGCTCTCTATGATCATGACTTATGAAGATAGTAACAAAAACGAGACAAACCCCGAACCCTTGGAATCCACCATTTATCCCTACATTTACCATTCCCATTGACCATTTTTTATATTATTCATACCATTAGGCGTATTAATCAAAACACAAGCATCGGATTCTCATAAAGGTGTTTCTATTTTTTGCTCTTCACATCCTAATGCCAGCTCCCCTGGATTGCATAGAACTCCGTACACATTAGCATAGATTTATTTCAGATTTGGTAGGTTAATATATGATATGAAATAAAGATAAATTGTAAAATCAATTGCAATATTTCAGCCAAGTAAACTAAGTGAAGGTTTCGAACTGACGAAAGGAACAAGTGAAGTTAACTATCAGTTTATGTGGAGCTTATCACCCAAGTCCATAAATACAATAAGCATATATATAAAGAATAATGATAATTAAACTATATATAAGTTCAGCTATAAATAAACTGTGCAGCTTGAATATCGATTGTAAATGTTTCAACTTTTTTCCTTTCGCTTATTGGTATCATAGACTTCATTGAACTTTTTGTTGAACTTCTTGTTGGTATCGTTCTTTGTGAACTTGATAAGCTGCATAATTTTCACAATTGTGTAAAATATACATAAAATTGTAAAAACTACAAAATGACCCAAATAGACAACAATCTTATTGATTAAGCTGGTTCCATTGGATCCACTGGTTCATTTACACTGAGCCATTTTCTATACTTATTCTACAATTATTACAATGAATGTTGTTTATTCTATACTAAGCCAAATATTTAGATGAAGGACTCATCTGGTAGCGAGACTACAATTACAACAAATTCTAGGACCCGAGTGTCTCCAACTTTGAATGTTCTTCACTCTTTCATCAACTATAGAAAGGAAAGATATTTGTTGTTAATTTTGTAGCTCACTGGTTAATCATCATCACCATGAAAAGTGCAATTTTATCTTTTTCTTCAAAGCATCTAGTATGCAAATAACCCATCTTCGTTATCATCATGCTCATCGTATTCGCCATCATAATCACTTCCAGAATCGGTTTCACTTTCACTTTCCAGACTTTCAGATTCGTCTTCTCTTTCAACCAAACCTTCTAAGGTGAAACAAAATAAGGTTTCATTCTTGGCTTGAGTACCCTTGGTAACTTCATGACTTGATTCAACATTGGTATTGGTAAGTCTGACCTTAGAATGTAAAATAACTCCATTACCTATTATACAATTTTCTAATTGAACATCATCTTCAATAGTGACATAATCCATAATTAAACATCCGGTTAATTTAACTCTTTTACCAATATTACAATCATGACCAACCACAGTTCTTTTAACATTAGTCTTTTCACCTAAAGTGGTATTGTTGCCAATTAAAGAATCAATACCAACATTTGCGGCAAGTTTATCTTTTGGAGCACCAGAATTAGCACCTCCTTGGTGAGCTTTGGTGATAGCTTGAGATTTCATGAAATAACGGTTTGCTTCCATTAAAACAGGAATATTATTAGCTCTGAAAAAAGTGGCTTGATGTGGTATTATCAGAAACCCAATAGTTTCTTTAGAATCAGCATGTTTCCAAGATCTTCTGGCTAAATCACGAATCACTTTGTTGATGGATCTATTTTGAAAATAAGTTTCGGAAAATTTGTCAGGATTTTCATCAAAAACAGTCAAGATTTGTTGAGAACCAAAAAAGATAGAACTATTCAATAATTTGGTACTAATGGTAGATTTTGGATATCTCCAACACATTTGAGTTCTTATTTGAAGAGCTTGATGGAAATCGGTATCTTCAACATTATAAATATCAAGAAGATCATTTTTCCCGTCCGGTAATTCAGCATAAATGGTATAATTCTTGGGGAAAATCTTGGATTTTTTATCTTCTATATCCAATTGATTATGATAATGAACCAATAAGCCTATATCGGAATCTTTTCTATTTCTATAAGCTTCAATAAGCACTTGAGGAGGCAAATTGGTAATCAAATCGCATGGTAACAATACGAAATGGGCATGCAGTTTCAACACTGAGTTCTTGTGCAATGAATAAAGAATTTCACCACTATTTTCACTATCAATTTCAAAAGTACTAATATGAGCAGTATGTTCATAAGCTTCATCGGAACTTTCGCCAGTGACAGCTCGAGAGGCTCGAAGCTTTTGGCTCTTGACTTTCCAGGCGGTTAATGCTTCATCAATGCCATCTCTACTTTCTGAATCCATAACAATAGTAACTTTGGAGAAGAAGGCCTTTTCACACCAGTCCAAAACGTACTCAATCATTGGACGGTTGGCGATCGGCAAAAGTGCTTTAGGGGACCCGGACGAACGCACTTGTGAGAATGGCGACAAGGCCTTACCCTTGCCACATAGTAAGATAGCGTGGAACTCCATTGCTAGGAATGATGGTGGTAGTGATGGGATTTGGTAGAAGAAATTTTAGTGAAGGTGTGCACACTGCGATTCGCGAGAGAGGGACAGACCACGAATAAAAGGAACAAGTGAAGTGACAAGAAAGAGAAGCAAAGAGGCCAAGAGGCAAAGAAACAAGCGAGACAAGCGAGACAAGCGAAAACGGAGTCAGCCTCTTCAAAAAACGTCGTTCACTAGAGCTGAGGTTTTCTGTTTTGTGGCTCGAAAACGCCTTTTCAAGTGTTGGAGGTGAATAATTGTAGCTTTAAATGTTCTTGATGTTCGCAGCCATTTAGTACCCATAATGACGAGGTGTGACTTAATTAGGTGAAGAAAGAGACTGGGATATTTGATCTTAGTGGTTATATTTGCCAGAAATCGAGGCTGGTCTATTTGGCTCTTTGGGTGTAACAACAATATCGTACTAATCAATAGAATAATAGAATGATAGGACTAGGAAATGGCTAGACCACACCAGGAAACATGGTAATTCTAAATTCCATACTAAAGGTTAAGTATATCGATGTAATTTACTTGAACAGGGTTTTATTTTGGGCTTTTAAATTCAGATGGGTCACAAACTAAACTATTGTGTGTTGTAATAAATCTAGTAAACTCTCCATATTTAGAAGTTTTTAGTACTGTTTCATTAAATTTAATCATTCTTTTGCCGAATTTTCCAATATCCAATGAAATTACTTCGAGAGAATGTACGGTACTGGCGACGAATATAAAGAGACCAATTCATATGCTTCACATGAATGGTTGGATTATTACAAATGCGTATCATCTATTCCAAACCAGTAAAGGTCAAGAAGGCTTAAAGATCTTTAAAAAAATTCTTGATGGTTTTCCAATATTGCCATATTATATAAGAGGGATTATTCATTATGTATTTTCATAAATATTCAAACTTATAATTATCATGCTTCATATTATACTATTCATAGCTTTACAAGCTATCGATTTACCAAGTACCAATAAAGGACACTAGATAGAAGGACACCAAAATTCCCGCTATCTGCTCGAGCTAGCCAAATAACTTATTGTGCTCGAAACTTACCCAGGCCAGGAAGAACTGCTGCTACTGAACTCTACTAGGCTGATCCAAGTACTTCCTATACTTTCGCTCATCAATTGCTGCGAAACGCAACTAAACCGCTTCGATTGCAAAAACAACGAAAATAGTTAGTAGAGCCAAGAAGCTGCCCATAATCCACCATATTTCAGTCACAGTGCCCATCGACTTCCCACTGCAATTCTTGCCAATTCTACGGTGTTGGTGTCCACTTATAGCCTGACCAGCAGTAACAATAAATTAAAGCGTACCTACAAAAGTGGAAAAAAAAAACAACAAACAGCGCAGTCAAAAAATAACGTCAATCACACAACTCCACCAGGCATACCACACTACGGCCAGTCTTGACACTGGGACTTGCCACTGACACTGACTGGTACTGACTGGTAGTCTTAGATGGAGGTTTGTATGCAGACCAGCCATGTCGCAATCACGTGCCCGCCGCCGACTATTTGCCACTAGCCTCTCTACTTATCCACCATCACCACCATCTAACCCAACTAATCCCCCAATTCAAACAATGAGTGCAGAAGAAGATCCCCTTTTGGCCGCCTTGAACTCAGAAGAGCCTGCCGCCCCAGCCCAGCCACAAGACGTCGAAAGAGATAGAGCATTGAGCAAGTTTAAAGAGAAGTTAATTGAGCATAGAAAATGGGATTCAAGATTAAAGGAACTTCGTCTTAGTATACGAGACTTGGAAAAGGATTACGAAAAGACAGAAAACGACATCAAGGCCCTTCAATCCGTGGGCCAGATCATTGGAGAAGTTTTGAAGCAATTGGATGATGAACGATTTATTGTTAAAGCATCAAGTGGTCCTCGTTATATTGTTGGATGTAGAAATACCATTAAGAAAGAAAGTTTGAAGAATGGAGTGAGAGTATCTTTAGATATGACCACTTTAACCATTATGAGAATTCTTCCCAGAGAAGTTGATCCATTGGTTTATAATATGACTACTTTTGAACCAGGTGAAATATCATTCAATGGGATTGGTGGTTTAACTGAACAAATCAGAGAATTACGTGAAGTCATTGAATTACCTTTAAAGAATCCGGAATTATTCACCAGAGTTGGTATCAAACCTCCAAAAGGTGTTTTACTTTATGGTCCTCCTGGTACTGGTAAAACTTTATTGGCTAAAGCAGTTGCTGCCACCATTGGTGCCAATTTCATTTTTTCACCTGCTTCGGCAATTGTCGATAAATATATTGGAGAATCGGCTAGATTGATCAGAGAAATGTTTGCTTACGCTAAAGAACATGCTCCATGTATTATTTTTATGGATGAAGTTGATGCTATAGGTGGTCGTAGATTCAGTGAAGGTACTTCTGCTGATAGAGAAATTCAAAGAACATTGATGGAATTATTGAATCAAATGGATGGTTTCGATACTTTAGGACAAACTAAGGTGATTATGGCCACCAATAGACCTGACACTTTGGATCCTGCATTATTAAGAGCTGGTAGATTAGATAGAAAGATTGAAATCTCTTTACCTAATGAAGCTGGTAGATTAGAAATCTTTAAGATTCATACTTCCAAGGTTGCTAAACAAGGTGATTTTGATTTTGAAGCTGCTGTTAAAATGAGTGATGGTTTCAATGGTGCTGATATTAGAAATGTGGTAACTGAAGCTGGTTTCTTTGCCATTAGAGATGAAAGAGATTATATTGTTCAAAACGATATAATGAAGGCTGTCAGAAAGGTTGCTGATGTGAAGAAGTTGGAAGGCAAGTTGGACTATGAAAAGTTATGATTTGTTTTTGTAAAATATTTATATAATAATTACAATTTTGAATCGAAGATATGGAAAGAAAATGCCAATACTTGCTCAAAAGAGAGAGAAAAAAAAAGACAAAAGACTTTCGACCCCACTACTCTAACCAGCCAATTGAAGCCTAATTGAGTCCAATGGAATCATGGAATTCACTGAATGGGAGCCAATAACCATCAGATCGACAAGATTAAATACAGTCTGTACTCTGCTGATCAAGTACGCTTGATGTCATGATATTGAATAATAAATGTTCACAACAACCAGTGTAAAAGGATGAACGAACCATCCACCAGTAAAATTCACATTCGTGGTTGCGATACAACTACCAACAACTACTAAGTGTTATGGGTAGACCAAGTGATTCTCTTTACTCCCTTTATGTTCTATCCTTTCGCCTTCTTCTACATTATGATAACTGTTACTTATTTATAATTGTGTTACCAACTAAGCTGGTATCTATATACATGGACTCAATCATCACGGTTGATGTTCTTTTGAGTCTTTTCAAAATCAGGAATGGTGGACTTGGATAAGGCTTCCAAATGGGTAAGCATGGCTGGGTTATCAATCTTGCTGATATGTTCAGCCATCTTGGAACCAATAAATTCTTCCACTTCTGGTGATAATGGAGAATAAGTCTTTGGTGGCTTGGCAGCATTCTTGGCCAAGTAAATCTTTTGTTCGGTAGACAAGGGCATTTCGGGAGCTTTGAGTCTTCTGGCTTGTAATTCGGATAAAATTCTCTTTTTATACTTGGAATGAGGATTTCTTAACTGAGTCAAAGCTTCAGTTGGAATAGGAGGCTGAGCAATAGTTTGAAGTTCATAAGACTTTTCCATGGCCACATCACCATCGGTGGATAATTCACCATCTTCCAATTTACCAGGAGGATTTGGCCAAGGAATTTCAATAGAATCATGGTGCTTAACAAATCTCTTAGGAAGCCATTTCTTATATCTATCATCATAATATTTTTCCTTTAATTCAAGTTCTTCAGCAACCAAATAGTTGGTGGCCCCACTTTCATCCTTTTCCTTACCAGCTAAACGAACATGTTTACGAGGAATAAAATTTGGAAAGTCTATAACATGACTGGTTTGTCCTTCAACCCAATTGGACTTTTGAAATAATCGTTTGGATGTAGAGTTGGTCACCACAAACGAATCGTAGTTGGGAAGGTACTTGGTGACGGTAGTGACAGTTCCCTTGTTTTCGCCCTCAGTGATATAAATCAAATCCCCTTCAGTTATACCAATTTCATGGGCTGATTTGATATCTTTGTCCTTTAAAAGTGGAGGAGTCTGAACATCGAACGTTGGCAATGCATATTTGATGGCTTCTCTTTGGTAGTGGTCACGGAGACGCTTAGGAAGACTCTCGATGTCTCTGGTAAGTCTCTTTTTGGCGGTGTTCCACGACATGTTTGGTAGAGGTGGTAGAGGTGGTAGAGGTGGTAGAGATGTTAGAGATGTTAGACCAGTAGAATTTTTCAGTTAGTGGTGACTGCAGACAAGTCCTAGTGGTTGGTGCGACGGGAGTGGGCAATGAAAATACAAAAAATGACAACGAACTGACAATCCAAAAAAGACATAGAATAGTGCGACCTTGAATATACCAACTTCCACCAACAAGGATACACTTTGGATGTTGTGCTATCTGAATATAATAGTGCGAGGGAGCTACCTAGAACATTCCAGGTGAGTCTGTTAGTATTAACTTGGATACTTGTAGATTCTTTTGTGCTTTTTCTTTTTTTTTTTTCCTTTTTTTTTCACATTTTGACCTTGATACAACTGGTACCTTTTGGAGCCAGTTTGCACCCTCTTCAGTAAATCATCCGGGTATAAATTAGTTGGTTTTCCATACTGAAATGACACCAGAATATCGTTGGTAAATAGGTAAAAAAATAAACCAAGAGTTTTCTCAGTAGATATTTCATACTATGATGTCGTTTCTTGTATTGATCCAGTTATTAAGTTGACACCATTGCAATAATTACGAATACTGGAAGCATGCTAAAATTACAGTATTATGTCAATTGTTCTACTTCAAAACCATCTAAGCATTTCAACCATTTTTATTATCTGTTTAACCAGCCCATTCAATACACAGTCTCTAATAATACATATATTAAGCGATACATTAAGTTAATTGTGATTTACGTCACCTAAGGCCACATTTGGCATTGAATAAGAATGAGTGAAAATACTAACCTAGCAAAATACACCTATAGTCAATATTTTCGTTCTCTGAAATTCTAGCTTTTGATTGTTATTGATCTTATTCGGTACAGATCTTGATAAATTCCTGTTCACTAATTTCTCCATCTTCATCCAAATCGAACTCGTCGATCATGGCCCTCAATTCATCATCAGTCAAATTTTCCCCTAATTCTTTGGAAACTCTACGTAAGTTTCTTAAACTAATCTTACCAGTTCCATCGTCATCGAACAATTTGAACGCCCGGCGTATTTCGTCCAACGGATCACGGTTGACTATTCTTTCTCCGACTAAATGTTAGTATTGTTTGAATGTGAACAAACATCAAAGGTTATTATAAGTTGACTTGATTGATAAATAGTACTGCGTAGCCTATTTGAAACACTCCTTCTTTCCTTGTTCAATTGGTCCTCAAAATTGCTTGTTGATAACCGAGTTTTCTGGCCCCACTCATTTCATCAACTCAAATCACCTTCCTCTGTTTTCTAGTTGTATTATGAGTGTCCTCCTTCAGATCCACACTCCACACTGTGTATCATCGAGACTGTTCTCATATAGTACTTACCTGCTTGGAAGAAACTCTCGTACGTTATCAAGTTTCCGTCGTCTGTATCGTATTCATGCATTATATCCAAAACTTCTCTCTTTGTCAAATCAAATCCAAGGGCTCGGAAGGCTACCTTTAATTCGTGATAGTCTAAACATCCATCGTTATTCATGTCAAATAGCGAGAAAGCTTCACGGATTTCTTGTTTCTGCTCATTGAGCAATTCGAGCTTGAGGTTGCCCATCGCACGCTTATTGCCGCTGTTGCCGCTGCTCGACACCGACGAATTCTGGTGGGACATGGTGATGCTGTTTGGTTAAAGTTTCATGATTGTTGATATATGACTCAGTCACGTGACCAACATATATCGTAAAATCACCCTGCTACACCTACCACAAATGTGGCAGTTGTGAAGAGAAGCGCACCCAGAGAAGGCTTGCGCTTATGTAAGAAGTGTAGGTGACATTGCTGACCAGCTTGTTTTGGTGTTTTAGTCCCACTTGTCCCGTTTCTTCATCGGTGTTACTGACAGGGTGGGCGACCGGAACGTCTCGCTGCACGTGCCTGATGCCTTTAACGCGTCTATTCCGACCATATCACCAACCTACCCATACAACCACTACTACCTATGCTAGGGAAGCGTGTATCGGTACGAGACGAGCTCGGTATCGTCCGCTACATCGGCGAGACTCACTTTGCGCCCGGACTTTGGTACGGGGTGGAATTGGACAAAGCAACTGGAAAAAACGACGGTTCTGTCAATGGTGTACGATACTTCAATACAATCAAAGAAGGAACATACGGAATATTCGTCAGACAAGCGTTGATCCAGCCGTACAATGATACCAGAGTAGCCAACTCACGGCCCGTTTCTCGATCATCCAATGGATCACAGGGATCACACGATTCTTCGGCAATACCGAGTGCCAACAAGTCACCCAGACCCAACCAGAACCCCAGTGTTCAAGAAGCGGCTTTACCATCGCCATCTACACTCCACAAGATCATTGAAAAGCTCCAGTCGAAACTCCAGGCTACCACCAATGATATCAAGAAACAAAAAGAGGCACTTAATGACCAGACAAATAAGAACCATGAGCTAGAAGAGCAAGTAGAGATGGTTAGGATCGATAAAGAATTTCTTCTTGACTCCAAGAACAAAGTAATGGCACAATTGAAGGAAATACAGCTCAAATATGACGAGCTAAAGACAGATTACCAGATAATTCTCGAAGAAACTGAACTCAACAAGCAGATAGAGAACGAGATCAAAGCCCAATATTCCGATTCCGATAAGGATTTCCAGATCATATTGCTGAGAAACAAACAACTTGAGTCGGCTTTGGTGAACCTTGAAAAATTAAGTGAGCGATCAGAACTAGCTTTGAAGGAAGAGATAGCACAATTGAAGCTACAACTTAACGATAGCGACCACGTAGTTTCTGACTACTCCCAAATTATAGAGAAATTGAGACTAGCAGAAGAAACTATTCAATCGCTCCAAATCCAATTGGACTCCGCTCTTTCACTGGAGTCAATTATAGAGCATCTTAATTTGGAGAACGAGAGACTTCTACAAAGAGTTAAACATCTTCAAAGCTCAGTAGATGAGCTCACAGAACTCCATGAATTGGACCGCAGCTTAGAAGAAAATCAAACTTTGGTAGAAAATGATTTAAGGCAAGAAATGAAGAACTTACTGGAAGTTATACGAAAAGACCAAGCCCTTATCAAAGACCTTGAAAAGAAGAACATCTATTTATCATCGAAGCTTAAGCATGGCTCGGAAGTGAGCCAAACCAGAGATCTCGAAGACAACTTTGAGCCTGATGAGAGAGCCAGATTAATCCAAGAGATAGAAAATTACCAACTACAAATTAAGAACATGAAATCAACCAGTATTTCTGATACCATTATATCAAGGTTTGCTGAACAGCGGGTAGACTTGATGAGACAGAAATTAAATATAATGATCGATAAAGACGCTCCATTAAAGCCCCAACTTGAAACTTTGTTTCTTATCAAGACCAATCTCATGAACGGTAAAGTTACTCAAAAAGTATTGGATATCTTGAAAGGATCTACAGAGAAAGACCAAAACAGCATTTACCTTGCTTATTCAAACCAAATAATAACCAGTTATCTTGAACAACTAGTGCTATTTTGGGAATACAATTACGACTCAAATAACGAAAAAGTGTACAAATTCATGGAACAACTAAATGGATCAATGAATTCTACCGTCGACTCGCTTAAAGAACTCAATGCTGATTTGATGCCTCCATATATCAATATTCTCATCAATAACCTTGACCATTTCAGTTCTGATTTATACAGATTCACCATTAGCTCAATCAAAACTACATGTAAAACTTGTGGGAAAATAATTGCAGAGTTGATGAAAGTGGCAGTTGGAGAAGCTCCGGTTTATATTGCACTTGTTAACTTTGGAAGAAGCTTAGAGGGTTATGTTTCTAGAGCAGAACATTTTTTGAGTGAACCAACAATGGCCGAATTGACTGATTTGAAGTATGTATTCACTGTGATGAATAGTACTGTGAAGTTGTTGATGGAAGTTTATAGAGAACCAGCATCTGAGCATGGTGGATATCTCTCTATGATCACAGAAAAGAGTGGCATATTGGAGAAAACCATCAACGATATTTTTAGTGTACTGTTAACTCCTATAATTGAGTCTACCAAAATATCCATCTATGAAGCAGCAAAAACTACACGTGAAATAGACGACGACAGTGAAGAGTTAGCGAAGATAAAAGCCAAGTTTGTTGAAGTTACACAAGCTATGCTTGAAAAAGACAGGTTATTGGATGAATTCCATCTTAATGTTGAGCATTTAGAGGGAAATATGAGGTCTCTCAGCCAGTCTCATAGGGACCAATTGGGCGAAGTAAAGAAGGATTTGGAACAAGCACGTCTGGATCATCAAGAGAGTAAAAAGAGAGTCGATGAGTTGATGTTGAAGAACCTTGACTTGGAAGCAGAAATCCAGGGACTTGTCAAATCCAGTCAGATCTTTGAAAATGGTGATCTTCTTGGAAAGTTTGATGATATGCAATCAGAACAACTGGCCAGTAACAAGTTGGCATTAATAGAGGAGATTATTGTGCTAAGAAGAATGGTCCAACATAACTTTGATAAGCTGGCGGTCCATGAAGACTACCTGTGGTTGGAACTGCCATTGACTACTATAAAGGCCAATCATGACACTCAAGGTAAGGAAAAGAAGATGAATATTGTTTCCACATCCAAAATGTTGCGAAAATTGGCTCTCAACATGAAGCCAATAAAGGTGACCATGTCCAATGACTGGGTGCCAAAGGTAGAGAGGCAGAAGTACATGGCATCAGCTTTGAGAGAACAAACAGTCAACTACTTCAAAGTTGCCCACAAAGCCCCACAGACTTATTAAAGAAGTTACTTACTCTGTTAAAGGGATTTAATACGAAGTATTGATAGCGTATATGTGGGACTATAACAGCACCACCAGGAGTATTTCGCAGCCAAAATTAAGAAACTTTACCCATAGAAACGAGTCAAGAAAGGCCAGATCAAAGTCACCAAATGTGTGGCTGACGATATCCATTGCTAGCAAAAGAAGACAATGGTTGGTCGTTTCTAGAACTCTTTTATTTCATATTCCTACTTATAGTAGACCATTTACCTACACTATTTTCTTGCATTATACATTATCTTCTATGACTATACCAGTGTATTTACTATATTAATCTGGTGAAACTTCTTATATGAAGAAAGCCAAAAGACGGAACTATATTAATAGAAGTTTATAGAGATGCTGGTGTTGATTAATGGTGTGTTTCATATCCTGTATGCGAGTTGAAAGACCTGTTAATATACCATCAATGCGTTTGAACACCAATGAGCACTCGCAAACTCATTTGGTTCTATTTCTTATTGTATCTTCATGGAGATCAATTCTTTCATCATCGATTTCTTCAATTGGCTTTTTAGGCCATTTGGTGGCCAAATCAATATTTTTTGCTGGCATGAACCAGTCCAAAATTTTTAAGATGAAAATATCAATAATCACGTTCAACACGAAGAACTTTCCTGCTACTAACCCACAGCAATAATATTTCTGGAGCCGTATCAACAAAGATTCGTCTGGGGTAGTGTACAATGAGTTGTATACGTTTTCTGTACGTTTGGCAACATTTTCCCAACTGTACATTTTTGCAACTTCTGCATGGAAATTGGATGTATCGATTTGGCCAGATTCCATCAATTTGATAGCCTTGTTGGCAGCTTCAACCAACGAATCTTCTTCTGGTTCCGCAAATGTGGTCATATGACTTGGAAGAACCTCGGGAATACCCCCGACTCTTGTAGTAACCACGTACAAGCCGCAAGAGGCAGCCTCAACAATGACAGTTCCGAAGGCCTCAGTGACTGAAGGGTGCAAATAAATATCACCTTTAACCATCACGTTCCGGACGTCTTCGTGTCTGACAGATCCCATGAGAGTGACCCTCTCCTGGAGGAAGTACTTTTCACGCATCTGTTCCAAGTCAAGGAACTTTGGACCGTCACCAGCCACAAGGAAGTTGACTTCAGGGTTTTGAAGGCAGATTCTAGGAATCACTGCCGTGAGAAGATCTGCTCCCTTATTTGGAAACAATCTGGAAATCACCACAATGGTGATATTCTTACGAGGTTCTAGCAGTCGAGGCTTTTCGAGTGGATAGAAGTCCTTGGATATCACGGCATTGGGAATAACCAGCACGTTTAAGGGGTCAATGGTGGCCCTAAGAACAGTATTCTCTTTACATGTGTGAGATACACAGATGATATGGTTGGTGTCACTGAGAGTAAACTTCAAGATCTTGTTCCCAATGATGGTCAACAACCCCGCAAACCCGAAAAGCGAGTGGTCTGTGAACACGGTCTTGAGTCCCATGGTTCTGGCATGTAGAATGGCTTCATGACATATGTTGGAGTATGAACCGTGTCCGTGTACGATGTTGATTTGCTCTCTTATATAGATGTTTCTAAGGATAGGAAGAGCCAGAAACAACGAAGGAAACGTCGAACTCCGGAAAACAGCCACATATGGAATGTAGTATACTTTAAGACCATTGGTGAGGGTTCTGACACCACTTCTGGTCCCGTAATCATGAGTAATGATGACTACGTTGTGGCCAAGATCAATGAGTTTTTGAGAAAGATGATGGACGTGGAACTCTACCCCACCCGATTGGGGGTAGAAGAAATCTGTTACCATGGCAATGTTGTAGCCCATGCTTAGTTAGTTGTCTGTTGGAGACACTAGTGGGTTGTCTGTTGGAGACTGTGGATGTAGAGTAAGTAGAGTGGCGGTTGATACTAGGTCGTGTAAAAAGGTGGTGGCTGTCGCGTGAAGGGTCTCACTAAGTTAGTGACAGTTAGCGAGAGCTAGGAACAATTAGCGAGAGCTCTCGGTAAATGGCACTAGAAGAATAACCATACAAATATTACCTTTTACGACATTCACTTATCGAAGAAGACTACATCCTTTGATTGTATCTACAATATTTTTTTTGTTATTTACATCACTAAATATTTATTATGTCTATTTAATCCATCTCTGTAGTGACCCCCCAGACGGATACCACTATCGATAGATCAAGGCTGCCCTTCATGAGTCAGAACCACAGAACGCTTAGCCAATGTTTGTTTTTGGTGTCTTATTCTTGATTATTCTTTATTATTTTTATTGTTATTATTATTCAGAACACCATTCGTACCCAGCTAGCCATCCCCGGTATTTATCTGAAACAAGAAAGCGTCTTTTCGTTGGTTAAGTAATTATTTTTTGTATTTTTCATTTGGATAAGTCGTTAAGTCTCCTCCATTGACTCATATAAATGCATCTCTTGGAAGACTATCCACAGAGTTCTTAAAGTTTATAGTACATTGCTGATAATCCCAGTTACTTTGTTCACAAAGCATTATTCCATATTGTAAGTTCAATTTGGTTTCCAAAAGAATCCTCACCAAGAGTTCTTGTTGAGTTTGGTTCAAATTGCCTTTAACTTCTGGTGGGAGATCAGCTGTAGTAGGAGTTGGTGCACCTGGAGCAGCACCTGGAACAGCTCCAGTGGGTGCCGGAGTACCAGATGGGGTGGGCACATTACTTGGTGCACCATCCCTGCTGGAAACATTCCAAGCATCAGTACCCGAGAAATTCCTCACTGATAATAAATCACTGGCAACAATCATGCTACCATTTGGTCCAGGAATAACCACAAATGTTCTATCAAAAGATTTCTTGGAAAGAGGAATCTTCTTTCTACTGTTGTTATTGAATCTTCCTCTTGGTCCATTGGAATTCAAAGCATCCAAATTGTCTGGTTGTGCAAGTTCGTCAAAGGATCCATGAACAGTGATCATTATACCCCCCAATTGAGGGAATCTATAACTTTCCACACTGAAAAGTTGAGGTTTCACCATTAGATCATGACGAGTTTTAGGTAATTGACTGAATAACTTGAAAATGGCTTCTTGACCAACAGCTACTCTTGCTGCTCTTACTTTGGCAGAACTAACTCTGGTCAAGTTTCTGGATTGAGGAATGTAGTATCCAAAATCAGTACCACCAGCGTATGAAGTGTTCGTAGTGGTTTCTATTAAATGAGGGTGTGCTGAATCAACTTGCATTGAGAATTGAGATTCATTTTGGTAAAGAATCATGAGATCGGATCGGTTGGAATCCCATAATTTAAGGTAATTGCTAATGAAATTGGTGGCCATGCTTTGAATTTCATCATCTTGGAAAAACATAGACTTTGAAGCATCAAAGGGAAAGGTTAAATTCACCTTTAAAGCTTGTTCATTTCTAACCACTTCTCCATTTAATACCACTAATCTTGGGAACATCTTCATCAAATCAATTTTAGTAGTGGCAGCCCCAGTGATGTTGGAATCAACAATAGGGTTACCTATTAAAACAAGTTCTCTTAAGTAATTCAACTTGTTTTTCCAGATTTCAAAACTTTTAACTTTGCTAATTTTGTTATTCACCAAGGAAAGGTTTTGTAAAGAGGGGAAAGTATGAGCTAAAGTAGTGACGGTAGCTAAATCTTGAAGGTCATTTCCACTTAAATCAACACTTATCACATCTAATTTAAGTTCAGTGGCTACTTTCATTAAGGCTGGGAAAAACTTTGAGGAAGTGGAATTGGAATTAAAGAATCCACCAGCATTAACACTTGGATCTTGTTTGACCGAACTAAGATTCAACATCTTGAATTCTGGTTGGTATCTTGATTTAAGGAACTGAGATAACTGTTCAATTGCATTACCAGTATTGGAATTATTGACACCCAACTTTCCTGAAAAAGAATCGGCAGATGCTGATTTGGTGATTCTTAAGGATTGTCCAGCAAACTTCACACCAGACCAATTAAGAAGGTCATTGGCTTGGTTCATGGACTTGACGTAACCTTTAAGAATCCCGGTATTGGGATCAACACTGTAGTTACTTACTACAATCTTGCATTTTCTTGAGATGAAGTTGATACACTCTTCGGCACTTGCACCGTTCCATCCAAGGATTTCAACTCCCACGGAGTTTTGGCTGACAAAGTCATCAACGGCTTGTTGACTGAAGTTGTTACGGTTGTTGTATTGGTTGTTGTTGTTGTAGCCGCCGCCTCGGCCTCTTCCTCTGTAACTCATGGTGGAGATGGTTGATGGTTTAAGTTGAAAGAGAAAATATTCGCAAGAATAACAAGATGGTTAGAGCCAGGAAAAAATGATTGTGGTACAGAAATATTAGCGAGGCGACCAGTGCATGCTGGGGGAAAATTAGCGAGAAATTACTGTGAAATATATAGCTGTTGATGGTAGGGGATCCATCAATTGTGCCAATTTAGCAGAGACACGATGTAGAGGGAGGAGAAAAGGCTATAGACAACGAGGAAGGTCTTAATGGTCCTATTTCTGGGCCACAAACTGACCTCAAAAGGTGTGTTTGCTGGAGGCAGATGTTGTCTTATAGTCAAGCAGACTACATTTTGTTCTCACTAAAACTACAGTGAGAGTCTCGGTAGAGTTGTTGACATGGGAGAAAAATTTGTTTGTAGTCTACTGAGACATACAAACTGACAGTGACACTTCAACGTAGCCTTTAGAGTAGCCTACCTGACTACTTAAAGAGCACTAAAATACAAAGCACTATCTATTGCAATTATGTAGCCTAATATAGTAAATTTCAGCAGTACTTCCACACTATCAGCCCTTTGTATCCATGATATCGTGTGGGTGGTGCACTAGCACCAATAGAACTGGCTGAACCCTTCCTTCACCTTATTCTGTCACGTCACACATAGTGGGCCACACTTATCTTACTCGTTCCGGCAGCTTGCTACCGATTGAAACCAATACACTGTTCTGATTGCTTGGTTCCTTAGTGCTGACTTTGCACCCCCGCACATTGGCTACTCTGCCTACACATTTCCTCTCGGTTCCAATCGTTCATAGCATTAATATATTACTGTGGGCACCATACTTATATTTTTTCATCAACAAAGTAGTAAGCATCTTGCTGATAAGAAGTCATTTAATCATAGCTCATTTTTGGTGACAAAGAACAGCACCTTATAATCAGGGTCCAACCTCATGTTTGTGATCAATTCACAATTGGTTCTCTACCGTTCCATTTTCATGTAATGAGCCCACCACTGGGTATTTCATTTCAAAGTGCTCTTCCCAGCCATCCAAGGATTCAATTTCTGATGGACTCAAATCCTTTAAATCATCAATTGGCAAATCACACGGAGTCAAAAGCTCAGCTTCAAATGAGTTCTTGGCCAATCCACGAGAAGCATCTCTTCCAGCGAAGTTGGCATACGGACCACCGGGGCCGTAGAATGAACCGCCTTGAGTAACGTTGTAAACTACGTTTCTAACTCCTATGAAAATCTTTGGATCATCGGTACCATTGTACTTCTTCAACGTAAGTGGAGTGAATTTACCTTCCACAATTGGCTCATCTTTAGGACCAGCCTCGGAAAATGGGTTGAACACCGACACGTCAGAAAAGGTGTTACGGAACAAGAATACAATGAAAAGGACTATAAGAATAGTAAGTAACATCTTTGGGTGTGGAGTAACTCTGTCACAAGCAGCCAAGTTTTAGTACCCCAACAGTCACGTGTGGCAATCTTGAGCCAGTATGCAGGTATTATGTCACACTAAATACCATTGGTCATTATTGGTCGCCAGTGGGCCAGGTAGTAACTTCACAGCGTGAAGACATCCAAAATGGGTCATTGATGGCTCCCGCTTCCAATTGTTTTGAGGATGGGCTTTGGATTTTTTTGGGGAGGGAAAACGGTGTATTTTACCCTTGTGAGCCACAAAAGAAGCAGGAAAGCTCCTGACCAGCCTGTTGAAAGCCCAAAAAGTAGCCTCGAATTGACCTCCAACAATTTAGCCTGAATTTCTCCCAAGACTAGTGGAATCACTGCAAAAACTGTGTGTAATATTTTTCATTTGTTAATTGGCTGCGAAAAGTAATTGACGTCTCCAGTAAAGAATGGCACACACAGAGCGAAAATCGCCCAGGAAACATTGCAATTCCTATCAATACAAATAGACGTTATCTTTTAGATCATTACAGTCTGGTCAAGACGTGTTTTGTTCCATGTTTGGTGGTGTAAAATCCGTACTTCCTGTGAGACCACAATACATCGATCCAGCCGTCACCAGTGGACAAGCTCTTGAAGAAGAGAATAAGCAGCATTTACACCTCCGCCAAGCCTCGCTTCCTCTTGTTAATCACCCCTTACGCCTTACCTTCTGCCTCTCGTTACTTCCCCATACTTACCACAAGAACTCAACAAATTCACGTGACCGCATATCTAAAACTTTTCAACCAAGTCAAACCCATAAACTACAAACAATAATGGGAAGAGACATCATATCCCTTGACGATCTTACCGTCAACAACCTCGGGGTTCTCCAAAAGATCAATGAAGTGAGTTTACCTACTTCTTACCCACAACAATGGTACAAGGATGCGCTTGCATCTGATCAGATCACCAAACTTGCCTTCTACTCTGAACTCCCAGTTGGTGAAATCAAGGCCAAGCCATTCAACACTGCCAGTAGCACCACCAATTATGAAAGTACTCAACAATTACAAATCAAGGATCAAATTCCTAACGCCGTTTACATCGACAGTTTTGCCGTGTTGGAAGCTTATAGAGGTCTTGGAATTGGTTCCAAACTCTTGAACCATGTCATTGAAGAGACCAAGAAGAGATTTGTCCATGAGATTATTTTGCACACCCAAGCAGATCAAGAAAATGTGATCCAATGGTATGAAAAAAAGGGCTTTGTTAGAGGGCTGGTAGTGCCGGATTACTACAAGGCCCAAGGCTTAGAAAAGCCCGATGCGATCATATTGACGTTGAAGGTATGATCTTATAACATGAAGTTTAAAGTGTATATTTCAAATTTGCAACAACAAAATGTTACGAGAATAAAACAACTAAATAGAGGTTATGAAAACAGTAAACCAATAATAAAACAGAGAAAGAAACAGATGAAGAATTGTTGAAGTAGGAGGAACAGAAGACCCTATTAGGTTAATGCCTATAAAAATGCCCAATATTCGTTATAAATAGCTATAACCTCACCCATCAATACTGAAAATGTCTGTATTTTATACACTCAACCAATGCCATTTGTATTGCAGCTACTGGATATCTAAAGGTGATATTCTTGGTTTATTAGGATTATATTAAAATTCTTACTGGTCTATTTCTTTCTAGTTATCACCAAAAGGGACAAGCTCAGTATCAAACCTTAAAAGCTCGTCCAATTGGTTCATTCCATACACTTCGCTGTCTTGCTCTTCAACAAACTCATTTTTTAGGCATTTATCTTCAGCACATAGATGTTCCAAAATCAGTAATTTTCTAAGTCGACGAATTCTGAATATTTCATATTTGGATCGGGATCAACCGTTTCAATTGTTACTCCTTTATAAGATCCACGAATATTAATCACTGTATATACCATAATTGAGCCGTCATGGCCTTTGTAGTTGGCGTTCTCTCCGACAATAGTGAAAGCTCTATCATCCAATTGAACAATGTGGGGATATATCGAAGTTAGAACCAGAAGAGTTCCACTTGAGCATTACATGGACATGAACAGCCATTGCACTAAAATTCCTCACGGGTGATTGATATTTACATTAGGACATCCACCAATTAGGTCTGGTTTGACAAATCATAGTTCGCTATTAATTTTCCTTAGTAATTGGTGTTTTGTAGTTGATTATATACAATTAGCATAAGCCATTTTTCTTTCACCATCTCTAATACTCATCAGGCTGAAATTTGGTTGCGGTTTTCAAAAGCTCATCCAATTGATCCAACTTGTACTCTGTTCTATCGTCCATACTTTTCAATAAACTCAATCTGTACGCTTTGGTTTTCAGTACATAAATGTACCATATATTGAGCATTTCTGAGTCCATAAATTCAGGGTATTTCATTTGGAGATCTGGTTCAACCCTCTCAATTGTTACATTTTCATATGAGCCTGGAATATCTATTTCCGAATAAACCATAATGGACCCATCGTGCCTTCTAAACTTCGACTCGTCTTCTATATTAGTAAAGTTTTCTTCTCCCAATTCACCACAGTCTTCCATGAATAAGTCTTCTGCAAGCGTGACCAAATCGTCATACTTGGTGTATAGCAAGTAGCCACCGTCTAATCTTTTGGACTTTATGATATCACTAATCACTACGTAGAACATACCATAGCCTTTGAAGTTTTGGCACATTAATCTCTGTTTGACCTCGTCCTCATTTTGCACCTTGATAAAGTCAAAAAACTCATACACGTTAAAACCAACTTCTTTACTGTAGAATTCTTCTTTTGCTGGGATTTCCCGGTCCACAAGAAATACAAAGTACCGTTCATTCAATCGTGCCGTCATTATTCACTGTTCAACAAATGGTGTGTGCCAGTGAGTAGGTAGTACTGTCAAATTAGAGACCTATAGACCAAATGGTTCATATACTAGAACACAAAATATAACATCCCCTCTTAGGCCACAAAATATACCGATTGGGTCACAATCACTTCGTGGTGCCAAATTTGGATTTAACTTTGCAATCGATGAAAGAGGAATGTTACTAGCTAATTGAGCCCTTTTGGTCTATACGCTTTAGATACTGGGAAATCTAATGTAGGTACAGTTTCTGGTCTCTGGTCAGTGCTCACGATAGAGGATTTCCCCAACCGATACGAAGGGCTATATGACTATGACTCAAATGTGCTGCCAAGCTAAATACTTCGGCTAACAAATGGCCTAGGAAACTACACAAGAGTTCTGTCACTGATTGTACTATTGGAGGTGATTGACTTGAGCAAAAAAAAAAAGAACTACTGTTTTCCCTTAAACAACAGAACTAAATATTGCTTGTACTATATGTGAAAGTATGACAAATCCTGGTCGAATCTGACACTGGTGAAGCCTGGCATTATCTCCCTATAATTTATAGAGGGATAGCCTAAGTTGTATAGAAGAGTGGCCTAAATTTATAGAGGGAGGATAGTTGGTTCTGTGGTTTAGCTCGTTGCTGGCGATTACTTATGTAATTTATATTTAACTTTAAACCTGTTCAGGTTCACCTTTTGCCTATATATATCGAGCAAACCTACTATTATTGCATGTTTGTTTGTCTTGATTAGTATACACTCTAGTTGTCCCCTTCATCTTCTGTATCTGTATTAATATCAGTGATAATACTTTCATCATCACTGACATCTTCTTCATTTGTTTCTTTACTTGGTTGAGTTTGTTGTCCTCTCAATGCAGCCAAGGCACCAGCCAAGGTATCTTCTTCTGGGTCAGAAATATCACTTTCATCATCATCAGAATCAACTTCTTTCTTCTTCAAACTTAATTTCATTGGTGGGGATTTCACCACTAATTCAAGTGGAATATCCACATCAACTCCAAAATAAGCATTGTTTTTCATTATAAGTCTGAAATGGTAAGTACCTTCGGTTTGGGGAGTTGGAACACCTAAAGCAATTTTAAAGGATCCAACAAGAACATCATCACCCTTCTTCCAAGTTTCTTGATCCAATTTCAAATTTTTTAAATCGACGTTTTCTAATGAGAATGAAGTAGTACCTTCGACAATCTTACCATCCTTTTGAGATAATAAGATAGCGGTCCATGCATTACGGAAATTGGTCGGGAAATATGGTGAGTAACTGTATGGAAGAGTAGGTTGTTGTTCATTGGATATGGTTGGGTTCTTTAAATATTCCATGGTTTCTTCATCGACTAATCTCTTATCATCATCTTCAATATCAGGAATGGACTTGAGTCTTGGAGATTTAACCAAGAATTTTAATGAAACATGGGCATTAGAAGCTGGTGGAACAATATCTTCACCTGGAACCTTAAAATCAGATTCAAGGATTCTTAAAGATGGAATATTGGCTGCAACCTTAAGAGCAAGATCTAATTTTTCTTTATCTTCAATACCTAAAACTTTACCAGCTTCTTCTTTGGACATAGCAAAAAGCTTACCTAATTTCTTAACAGAAGAACTCTTGACAACCTTTTTATCAACATATGGTAATTGTAATAATTCTTGATATTTACCTTCTGGGGCAACAGCTTGAACAATACATTTTTGTAATTCAGCAGCAGCAAGAACAATATCGGCTTGTCTGAAAACCAAAGCAATATCGGTTAAACCTTGAGTTAATTTAGGTAACATAGCGATAAGTTTAACTTTATCAGCTTCTAAGTTTGGATTCAGTTTAACATACTCAAAGTTTCTGTTCAAATGTTTGGAGATCAAATCTCTAACTCTGTTGTAATCCAAGTGTTTAAACTCGGTTCTAATTTCATGACTCAAACAAATCCAATCCAATATATCATACACGGTGTAGACTTTAGTAGGATCTCTATTGGTTAATTTTCTAGTGAAAATACCAGCAGTTTCAACATGTAATCCCCTTTTGGTATAAGTCTTGACATTATTCCACCAGGAACCAACAATAAATGGTAATAAAACTCCAATTAATAAAAAGTAAACCACAATCATCAATGAAGAATATTTACCTTCAACTAAAAATTTAGGTAAAGCAATCCCGTGTTTAACTTCTTGAAGGCCATCAGGATTACCGTATCTCAAAAAGTTTTCTCTGGTGACTTCATCAGTTAAGGATTTATAAGCCAAGTTGATTTTAATGAAAGCACTTTCCATTTCTTCCTTGGCCTTTTCAGTTAAATCTTGAGGTAATTTATCAGGATGGAACTTAAGAGATAATTTTCTATACTTTGATTTGATCTCCTTTTCACTGGCAAACGCTGAAACATCCAAAATTGCATATGGATCGAAAGCTGCTTGTAAATCGGCTTCTTTGGTGTAGTATAAAGCAACATAAATGAATATGGTCCAACCAATGATAATGATTAATAAAGAACGATTCAATACTTTGGAACTTCTTCTTTTGGATTGATAAGCTCGAAGCTCTTTTTCATTTTCCACTTGAACCTCGGCTACTATGGCCCCAGCAATCTTTGCGTTTTCTTTATTTGCATCGGTTGAGTTCACCAAATTATAGAAATACTTGATAGTAATTGGGATCAACACAAATGACAATACTGCCAATACAAAGAATGGCCAGGTATCACCCTCTTCATCGTAAATGTATTCGGAACCCATTTTAGGCAAGCGGTGACTATGATTCTATGGACAAAGTACCAAATTGGGTCTAAAGACTGGGAAGTAAACGCTAAAGTGGAAAATGCTAGGTGTCTTAGTTTCGAGACTATTGACGTGTTTGTTACAAAGTGACACAAAAAAAATCAGCGAACAAAGGCCCTGGAGAGACTGTAATGGGGTTGTCGTTGGGAGGCAGTCAGGGAGCGGAGGAGGTGTAGGGCTGAATGAGAGGTTGGTAATGTGATGTGGTGTATTTCGAGTTTGGTGATTTTTGGGTTTTTTTTTTGGCTGGGTTTTCCATGCCCTTTACGTGCTGGTTCATGCTCTTAACTATGGTGATTATTCACATTCACCTCTAGCGAGTAGAACATACTTTACTGATTTTATCAGGGCAAAAATGGGGTCAATTATATGTGGAAAATTCTGGTAATTGCGTGTATAACACTACCGTACACACCTAGACGTGTTATGTTACTAGATTTATGTACTGTTTCGTCTGGTCTCAGGAATAGGTGAAAAATCAGAATGTCTCATTTATATCGTGTAAAGAAGTGGTAGTTTGTGATTTTAGTACTGATGCTGTACAATTGGCATACTTTTGGACCATAAGGTACCGATTTTTCACCTTCTTATTGTTTATTTGGTGACTTTAATTACTGCAGATTAATTTTTCACTTTCTGTCGTGAACGTGTCGCGACACACATGTCACACACATGTGACAATAACCATAAAAAGTAGAGAAGAGTCCAATTGGTAAAATCCTACAATTAATAGCCAATGCTGTGATTTTAACTTAATTGCTGGAATTCCTCTCAAAGTTTCTTTCAATTACCTTTACTACAAATTTATTAACAATAAATATGACTATCTCTATTAATTTGCTTGAAAATAAACATACAACTAAAAGACTCGCTGGTTTGCAATTACAATCTTTTCGTACGATCTACGTTCTTAAATTGCAACAAAATCACAAACTGATCCACCGTTTGTACCTTTAGAGAAATGGATATAACTAGATTATCTTTTTTTTTTTTCTTCTTAAAATAATTGATATTTTTTATTTTTGGTAACCGGAGTTTTCATTTCATTAGTTGATTTGTCTAATGGTGGAACAAACGGATTGGGTTTTCAACGTAAACAACATCGAAAGAATCAGCAGCACCAAAAACAGCCTTGTCCATGACGGAACCAGATGGAGCAGCAATGTACTTGACACCGGATCTGACGGCTCTGTAGACGTTATCTGGGAATGGGAAGAAAGCATCAGAAGATAAAGCAACATTCTTTAACTTGGCTAACCATTCTTCTCTTTCCTTTTGGGTGAATGGCTCTGGTAATTCAGCAAACTTGGATTCGTATTCGGTTTTTTCTGGTTCAGTGGTTGGGATTTGTCCAGTAACGAATAAATCAATGGCATTAGACTTTTCTGGTCTCTTGACACCCTTAGCCCACTTGAATCCTAACACTCTTGGATGTTGTCTGAACCACCAGTTATCAGCCTTATCACCGGCTAATCTGGTACAATGAATACGGGATTGTTGACCAGCTCCTAAACCGATGACCATACCGTTCTTGGCGTAACAGACAGAGTTGGATTGAGTGTATTTCAAGGCAATGGTTGCAACAGTCAAATCAACAGTACCTTGTTCAGTCAATTGTTTGTTCTTAGAAACAATTTCCTTGAAAGAAGTACCCTTGATGATGGCATCATTACGCTTTTGTTGTAAGGTGATACCATAAACTTGTCTAGATTCCAAAGCTTCTGGATTGTAGTTTGGATCAATTTGTAAAATACAATACTTACCACCCTTCTTCTTTTGTAAGATTTCTAAGGCTTCAGTGGAGTAACCTGGAGCGATAACACCATCAGAAACTTCCTTAGAAATTATTTGGGCAGTTGGTAAATCAACAATGTTAGATAAAGCAATGAAATCACCGAAAGAAGACATTCTATCAGCACCTCTAGCTCTAGCATAAGCATTGGCTAATGGAGATAAGTTTTCAATGTCTTCAACAAAGTAGATTTTCTTTTCAACATCAGTCAATGGTAAACCAACAGCGGCACCAGCTGGAGAAACGTGTTTGAAAGAAGCGGCAGCTGGTAAGTTTAAGGAAGCAGATAATTCCTTAACCAATGGCCAGGAGTTTAAGGCATCTAACAAGTTGATGTAACCTGGAGAACCATTCAAGACTCTGAAAGGTAATTCACCTTGAGAAACGAAAGCTTGAGCTGGTTTTTGATGAGGGTTAGCACCATATCTTAAAGGCAATTGAGAAACGTTTTCAGAGTATTGCTTTCTGAAGAAATCAGAAATAGCAACATCATAATCAGCAGTATGTTCAAAAGCTTTTAAAGCGTATCTGTTTCTAGCGTCAGCAGAAATTTCACCAGTCTTCAATTCTTCCAAGAAACCAGCGTAATCCTTTGGATCAGATAAGATGGTGACTCTGGCATGATTCTTAGCAGCAGCTCTTAATAAAGTAACACCACCAATGTCGATTTCTTCAACTGCTTCATCAATGGTGACAGCAATCTTAGAAACAGTTTCTTTGAATGGGTATAAGTTACACACAACAAAGTCAACTTTTTCAATACCTTGTTCAGCCAAATCTTGTTCATCTGATTCCAAGTTTCTGGCCAAAATACCACCATGAACAGCAGGATGTAAAGTTTTCACTCTACCACCCAACATTTCAGGAGCTTTGGTAATAGCAGAAACATCTTCAACTGGGAATCCGGCCCCACGGACCAACTTGGCAGTACCCCCAGAAGCCAAGATTCTAACATTGGCAGCAACCAAACCCTTAGCCAAGTCCAATAAGCCGGTTTTATCATATACCGACAAGATGGCGGTTTTAGTATGGGAAGTCATGATATTGATGATTTCAATTGAAAGAGTTTATAATTCGATTGATAAACGAGGAAAGAAGCCAAATTGGGCTCCCTTTATGACAGTCTTTATAACACTGGGGTCGTGTGCGCACGCCGGCCCGAAAAATTTAGGATTCCAATTAATGCGAGTCAGATTTGACTCGGTAGATAAGTCAATTAACCAGATAGACAATTTTGTGGATGGGTGAAATTTTAGTCAATTGTGCTTGAGATGAGATTACCGTGAATTGTGGACCTTGATTGGTGATTTGGTCATTTGGTCATTTGGTCATTTGGTCATTTGGTGAATTTGATCATTTTGTTGTTTGGTCCAAATCAGTGCTGGAAAACTTGATCTGTAAGTGATGATTTTTGTATTTAGCCGTATCAGTTGCTAGGAACGATATGATGCTACACCACACCACTACCGTACTACAGGCCTACCAAAATGTTTCTCACCAGATAACGTGCGATCTGGGGTTATTCTGGGCGGTCCGAGATCCATAACCATCTCCAATCACCCAAGCACTTGTCGTCCTAATTTAGAGTTTTGCAGTTTTTTCTATCAGGGAAGTCTAGTTGGGCCACTCGCGTACTGGACTCTGGAACTACCTTGGCCGTGATCCTCACCGAGTCCGCTATAGTCGGTATCTCGTATCTCCGCTACTACAGCTGGTTCTTCCCTCTTTCTTGTTCTTGTTCTTGTTCTCTTCTCATCACTGGGATGGTCTCACTAGGTGCAAATTTTTCTTCTCTACATTTTTTCTTCATCTCTCGCTAAATTTCCGCTAATCCACACTAAAGCTACAGCCAAATTCTATTCACCTCGATCTGATATTCATTAGTATAAATACACACAGCGAAATAACCTATAGTTACCAGCCAAACACAACCGTGAAAACAGGCACCCAAGGAAGCATCGCCAAGATCGCCTCAAACATGTTACTATTAATACTAATATTAACACGCTTAAGATCTGTATCTCCACAAGGACAAGGTGTTTTGTCTCTTCCAAGTGTGACGACGACCAGCCTTGGTGTTATTGTACAAGTGACCCTTGTTGATACCTCTGGACTTCTTACCGGTGGCAGTAAGACCTCTGGCTTCTCTTCTCTTGTGGACTGGGTTAACGATCCAGTTGTATCTTGGGTCGTTTCTGATAGCCTTGTGAGATGGATCCAACAAGATGACTTCAAAGTACTTGTAGGTGGAATCTTGGTTAACCCAGTAGGAGTTCAAGACTCTCAAGTTAGAAGCACGACGACCAACTCTTTCTTCAGCAGTAGCCTTAGAAGATCTTTGGTACTTCAACTTGTTGACACCTTGGTTGGTTGGCTTACCGTAAGTAGCACCCTTTGGAACAGGTCTCTTTCTACCACCTCTTCTGACTCTAACTCTGAAGATAACGAAACCTTGCTTGGCCTTGTATCCTAATCTTCTAGCCTTGTCTGGTCTAGATGGTCTGGAAGCTCTGTGGATAACAGTCTTTTGTCTGTATTCCCAACATCTGACACGATATAAGAAACGCATAACATCAGATTGCTTCTTTCTTTGCAATTCTTCCAAATATTTGTAGGCACCCATTTTAACTACTTAGTGTTGTAAACGAAGAAGAAAAGAATTAAAAATGAAAAGTGAAAAATTTTTATGTACTAGTGGATACTGATGCGAGTTACACAAAGGTGAGGGGCGGGTAAGTCGAACTTTTTTTTTTCAATGCGGGCTCAGACCCAAATGTTCAGGTCTGAAAAATACGCATAGAGTCTCATGTGACCTCCCACTGTATAGTCTATATAGTCAACTACACCATCAAGAGATGAGGCGATAAAGACTAGAGACCTAAGGTATAGCTAGTAGATAGTGGCTCTCCTTCGCCGTGATCACGGATAAATTCAATTTTTCAGTACTGGCTCGTTTGAATAAACTTTGTTGGGAGATTGTTCTCTGCTTTTCCACTATAACTGGCTACAGTTTGGATCTCTAGCAGGAGGTTACTGAAATATTATACCAGGCAAAAATGCATTGTAAAGTTACTTTTGGCAAATGCTCTTCTTCTTCTTCTTCTTCTTCTTCTCCTTCTTCTTCTTCTTTTAAATGTTACGATAAAAATTATTTTGGGTGCAAATTTGTGATTGATATACAATACGAGCTGAAGACCATACAACAACTACAAGTCATTACACAGAGACAAACCCAAAGTGTCAAAGTGTAAAATTTTGCTGGTGTTCCTTGTATCGTGTTTCTGTACTGATTTAAGAGCAAAAATGTCTTTATTCTATATTCATATTGGGTGTCTTTATAAATTATTCATATTTACTTACAAATTATGAAAAAAATGAAAATATAATCAGTATGACCCAAACTTCTTCAGAGTTATTTTTGGGGTACGGTTTATTTAAATCAATAGATTGTTATTCTACATTGATTTATCCCATTTTTGTAATCAAACATTATCATAGTTATATATCATTAGAGTCCTGCAGAACATATTTAACCATTAAAGACTAAGGAACCTCGAAAAATAAGCCAGTTCTTGTTGAGAAAGTATCTCCAACGGTTCGATCTTTTGACAAACTAAAGTCTTGCTTGAGCTTGTAAATCTTCAGCAATACCAAGACCAATCTTTCTGGACATAGCTAAAGTAGTGATCATTGGGTTAGCACCAGAAGCAGTTGGAAGAACACTAGCATCAGCAACATAAAGGTTCTTACACTCGAACAAACGACCTCTAGTGTCAACAGCACCTTGAGATGGACCGTTACCAGACATTCTACAGGTACTCATTTGATGGGCAGTACCCATTGGACATTTGTTGTTTTGAATACCATATGCTTCAAGCTTCTTTTTCCATGCAACGTAGTCACGATCCTTGATACTTCTTTCTTCCTTTGGCTTGTTACTATTGAAAACAAGAGTTGTTGATTGTGGTGGAATGATTTGAAGAGCACCTTGGATATAGAGCATATCGGAAGCAATTAACATACTTTGAAGTAAAGCATTTCTATCATATTTGTTTGTGGTGTAATCAATGAGAATAGCATCAGGCTTAACTGGATCGGGACTAACAGATCCACTACCAGTATCTCTAGTAATAAGAAGCATAGCAGCAATACTGTTATAACGTAACATGTTTTGTCTGGCCTTGTCACTACCATCCCATGGGAAGAAAACTTGTTCCATGTAAGGAGCATGTAAAAGGGTTTCAACCTTAGCACCATGAGCCTTACCATCCAAATCATCCACTTCAGTACAGATACTGGTCATAATTGGTTTGTAATGAGGAGTGGAATGAGTAGTTGGACCGAAATCAGCCATAATACCAGAACTTGGGTGAATGGTCAAGTTCTTACCAATATGCTTATTCTTGAAACCAGATCTTTGTAAAACAAGTGGAGTGTTTAAAGAACCACCAGAAACAACAATCTTCTTTGGACCAGTGATGGTGAATTCAGTGTTGGTTTCATTGTTTCTACATAAAACACCAACAGCCTTACCACCCTTGTGAATAATACGGATAACCTTGACTTGATCCATGATTTTGCACCCATGCTCATAAGCATCACGTAACCAAAGAGCATGAGAACCTTGCTTGATACCATATTTACAACCCAAGTAGCACATACCACAATCGTGGGATGGGTGGCCACCATTGTTTTGATCAATTGCACGAACGGAATAACCCAACTTCTTACCAGCTTCTAAGTTAACCCTATTGGATAAAGAGTGATCAATGTTTTCGTGAGTAGCACCAACCATTTTCCACACGTAGTCAACGTAGGAATCGTATTTATCGGTAGCAACAAAATCAATACCAAAATCATCATACCATTCCTTACGGACCTTGAAGGGAGTCTTTAAACAAGCAGACCAGTTAACAGTAGTACCACCACCAAGAGCACCACCAGCCAAAACAAACAAAGATTGATCGGTACTGGTTATGGAGCCACCACCTTCATACAACACATGGCCGTCTCTATCTCTAAAAACGTATTCAGATGGGTGGTAGTACTTACCCTTTTCCATCACAAGACATTTGTAACCTTGTTGTGATAAAGTGTGCGACACTACACCCGCACCCGCACCTGAACCGATGATTAAAACATCAAGTTCTGGCATGTGCAATTCTTGACCATCAACAATTGGCTTTTCAGTCAATTTGTATCTAAAATCCGGCTTAACGAAATTTGGATAAATTTCTTCTCTAGCATCAACCCCGGGGTAGCCCATGGCTTGATCATGTAATTCCGAAGCAGCTTTGGAGAAAGAAGAAACCGCTAAAGCCCTCATGGCCGCGAACAACCGGTTCTTTTGAGGTATTGGAGAATCTCTCCACGATCTAAGCAAATCTTCTCTTTCCTTGAGAGACATATCTCTGATCTTGGTCAAACCACCAGTAACTAATGGAGAAGCAAACGAGTCCAAACTACTCACCAAAAAGGCAACTTCTTGAGTGGAGGAGCTAGGCATATGACTTACAACCATCTTGAAAACCTTTCTGAATTCAGGAAGGTCGGATGGTTTGGTGAAAGTTTTCAAGTATTCATCAAGTTTGTCTTGAGGGAAATCCTTATCCAAATAAGGACGAATATTATCAGCAGTAGTCTCATGGATAATTGCATCGAAAAGAAGCATCATCACGTCGAGATGCTGATCGGTAAGCTCATTTGGGAAGAAGGATGCCACGAATTTTGACATATTTTAGCTGTTAATTGGTGTTGGATTTTACCTTCTATTTGTTTGGTTCTTATGAAGTATATATATATATATATACTATATATGGGGTAGCTTGAGGCTTTGTGTCATACCAGACTGTGAACTTTTAAATCCTATTTTTTATGGGTATTCATGTGACATTTTCCACTCTTTTTTTTTCATGTGTATATGTCTTTTTAACGATCTACAGTCAGCGCCATAGAACCCTTTTTTGAAGCATGTGTTCGCATCAAAGAACGAATGAAAAAAAAAAAAAGAAAAGAAAAAGAAAAAATGGCCTGTGCTACAGGCTAGTGGGGGAAGTTCCGGTCCCGCCCCCTCCTCCTCCTTATGCACCAAGAAACCCCCAACTAATGATCTGATGTTTTATCAGTTGACTATAATAGAGTCATGCCATCTTCTTTTTCATTTGATGACAGGCCGCTGTTGCTACGTTTACATATGCTACTGTATAATGTATGATGTACTTTAACGAGTACAGAATGACATGGTGCATGTGAATGCGAATGCGAATGCGAAGGAACCAAAATCCGAAATAGTGAGGGGAATTCCATACCCATAGATATATTCTTTTCAATTAGTAATAAGGTATTTGCTAAATGAACCAAATGCCATCTGTTTACCAAGACTCGACCCCTCCGTTCATTCGTGTTGATGTTCGTGGGTTTTTTCTTAATTTTTATTTCCGCTACTTATTCGCTAGTAAATAGCCACTAACTGGTCCAATTGAACCATACATTTCTGGTTTCTGGATATCCGGCTACCTGTGCAGGTGCTTACATTGCCATTTCCACGTGCAACGTACATACTGGTTTTACACATGAGAAAATCAGACCATGTAGTTGCAAAAATCACATCTTGAGACGATAATTCTTGTAAGCTCCCCCACTTACCCAAAAGGACCACCCAGTTCCACGGAGGTCACGTGCAGCCATTGGAGTGCCTCTAAACTGAACCTTAGCCTCCAAGTCACTACTTCCTAATACAATAGGCCGCAGATCACGCTACTAACCACCCATGATAAGACCAAAAGTTTTTCACCTAACCGAGTTACAGGTCACGTGATACCACATTCAGTCCATCTGATGAGCATCGCAAAAACAAAGGTTAGCTCCAGACCAAGAGATGGCTATGGAAAACGCAACAGAGTCAGGCGTTGCTGCCGTAGAACCCGAAGCCAAGATCCAGCATGAATTGGCTACAGATGAAACGACGAGCCCAGTTTCTGAAACCAAATTGGTTGAAACAACCGCCAATAGTGAAGATGTACCAGATGCTACAGACCTGAAACCACAGGAACGTGAGACTACGAATGAACCAGACCAAGTACAAACCAATGAGGAAGAGCATTCTGGAATTAAAGCAGATGAGAATGAAAATAGCAATGAGATCGAAGCACCACCCAGCACCGCAGAACCAGTAACTGAAGAGCAACAAGCACCAAAGGAGACTGAGAAAGTAGAACTAGAGCCTGAATCTGAAACTAGTGCAGAAACCAAGCCAGTGGAAGAACAAAAGGAAGAACAAAAGGAAGAGCAAAAGGAAGAGCAAAAGGAAGAGCAAAAGGAAGAAGAAAAGGAAGAAGAAAAGGACATTGAATCTGATGAGCCAAAAGAACAAGAAACGAAGTCAGATATCAAGAGCTTTCTCGACCAAAGCAGCAAGAATGAAGAATTGGCACAATTGTCGGATGACGATATAATAATCGACGGAGTAAGTTCTGGATCTTCTAGTTCAGATTCTGATTCTGATTCTGACTCGGATTCCGACTCCAATTCTAGCAGCGAAGAAGAAGAAGACAACGGAAAGCAAGACGGAAAGGCAGATCTCGATTCAGATGAAGAAGGTGATGTTATCAATGGTCCAATCACCTCCAAGAATGAAGTGTTAGATGAAGTCGCTCCATCTCTTCCAGAAGACTACAAGATTCCAGAAAATGCTCCTATCGAACCAGTAGGTGTGATTACGGCCTTGGTGGAAAATAGTGTAATTATCAAAGCCAGTATATCTGGAGAATTCAGAGTTTTAAAGGACCAATCGGTATTGTGTTTTGAAGATCGTACAGTTATTGGACCATTATATGAAACTTTCGGTAAATTACAAAACCCAATTTACAGGGTCAAATTGAACTCAACTGAAGAATTCCAAAAATTCAAAGATTCAAAGGGCAAAACTGTGTACTACGTGGTGCCGGACTCCAATTTTATCTATACGGATAGCATCAAGAGCTTGAAAGGTACTGATGCTAGTAATTGTCACGATGAAGAATTGCCAGAGGAAGAACAAGAGTTTTCTGATGATGAAAAGGAAATGGAAGTGAAACAAGCCAAAAAGAAAAAGAAGAACAAGAGAAAGAATGAATCCAAACAGTCCGGTCCTGGATCCCAAGCTGGATCTGGTGAACCAGAACCAAAGAAGTTCCAGCCTTATGGATACGCACAACCAGAACCACCAACTAATGTAAGACCCCAACATACCAACTATCAAAACACTCCCCCATCTCAGAACTCATATCAACAACCCTATCAGGCATATCAGGGTCACCAAAGCCACCAGGGCCACCAAGGGTATCAAAACCAACACCCTCAAGTTGGTGCTATGAACCACGCCACATTCCAAAACCCATCACCTTATGGTGTTCCTTATAACCAAGTTCAGTTTGCCAACCAAGCTTATGGACACCAACAATATGCCAACGCTGGACTTCCACCATTCCCTGGCCAACAGAACCAATATCAGCAACCAGGTCAATACCAACAATATCCACAAATGAACCAATGGCAACAACCACAATTCCATGGCCAATATCCACCTCAAAACATGCCTCTACAAGGAATGCCCCCACAAAACGCCCAACAAGCACAATTGCAACAATTGCAACAGCTTATTGCCAACCAAATGCAACAACAGCAACAGCAACAACCACAACAACCACAACAACCACAACAACCACAACAATAGTAAGTCAACAAGGTCTAGTTGAGTGGGCTTAATTCATAGGAGTGAAAATA